>JAILYA010000008.1:1200000-2400000 GCA_021437795.1 Rhodamnia rubescens
AAACAAATGTTTTTTGTATTTTTAAAAAGTAAATTAAAGATAAAAAGAAAGTAAAAAAATAATCAGAAAGAAAGGAAATGTAAAAGATAGAAGGAATGAAAGATGAGGAAAATGCCTTTTGAAAGAGAAAAATATTTTCCTCATTTTTTAAAGAGTTTTTTTCGTGGGTGGAAAATATTTTCTTTTTTTTTTGTCTAAAGAAAATGTTTTCCACGACTAAATTATTTTCCACGAACCAAACACGGAAAATCAGAAAAACATTTTCTTTAAAATTATTTTCCGCGAAATAAACGGAGCCTCAATTTGGTATCCATGCCTACAATTATCGTCGCGATCGGTAGGCTCTGCGACGTCTAGGGCTTTCATTGTCTTTCTCCCTTGTGGGTTTATAGTGTATGGGGATTTTCTTGACATCTTAGGAAAACTTTATTCTTTCTTGAAGGTTTTGGTTGTGCGCTTTCTGAATCAACCGGGGCAGCGACTTATATTAATGATTATGCTGATGTTCCATTTTTTTTTTAGGGGAGAAGTACACTACAAGTATCATAAATTGTGTACGGCGTTCATTATAATACCAAAAAGTCTCAAAACGATCACTTAAATGTCAATTTTTTCTACTTGCTAGAAATCCTACATGGCCTTGTTTTATATTTTTATCCGAGGCAACGTGGCTCACCGAAAGTCCACGTGGACATAAACTTAGAAATTGACTGAAAATTTTAAAAAAAAATTAAAGAGAAAAGTAAGCTAAAATTTTAAAAAAAGAAGTGGGGGTGGGGGGCCTCAATGAACGAAACGAATTTCTGCATAAAGTCGAAGTTTTTGGCCAAAATCAGTGGAGTTCTCTGACCAGCCATCTTCTTCTTCACGTTCTCCTTCGCTTCTCAAAGACATTTTACGAACTTCAAAACCCCGAGCCAGCCCTCGTACAAGCCCAGTTTCCAATCCCCAAACCCCCAATTCTTCACCGCGTCCAAGCAGACCCCTCTCCCTATCGCCACGGCCCTTCATGCGGGCCGTGCCTCGCTCGCCCCGGGCCCGAGGCAGAAGCAATCTGCGTTGATCACGCACGCTGGGCTAGAGCAAGGCTTGACCTCGCCCAAATCTGCAAGGTCGAGCCTCGCCTTTGGTCGGCGGGGTCCCCAACCACTGGCCGAAGATTGGCGATCCCCGCCAGCCATCCCCCACTCTCACCCCTGAACCAAGCCTCCCCCTTTATAAGTTTTTAGCTTTTTTTTTTATTTAACTTATTATTTTTGTTAATTATTTAGCTTGGAAGTCCACTTGGCCAGAGTTTTTTTTTAAAATTGCCACGTTAGATAATAAATTTAAATACAAAAGCCACGTATTTCATTTGATCGGAATTTCTCCGATTTGACACTTAAGTGATCGTTTTTCTCCGATTTCGGTGTGTAAGTTATCGCTTTGAAATTTTTAGCACTAAAATAAGCGCCATACACAACTTATGGCACTTGTAATGGACTTCTCCTTATTTTTTAGCAAGAGGGAATTATATATGGCTTAGTGTTTTCAAGAACATTACAAAAAAAATTTCAAACCGATTTTAATTGTGCCAATTAAGTATTACACTTTTTTTTTGCCAATTTAGTCCTAAACATTTGCATTTTTTGTGAATTGAGTTCATTCAACTAATTTTGGCCTAAATCACCGAGTTGGATGCTGATCGTCCCACGTGACACGCCCGACGCAAAGTGGACATTTGTAATAATATTTCAATACTTATGTAATAAATGATAGTATTGTCTTTCCTTTTTCTTTTCTTTAACTTTTTCCATTTTTTTTTGGACTTAGGGCCGGGGATGCCCTCGCTAGCCCCCGGCGAGGCCAACAAGGGTTACGGCGCTCGAGGCTAGCAAGGGCCGCAGCGCCCATTCTTGGCTAGATTTGGGGAGGGCGTCACGGCCCTTGCCGATCTGTGCGAAAGGCCATGCATCCTCGCCCTCGTCCTAGCGTCTTGAACCTCACCTTCCTTGAGTCCAGAAAAAGGAAAAGAAATTTTTTTAAAAAAAAATAGATGTTATTGAAAAATCTTCCACATCAACCATTCCCGTCTAAAAATTGGCCGATTGGATTGAATTAGCACAAATGCAAAAAGGTTCATGACTCAATTGGCAAACAAAAAAGGACTGAATTGACAAAAACTACAATAGGTTTAAGAGTTTATTTGTAATTTTCCCTAGTGTTTTCGGCTCTCGAGTGAATCTTCTCCCTCTTTGTTCCGCTCGTGCAGTTTGAGAAAGACTGTCCAAGGTGATTCGGCTTGTGGAGGGGAGAGAAGAGCCATCCATATGAACCTGGATTTGAATTTTGGACCTGTCTCTGATAGAGAATTGGAAAAGTCCCATAATCGGTAATTAAGACCCAAAAAACATCGCCTCAAATGGTGTACTGATTAAACGTGCATTAATCAATACACAGACCAGACCACAAAAACAAAAAATTCAGTACATTGTGATCTCGTCCATATCTAATCAATATATTGCATGGTTTCCTAGCAACATAGATTGAGTTTGGCACTGTGTCGCCCGTTGAAGCAAAAAGCCCTAGGCCTCAAAACTTCTTGGTAAATCTTGTGCTTGGATTTGGGCCTGCAAGAAAATTTCAATTACTGGGGCCAATCTGTACCACATGATCTTTGATCTTAATCTTAATCCTAACATTAATTAGGGTCGTCTGTTATCTATAACTATAGGAGATCATCCATGATGGAATGTCACAACCATTAAAACCTCGAGTAAGTTAAATCCACATCTATCCCGAGAGAAATGAACGGATTGTTTAGGATTAAAGAAAAGCAATCCGCCAAAATTAAAAATGTTATTTAAGCTTCAAAAGATACGGAAAAAATTACATGTGGTTTGTACATGTCCACGTTTGCATTTTTCTAATAGTTTTTGAGTGTTTGGGAATTTTTTTTTCCCCCAAAAAGTCAAAGTGCGTGAGTCACAAGATTTTGATTGAGCGAAAAGTAACTAGTGAAAATCGGTTCAGACAAGCCCCAAGTCATCTTGAACCGAAAAATTAATGTCGTTAAAGTAAATTATGTTGCTTCGACGAAAAAATAGATTGGCTTTTATCTATATGCATGGATTGGAAAGTATGAATGCATATGAAGCACCGTGCTTCATCAAATCTAAAAGATTCAAAATATAATGCCTAAATAAATGTATGTCTATATAAAATTTTACCAAATAAATGTTGGCACCCAAAATAACCTGCTTGCCGACACATGTGCTATACACATGAGAGTAAAACATTTAAGCATGGATATAAGATACGAAGAAAGGCAGGTGCATGGCACGCGAAATTCCTTTTAAAAACTTTGGAAAATCAATTGACACTAGCATAGATTGATGCCATGTCTAAATCGACAGCGTATGCACTCTATCATTATAAATATCACCAATCACCCACAAAAGAGAGCCCCCGAACAAATTAACGAGTTCATCTTATCTTCACTTTTCGCACTGCATTTTACTTTCCTTAGCTATAACTTTCAGATTTTCGCCGTCGGGTCAAATTCCAAGTGTTTATTTTTATCCTAGATACTTTGCCGTCGAGTAAAACTCTGGTATAGAAACGTATTTCGGGCTTTGTCGTTGAGTCAAACTCTAGCGAAGTGTGGGTGCGTCGGTTCGTTCCTTTGGTAGGAGTCATACTTTCTAAGCCACTCCATCGAGTCAAATTTCGGACTGGTCTATTGTGTAATTTCCTCCAAGCTTTAATGTATTGATTTCTTTGGGATTGTACTTTCTGACCCTTCTCGTTGAGTCAAACTTCGGTTGGGTTCACGTTTGTGTAATTACATCAAAATCTTTACATAATTTACATGTTGTTTTTCGACTATCCGGATTTCTCATGTCCGAAATTGCTACATGACCCTTTATCTCATTTAAAAATCTTAAAAATGAATTTTGATGAAAGGTATTTTATTGCAGAGAAATTCGGGTAAAACAACAAGTGATGCAACAGGTTAACTCCTCTTCGATGTAACGGTCCATTCTGATTACTGAATGTTGCAAATATGTTGGTCAATTCTTTTTCTTTGGTTGATTTTCCACTGTGCACGTCTTCTATCCTTTGTCTTGCACATGTCCCTTAATTCTCTTGATCATGCGTAAGTAAAAAGAGGAGAATAATTTTCGTCTTGACTTATAATAAATCTATATAAAAAATTATCAAAAAAATTCCTAAATCTATTACAATTGTGTCAATCGATCCTAAATCTTTTTTGCCAATTGAGTCTTAAATTTTTTTTTAAAAATTCATGCCAATTCAGTCAATTCGGCTAATTCGATAGGAAATCCTTGACGTGGTGCAGCTGATACGAACGTGAATATTTTAAATAATATTTTAATATTTTCTTTCTTTATTTTTTTATTTTTCATTTTTTTAGTTTCTTTCTCTTTCTTTCTTTTTTCTTCCTCCAACCCGTCATCGAGATTCGGCAAGCTGCCGGAGGCAAGGGTCGGGTGACGTCGACCTCCCCAAACCACGGCGATCGGGTGGAGAAAGAAGGAAGGCAAGAAAAAAATAAAAATATTTAAACACTAAAAAAATTTGGCCACGTCAAGACCTGGCAGCGCAACCTCAGCAATTTTCTGCCATAATTAGCACAAATGCAACCTGTTTATGACTCAATCAGCAAAAAAAAAAAAATGTTTTACAATTTTTTTGGTAAATCCTCCCAATCTAGTATGTTGTTGTATCTATTGAATGGGATTGTACCTGTTTTTTTTTTTCCATGTTGTTCCGGTATTCAACCACTGCATGGATCATAGTCATAGCTTTATTAGGTCGTCACATCCTTGGTTTGTCTATTTCGTATTTAGAATTGGATTATCTTTGCTGATCTAAGCAGCTTAGTCAATATGAAACTCGAGGGAAATTGATAGAGAATAGAGACACAGAGGCTGCGAAGTTTGTAGGTCCTCTTTCAGGTTGAAGACCAAAGCGGGCTTTGACGTTCTTCCCTAGAGACGAGGCACTTCTTTCTTCTTCTTTTTCTATTCATTTCATGAAGTAAAGTCTGATTTGAATTGGTTTGTCCCTCTGACCGAGCATCTCTCTTCCTCTGTGTGTCGTAAAAGAAAAGAAAAGCTTTGGGAAAGCATTTTCCCTAGCACCGTTCAGAAGGGTTAGCAAACGAAATTATTTTCAATTGGAAAGCGAAAGTTCATTTTTTTCGAAATCCATTGCAACCTCTGCCATCGTTGTAATTAGCCTTGTCGTGCAAACTAGTCTTCGATGGCCCTGCTAGGAGCCGGATCATGGAAATCAGGTCTCGCGTGGTCGGGAGTCGGGACCTAGGACTCGGGAGGCCGGACGAGAGACTCTAGTGCTTGAACCCGGGTCCCCAGCGCTGAACGTCGACCTTGGTGCTCGGGACCTAGATACTCAATATTGAGAACTCAATGGCCCGACCCGTACCCCTAGCTCTTGAACCCAAGTGCCCCAAGCCTAGGTAGGAATGAGTAGACAACATATCCTCAAACCTAAGGAGCCTTGACCGGGGTCATCTTCCTATATTCGGGACTTACACTGTGACCCTTGGAACCTTGCAATGCAACCCTTGGAACCTTGCACTGTGACCCACGCCCACAAAGCTCGAAACTACGACTGGATCCCTAGAACCTACACTTGGATCTGGAACCTTCCACTATCACCCTAGTCCTCAGAGCTTGAGTCTACGACTAGATCCCCAGCAACCACAATAGAACTCGATCGTGAGACCCCGATGACTAGAGAGGCATAGAAGGTCACCTAGACCCTGGAACCAAGTCCACGAAACTCAGACATGAGACCTTAAAGGCCAGACCTAGGTTCCTCATGGGCGAAGGCGAGACGTTGGAGTTAACAAACCTGGCGAGAGCCCTGATGCCGAGTCCCGTTTCCCCGAGTCTCGCCCAAGTCCTCGGCCCCCCGTACTTCGAGTCTCATCGGTGCGTTCATGTCCCTTTGCCAAAAAGTAATCCTTTTTATCTTTTCCAAGTTTTCCCATGTCAATTGTATTTAAAACTTGATTAAAATACAGGAAAACGAAAACCGATTTGGCCAACTATGTTACCATCTCTATGCGGTTGCTTTACTAGATACATATTTCGATAACTGAACCATAAACAATACAGCTGAATTATTGAAAGCTCCAGGACAAGATCAACCAAAACCCTAATCACTACCTTCTGTTTCTTTCCCTAAAACGTAGGTTGACTTCACGCTTGCGTCTTTGAATTGGCTCCTCCCCCCTTTTCAATGCTCGCGCACTTTCCTGGCAGCAGATTCAAAAGTAAAGAACCAAGGCTGAGATGTGGTTGGTGAGTCCGGATGATCATAATCTCTGTTCGTTCATATCTAGAGGCGTCTCTTGGGTCAGCTTCAAAGGAAGCAACTTTCGTTGTTGCGTTGTGAATTTCCGGCAAGCGATCCACTATGCAGGCGGCGCGGAAGAAAATCAACAACAGCAAATAAAAGATACAAAATAAAAAGCCGATCGAAGTAATGGAATGTGAGTTTTCAACATCGTCCGTTTAGACGGGGTCGTACCGTTAAGGGATGCGAGTTTTCCATGACGCATGATTAAGCATGTTGGTAACTAGGTTAAATGGGGTCATATCGTAAAGGGAGATCGATTCATTTGTACCTACATAATCAACATGTCTTG
Source organism: Rhodamnia rubescens (assembly GCA_021437795.1). Classification (NCBI taxonomy): domain Eukaryota; kingdom Viridiplantae; phylum Streptophyta; class Magnoliopsida; order Myrtales; family Myrtaceae; genus Rhodamnia; species Rhodamnia rubescens. The sequence goes on from JAILYA010000008.1 coordinate 1,206,683, forward strand.
ACCATTTTTTTTTTTGGCACACTTTGACACGTGTAATTTTGTACAACATAATATGTATTTGTGTCAATACGACACGTTTAGATATGCTTGTACACTTTTATATGTCTAAAATACTGTTCATACATTTTTATGTTAGTGTCAATGTCAAAGAAAATGGATTTTGCTGCAAAATATTCTAAATGAACTTATTTTCAAGGAGAATGATTTTTGTATTTGGCTATTTTGCATATACCATTGAAAGTCATTTTTTTATGTTTGATGCAGAAAAATTATGAAACATGCATTTGAGAAAAATGTCTGGAGCATAACTCGGATCCTAGATTCAAGTGTTGGATATCTGAGCCTGGATGCGAGGTCCCAAGCCGGGCGCCGACCATCGTTAGGGGACTTGAGTTCGGCTGCGAGGGACCATGGCATGACCATTGGTTGTTGGGTTCATCCTCCGGAGACCCAAGCACGGGCTTTAGGTCTCGACCTCATCGTCAAGGGACTCGGGCCCGACTAGGGACCCGAGCTTGGCCTCACGGAATCCTGAATGGGGTGCCTACTACCCCAGTACGGGAGCTAGGTACAAGGGCTTTGGCTGTTGGGATCTTGGGCACGGGCGCGAGGACTTAGACCTAGCCATGTTGAACACGTCATGCCATGTATCCTGAAAAAATAGACAGGTCCTATGATTTCAAAATCATGACACAGGTAGCAAACATTTCATGGATATTTAACTTGAGCGTAAATTTAACAAGACACGATGAGATTGGTGGACTCAAATTGCCAGCTCTGTTCCAAACATTGGATTGCAACATCAGCACCGAAAACTATCCTCCGCCGCCCTGAAAATAGTGATGGAAATTTTCGTCTATTTTTAAGATTTCCTATGGTCAATATCTATCAAATCGGCGAAGTGACGGGTGCTCCAACTCCAATTTTTTTTCCTAACTTTTTTTTATTTTACTTTAAAAGATATATTCAAAGGGTATTTATCCCAAATTACATTGGACACAAATCGAATTAGCATTTTTAAAAGTCTTCTCATCAAGATAAACCCAAAGTTTTGCATTTTTAAAAAAGGGAAAGAAATGGTAATAGGTGACGTCACCCAAGGTTAAAATGCCCCGTAGCTTAAATGATGAATCCTTTAAAAGATGAGAATCCTATTTAATTCGATACAAAATCTCAGTATATTCGAAAAAAAGAAAAGAAAAGAAATTCAGTATGACATCATCTAAGTCGTTAGGGTTTAAGTGGGGGCGCTTTGTAATCCTAAGATAACCGCATGTCCTTTATAGGTAGCATTTTGCATTTAGATTTCGTCAACAGCCTAAGTCCTTTTCGAGACACAAAAGGATTGATATGTGAAGAGGCCATCGCTAATTTTCTCATTGATTTCTCCAAAATGGCGAGAGACGATGAAGTAGTTTCCAAAGCCGAAACGAGCAGACATAATCGCGTGACATTCAGGTTAAGTCCACCTTTCAAAGCTTCGCAAAGAAATAGAACGAAATAAAAAAAAAAAGCTCACACAAAAATGATAATAAAGAAAAACCATGAAGAATCGTGGCAGCTTCTTGCAAGAAAAACACAGATCCAAAATGGTTTCGGACAGAGACAATGCCTCGTTCTAAAAAATTAAGTGGAATTAAGGAAATAATGTTTGGACAATTTATGTATAAACATGGTGGCTGTCAATATTTCGTAATAAATTAAGAAATTAAAATTAAATAATAATAATAATAATAATAATAATAGTAAAATCCGACGAAAGCGACGTTCTCGGGAGCTTGGAATCATCTAGACGTCGTCGCGCTTCTTCTCTGACTCTGAGCTCTCTCTCTCTCTTCGCATTTCGAGGTTGGACCGGCGAATTCCTCCGCGCGAAGAGAAGACTGAAGAGAGCAGTGAAGGAAAAAGCTCCCACCTTTCGCTGTTTGGCTTCCATGGAATAGAAATAGTCAGGTTGCGTGTCGCGCCTCGCTGCGTATATAAAAAGCTGGTGCAAAGGGAGTCAAACAAGCTCGAGCAGTTCCACTTCGCTGTGAGGTTCGCCGGTTAGGGTTTTCTTTTTGTTTGTTTCCCGTTTGTCGATCATCGTTCCGCTCTCGAATCCTCCCTTTCCTATTATGGAGCGCCTCCTCGACTGGTAGGAATCGGCGGACTCGAGGCTCCGGCTTTGAGGATTGGCGCGATTGAGCGGAATTCGAGGTTCGGGGTGTGGAGCGGCGTATAGTAAGTTGGGGGTGCTCGACATGGTAATCGGGTTCTGAGGATGCCGAGCTTTGTTCCAGCTATACCGGCCTCCAATTCTATGTGAACTTCTCTCTCTCCTGAGCTGCTCTGGATTTCCTTATGGCTTTGTTGTGTTGTGTTGTGTTGTTTGGTTTTTCTTATTTGTTGACCGATCATTTCGTGAGTTTAATCTGTCTGAAAGTAGGTAAACGCGTGATTTAACCGTTAATGGCTTGGATGTTGGGTGGAGGTGAAAGTATTTTAGTTTTCAAGGCAGGAAAGCTTCGATTATCTAATAAATCTGTGCCCCAGTGCAGTAGGAGAGTGCCCAGAGGCTTTTATGGCACTGCTGTACTTCTAGGGACCAGGGAACTGAGACTGTCCCTCCTGAATATGGCACAACTTTGCAGTTACCTAGGTTTATTGTCCCTTGTATTTGTCTTTTGGTCTGATTCGGTTTCAATGAAAGAGTTTGTAAATCGAAATAATGTGAAATATTGCATATAAGAACTGATTTTGGCTAGCTTGGAGTGGCTGGAATTTTGGGATGGTTAAATCTTATTACAAGGCCCTTAGTCCTAGAGAAAACACTTGCTTGCTTTGGAAGCGAAATATTGGAAAGCCAATGTTCTATCTAGCTTTCATTCTTCAGCTATTTAGCATCCTAAGGGAAATTCGGACAAATGAAAACTTAAAATGTTGTGTCGATCAGTGTTGCATGTCTAGAAGTGGTACCAAAACTGTGAATTATCTTTTAATCCAATGTCCGGGGCCCTTTGCATTGCAGTGTTCGTTTCTGATCAAAGCTAAAGGGCCTTTTGGGACGCCAAGCTCTGTTAGGGAGAGTGGTGCAACAGAGTTAAGAATTTAAAATAGGGCCTGGAGATTTGTCTTGCATTGCATCACATGGAATTTCTCGCTGGCGTGAAATGGAATTTTTAAGGGATTGGAGTTGCCACTTGTCAATTATTGAGAAGATTCTCTCTAACTGGAAACCGTCAACAAAGAATTCATCAACATGATGGATACTATACGTTTGATTTTCAGATTGGTGTTGGATTAGGATGTCATTTGACTTTTTCTCTTGCTTCTTTACCTGGGTTTTCTTTTCTGCTTCTTCTTTTAGACACTTCTTGTATACCGTAACATTACCTTTTACTTTCTGATAAAATTTTGTTATTTACGTAAGTAACAATAATAACCAAAAGAAATAGTGATTAATTTTGTCAAGTTGGGAATTTATTACAAGTTTCTTTTGATGGTCGTCAATATATAAATGCAACAAAATATGAGAGACTATGTCACAGAGGTTGACTTTTAGAGAAACGATGGCTTCTCATGTTTCCTTTCCCTGATATGGTTCACTGTTCCTGGTCTTGTCATTAGTAATTTCTTCTGTGTACACAGTTTTAGTGCAAAATTGAGATTAGTACTAATGATGCAATATGTCTTCCAGTGGTTCGGAGGGAAACATTGTCCAGTCTACTCAAAATACAGATTTCGGGTCGTTTGAGCATTCTCTTGGATTCCGCATAGAGGATGCCATCAACCTTAGCAGAAGTATGTATTTGGCCTCGTTCTCTTTCGATATATAATAATCTGTACTATATTTAGAACAGACGATACCACTTCTCAATCTCACTTCTCTCCGTCACCATGTACCTTTATGCTTTTAAATCTGGAAAGAGTTGCAGCTCTCTCTCATTTTATCCAATGATGCTTTCTCATGAGTAACTGAGCCCCTAGTGCATCTGTTTATGGGCCTAACTGTTCTGTTTAACTTTCATTGGCTGTGTCTGCCACCAGATATTTGAGTTTCTCTTAACCTGTAATCACCCACCCCATACTCCAACCTCACTCTTGCATTGTCCTTAAGGGTAATCTACATTTTTTCCGTGAGACTATTAAATTTTTTTTTTTTTTTTTTTGGGGTCGAAAGAGACTATGAGGGTTTGACCTGCAAAATTTCCTGCCCAATCTTGTTGACAAATTGGTAGGAAGTCATAGTGGAGAATGTATCTAACTTTCAATTGGTTTTATAGAAAGTAGTTTCTTTGTGGTAAAAAAAAGGTGATTTTTTTTTTCTGGATCTGCACTAACTATGATTCCCCTGTATGTTTTGCCTTTTGTATTGCTGCAAAGTTCTCAACTGACTGCCATGTGATATTTATCAGCAGGTCCTGCCTTTAATCAGATAAAATCAAACGGTCAAGCGCTTGGAACTAACATTCAAGTTCGTGCTGTTAATAAGGTCTCTTTACCTTTAAGCTTCTTGTTTTTCTTGTAGATTGTCAAATCAAAAGCTCTTAATCTTTTTGTTCTGGTGGTTTTCAGTCTGTTGTAGCCTCAGAAACAGATCAGTCTTCCACCGCTTCAGCCTCTCAGAGAATAGCTTCGCAAAAAGAGTCGCATCTAAATCTGGTTTCCATACCTGGTGCTCACTCTGAAAATTGGGGGGACTCAAATATGGCAGACACCAGTCCAAGGACCGAAACATCAACTGATGACACAGATGACAGAAATCAAATGGTATGTCTACCATCACAGTTTAGGATTTTTTCTTTCTGACATTTTCTTCGCAACACATATATACATAGTTTATACTTCAAAGAAATGCTGCTTTATTTAGCTTTTTGGATGTGGAAAGCAACTGGGATAATTGATGTGTTCTTCTTGGAGCTTTTTTCTACAATTGGCTGTAGCTTGAAGCTTGAAGTACACTAAAGTCCATTATTTCAGCAGCTTGAAGCAGGTCCATCAGCTGCTCTGGTAGCTTCCGACTCTAGTGGTAGATCAAAAGAAAAGGCTGTAGATCAGAAGGTATAAGCTCTGATCGAATTCTGATTCCGTGTTGGAGCCTTGTAATGTAAATATTTAATCAGCAGAGATTGTTTGCAGACATTACGCAGACTTGCTCAAAATCGTGAAGCTGCAAGGAAAAGCCGACTAAGGAAAAAAGTAGGTATCACGACTTCAGATTTTTCTTGTCCAGCTAGAGGGGAAATGCATTCTACTTGATTCTTGCATACTAGTCGTTTGTTTTCATACATAGTATTGTCAAATGACGACCTGATATTTACTCAAGAGCAGCCCTTTTCTTCCCTTCGTGGTAACTAACTCATTGTGTCCCAAAATTTGGCTTTTGAAAGACATAGATTTTCTGACAAAAAAAAAAAGGCCGGCGCTATTTCCACTCGCATGTTGGCTTAAAACACTCTTTTCATTCAGTTAACTTACCAAAAGACCCTCCTCTTTCTCTCTCTCTCTCTTCAATTTATTGTTTCCTTTTTATCACGCTATCTCTCATTAATTTCACAATATAAATGCTCCATTACTGGTCTAATATTTTTATTCACAAGAAATTTGTCTTTATGGAAGCTTATGAAAACACGATTTAAGTGCTTTTGGTCTAAACAGCATGAGTGAAAATATATTTCAAAGTTCAAAATCAAAATTCAATTCAATTACTTAGCCGATCTTGATAAAGAAAAATGAAAAATAAAAAGTGATCAAAATATGGAAAAGGTTAATTTGTCAAAGCATTATCAAATATCAAATATATTTGTATTTTGACCATATCTAAGTATTAACAAATGATAAATGTATAAATGAAAAAAAGAAAAGAAAATGAAACTTCTTGGTGCACGTTATGAAGAAAGTAACTAATTTCGATTGTAAATTCAATCTCGTAACAAATGGATCAAAAATTTAAAATATGCTTAAAAATTTCCGTAAACAATCTTACGCGAGTTTGAAAGTGCAGAATGTGTAAATAAATTTTCAAATCCATCTTGCAATTCAGATTAAAATGTGAAAAGCTAAAAAAGAAGCATAATTCAGCAATGTTTAACATTATAAACCTACAAATTTATTACGAAAAATCATTGAAAATGTCTAAATCTACTAGATAATCAGATTGGGTTATAATTTTTAACTTTGAAACAGGGTTTCCCTCATGCTATTTCATAAAAAAAAATAAGCAGCTAATTATGTGCTTATAATTCGTTATAACTAAAAGTTTCTAACTTGTTATAGAACTTTTGTAATTAAAAAAGTGAGACCATAAATTAAAACTAACAACCTTTTCTAGGCACAGTGTTAAAATGATGCTTCATAAGATGATATTTTATTAGGTGTAATTTATTGTCAAATTAATAATTGAAAGAAAATAGAAATAAAGGTATTTATGTTGGTTAGCATGATAAAAAAAGAAACAATAAATGAAAGAAAGAGAAGGGTATTTCGGTCTGTTAATTTGAAAAAAGAGTGGTTTAGCCAAAACGGTGGTGGAAGTAGCGCTGCCCAAAAAAAGAGGAAATTTAAAATGTTTCTAGCTCATGAGAAAGTTGGATGCTTCCAAGATTGAGTATGAGCTTTAAAGCCGAGACATATTAACTGTGATCATGGCATCAATCAAATTTTTGGCTTGATCTTTGATGTTCGCAAGCTTTAATCATGTTGAAATTTTGCTCTTTTCCTTCGTTCTCTTTTGGCTATCCTCTGCAGGCATATGTACAACAACTAGAGAGTAGCCGTCTGAAATTAACCCAACTTGAACAAGAGCTCCAGAGAGCTCGCCAGCAGGTTTATACTTTTTTCTTAGTTTGCTTTTTCTTGCATTATTTCTTTCCCTTCGTGATCTGATGTGTTTATTCAAATGCAGGGAATATTTGTTTCAAGCTCTGGTGATCAGTCCCATTCCAACAGTGGAAATGGTATTTAAAAGTCTTCATGCATCTCTTTGTTTAGAGTGTTGCCCCTCCCCTCTAATCCTCCCCCTCCCTCCCTGGTTTTGACAGTGCTGATTTTATGCCAAATTGATTTGTTATAACCTCCTTTTAGTGAATTTGATATTTATATTATGTAGTTCTTGGTTTCCTCTGTGAGGATAAATCAGGGTCTTCATTTCTGTCCCCTTGTTTTTTCCCTTTGGTTGTCAGACAAGTTGGTAGGATCATAGTGTGTTAAAAAGTTCAACCCCTTCTTCTCCCCCCCCCCCCCTCCTCTCCCTCTCTCTCTCTTCCCCCTCTCTCTTCCCCTTTCCCTTTCCTCTCTTCTATCTCTGTCTGCGCCTGTTAGCAGTTCGCACGTGTGGTAGTATATGCTGAATAATTTTTTTCTCTTCACAAAGGAATATAGTCTTGTCTCTTGTGTGGCTGAAGGATATATTTCCCCATTGTAATTGTCTTGATTAGTGGGTGGTGGTTGAGTTGGTTTTATTGTTTGCAGATTGGATCATAATTGTTGAAATGTGTTACTTAACATTGCAATGGTCCACAGGTGCCATGGCTTTTGATGTAGAATATGCACGGTGGCTTGAGGAGCAGAGTAGGCATATAAACGAGCTGAGAAGTGCTGTAAATTCCCATGTGGGTGACACAGAACTCCGAATAATCGTTGACAATGTCACGACACACTTTGATGACATCTACAGACTGAAAGATACCGCAGCAAAAGCTGATGTTTTCCACATTTTGTCAGGAATGTGGAAGACTCCAGCAGAGCGGTGTTTCATGTGGATTGGTGGCTTCCGTTCCTCTGAGCTTCTTAAGGTGATATCTTCCATTCATGTACTCAAAGATAACTGATCCATGAAGGCTTGATAATTTAAATGCAAATGGGAATGCCATCACTCGTGGATTTCATTTAGAATTTCGGAAGTGCCTGATGATTAGAATGTTGTGAAACCGGAGGGAGACTTGCAGTTCATCTGGGAACCAGTCACTTGTCCAGGCTTGTCACGAGTCAGAGTCAGCTTTAGTCAAAAACCTGATTGTCAAACCAGTTCAACTGTTGGACTGGTGAATGAAACCAATCAAAACCTGGTCGGCCCTCTGTTTGTGTCATGGGTCACAACAAGAAGTCGTGGATGGCTCGTTTTCGAGATTGTGGATCTTGGCTCGAGGCTTCCATGTGCTTGTTTTGAGCTGTTCTTGTCTTGCCTATGTACCAAACGGGAAGATGTAGCTATATGCTTCAAACCTTGGACTTCTTGTAACATCTCAGTGATGCTTTCCCTCCTGTACCTGGTGTGCCTGATGGGTGCACTCCTAAGCCTATTGTATATGTACTTCTAATGATGTTATCTGATCTCTGGTTGAACTCCCACTTGAACAATAATTCTCTTTCTTTTTGCAAACACCTGGCCAAGTACTTCGATTGTCCACTTTTGCAAAAATTGAACAATTCTGTGATTTCTCTGTCCTTGACCAGGATTAGTTGTAAAACCACTGCCATGAAAATGTGTTGTTTATCCAGGCAGAATTTAAAGAGTAACTGTATTGTCTTGAAAATTAGTTGGATGTATACCGCAGGGTTGTGACCCCTGGAGTTGTCTATTCTATTTGCCGCCGCTCTTGATTTGCCTATCTAGTTATGTGTTGTTGGTACGTTCTTTCAACAAGAGTGTTTGTTTTTTTTTCTGAATTCGGATGCTCTGTCTTTGTTGCAGCTTCTTATGAATCAGTTGGAGCCTCTGACAGACCAACAACTAATGGGCCTCTACAACCTACAGCAAACATCACAACAGGCTGAAGATGCTCTTTCTCAGGGTATGGAGGCATTGCAGCAATCTCTGGCTGAGACGCTGGCCAATAGCCCGCCTGGTTCAACTGAATCATCTGGTAATGTGGCAAATTACATGGGACAAATGGCCATGGCAATGGGGAAGCTGGGGACTTTGGAGGGCTTCCTTCGCCAGGTAAATGTGATTTTGTTTCAGCACTAACTGCTTGTGCTGGATTCTCCAATTGATTGTTGGTGAGTCATGTTGAGAAAAAACTCAACTTGGAACTGGAAAAATTTGGTTGGCTGTTTACGTTTCTTCATTCTCGAGTCGCGTTGATGTCAAGTTCAGCTAGAACCGCATGAGCCTGGCAGCATCTTACCCGCATTTGTGTACTTTTGGATACTTCTGCTTTTATGTTACTTTGCACGTTGTACTTTTAGGACGGAACAAGTGCCTGAGGAGAGTATATAGAATTTTATTTCTTTAATGGTCAAACAAAGAAGGAGCTATAATTCTGTCTCTACGCAATTTCTCAAAAGCTGTTCTGGATTTCGATCTGGTCTCAACTTACATAATTTCCTTTCCTTCCTCCTTCAATTAATGATTCATCTTCTCTTCTAGTTTGTCGCTCTCTCATTTAATTGTTCTCTTCAGACTTTTCTGACGTGTATGGATTATTCATGCCTTGAATCCTTCATAGAACAATCAAAAGGAGTAGGGACAGTTTGTGCTAATTGCTGTGCCTATTTTCTTAAGGAAGGCCATTTGCTTGTGTCTTTTTACCAGGCCGATAATCTGCGTCAGCAAACACTAGTGCAGATGCACCGTATACTGACAACTCGGCAGTCGGCACGTGCTCTCCTCGCAATACACGATTACTCTTCGAGGCTCCGGGCTCTCAGTTCTCTATGGCTCGCAAGGCCACGAGAGTGACAGAAAATTGAGATTTTTGTCCCGACTCACTCCCTGTGGGCTGTTAAGTTGATGGAGGTGAAATTATTCTGCAGACAGCGAGTCCTTTGATTGAAAGTGCTCCCGTCGTCGCCGCTGCTGATCTCGAGAGGCGCTGTTTAACTCTAATTTGGGGTGAGCAAAGTCATGTCTCTGTAACAAAATCATGTGTTTGTTGTTGTAGCATTTTAGCTAGTGGTTGTATATTGTTGTAATGCCCCTTTAGGACACGATTGAGCTGATAAACTATTCAGGTCGAATGTTCTTATTGATTAGAAACTATCCTATTTGGCAATGAATAAATAGAAGTTATCATTGTAATTTGTGAAGGTGAATAGATTTGCATGTTCCGATGATGATGCTTCATTCGTTTTTGTGGTATGCTGTTCTATCCCAACATGGAAGCTGATTTCATTGGTCCAAGATAGAATGAGTGAATGAAATAGAAAAAGAATGAAATGTTATCATAATTTCTGTATTTTGTATATAAATTTAAAGAAGGAAGATCCTTTTTTTAAGGAATTGAATGGGACACAGATTCAATAAATGTTGGACGGGTTCTACGAGATAGTTTAATCTAGTAGGATTTTATGATGATTGAATTACAAATTGATTTACGACCAAAAAAGGAAAAAAAAGGAATTACAAATTGATTAAATATTTCAATCTAACGAGGTCTCCATGAGGGTTATTATCATTTAAACTTTAGGGTGTATCTAAAATAACGTGAGCCTGTAGCTGCATCAACACCAACGTGAAGCCGAAACTTGAATTTGGTAATCCACTCCGAAAACATCAATATGCCCTTAACGGGAAATATTCTCTTCAGGAGTGAAATGAGATCATACGAAAATCCGATCTGCTGAGATAAGAGGGGAAGACTGTTCTTTTGTTTTCTCGGTTGCCACTCCGTGCACCAATATCATTGACCATCGATCGGAAACGTGGAAGCGGAAGCTGTGGATAGCTGTGGATCGGAGTTTGCTGTTAACTATCAACCACCCGGGAGAGTGAAACTATTCGGAATCATTGGTAAAATGCACATCGCACGCTTTTTTCCTAGTCAATCGATGATCGATTCTGGCACTGTTTAGGATTTGCGCTAAGCGCCAGCATCCCTCGCTAGGCCGAAGGAACCAACGGCCCGGCCACTTCAACATAACTCGATAAAAGAAAAGATCGAAACCGGTGGTGGGGAAGTGACACCATCTTGACTCGACCCGGCACTGGACCACCTTGGGCCGGTACGGAAGCAAGATACATGTCCGCAGGTAGGAAGCATTGCAATGGCGCGAAATGTTGCAGGAGCTCTTGTATTTGGCCTATTGGTGTATGGATCTTACGATGTGCGCCCATGTGGGCAATCACACCCGCCCACTGCCGTTGTTAATTTGAACGTGAATAATCACGTCTCTTCATAAGACGTCAAAATAAAACGCTCTCCCCTTCATTGGGAGTGAGTCGAATCTTAGAAAACGAAAAAGACGTACAATGCTCTCTCCCTCGAACAAGCTGTTGAATCGCATCCAAAGCGAAGGCACTCTCGAGATCGTGAAGCGACATCTAGTCTGTGACAATTACGGTATGTCTTCGTGATATATTCGTTTAGGATTAGTGATGCAAGTTATGTTTTGGGCATGTTTCCACAAATTCAATGTTTAGTAGAAAGGATTAAGTGTCCAACATTGGTATCAAAGCCATACGTTCTTGTTTCCTTATCATGATTATGTTTCATTATTGTAATTAGCGTGTAAATCCTATTTTCGTTGCCATTGTTCATAGAAAATTGTTTCTGTTATGTGAAACAAAAATGATTTTTGAACACACAATGAGAACGGGCTCGACGAGACGAAGATTTTGAGTAGTCACTCGTCGCAAGGTGACGCCGGCAGCGGCCACATGCGCGCCATGCACCGCGATGGGATAGGATATCTTGAGGCCACGGCAAAATGTCAATTTTTTGTAAACTTTTGTTCAACAAAAATTATTTTTGATGTTCGTATCAACGAGACGAGCATTTTGAGGGGTGGCTTGTCGTCGGAGTAGCTCGCACCCGCCGCACCCACCGGAAGGGTCCAGCACGCGTGGGCCTCATGTACCCATGTGCACGGCGAGTGCGGGGTGTTCCAAAACCCGGTTTTTACCCTATCCTAGACCTGGTTTAATATACTCCAAACCCATTTTTGACGTTTCCTAGGCTCGATTTAGAATATTCAAGACCCGGTTTTATTTTGGTCCAACCCAACCCGTGACCCGGCTCGAACCCGGTCTAGGATCCAACCCGAGATCCAACCCGTGACAAAAAAAATAATAATAATAAAATCTTTTCTTTGGTCAATCTATAGGGGCTTATATGATGTTTGATTTGCGTGTCCTTAAGTACGATATATTCGTAATTATTACGTGATTGATGGATTTTAGTAATCCATTTTATTTTGCATTCGTTGTAGGAACAATGTCATCGAGGCCGGGGCCTAAGAGAGAATGGAAGGTGCGAAATGCAAGAACACCTTCAAGGATAAGGACACCTGAACAATGACAAGCTCTTGATGTAAAGATTCAAGAATTGGCCCATTATCGATGGGATAATGAGGTTGACATTATAACTCATGTGAAGACGGTCAACGAAATTATCCAAGAGATCATTTGGAAAGGAGAAGAAGTGAACTACGAAAGTACGTTTTATGCACTAAGGAACACCATACCTAAGGAATGGCATGCATTGATGAATCGCATATGGCTTGATTTCATCAACTACAAGGAGTTTGTACTTCATTTCTTAAATGAGTTCATAAGTGTCGAGGCAACGAAGACGTCGTCGCTTGGAATGAATGGGTCTTGACGCAAGCAAAATGCGCCCTAGCGTAATACTAAGAATTCTCTGAAGGGTTTTCCAAAAGCACCGATATGGGTTCCTAATTTGATTGAAAACCCCTCCTAAAGACCTTTAGGATTCCCTTTCTTGTATGATGGAATGTACATGGGTTAATAGTCAAAGGAACATTAGGATGACTATGCGTGATTATATTTGAAAATTTCCTTTGATAGTTTTATTTCTATAGATGTCTGAAAGTTTTTTTTTTTAAGAACTTATGCTTTTTTGAATTGATGTTCTTTGTGGATACTATGATTATTTGATGTTCTTTTTTAACAATGATGGCATTTGCTTTGTTAATGTAATATTATATATATTTATATATATTTGTTACATTATTTGAGTGGGAGTGTTCATAAGTTTTAGTAACTTTATGAAGAACACCGTTGAATAATTATATTAATGTTAGTTTCAAATTACAATTCTTAGAAGATGATGGGGAACTTAGTGAGCTATTGATTCTAGGGTCTTTTGTGAAACTATATGTCACTACAATTAAAATGCGTGAATATGATGCATTTGTTGCATTCAAATAGACTTTAATAATTCGTGCTAAATGTCTAAAATGTTGAGATACAATGGCTTCGCATCTAAGAATATAGTAGTTGAGCTAAATAAATGTGGAGAAGTTGAATGGCAAGAATTATGAAATATGGAGACATAAAAGTGCAATATGTACTAGAAGAGCAAGAAGCTCTTGAAGCTCTTAACCAAATTATGGAAGAGATCGAGGATGGGACCATTGCCAAACATAGAAGAGATAAAGAGGCATTTGCTGCCTGGAAAAGAAGAAACTCACTTGTTGGCATCACATCTTTGAGTAGCATGGATAATGACATCATGCGCAAATTTGGATGCTATGAGAATGCCAAGGATATGTGGAACGCTCGAATGCCAAATTTGGTTGGACGTTGGTCACCAAGCTGAGGCAACTCACTATCCTCTTTGACTCATACAAAATGCCTCATGGTCGAACATGAAGCAACATCCGAGATGTATGGGCAATATGATCGGTGAGTTGAAAGATGCGGCCATGTACTCACCGATGAGCAGCAAGTGCAAGCGATGATTCATTCCTTGCCCCAAAGTTGGGAACACATGAAAATCTACTTGACCCAAAATGAGAACATCAAAACTTTTGAAGATGCATTGTGCCATATTAAGTTGGAGGAGGATCGCCTTTTAGCGGCGAAGCTTCAAACCGACTTCTATTTTGCGAGGTGTTGGCTCGTTTGGAGTTTCGGGCTCCAAGCGTAAGCGTCCTAGTGGATTCAAGAAGTGGAAAGGTAAGGAAGCAAGCTCCTTAGGAAAAAAAACCAAGGACCAATCAATAGGCAAAGGGAAAGCGTCCTTTCATGAATAACATTTCAAGAGTGAAATGCTATAATTATGGCAATAAGGGCCATTATGCTCACAACTATGCTAAACCCAAAAAGGTAGGTATCCTTAGTACCCTTGAGAGTTATGCTTACGTGTCGAGCTCAATTTTTCTTAACTGAATCTAATACTTTGTGAAGTGTAAACTCGGGAGCCAGAGACCATGTAGCAAAGGATAGAGGAGCCTTCGTGGAGTTTCGACGGATTGCACGTGGAGCGAAGTGGATCTATGTTGGGAACAATTTCAAAGTGGAACGTAAAAGGGATTGGCACCTGTCAATTAAATATGTGTGGTGGACACCTTTTGTTCCTACATGATATATTATACGCTCATGAGATTTGTTGAAATTTGCCGTCTGTTTTAGTATTTGATCAAGTTTGGTTTTAATGTTAACTTTCATAACTATAGCATGGACTTATCTCTAGGAACAAGTTAGTATGGGTGTAGTTATTTCCTTGATGGTTTTGTTGTACTAGATGTTGACTATAATAATATTAATGTGAGTTATTCCATTTTCACATCTCCGATTCTTATGAGAATAATGTGAATGTTTGGCATGCTAGGCTTAGTCATATTGACCAACAAAGAATGAATAGAAAAGTCAAAAATGGCTTATTAGGCAACATTGAAAAAGTCAATTTGCCTCTTTGTGAGCACTACGTAGTAGGAAAAACTGCGCGAAAACCATTTAGAAAGGACACAAGAGCTGAGTTTCCTTTGCAACTAATTCATACGAGACATTTGTGGTCCAATGAATGTAAAAGCAAGGCGCGATGTTGTTTATTTCATCACATTCATTGACAATTATACTCGATTTGGATATGTCTATTTGATTTCTCATAAATCAAAAGCATTGAGTTGCTTTCAAGAAATTTATGACTTTAGTGGAAAATCAATTAGATAAGAAAATAAAAGCATTGAGATCCGATCGAGATCGAGAGTATCTCGTCCAATTAGTTTAGAGATTTGTATGATGAAAAGGAGAATAGATAGACAATTATCTATTTCATATACTCCTCAACACAATGGAGTAGGCGAGAGGAGAAACAAAACCTTCTTGGAAATAGTTAGGTCATAATAACGCAAGCTAATTTACCAATCGCCTTTTGGGGTGATGCTTTGTTGACTACTACCTATATACTTAATTGTGTGCTTTCCAAATTAGTTGCTTCCACTCCATATGAGTTATGGACAGGCCGAAAGCATGATTTATGTTTTCTTAAACTTTGGGGATGTCTTGCCTATACACACGAGTCCTCCCATAAGTATGAAAAATTGGGTTCGAGAGGTAAAAAGAGTATCTTCATAAAATACTCGGAACACTCGAAAGGGCATATGTTTATAGGTGAGCAAGATAGTGGGAGCGTGACTGAATTTGAATCACAAGATGTAACATTCTTAGAGAATGAATTTTCAAAGAATGGCGAAATAAATGAAAACTATTCTCTATATGAAACTATGAAAAGTGATAACAACATGATTATGGTATCTCTTCCAAGTGAAAGCAATTTGAGAAGTGAGGAATTAGTTTTGGATCAATCTCAATTGCAATCACTTGATGAGATATCGTCATTATCTAATTCAAGTGGGAGCATGATGGAGAATGAGCTACCAAGAGTACAATCTTCTCCGCGGCGATCATATCGTAATAGCATTCCTTGACGACATTTTGACATCAAAGGAAAAGCTTTTATGGTTATCCCACAAGAAGAGGATGACTCAAATAAGGTAAATGAGGCTCTATCTCGTCTTGACAAAAAAAAATGGATGGATGCGATAGGAAAGAGGAAATGAAGTCAATGGAATCAAACCAAATTTGGGAATTGGTTGAACTTCTAAAACAACGTAAAGTTATTGGGAATAAGTGGGTTCTCAAAATGAAGCGTAAATACGATGGCTCAATTGAGAGGTATAAGGTTCGCCTTGTTACGAAAGGATACAAACAACATAAAGGAATTGATTATGGGGAAAATTTTTATCTTGTGGTTAGATTTACTTCGGTTCGCCTTATCTTGACAATAGTAATAAATTTGGATCTAGAATTACATCAAATGGATATAAATACTGTTTTCTTCAATGGAAAAATTAAAAGAAAAAATTTATATGGAGCAACCCATTGGGTTTGTTACCAAAGGCAAATAACAAAAAGTATGTCGACTTTTGATATCGATATATGACCTTACATAATCTTCGAGGCAATGATATATACGCTTTCATAATGCTATAATGGCATATGACTTTGATAAGATCAATAGAAGATAATTGTGTATATATCAAGAGATCCAAAGATCAATTTGTAATCCTATCGTTATATGTTGACGATATACTTATTGCCGAAAGTAATATGAAGTTTGTCAATATAGTCAAAAGTTAGCCGTCTTCCAATTTTGAAATAAAAGATATGGATGAAGCTGCATACATTCTTAGAGTTAAGATTTCGAGAGGCCGCTTTAAAAGGTGGTTATATCTTTCTCAAGAGACATACATAAATAAAGTGCTTGAACAATTTCGTATGCAAAATTGTAAACTCATTGATACTCTTATTGCAAAAGGTAAAGGATTGAGCCATAGATTTTGTCCTAAAACTCCACATGAACAAGATTAAATGAAAAAGGTTTCATATGCTAGTGCTATTAGAAGTCCGATGTATGCTATGATATGTACTAGACCTGATATTTGTTATGTAGTTGGACTGGTTAGTAGATACCAATTCAACTCGGTCCAAGTACATTAGACTACCGTTAAAAAAGTCCTAAGATATCTAAAAGCAACTGTTGATTACTCGCTAACATATTAAGGAAGTGATTTGTATCTTAAGGGCTAACTCGATGCCGATTGGGAAGGAAACTTGAATGAGAGGAAATCCACTTTTGAAAATGTATTCTTACTAAATAATGGCGCCATATCTTGGAGTAGTAAGAGGCAACAATATATAGCCTTATCTACTATGGAAGCCGAGTTCATAGCATTATCAACGGTAGCACAAGAGCGTGTTTGGCTTAAAAGATTTTTGGATCATTTAGGTGTTACTAGAGATGCTTGCAAATCTTGTATCTATTTATTGTGTTTGTTAGACAACGATATCTTACACTAAGGATCATAAGTTCCACTACAAGACCAAACATATAGACATTAAGTATAATTATGTTAAGGACATGGTAGCATAAAAATATGTGAACTTACAATATATATCTACGCGTAAAATGTTAGCGAGATCTTATGATGAAACCAATTCCTAGAGATGTTTTTCTTAGTAATATAAAGACTCGAGGACTGCGTAGAGGTGATGTATCGAATATTTTTTTTCCCTAAATGTTAACAGTTGATGGTGTTGTTTATTAATATGGATGTCTATAAGTCTATTTAATATTTATGCATGTTAATGCTTGGGGCATTATATTGAGAAGGTATGTCGGATAAATGAGATATTAGCCCACTCACACGAATAATTGCCTCCATTTACTATGTGATGAATAGAGATGAAGTAATTTTAAGGTTATTATTTAGGTGATAATTGAGAGTTCAAGCTTAAAATACTAATGCCGCCTTAACGGAATGTTGAGATGAGGACTTAATAATTTATTGTGTCCGAAAGTGAAATAATCCACATATTTCACTTTATCTGTTTTTATTGCCATATGTAAGTTTTAATGAATACTTTTAAGTAGAGTAGTTACGTGAACTCAAGTTAAACATTGAGTGTGCCTAGCTATCATCTATAAGGTATTATATAAAAAGACATACGTTTCATGGGGAAGGAGAAAATATCATAATATGTATTTCATATTACGTATGCATAACTCGATCAATAAGAGTAGACAAAAGTTTAGATCTCAACCTTTTTAAGCCGTATGAGACTCTCGAGGATAAAAATTCCTCATTCAATGCCCTCACGACTCTTCATTATTTTCAAGATTTCTATTTAGTGTTTGATATCTTAGAATGTTGCATATGAGCATGAAATTGATTCGATCTAAAGGGACACTTCTAAAAATGCAAGAAATGAAATTGAGAGGTCTAATGGAAGAGGAAGATCGATTTAGAGTTTTGAGTCATATTGTAGATTTATATTCACACAAAGGTCGAGTTATGATTATTTAGTATAATCATAACGTGAATATGACGCATTATACTTAAATGAGATCGAGAGAGATATGTATGTGATTGATCGATCTAGGGTACGACAAACTAAAAATCTATTTTTGATTATGTCCATTATAAACTCTCATATGCTCCCAACGGATATATGACAATGAGCTCAATGTATTCTTTGGTCACACGGATTATTTATCAATATGAACTTTGCAAAAATAAAGAGAGTTATGTTTGGCCCTATATGGGCGAGTGGGAGTCGTTGGTCTTTCGTGGACATGTGGGAGCTGTTTACCCTACATGAGCGAGTGGGAGATGTTAGTGTATGGGTTTTATGGTGTGCGCCCATACGGACAATCATACCCGCCCACTAGAGAATTGCCGTTGTTAATTTGAACGTAAATAATCACGTCTCTTCGGAAGACGTCAAAATAAAAAGCTCTCCCCTTCATTGGCAGTGAGTCGAATCTTAGAAAACAAAAATGGCGTACGACGCCTCTCCCTTGAACAACTGTTGAATCGCATCTAAAGCGAAGGGGCTCTCAAGATCGCAAAGCGACATCTAGTCCGTGGCAATTATGGTATGTTCGTGATATATTCATTTTTTATCAGTGATGCAAGTTACGTTTTGGGCATGTTTCCGCCAATTTTGATGTTTAGTAGCAAGGATTTTTAACACAGCCTGTCAGATCGAACCGGGTGGTGGGGAAGCAAGGCTCCTGCAAAAATCATACGTTCATCTGTTGATGTCCATGCCAAGTTACGACTGCTATGGACTGTTGGGTTGCTAAGCTCTTCCAAAGTTGATGCCTTCAGAGGGCATTTTGCGGTGAACACCCGAGAGCTAATCCTCGTATAGTTCACTTGATTTATTTTCTGATCTCGTTGCAAATCACATAGAATTGTGCAAAGCAGCCATGAAGAGGATGAGATGGCATCTAAGATTTTTCCCTTCAGATAACACGCCTGGTGAATACCAGGCATCACCCACACGGAACACGAGTAGTATGAAGAGTAATCCGGGCCGAAGCAAAATGCCTCGACACCGCCATCGGCCATATTTTAGACCCCCATATCTAGCGGTACTTGCGGATTCGGATCATAATGCCACCGCTGCTCGATGCCATCCCTTGGTGAAGTACATGCAGTTGGGTTTGCAGTTCCCGAAAGAGGACGCGCAAATGGACATGGAGTAGTGACCGCCAACGACGATGGCTCGGTCGCCCAAACCCTCCAACTTGGTACATTCCTTCTCGTCGAAATCAAACTTGTGCACTTTGAAACGAACAAGCTCGTGCCAATAGTGGTAACTGCTTGTGCATTCGAACTGCTGAACCATCAGAAGGTCTCCCGATGACTCGAGGAGGTACATGTGCTCCGACGCCCATAGGGGATAAGGAGGTGGCGTGACGCATGTAGCTCTCGGAGGAACGTCGTCATCCATCTGGAGAAGCACAAGATCTCCGATCCCACACAGCACATAGGTCCGACCCGAGAAGCACGCGACATCTTTGAAACAATAGAAGTTGCTGGCGCTCGCAGCACCAACAGAAGTTTGATCAGGGACAGTTGCTTTGTTGGATAGTTAATTGCCACGACCAAGAATGCATCAGTTGCCCGGGACGTTGACTCAAATGTGTCCTCCTTAATGACGACGACTTTATATACGCACTTGTGCCGGTCTAAGGCTGTAGCAACCTGGGCATTTTGAGATTCCGGTAACCGAGGCAGATCGATCTTGATCCGAGTTAATGGGTTCAAGAGGTGGAGTCCGAGATCCGAGCCGACTGTCAGGACCCACCCGAGAGATGTTCCCCATGACATCCGTCCTCGAGCTTCGGGTTAGTCGAGCCGATAAGTCTTGCTGGTGTGCAAGCTGAAGAAGTCTCTGGCCACGCTGTCTCGGTCCTTGGACGGCATGAGCCACGGGATTGAGGAACGATGAGCCCAACTCTTGTCGACAGACGCAGACTGCCATGAGGAAAATGAAAGAAAATCTTCAATGGCGGTCAGTGAGTTTGCAATCTACAAGATGAGTCTGTGTCGAAGAAGGGACCAGCTGGCCATGTGGGTGTGTTGCAATGAGCAGCTCCGAAGGCGGAGCAGGAAGACACAGGTTAACGGTATGTGATCTAAAGATTGATTCTTCAAAAGAAGAAGATAAATTGGTCTATTTCCTTGGGCTACAACGAGAGTTGACTCGGATTTTCTCAGCTATAGTATTTGATTCCCAATCAGTAATGCTTGGATGGAATATCTATCAGTCGTATAACCAAAGACAATGAAATGGTCCTCCGGTAAAACCTTTAACGCCCAAATTGGTACCCAACGCGTGATTTTTCACTTTGAATTGCGCATCTGAAGGAGGTGTACTTCTCTATTTATAGTCGATGAGTGCGGAACAACATTCCAGGCGATTGGAAATCCTAATCCGCTGCACGAGATAGTAAAAATAGACCTAATCGATGAGGGGGCGAGTAGGATTCCAAACCGGCATGGGTATGAAAAAGCATAAGAAATTGGCTGATAAAACGTCGGGACCAGACCAGCCCCAGAAGAGCTCATGCTCAAGAATGAACTTGTCCGCCTACCCCTCTCCAGAATATACTATTTCGTTCGGGCCTAAGCTTGCTCCTGATCAAGTCTAGCGCACAAAGGGCATGGGGGTGGCACCGGCAAGTGCGACAAGTTGGTCAGCATCACGAATGCTTGGCCGACTTCCTTGTGTTGTCATTAACGACCAGTATGCAGGGCCAAGCTTGGAGTTCACTCACTGGGTTCACGGCCGAATCTGAACATCTAGTCCGTTGCCTTGAGTCGAGCAGGGCCGGTGCCTGGTTACCAGTCCATTAACAACCCGTTGGCATTCAAACAATCACCAAAAAGTTCAAGCAAAAGGCTCCATATTAAAGAAAACAATACTAACTAATACAATCACAACGAGGAAGCATATACAACACCCAATGGGAAAGAGAAGCAGACATTTCTGGCATACAGTCATGCAGAGCCATATTGGCATATTCTCAGGCTCATGGTAAAAAAAAAACACTATTGCCGTAGCCGTGCCTCAACAACCTGCACGTTGTTTCATCGAAACTTTACAACTACAGTTTCCTAATGTGAACACCAGTATTGAGCACTTAGAAGTCCTAGAAAGCATCTGAAAAGGATTCAAACCAAAGAGGAATTTGTGACTACAGGCGGGATCAGAAAAATTCGACTTACGATAAATAACAATGATCAAAGCTTACAATGCAAAGAGACTATATAAAGAGCAACCCAACCCTCAGTCGAGCAAATCTGACACCAGAGTCTTCTTGAATGGATCAATCTGGGCCAGCTGTGCCTCCATACTTCTAGTTGGAGTTATGCCTTCCACCTTCAGCCTCTCTCTTATTCCATAAGCTGGGACTTTTCCCTTTGCATAGGCATTGAGGAGACACTGGTACTGCCGAATGCGAGACGTGTACCCAGACTGTTTCATCCGGTAGAGGATCTTTTCACTATTATGGACATCACCCCTTTTGGCATAATGATCCAAGAGAGACATGTAAGAGCTGTACATTGGCTTCATCTGATTCTGTAGTGATGCCTTTGTCAAGACTGAATCAGCCTTCTCCACTTCACCTGCTTCCACGTAAAGCTTCACAATCGAATCCCAGGTAAATGGACCGATGCGACGTCCACTATCTGCCATTCTTTTGATTAGATCCTTCCCCTTGGCCAGCATCTTGTTGCTCGCATACACCTTCAAAAGCACCGTGTAATGCTTTGATGAGATTTTCCATGTTTTCAACATCCTCTCAAAAACTGCCTCAGCTTCCTGGATTTTCTTCAACTTTCCCCAGGCTTCAATAGCAGCGATGCAATCTTCAAGCCGGGGGTTTGGTTCACAGACCTTCCAAACTCTCTCTACTTCATCGGCCTCTCCTAGCTCAGCATAAAGCGGAAGCAAAGAGTGGCAAGCCCACCAGTGCTTTTTAAGGTCTCCACCTTCCATCTCCTTCAAGACAGCCTTCGCCTTTTCTATCAATCCACCAGATGCATAGTGCTTCGCCAGAAGAGCTTGTGTGCCAATGTCAGGTTTTATCCCTTCAGCATTCATAGCGTCCACAATTTTTTCCATCCCAATAATGTCATTCGACTGGCCTTTGGTGTCTATCAGAAGCCTGTAAGTAAGCATTGTCGGCTTTACATCTTCTTTCTCCATCAACAACAATACATCAGCAATTTTCTTCTTGTCGAGCCTCTTGTAAAGGAGAAGTAATTGGTTGATGGAAAATGATGAAGGAGAGAATCCTCGATCCCTCATTTTGTTAAAAGTTTCCTCTGCTTTCGTGACATTGCTGGCAGTGACATAGTTGGCCAACAAGGACCGATGGACCAGTTCCCCTCTGAAGGATTCAGGAATCCTATTAAAGAAACTCTCAGCCTTAGGGAGTCCACGTACTTTAGCGATCAAATCAAGTCGAGATGAATAATCTCCCTCCGTAAAATTCAATCTCTTGCTACTTTCCAACCACTCCAAAAGCTGCAAACCACCAGAAGTATAGATATGTAAAAAAAGCAACTTGAAAATCATGTTACAGGAGATGAGTCATAAAGGACCTAGGACAACCATCTAACTTCACCAGATCAACTGATAACATCCAGAAAAGCAAGACTACCCAGTGGAAAAGAATAAATGAAGTCCCATTGGTTTTGCGCCATTACCTCATAAACTGTCTACATCATTGGGTAATCTAAGATAATCTCCATCTCATAATCCCAACCTCATGTCTTTTTGTTCTGTCTTAATCATAAAGATCACCTTAAATACTTTGATCCAAATGACAAGCTTCTGACAAGGCAATGCAAAAGCACATTACACTTAATTTTTCACTCAAAACTCTTAGCAGAGGCAGTGATCACAAACAATATGTAGATCTCCCTTTTGTCTGCAAACTATTTCTTCATCCAAAAAATTTGCGATTCTCGACTATAAATTAAATCTTTCAACCAACAAAAACAGAAGCACTTTATAAATCTGTACTATCATATGCTGGAAAATTCCTTTAGCTGAACTAAATGCCTAAGAAGCAGCTTAGCTGAAATCAAGAAAATACAGAAACATGATCACAAATACCTGAAAAGGCAATTATCCTCTAACAGCCAAATGTTAGCCAATGAATAAACTAAACTATGAGCAGAAGATGACCAAAAAGAAGATACATAAGGAGAAGAGACTACAGAATGAGAGTGTCGAGACTTGAGCGTGGTCAATGAGATTTACCTGCAAAGCCTTCACATACATTCGACGTCTACGAAAATTGAACATGGCCAATGAGATTTCTTCCCTGTTTATTTCCTTTCCATCTTCAACCCACTTGTCAAGGATTTGCTGCACAGAAAGGCCAGGAGCACGGTTGATGGCCTCAAACAGTTCTGATTTAACTCTTTTCGGTGATTTTTTCTTAGTTGACTCAGTTTCATTCTCTGGCAATTCCAACTCATTTTGAGAGGCTTTTCCCGCATCCTCGTCAGCAGAGAGTTCTAGTTCAGAAACTAATCCATCGTCACTTTCATCTGCTGAATCACCCTTCTGAAATGCCTTGGTACTGACAGGCTCTTCAAGTTCAGCAAATGCATCATCTTCTTCTTCTCCGCTGCTCTCAGCACCGGCTTGTGTGGAGAGACAACGGCTCCCCATAGACAACTGGTGAGTACAGCTTGTTAAACAGTAAGATCTCTCCAGAGATGGATATCTACCAGATGATGCTTGAGAGGACTCGACGATGACAGCATTATCTCCGAAACAACTCCAATAAGATTTAGGTGAATGAACCCGCAATATTGAAATGCCAAGTCCATGGTTCCTGAAAGCACAAAGCAAGCATTCTCTAAGAATATCATATAAGCACACACATGAATTAGTCCATCAACTGTGTTGTCCTGAATGATTACAGTGAACACACACGGGGGGTGGGGGAAGTTGGGCAGGACAAAAAGCAGATTGAGCTGTCGAGGCGCTCAATCATGGGTGTCAAATAATCAACAATGGCAGTAATGCAGTTTAAAAGTAACCTTAGATTGGGCAAAATATATATAAACACCAACAATCTCTGAAAGAGAGACGGAAAGAAAATCAATCTAAAAGACCAGGAAAACACTCAGCATTCTCCACTATATTCCAATTCAAGACCATGCATCTAAGTTGCCGCATTCAATCTACCTCTCAAAAACCCCGCTCAAGGCTACCAGGTAAAACCCAAAAGCGCCCGAATGAAGAAGCACTAGGCAAGCCGGGCAAATGAAGCAGCACGCCTCCACGCGGAGGAAAGACCCAACAACGAAAATTCACAAAGAGAACTCAACATTCTGAAAGTGCGGGCGGAAAGAATAAAAGAAGCAAGAAAACAGAGCAATTGACAGGGACTCCATCGACGACAACACCCACTTCTAAAACACAATTTCCCGCTTCATGCAGATAAAACAGAGAGATTCCAACTTAAGGAATTTCCACAGTAAGCAAAGACCAAATCCCAACAAGGCGGGGCTACATTTCCGGCCCTTTCTTCCATTCATTCACTCTCGGAGCAACCTCACCCAGCGAGCTCGAGTAAAAAAAAAAAAGAAACAGCAAACAGCCACATCACGCCGAGCAAAAAGCACGCTGATGCACAGACGCATTGGGAGAGAACGTTACCTGAGAGGATGAGAAGCTCGGCGAAAAGCCCACATGTTGAAGCTGCTGCTGAACTCGGAAGAGCAAGAAAATGCAGGGGAACGGAACGAAGCGGGGGAAAGGTCGAAGCTTTCTCGCTTGATAAAAACCCTACGAAGCGCAGAGAGAAGTGAGGAGCCTCGGTTCCAGTTCGCTCTCGCTGTCGATGTGGTCTCCACTCGTCGTCCCCGGCCCTTTAAAACCCTAAAAACCCTCGGACCATATCCGTCCGTCGTGCTCTCTCTCCATTTACCGTTGAAAAGTGTTTTTGGCTTTAGTATTTCTACAGTTAAGGGTAACACAAGATTAATCTAAATTCCCTTTTGGAGAACAAGAAATTGAACATGTATAAGCACATTTCCATCTGCACTATCTCATGCACATATGCAAAGAAAGGGGATGATCACCAATTCGATCTTAAAAGCATCATAAAGACGACGGTTCGGTCCTAAATTTTTCAATTTTATCGATGTAATGCTAAACTTTTGGTATAAAATTTCAATGCGATCCTTTCAGCCAATTATCACTGAAATTTCACACGAACGTTTAGGACTACATTAGTATCATTGAAATTTTTTTTATGACTAAGCTAACATCCGTACAATAGATTTGGAATTAATTCGGTGATTAGCACGCAAAGAAAGTCATATAAATCATTCCAATACACAAGCATAATTATCAACGCTATAATAATAGTTAGAGCACGTTATATTTGAGATTGGGATAAAGCACAAAACAAGAACGTATATGTTCACACATGAATATGTATATTAATAATATTTATCTTATCAAAGGAAGCCTTGAAGTTGGATCTTATTTCACATGAAGTTCGAAGTGCCATCAATGTTTAAAAGAAGGGCATGATCAAGGTCATTTTTGCCATTTGCATTTTTTTTCCTTTTTTTTTCTTTACACTTTTCCCATTTCTTTTTTCTTTTTTGTTGCGATCGGTGAGTCGACCCTCGTCCGGCCCTCGTCGATGGCCTACCATCTCCCGAGACCGATCACCGTCGAAAAGGAAGGGAAAAAAAAGGGAAAAAAGAAAAAAAAAAAGGAAAAAAATTTAAAAAAAAAAACATAAAATGATTAAAATACCTTGGGTCGGCTTTTTTTTTTTTTAACAATGGCGACACTTCGCACTTTATTTGAAAAAAATGAGAGATCTCGGGCTTTATTTGGAATTTTTCATAAATAACCATATAAATATAAAGGGAAAATTTTAAACAAAGACTCAAAATACCATCATTTTCTCAAATAAAAATCTAAAGTGAATATAATTTTAGACAAGAGCCTGAAGTGGCTATGAGGGTCTCAAAAAGGGTCTCAAAAAGGGCTTGAAGTGATTATGTAGTTTCAACAAAGAGCCCAACCTCAAGGACATTTATGCCATTTACTTCTATGATTTTTTATTTATTTTTTATTTTTTTAAATCATAAAAGTTCATAATTTGAAAAGATTAATAATACAGGTGGCCCCTCCCGCTTGTGGCCGCCACTCCACCGTCGGTGGGTCGGCGATGATTAGCGACCCTCTCGGACTAGAGGCGAGGGGGAACCGAGAGAGGGCCAAATTTGGGTGAGTTTGTCTTCTTCCAAATTTCGCTAAGAGAAGCTGCAGGTTCTTCTTGTCCAAATTTCATATTTTTGATCGAGATTTCATATGTTTGTCTTGTCGGGTGGAAGTAACCCCACCACCATGCTGCAAACGCAGGCTCACCTCGGACCTCCTCCTTCATCCGAACATCTTCTTCCAAATAAAAGGAATCGTTCCATGCTTTGTTTGACCTTGTCACTGTTCATCTTCTTCCAAATGAGAGCTCAAGCTCGATGCCACGGTCCAGCGTGGCCGAGATCTCGAAGGCTTCTAGAATTTTGTGGTGGAGAGTCGTCTTCTGGGTTTTTAAGTCTCGCAGAGGTCAAAGGGCTCTATTTGAGTAAGTTTGGTTGCTTTCTTCCTCCTTTTCTCAAAGGTGTTTTTTTTTTTATCAAGTTTCTCAAAGGTGTTTGGTTGTCGGAAAACGTGAATTTTTGGGGAGACGTAGGGCTTGACGTCTAGTGAAGGCGGTGGCAAGGGGATGAACCCTAGCTAGGAATTGAGGAAGAAGATGAACATCAACAAATAAAAATAAATAAAGAAAAAAAATTTAAAAATGTAAATAACGAAAATGCCCTAAAGGTTATGTCTCTTTTTGAGACCACATGGCTATTTTAGGTCATTATTT
The DNA here is from genome assembly GCA_021437795.1 of Rhodamnia rubescens. NCBI lineage: Eukaryota > Viridiplantae > Streptophyta > Magnoliopsida > Myrtales > Myrtaceae > Rhodamnia > Rhodamnia rubescens. Next base: position 1,233,634 of record JAILYA010000008.1, read on the forward strand.
GTAAGAACATACACTTGAGCCTTATTTAAGATAACGACGGCACTTTATGTGCTTATTTAAAATAATATTTACTTCAAGCTATTATTTGAGAAAACGAAGAGATTTGAGGCTGTTATTTGAAATTTTCTCAGGTATAAATGACTTACATTTTACGTTGTCCAAATGTGCTTTGAACAATATATGCTATCCCAAGACCAACAGTCTCGGATATATACAATCATATATATATATATATATATATATATATGTATAAAAGAAAGATCAGACATTTGTCCAAACTCAATTTGGGGTACTACCTGTACCTGACTGTGTCTCTATCTGGGATCAAGTGTAGTTTTAGTCCTATAAATTGTCAGTATTTGTGCAATTGTACAATCGAATCCTCTAACTTCTTTCACTTGTATAATTTAGTCCCTGTCCGTAATTATGATTATCAATACCTCACCAGTGGCCCCTGTGGCATGGCCCCGGCATGGCCCCTGTGGCATCGCCAATATGGAATGAAACAAGACATCAACATTGATGCGGCATCAAATAAGCCTTAGATCAACAATTTGTTGGATTTCCAACGGGCCTAGTCTTGCTCCAAGTAAAGGCAATCTAACCTCGTGGAGAGACAGAGGGGCCTGGCCTATCGAGGATTCGGCGACTCTCGTCCACACAAATGAAAGTCTAGTGAATTCCGCCTTCTGAGACGTTGGAAGCTATTGAGGGTTTGGCGACTCTCATCGGCACAAACGAGAGTCCAATAAACCCTTTTTTTTAAACGATGGACGTGTTGCGGATTGATAAATGATATTGATTGCTCACGAGATACTTAAGCAATAATGTTTGGGCGACCTTATTGCCACCAGCCCCAAAAACCACCTCTTCTTCTACCTCCTCTCTTGATTATTTTTTTTGAAAAAATTTACCCTTAACAGTTTTTTTTTTCTAGAGAGAATGTCCTCAAGTTGTGGTGCTACTTGATGCACGTTTGCTATGGAAATGGGACCTATTTGCGAAAAGGAAAAGAGGCACGGGTGTTTATAGAATTGGCAATGAATGTGGGGGCTAAAAACATGAAAAACGAAATGTAAGCACAGATGACCCAGAACAAGAAGAGAAGGAGAGGGGGGGGGAGAGAGAGAGAGTCTTCAAACACGGGAACATAAGGAAGAAGGCGCAGTACACATTCAACGAGGGCGAACGTTTGGTGCGAGCTTCTTCATCATCTCTCTCCCTCTCCCCTCCGCTACACCTGAGATGATGAACGTGGGTCCTTCTGGTTTCAGTACGCGCCTTTCTCTCTCTCTCCGTTTCATCAATTTCTGTTCGTTTGGCCAGTCGCACGTTCGAATTCTCAGGCGTCGATTTTCCTTTCCCTGTCGAATTTCCCCCAATCGAGCCTTTGGTGTTCGTTTCTGTTTTTTGCAGACAATGCGCCGGCCTGCCGAGCGTTCGTCGTCGCCTCCGGCGTCTTCACCGTCTTCTTCGGGATCAGGAACCGCGCTAACGTACTCGGGGTGTCTTACCAGGCAAGTCAGTTGGACTCTGCTGCCCTTTTAGTTTGGTTTTTGGTGGATTCGTACTTGGGTTTTCGCTGATTGTTGTTTTTTGAGCTCGTACCGGCTTGTAGTTCCTTTTCGTGCTTTTGATTTTTTATCTGCGTCTTGGAAATGATTGAAGGGTGCTTGGTTTGATTTGGTTCTTTGATTCTTAGGTTCCTGGGTTGTGTAGATTTCGTTTCTAATGTAGCTCAGGCTTGATGGTCTCGTTAGCTTGGACGATCTTTTTACTTTTCTTTGTCAGAAAGATGAATTTGTGTAGATTTCGTTTCTATTGTAGCTCAGGCTTGATGGTCTCGTTAGCTTGGACGATCTTTTTACTTTTCTTTGTCAGAAAGATGAATTTGTATAGTTTTTTTAGTTTTTTCCTGCTCATGGCCCTAATTGAGGTGTGAAAACTGTCATTTCTTGCTGCATGGTTGATTTGTAAGACCACTGTAGACTGAGGTTTTATGTAGTGCTTTGGGTTGCCAAAATGAATTCATTGAGTTTGTCACTCCCATGGACATTCATTTTGCAATTTGAAAATGAACTAGGACCCTGTCATTGTGCAGGTTTGCCTAAGTCAATAAGAGGGGTAGATTCAAGAACTCTCTTTTTAATGATTCTATATGGATGTTGATGTCCAATTTCAAAATAGCACGCGGGGGCACTAGTTGTTCATGAGGGATGAGCATAAATAATAGAGATACGTAAATCTAAGTCCGTTTATTCATCTATTGGCTGAACTCAATTGCTTATGTGCCATCAAATTGGTGAACTGATTTCTTAATGATGATATGAGGAGGAAATAACTGCCAGTAATGAAGTCTGCCTTCTTAGCTAGTTGCGATACTATTTCGATACCCTCAAGCTCCTCTATTCACTTTTTGTATTAGAGTTATTGCTTCTCCATTGACATACTTTTAACTTGTTCTTGGGTTTTATTATCACTTTGTTAATATATCTGCTTGACTTTGATTGAGTTCCTGTGCTGCGACGGAAAACGAGTAAACGACCCTCTTGCTTTGTTCGTGACTCAAACTTAGCAATATATTGCAGCATAATTCTTGCAATGTCAATAGCTTCCCATATATTGTTATTCCTTTGAGAATTCCACGGTCCCTTAAATTCTACAAAGAGGATAGCATCTTATTTCCTTGCTTTATGATCTATGACAGGACATTTTCCAAAAGATGCAGATGTGGAAGCTAATACCAGCAATCTTTGCCTTTTCTTCAACACCAGAACTGATTTTTGGCCTTTATCTGCTCTACCACTTCAGAATTTTTGAGAGGCAGATAGGTTCTAATAAGTTCTTGGTGAGTGATTTTCCTCCATAACAATGTAGAATTAAAAAACTACGAAACACTTCTGTAGGGTATCACTAAAGTTTTGTTTCTGTTTTGTGCTGAGAGATGGATAGGTTCTAATAAGTCCTTGGTGAGAGATTTTTCTTCATTAGCTAGGTAGAATCAAATAACTGCACAGCAATTCCGTAGAGTATGACTAAACTTTTGTTTCAGTTTTGTCCTCCACTCTAGGTAGAAATTATTTTATGCACTGTGTAGCGGTAAGGGATGATGCTTAAGCTATTTATCTTACATGAAAGAATTTTTGGCGAGGTACTAGTTTTGTCGTAGTCTTTCTTGTCTGGTTTTTAGTCATTCGATTCCAGTTTGCGAGAGCACCCTGAATATTTGTCTAAAAGTCAAGGTACATCTGCCAATAGCCTCATCTCACAAGTTGACGCTATTATGAGAATGAAACTTGGCATTTGTAACATGCTATCCTATTTGGTGGATTAGTTTCCAATAAATCCAAGGGGTTGATGGAAAAAAGTAGTAATGTGATGCATGCTGCTAGTAAGGATATGCAGAAAGGCCAACGAGGGGAAGACTGCCAGCTTCTTCTCCACTCTTTGTTCTGCAAAATGAACTTTCTTAATTGTACTTTGGCATCTATGCTATCATGTTCAATGCTATTTTACATAGAGCAGAATAGGCGTTACGTGTATCCGCTTGACAGTCAGCCATTCTTTTATTCCAAACCATTTTCATTTCCTTCCATTTGATTTGTGCATAATTCTTTTCTGTGGATACATAGGTCTTCATTTTGTTCTCTACAATAGTATCAATGGTCCTTCAAGTCCTCGCATTGGCAGTTTTTAATGGTATGTCAATTTGTTTTACCTTTGTGGGAGCTTCTTCTTGCTGTCTATTTTCACTTCATTCTTCTTTCACTGGTAGAAATTTGTTTCTATATTTTGAAGTTCCTTCTTTTTCGGTTACTTGTATGCCCCTACTTAATTAGGTACAACTTGGTCTGAGAGTCCAAATGACTCTGAAAACTGAAACATGACAGCGGGTGAATACTGATGTGCTTTTGTGGTGGATATGAGTCTGTGTAGGAAAAGCAGAGGTCCTATTACCTTACAATACCTACTTAAACGCTTTATTTCATATGCAGTCTATCCTGGAAAGACAAATGTCTTAATTGGCCTTCTTGTACAATTATCGCAATTACCATTTTTGTTTGGAACTGGAAATGGTCGAACAACAAATGCCTGAATGGGCTATTAAGCTCCTAAAAAATTGCTTCGCTTGTCATAGGAATTTAGTACGTCAGATGTGGTTGGTTTGATATGCTATCTTTATATGGTCTGATGCCATGATTTTTTTCTGAAAGACTCCAAGTGGTCCTAACTAGGTTCTTGGTTCTCCTTGTTGCACACTTTTTCCTAGTAGCTGCTTTGATCAGGATGAATTGAATTCTTGTAATAATTTTGCCCAACTATGCAGTAGTTTGAGTGGTAAAAAGACTGCTATTGTGAGAGAAATGAGTTTTGCCAAGTTTCAGGAAGTACCAAAGCTTTCTTTTCCATATTTTGACTCAGAGGCAAACTTGTCTTGAAACTATGGATAAGTTGGTCATGGTCAATTGGCCAAAGGATGTCTTAACATGGATGTAGACTGTTGATATAAATCATTCCATCAAGACTCCAGATTGGAGATGCCTTCATGAAAGAGTTACTGTAAGAAAGTTAACCCAAAGTCTTTATGTATATGCTCAGGTGATACTTTATAGCAAACATATTATTCTAGCCAAAGAATGGAAAGGAAATGAAAGAAACAATTGACGTTCTTCAAACCAATCATAAGCTTTATTGAGATAATTAGACATACGGTAGTCCGCCTTGGCAAATGCTAAAAAGTTCATATGATCAGCTGAAAAATTTCTCATAGATTTCAGTGATGACCTACCTTTCCTTGTGGGATGTTGCATTGGCTGAACAGTATTTTTTTTTTTTCACATTTTGCCTGTGTACACATGGAGCAAGGCCAAACTGATCCTTTATAATGACTAAACTGTCTCCATAATTGTTGGATGACGGAGGAGAAAGTTGACAAATGTTCGGGTACCTGCTAATGTAATGTTTTAGCAGTTGACTATGGATTATGTACATTGTGCAAGCCCTAATGTGATGGTAGATTAACGTGATTGGCTTAAACGTATGATTTATCATATGGCCCTGTAGGTAGAGCAGGAAGGTAGGAGCAGGACCCAAGCCCTGTTGAATCTTGTCAAGGGTGGACCATAGCTAGACACATTACTAGTTCCTCAAGCAATGTAAATGGAGATAAAGATCTTAATTTAAACTGCTGTTAGATAAGATTGCCATGCTAGTTTTTTTTCCTCACGTTCCTAGAAATTGTCATGTCTACCTTGTGATAATCTTGGTTAACTTTTTACCTTTTGCTCGACAATGGACTGTTGAAATTTTTATGCACATTCTTTCATGTCATAATTCTTGAATAATCTTCAAGTCTCCGCATGACGATACTGATGTAAAGTTTTCTCTTTTAATCTGCAGTTCCTTCCTCAAACTTAGTCAGTTCAGGCCCTTATGCTGTTATATTTGCATCGTTCGTACCCTTTTTCTTTGACATTCCAGTTTCAACAAGATTTCGGGTGCTAGGCATCAGCTTCTCTGACAAATCTTTCATATATCTAGCTGGTCTGCAGGTAAGTTTTATTGATATATCTGTTTGGTGATTTTTCGGCTATATTAACTTTTTGTGCCTATCAGACAGGTTCTTTCTAGGTCCTTTCTGTAATTTTTTGTTTAACCTAGTTTTCATATTGCAGCTTTTGTTTTCGTCCTGGAGAAGGTCCTTCTTGTCAGGAATTTGCGGCATTCTTGCTGGTTCCCTGTATCGACTCAATGTTTTCCGCATCCGCAAGGCGAAGGTTATAATCGAAAACGTTTATAATGAACCGTTTCCTTCTTACTATGGAATTAACTGCCATTTGCGGTGGTGTTTGAATTATCCTTTTCAATCAGTACTCTTGTTGAACTAAATTTGTGCGACAATGCCTACTACGTCAATTATTTGTGAATTCAATTAGCTGAAAATGAGTTCTTTTACTGTCTCCGTGCGTGTGTTTTGTTTGTTTGTTTTTTTTTTGGGGGGGGAGATTTGATACTTATGATGGTTACAATGTGTGTTGACCTCAGTATCTCACTGTTATTGCTGGCAGAATGTTCTCACCTTTGGTGTTCAAATGATGCCCATCATTCTTTAATTACTGCAGATCTTCTGTCAGAATCATCATTTTTTTTTCTTGAAAGTCTAGCGATACTGTCCTTGTTTCTTTTGTGAAATAATATGCTACATTTAATTCATGTGATATGAGATAATACCTCATGGATGCATATCGAGAAGGCATAGTGTTCATCACTTTTACAAAGATAAATGCTTTCAATTATGGTACTTAAATTTTGTTTTTCAAATGCCTTGTGTCAACAGTTTCCAGCACCAATCTCTTCATTCTTTTCGCGGGTATCAGGACTTTCTATGGGAAGTTCACGTGTTACACCAACTAGGCATGTCGTGGGGAGTATTCCATCTTTTGCGAGTCACCAGGTAACTGTGCATCCAATGAATGCTTTGCATATATTCATCCGATGTTCTGAGTACATGTGAAATCTCTTTCTACAGTCTTAATCTGTGTCATTATTGCCTCCGCCTTGACTTAAATACTCTTCCCTTGCAGCGAAACTTTACTTCGGTGCCTTCCACTGCAGAGCCATCAGAGGAATCTGTTGCAACCCTTGTTTCAATGGGCTTCGACAGGAATTCTGCTAGACAAGCGCTTGCACAGGCTAGAAATGACATCAATACAGCGACAAACATCCTTCTTGAAGCTCAGTCTCACTAATTGTTTATAGAAGTTCTGGTGATGCTACTTGCACTCTGTTAATTAAATTCAGGGCAGAGGATTTGATTGGTGACAAGATCTGTGACCTACACTCGGCATTAGATCTACACTAGGCATTTTGATGAGTCGGTCTATCTTCTAACAGGAGCTTCTGAATTTCCTCGTCATGTCGTTCTTGGGATTTTCCCTTCATTGTTGATCCTTAGGTCCCTATGAGCGGTAGGCATTTATTTGCAGCTGAAAGCAATTCACACAGAGTATGACTGTTGGGATGAAGCCTAGATGGATTTCACGCAGAATCAGGACATGGTTAAACATTATCTTTAGAAGAAAGGCCTAAGGGAGAAACTGTGTACAGTATTTATCCCGTTATTTCTTGTCTTCAGCCAGTAACAAGACATTCCTCGGGTTGTGTTTTCTAGACAGCGCACAATGGGTCAATGGTGAATGTGCCTTGATAGTAAATGCAAATGTTAAGGACGATTATGCTGTTGACTGTTCAAATTTCGGAAAGGGCGTTTCCCTGACCAGATGGAATTGGTAGGCTTTTTCTATGTTACAGTGCTTGAAAATTATCATGGGTTGGTAAGTTTGATCATAGTTTGTAATGCCCCTCATTCTCATATGTTTCCTGATCTTAATGATTGGTTAAGTTTCTCGAGGCAGCGGTAAGTTTTTCTAAATTGGCCATGAGGGCCAACAAAACATGAAAAAATTGGTCACCATAGTAGGCTTGACAACATTCCCCATGCTCCATGGTGAAAAATGGTAATAACTGGCAGTTTCACATCTTTTAAGTTAAGCAAGCAACGCTGAATAAAAGCCTGCTAATGGAAGCATTAGCGAAAAGACGTAGACCAAGTAGCTTTCTAGCAAAATATATGGCTATCTAACCTTCTATCTTGATCCGATTTGCGCAAATTTGACCTCTCGACATCGACAATATATGTGATTAGAAAAAATCTGCTCTTAATAGGAAAGAGGGTAAAAAGAGAAACTTTACTAGGTTATCTTGTACATTCTCCATCACTGCTTAATTTTCTTTCTTAATGGGAAAACCTCACTTCCCTACGGAGATGTCCTGAACAACATGCTCCAAGCTTATGGACATGTTTAATATCCAATGTCGGGAGCTTCAAACAACGTGCCTTTCTACTGGTGCTATGCACGCAATAGCTGAAATGGCTTCCCCTATTAACCAATGTGAGAAATTCATCTAGAATCCAATAGAATGCAACCAATGGAAAGAGGGGAACACTTTAGTCGTACTACATGATGAACTCAGGGATATTGCAAGTAACACTTCTTACGTTGTGCCCCCACTAATTTGCCAGGACACGTCCACAAGATAGCAATTGGATTTAAGAAGAATAAGAAATCAAGACTGGTAGCTAATAACTATCAAATAAGCCACTGTTATCATTATGTTTTCCCTCTATTCCAAGAGGGACAGCCGAAGCCATGAACTCTTTTAACTCCGAGTAGAATCCACCACCTTAAAATGCAAAGCCCCGATGAATTAGCGTAGCAGGAAAGCCTAGTATTATGCAAGTGGCATGGTGTTCTCATGCATGTATAAACAGCCCTAATGAATAAATTTCTCCAACGTGACAGACAAAACTTGGCACTTGGGAGGGGTTTCTATGAACAGTGCAGCCTCTTTCCCCATCAAAACTGCGCTTTTCACTCATGGCACAAAGAACAAACCACACTTTACAATAATACAAAAATATGTCCCTCTCCTGAATTCTTGCATGTATGTGTCCCCATTTTCGGCGAGTGCATCCTATTATCTTGCACAGGGATAGCCAGAAGACGCTGAACATACCTATTTCTCAAATCATGATTTTCAGCGAACTCCCAGGCAACAGTCAAAACTCCCATTTACAATTGTCAGCTCTCCTCTTCATCAATGGTATAAACAGGTATCTGCCATATCTTAGTGTTCTTCTTTGAGTCATCGCAAAGGCTTAGATCTGTATCATCCTCCTTAAATGTTCTGATAAAAGTTTTTGCTCCCATCATCACAAGCCTCTCAATCATGAACAACTGGTAATTGTTCTGAATCAAGGGATCAAGGATCTCACTAAAATTTGATGAGTATGCCATCTTGTACCTGTAAATATTGGTCAAGAAGAGTATTTATCAGCTTCAACTTCTACCAGGGTACGTGCTTATGCAACATACACATCTGGCATACAATTGAACATAAACACACTTACAATCCAAAAGAGAGAATACGAGGCACTTGACTTTCAGTGGTTATTCTACAATCCCACCGCATAAAAGGCCCTTTCATTTCCTGAGATGTTTTATACTCAGTGCAGTGACTATAAAGTAACTAGATGGTCAAAGGCGATTTCATTTCCTGGACAGAGGTTTTATACTCAATCAGTGAGTGTAAGAACATGAAAGACCACTTAATGAGTCTCAAATTCGATTGTCGGCCAGCATTAAGGAAACAGATAATAAATGCCCCTTTTGTGTGTTCATTCTTCCAGTGTTACAGGATTCAACAAAACCTTTTATGTCAATATTGTCATGATCTCACAAAGAAAGCACCCATCATCTTCATCACCAGTCTGCAATTACAACCAGTTACAAAGATGACATTGTCGTCATCTAAATACAGACATTCACAAATCATGTTCCTGGGAACTCTGCTCTAAAGCTTCATCAACAACCATCCAAAATGGAACCCATTTGCCACAATCAATCATATCTTTGCTACATACAAAAATAAGCCCAATTGTGTAGCACATTACCATCTTCATAACCAACAAGAACACACTGGCAACATTCACCTATCTCACTAAATGCCTCTCGAACACTCCAAAGCAGTATCCTGTGCATGGTAGTTGCAAGTTCTTAACTATCATGTCAAGATAGAAGTGCAACTCACACTTGGTATCACAAAATGCATAGTCCTTAGTGAGCCATTGAACTTATAATTCTCATATCACTGCATCTACATTCAAACCATGATGGATAGATATTCAAGCATATTCGTTGCATCAGTTAATAGTTTTTACATTTCTAGGAGCAAAACAAATGCAAAGACCTAGAAGGTCAGTTCCTACAATTCAAAGATGCATCTAGTTCTTGCTTGTCGATTAAACCATGCCGAGTTTGTACCTTCCTATGCCCTCTAATTTGTGCAGGTAGTTAATGAGTTTGAGGATAACTCACCTTGTAGCGAGAGGCGAAAAAAATCCAGGCGTCCTCTCATTTGAAGCAATAAAAAGAGTCCGTCCAGGTGGGACCCACTTTTTTATTCGGCGAAGAATAAACTCTGGACGGGTATCTCTGTCCAGATGAGGGTGTAAACTCCTTTCTACCCCAAACCTGTCTTTCCTGGTTTTCACTTTGTCACCTCGACGAACGTGGATGGCATCATAATCACCGAGAGAGGCTTTAATCTGTGAATTGGAGATTACTCAGATGCCAACTCCCAAATACAAAAAGACGTGATAGGGCAATCTTTTAGCACAGTACCTGCAGTATCATGAAATTCATATTTTCACAAGGTCATGAGCTCTATCTATAACTCTAAGAATACTCACTACAAGGGACTTCACACCAGGGTAATCGCTCATTTAGAAAGATGTACAAACCAAGTTGGCCAAACTGGAAAATACTTCATATTCCTTTCTCAACAAAACAAGAAGCCTTATCCTACTACCAGATTGTGTAGATGTTCATGAGTTCACCACATTAACTCTTCATCAACCTTTATCCCTTTTTTTTTTTACACTTTTTAGGATATACTTCTGTTTAAGTCTCAACTACCTGACTCAGAGACCTGCTCATATTAAAATTACCTTCGGAAATGGATTTATTTCAGTGGGACTGCTTTAGTAAATACCACACTATTTTCCCAAGGACTTCGATCATCTCAGTTCCATAGTGTCCTCCAAGTTACTAGTAGGTTCTTGCCAGTCCATATAGGGTTTGTTTCATATTTTAAGCTGTTAACTAGTAAGTTATTGTGATATTACCTACTGCTACCTTATAGGCAAATTCAACGAGATAGTTCTTTGTTTAAAGAATATACAAATCTTGATATCCTCCCTTCATAATTGGCAAATACTATTCATTTCTACAAATGATTTTCATGATGTCCATGATATTAGGTTTGTAAAATGACAGTTTAACTCTCATGCTAGTATATCATAGGTTATTGTCCTTATCTTTTGGACCTACATTAAACCACTTCTACTGGAAGTGAAAAATAATAGAAGATAATTGTTACCCAGAAAGAACACTATACGCTATGTATGAATATACAGAATTTCTAGGTCTCCAGGTAAATTACCAACCTTAGCAGCCACATCTCTTAATTCCTTTGTGGCCATTGAAGGGAGAAATGAATAAGGCAACATTATGGCACTTCGATTTTTTTCGATCCTTACATTCCATAAACCTGTATCAACTTCATGGTCAGTTCTTAAGCGAAAACTAACAAGATTGAAAGTTTAATTCTTTAAAGCACATCTTACTGATATAATGCTATTAGAGCTTACGAACAGCAAATGTCTATGCCCCAAAAAACAACATAGTATGAGAAAGAACTCTCACATACTTAAATCCTTTCCCGACAATCTTGTGGTGCAATCTCAAGTACTTCCGAGAAGGATCTAAACTACTAAGAAAAAGAGCTAGAAGGAGGAAGAAGACTTAGTAACATTTCAACCAAACAGATAGGAGTAACATGTTTAAGGGAAAAACACTGCTGAAGGACACGCATGCCTTCAAATGCCTTAAGGTGCAGTGAACAACTTATGCACAAGAATTTAGCGATCAAACATGCTTTGCAGAAAATAAATGTTCCAGAGATGAATCAAGAGAAGGTTTACCAAGAAAGCGGACTAGCAGTTCTGTTGATAAGTAAAAGGTTTGAATAGCGTTGATCCTCTTTAAGATCATTCCGACTAAGTCCTTCCACATGAGCAACCCCTTGAGCTCCCAACTTCATGCTTGTCGACAACACCTGATACCACATTTTTGAATTGTCCAAAATAACAGGCACGGTGTCGGATATCAGATCTATATCGTACAAAGATTCCATGGCACAAGAAGATGCTGCCCACCTACCAAAACAAGTAGTTTCAGGTAATTAATTGCTCCAGCTTTTCTTGTCATTTTTTCCAATCGGGGGGGGAGCGTAAGCAGATGAGGAATAGAAAAAATTGAGATTTAGTGAAGTAACAGTATAGAAACAGCAACATTTTAGAAGGAGAAACCATCTGCCAAATGACAACCAACCCGCTCTCTCTTTTGGTTGGACCATTGAGTAATGCAGGGAGGAACTCACCCATCCACGGAAGTCGTATTTGTGGACTCATGAAGGATTCCCTTCTTGTTGTGTATAGGGTTGATACACATCCTCGAAGGCATAACAAAAGTCCTGCAATTCAAGGAAAAGGGAATTTTACTGAGGGAGTGAAATTGAGCTAACTCCCAAACACATAACTCAAGCAAATGTGAACATCATGTTACCAGAAACCAAAGTAAATAAGTTCATCTTTCTAAAATGAAGCAATACTCAGATCCACGCACTAAAGATAGCGCCATTCCCAATCACAGTTTTTGCAAACAACTAATCTTGTGCAAGCTCAAATCCACTTCAACTTAAGCACTTAAGACTTCTCCCAGCGCAGAACCATCGCTTCGAACGCTTTTAACAGCCACAATGTCATTACTCCTCCCAAGTTAAACAGAGGACACGAATCAGAACCGCAAACACCAGACGAGACGGACCAAAACCTGCCAATTCAATAAAACACAGAGCAAGACACCCTCAAATCTCGTACCTCTTGAGGAACATTGCTTCTTCCAGGGCACATCTGAGGCTGGACTCCTGGTGGCCGAGGCCCTCGCAAGAGTCGCAATGCTTCCCGGGGCAGTCGATCCTGCTGCCCCAGTAGAGGTACTTGTCATGGAGCGAGTGCTGATGCTTCTGCCTCCTCAGGATGCCGACGATCTCGAGGGTCCTGGAGGACGACAGCGAGACTCCGAACGTGGAGGCGAGAGAGGAGAGGAGGAAGAGGAGAGCTATGGCGACGACGGAGGCAATGAGGTAGAAGAGTGGAAACCCGGGTTTCGGTTTGGGCTTGAGGGTTTTGTTGACGGCCATGGGAGTTGCAGAGCGGAGGATGAAGATGAAGATGAAGACGAAGACGAAGACGAAGATCAATAAGAGAGATCAAGAAGAGAATGTGATGCTTCCCAAGGGAACAATAATTCCAAATGGTTGGGGAGATGGAAATAATCAAGAAGGGCTTGAAAAACGAGAAGAAAAATGAAATAAAAGAAGTGCATAAATAAATAAATCCAACAAAATTGAGAAATCACATTGTTAAGTCCCTAAAAAATTTAAATTATGCAATTAAATCCTAATTTATAAGTATCGCCAAGGGGCCTCATCAATGGCCGCGGATGTTGCCAGACTCGGGAGAGGGCGAGGATTGCCCTCGCCTGCTCGGCCCATGCGAGGGTGACCCCTCCCCCGAGGCCGGATCTTCATCTGCTATCGACGAGGCTCGGCGACTGTCGGGAGAAGGAATAGGAAAACAGAAAAAAAAAATAAAAAAAGTAAAATAAAAAAAAAAAAAGCAAAAAAAATTTTAAAAAATATTCCTAGATTTTTTTTTATACTAAAATTCCATTCTCCAATAAATAGGAATAGTTACATGCTTCCGCCCTGCCAAATCCTTATTCGAGAAGATTTAGCCAGGTCCTTATTTAAGACCGTCCTGGCCACTTTAGACCATTGTTTAAGACGACTTTGCTTCTTCGGGCCTTTATTGAAAATTTATTGTTGTTTTTATGACCCAATTAACCTTAGGAGTGATCAAATTTCGAAAAAAGATGCTTTTATGATCAAATTTTACGCGCTAAATTAACCCCCGTATTCTTTTAATCAAACAGTAAGGTAAATGACTGTTTTTTTTTTTTTTGGGGGGGGGGGGTCGAAGTAAGGTAAAAACAAATCGTTTCGCCTTGCGACCAAATTTCGCAATGTCGATTCTTTTAGCTCCAAAATTTCACTCAATCAAGTGAGAAGCATTATCATGCCAAGGGTTATCATTGGCAATGAAGTGTGCATGGAAAATTACATGAAATAAGAAAATTAAAATTTTAAGCATGAGGAATTATTTTATTTTTTTTGCTCGGGGACAAGGGGGTCCATTGCACTATTTTTCAGATGATGATGACAATAATAAGCGATTCTTGTACTACCACTTGATTAAAGAGACAGGATTAGGCCGGCCAGAATCAATTGTCCTACCCTGTGGAGTCAAGGAAGCCTCCGTTCACATTTCAACCATCCTAATGATTCCTTTCATCTCCTCGGCCGATCCTCGACCCCCTGTCTACTCCAACACGGACAACGATCCAGGGCGTGATTCGCGTCGACGATTGAGGAACCAGTTGAAGAAAATGCACGAATCATGTCCGCACCGGCCGTCATAATGAGCAACCACTCGAGCGGGCTGTTGCCATTTAAAAAAGGCGGTGGTTGCAACTGCCCTTTGTTTCTGAATTTTCCTCGGGGTCCTTTGGGCAATTGAACCTGTGCACAAGCACATGTGCCGTATACAGATGAACGGATTTAAAGTGACTTGAATCTGGAATCCAACCAAGTCTAGGTGTATTTAACATTAATAAGGTCAGTTTGCACTGTTGCAACAATTTGATCCGGTGTCTATGAAGATCCCGAGGCTCGGCATTTACCTTTTTCGACTTATCAGTCGAATAGGATTGTGTTAATGAGGAGATTAGTGCCCCATAAGCAACCGATATCTGTCCGGCACATGCTTCGGTACGCTTATATTTAGGCACTAAGAGAGAGTTATTCCGAACATTATAATCGAACCGATCCATCTAGAGAACAAAGTGTGACACCCTCGAAACTCATAAGCATTCAGCAGCTTTGATGATCCTACATGCATTCAGGGGGATCCATCAACCATCATCATCATCATCTGTACAGGCCCTCTGAACAAAGGCAACAATCATGTGGAAAAAGGCACAAAAGGCCCCCTAAAAAGAGAAACTATATAACTCAACTGAAGAGACTAGGCCCAGAGAAGAAAAACAAAGAGACAAAAGTAACGACATACTCGGCAAAGACGGTGTGCCCCGACATCTGGTTCGTTCGTGTAATGGACGCATTTCGACCAGAGTTAGCTTGTTGCACCGGTTCTAAGCATCATGACAATGGCTGTTTATGATCCGTAATATCGTTCTGCATGCATTTGGTCCCCTTGAGATCTTTTCGTTCGAAGGAGAGTTTAGGAGACTGGGAAAGCTCTAGACAGACTTCACGTCAAAACTTTTGAATCGTCCGAGAAGAAGCCCCGTGAAGAAGTCTGATGAATCCGAAGAAACTTAGCTTCCCATCTGAAGGTCGAATCCAATCCTGGAGAACTACATGGATAGACACCGAAGTGCTAAGCCCAAGTTCCTGCAGATCAAAGTAAAATTAGTCCATTTCGGCGAAAACAAAAGCAAATATGAGGCTCTATCCTTGAAAGACAGGGGGGTAGAGAGATATAGAGAGAGAGAGAGTACTGATGCTAGTTCATCTATCATTATGGGTCTGTTTCCCTCTTTCTCGAAAAGCTCAAAACCCTTCCTTGCATGTTCTTCCCAACTCGCTGTTCCCTCCAGCTGATGGACACTTATGGCAGCCGCACAGAATTCTTCGAAATCGACCTTTCCATATTCAAAACTACTAACCTGACACAAGCATGAAGGCATATTTTCTACAGTTAATATTCTTTTCGATGAGTAGCTTGTTTGCACGACTCAATTGACCTAATGACATGGGTAATGTCAACCAGTGCTTCCGGGACACTTGTAAACATACATAATGACAAAATATTCGATTTTCAAAGCATTAATCGTGCATATCATGAGAACTAGTGCATTGCAAATTGTGACATTTCCGTTTTTAGTTGCTTAACAAGTGCTCCGGGATATGATATTTTGGATCCTTACCATGTGGGCATAATCAAGTATCCGTGAATGCTTCATAGCATCGGTAGAGTTCTTTGCCACCGCCTGGTAAATTGACACTCGATACAATGAATTCTCAATTGAAAGAAACAATAGAAAAGTAAAACCATTCAAAGGCCACAAGCAATAGGAAAACAACTGACCGTCTTAAAATTCTGCATGGAAATAAAACCGTTTCTGTTTGGCCCTAATATTGCAAACTGTTCCCTGAGGTAAGCCAGCTGAGCCACTGTCAATGTCTTTGCAAGAGCCTGCCATAGTGGTAAACATTCATAAGCTCATTTGTAGAACAGTACATGAGATCTGATCAGTCACAGAATAATACCCAATTTTAAGGCGGCAAAAGAAAATCGCTGAAAAGTAAAAATTATCTCACAGTACATAATTATTTTCATGCAAGCTCTGTCCGTCCTCTGATTATTCCAATCATGAAATTCAAGATGCAGCATACAAGCAAAATTAATCTTTGAGACAGCAGATAATGGGAGAGAGACAAATGCAGTAAAATCACCACTTACACGCAAAGCTTCTTTTCTTAGAGAAGATGACCATATATAGGCTCTTACAAGCCGGTACACGATCATATCTAGCGGAATCTTGACATCATGGTGAGAAGCCAGCCAAGGATGACCTAGTGAACAATATGGGAATGCGAAAATCAAATGCAATACCAATCTGCAACCCATGCTAATGGTATTGAGGAGGGATAAGTAGCAACTAAAAAGACCAGATTGGCAATTAGAAATTGACTCTTGTTCTTTATTATCTCATTATTGTTTAAATGGGAGCGGGATTAACCGCATTTTATAAGAGACTTACACAAAGCCTGGGCAGCGGTTGGTCTCTTTCTGTAATCCTTATTCAACAATCTCTTCACAAAATCAATTGCCTCGGGGGATAGTGAAGGCCATGGGCTTTCATCAAAACTTGGATCTGCCTTAAGAACTGCTCGGAATATCCCAGATTCAGTCCGCGCCCAAAAGGGTCGACTACCACAGAGCAATATATAGGCAATGACACCAATACTCCACATGTCTGCTTCAGTTCCGTAGGATCTATGTAGAACCTCAGGAGATACATAATACGCGCTTCCCACAATATCATTCAACCTTTCATCTGCAGATATTTCACACTTTCAGCCCAACTCCACATCGTCAACCAATTCAAATAACTTAAAGCTCAATCTGCAGTTCTAACCTAGCTTTACATAGTCAGAAAGTCCAAAGTCAATGGCCTTCAGAGGAGCGTTCTCATCTTTTGTTGTGAAAAGGAAATTCTGGAAAGAAAATCAAGCCACCATTAGTACGAAGGATTGTTGAGGTTTAGACCGCTCATTAGTAGATAGGCAGGGAAGGCAAGGTACCCACAGCATAGCCCAAAATCATGTATATTGCCATTCAACGTCATCATTTTCTAATATTTAACTATAATGAGAAACCAACATAAAAATAATATACTAATCTCAAATCCCCTAGAGAAAGCTTAAACAGGGAAAGCGGTACCATGTCTAAAAATCAAAATCTCATTAAAGCTAACAACCTGATTGTACACTTTGAGAAAGAAATATAAGGCTATCTCAGAAGGGAATTAACCTAACGTATCTGAAACAACAGGAAGATCAAGATATTACTTCAAAGACGATTTATGTTTCATGAAGACACTGTGAAGAAGTATGATCAGCAATTGATCAATTACCTCTGGCTTTAGATCGCGGTGAACAACTCCTTGGAGATGACAGAAGGCTACAGCGCTCAATATCTGAACCATAATAGCCTTTGCATCTTCTTCAGAGTATTTTCCACCCCTATAGAAGATAAACATTGCTCCATTCCATAAGGATGTGAAAGGTGCACTTAAACTCAACTAAAAACATTGGAAGAACAAGCTTAGGACTTGATTAACTAAGCATTAGAAACACTTCTTTACCTTGAAAGTATTCTGTCTAACAATTCACCTCCTTGGCACAACCTGGACAACAGAGAATACACTATATAAGCCCCAAAAATTTAATGACAAAATACAAATCTACAAATATTCTGTTTGAGACAAATTTTGAGCACCAGAAGTCGATACACTAAACCAAAAATTTACTGAGTTACTCAGCACAGTCAAGTATGTTGAAGAACTGCTGATTCTTCAGCACTGATTAACCATAAATTTTACCCCCAATTCGTTGGGAGTCTCTCAGTTCAGATGAACAGAATAATGTGCATTTTGTAGGTTAACTACTCATATGTTACTTGTATGATTGCCATGTAATTCCCCCAGTGATCTGAGCTAACTCCCCTCATGCAATGTTCTTTATGGACAAGCTCACAGCTTCACACCAGAAACAATAATTTGACAGAAAAGAGAAGCATAGGCAAATGACACAATTGAGACATACTCCATGACTATGTAAATGTTGTCTTCATCTTCATAAGCGTCATAGAACTGGATTAAATTCTTATGTCCGGTTAACGCCCGCAAAATCTTCACTTCTCTTCTTACATCCTCTATAGCGATTGCCGTTGTCATCTGCAAAGTACAAAAAAGTGATTAATTCAATGGTCCCTACAGACAAATGCTCCAAAGCATCGCACCTTTAGCAGCAACACCAACACATACATTCCTATCATCTTTCCATTCCCCGGGAATTTAGAGCACCTTCGGTGCAGGCAAGAGAACTTACTTCCTTGAAAACATCACTGATCATCCCTTTTTACTGCCTCAAGTAAAATATGACTAATGGGCCTCGGAAGTCAAGCGTATGTGACTCAACAGTTCCTTAGTATACAAGCTATGACAGTTCAGTCATGGTATCCAAGGAGCATTCCACCAAAAACATGCCTCTTTATGACCTTCTAGATAGATTCCATTTACTAAACAGAAAAGAGAGACTCCTTTTCCCGAACATGACAAATGTAAAGACATGGGCACAAATCAAGGGAGCGAGCGAACGAAAAATTCTCCAAATAACATGGAAAATTACGCAAAATACATACAGTCGGCAAAACAGATCAACAATAAACAGTAAGTAATCATCACAGTATTGGATACACTCACCATCTGTCGATCAATAGGAGTTTCTACACAAGTAAAAGCAGGTCCATTCTGATGGAAACCCGCACAAAAAAGAGGGCCGTCACAAATTTCTTGTAGATTTAGATACACAATGAAGCTACTCAATGAACAAGAATCAGAGTTCATACAAAATCCTTTCAAGCAAACCCAAGCAGTGGAACAAGATCCAAAGAGGGAACACAAAAGAAAACGAAACCTTTGATTTAGGGATGACTTTGACAGCAACTTCAAGGCCCTTCAAGCTGCCCTTCTTGGCCTTGGCCGAGCATGTGTACCCAAAATGGCCCCTCCCAATCTCCTCACCCATCTCATACTGCGCCCCGAACTGCTTTGAAAACCCGAAATTTTTGTCCAAACCAATCTCAGAGTCACCCCCTTCAGGGATGGAGGCCTCATTGGGCTTCACAGCACCATACCTCTTGGCAAGAAAAGCCTTTATGTGCTTCGCCGGGGACGGCGGCGGGAACGGACGCTTGAAGATGCGAAGCGGGGTGGAATTCACGCTGCTCGAGTTGCCAACGGCGGGCGAGTTCTTGAAGAGGCTTGGAAGAGGGCTTGGGCTGTAGAATGGGAACTTCGAGGACTTGGGTGTCTTGGGGATCTTCAGGGGCTTGTTCTCAGACACTCCTGAGAGACCAGATTGATGAATCTGTGGAGCTTCATCCGAGAAGGGGTCGTGTTGAAGGGAATTTGCAGTGAGTTGGGATTGAGTTTGCTGGATTTCGATGGGTTTTCCATGACAGAGTCCCATGGAATTTTGCAAACACGATAAGCCAAGGAGTCACTAACAAGGTAAGAAAACTACGATCGATCTCGACACTAAAGCTTCCAGAAAGAATTTCAAATGAACATGAAAGAAAAAGGAAACTTCCAACTGGACTGGGAAGCTTCAAAAAAATTTCCTATTTCCCAAGATGACGACCAAAAGAGGGAGCATTTCAGTGGGTTTTGAGTTTCAAGGAGGGAACTTTTTTGAGATTGCCAATTCTTTCTCTTTATTTGGCTCCTCTTTTCTCACACAGGTATCAACATATTTTGGCTAATGAACCATTTGAAGGACAGAAGAGAAGAGCTCTAGCAGATGAACTGAAGCTCTTCTAAACAAGCAGCTTCTCATTCTGATCTTCCCGGAAAGAGCTAGATTTCGCAAAAACTTTTCCCGGAAAATCCCCCACGAGCTAGCAATTCTGAGCACACTAATTAGGACATCAACCCCCCTCTTCTCTTCTGTTAAACCAAAGGGGACCAAAAACAAAAACCCAGAAAGGAAGAAGAACTAGCAAGAACTCAACAGGTGCAAAAACTCAAGCTTGTTATAGAGGTGAAACCAACAGAGCAGGAAAACAACTCCAGGGGAAAATCTTACGCAAGAAGAAGGAAAGAATAACAAAGAAGAGACAGAGAGAGGGGAAAAAGGTAAAAAGATGCTTAGCAGAGTCTACAAGGAAAAAGAAAAAGAGAGGAACCCCCCCAGCCCAGGTCCCCTTTTTCTGCTTTATGCAAGCTTTTTCGTTAATGGTGGTGCAAGAAATTAGGCCCTTTACTGTAACAAGGGAACTGACTCCATTTTCTTTGATTCTCTCTCTCTCCCTCCCCTTGTCAATAATAATGGAAGGTGGGGCAGGGGGGGTTTGGATCCTCCCAGCCTGTCCTTTTGTTGATCTGTGGAAAGGGAGAGGGAGAGCATTGAAGGGGAGAATGCATTTAATTGTATTGAATTGGCAGTGTTATATGAATTATATAAACAGGGGATTAGCTAGACTAGAGCTTGTCTGTGGTGTGGACCTTTGACCTGCTTTTTGTTTGCACCCTTTGGAGATGGGAGAGGCCTTTGTCTTTTTGCATTTCTTGTTTTTTCGGCCTCCTCCTCTTCTTCTTTATCTGGTTTCACTTTATCCGTTTCTTGGTTCAAATAAAAGCACCACGTTTCTTCTCAACTTCAATTTGCCAAAGCCAACAAAAAAAGGGACAGGAGAGAAAAAAGAAGCATGCTTTTTATACCATCCCCTTTTGAAAAATACTAGAATGAATAATATTGACTTAACAAAAAAATCGAATTAGTATTTCTGGTGTATGTATCTTTTTTCTAGAGTCGAGATTAGAATTTCGCTTAATCTCTTTAATCACCCGAATAGAAATCAACCGAAACCTTATTATTGCATAAACTCTCTCGTTCATCATATTAGTATTACTATTTAAGCATGATTTTAGATAACAGGGATGTAAGGATGCAATAGTGTGTTGGTAATTTACATCGTGAATTCACGTAGGTTATCTTGTTCAGAAAATTCGGAGGCAAAAAATTCGCAAAAGTATTTTTTCGGCATATTTTCACAGATATTGCTAGTAATATCTTAGAACGCGACAAATTAGGAAAACTTTGTGCGGTTTTACCATTGAGATAAATGTTAGAATCCAAGCAAATTAGCAATAATGACATTTCTATGTGCATCGTATTAAAAAGTCCTTTTTGTCAAACCAAGGAATGATGAAGGTGGATTTGATTTTTAACAATCAACTTAGAGGTTAAATGTACTTAGATTTGCTTTGAAATTCACAAACCGAGAAAATAGTGAGAATTGGCCCTTCTGTTAATTAAATAACTACTATTAATCTAAAAGGTGGAGCTTTTAAATTACCAGAAAGTCCAAGTAACTTTTAAAAATAAAATAAAATTAAACTGAATTTCCACGGATAGTGCATGGACATTTTTCTACTCGTCGCCCAATAACAACTGGATACGTGATCCGCGCACTCTATGTGCGAGCAAATATCTTTATAGCTAATCTAGATTCATAACAATGATTTTATCTTACATAATGCCGACATAAGGTTTCATTCTAGAAAAATAAAGCGAAATAAATTCAGAGAATCAAGTTAGTTATGCCCTCCCAATGGTGTGCATGATTTCCAAATCAGAAGAGCAGGAATGAACAAAATTACTCAAAAAGGAGAAAAAATTGATTGACATATGCGCACGTTGGAGCCATCCATGGATAACCTTAAACGCGAAAGAAATAGAAAAGCAGAAGACGACCTAATAACGTACGTAAAAAGATGTATCAACGGAGGAAGAAGGCGACGTTTTATGTAGCTTGTACTATTATTCTATAACACCAAAATCTAAGTTTAGAAAAACATTCAATTCAAAATGCTTTTGGCTAAGTTAGACTCAAGATAACCTCTTTTGATCAAGTAGTTAAAATACGTCCCCGTTTTCATTAATTCAATCGTTTCAAGTTGTTTAAACCATCGCTTTATCAGTTACTCGAGAACAAATGTACGAAGCATAGGTTAACATATCGAAATTTGGGGGAGATTATTGAGCCAGGTGACCGAAACAATGTTGAGTATCATGAAATGTGGCGAGCACGGAATTAAAGAGACGTACCCCGTGGCGGGAACATAAAGAGCATTCCCTGAGCTTGGGCTTTAACTATTTGCGAGAATAGATCAGTAGAAAGTCATTCCGTTAATAGCGAAAAGAATTAAATTGACTTACATCTTATCAAAATTCAAATTTAATCTTAATTTGGTACGCGAAAGCCGACCCCAAAAATTAGCACCGAACCCCATAAGCAGTATTGTATTTTCGAAAAAAAAGAAAAAAAAAATTTGCCCTACACAAATTGTGATTGGTGCACATTAAGCCCCGAACTTTATATTTTACCCTCGTAAACTTGCATTTTATTGCTTAACATCATTAGCACTCGAGGGGTAAAGCGTCGTCGCTTCTACGATTTTTACATCACATACACCTTCCATCCCCGATTCAAATAAGAAAATAATTACCAAAAAGGTCTTAATCTTATTATAATTATGTCAATTCTTTGTCAATTCAATCTTAAATATATTGTATTTGTGTCAAATCAATTTATTTGACTGACTGTGACATGGATCTCTTTAAATAATATTTAATAACTTGTTGGTTTTTTTTTAATACTTTTTTTTTTCTTTTATTTTTTCCTTTTCCCAACACTTGAGGCCGGCGAGGGCACGCGGCTTGTCACCTAGACTAGTGAGAATCGCGACGTCCTCGCCAGCCTTAAGTGTGGGGGACGGAAAACCTAAAACAATTCATTATATTAAAAAAATTACTAAAAATACTATTAAAAAAAGTCCACGTTGGCGCCGGTGACGCCACGTCAAGGCCGGCGGGCCAAATAGATAGAATTGACACAAATACAAAAGGTTTACGATTGAATCGATTAGAAAAAAGTTTAGAATTGAATCGGTTGAAAACTCGACATCAACCCTCAAAATATTTTGGGCACAATTCCTTATAATGCCATAGGGACTAACTCATCCCCACTAGTCAAAATTCGATCTAAGGTCGGGAGACACAAAATTGCAAGCCAAATTTAATTTATCATACGATATAACTTTGTCAACACGCGGGTGCAATTGGGCTCGACTAAGGTAGCACCAAAATTTGATGTCACTTGTTATCTTTAAATAATTTATATTGTTGGCCACAATTGTCGCTTGTTAATTTAGACAACGCAGTCGACCCCCAAAAGAAATATTAGATAACGTAATCGCACCGGGAGTGGTTGTGCTGCTTACCCAATGTGAAGTGACGGATAGAAAAAGGGAAGACGTAATCGCCAAGGCATAACCGACGTAAAACAAATTTTTTATTTTGTGCATTGCTCGGTGACCTTTGAATTATTTCACCATTGACTTGCATAACGTGACATCCGTGGATTAACGAAACAATTATCAAAAAAATCATAATTTATTGTAATCATATCAATTTAGTGTTAAACTTTTTTTTGAAAATTCAACTCTAAACATTTTGCATTTGTATCAATTTTGACGAAAATCGCTAGTATGACGCTTATCGGTATTGACGTGGTAATTTTTAATAATATATTTTTTATTTTTTTTTTGAATTTATTTATTTATTTTTCTTTTCTTTTCCTTTTTCCTTCCTCCTTATCTTCT
Source organism: Rhodamnia rubescens (assembly GCA_021437795.1). NCBI lineage: Eukaryota > Viridiplantae > Streptophyta > Magnoliopsida > Myrtales > Myrtaceae > Rhodamnia > Rhodamnia rubescens. The sequence goes on from JAILYA010000008.1 coordinate 1,257,417, forward strand.
TCTTCCTCCAACCGGTCCTGAGATCGGCAACAAGCCTCCCCGAGCGTAGACACTAGCGAGGGCGAGGTCAACTCTAGCCATGGCTAGGTGAAGATAAATTGTTGATACCTAAATTTTGACTATCCATTTAAGATTTATTTCATAAAAAATTAGAGACTAACCTTAGTTCCTATAAAAAAATAGTTAAAACATTTTTCATATAGTTTGCATATAGTATAGTTTAATTTTTACATGCATCACATTTGTATTTAATCAAATTGGCGGCAAAAACAGACTTGAAAATGACATGGGCCAGAACACATTGCATAATTCGGCTTGCACGGGGGTGGGGGGGGTGGGTAAGTGCTAGAATTTATAAGGACCTTAGAGCCTATTTCAAGCTTAATTCATCCCATTAAACTCTAATTAGGAAAAACACATTTTAATTAAAAGCTTAATTAATAAAAGAAAAATTATTATTAAGCCTAGAAAGAGCATATGAGCCCACAAATGAGGCAACTGGCGGGCCAAGCCCACTCAATGCGCCGGCCGGCCAATGAAGGACCCAATTATAATAATAATTTCTTCCCCGAGGTCAAATTGCAAATACCTAAAAGTTGAGAGACTATTTTGAGAATAGACTAAATTAAACATAGCTTAAACTCTATAAATATAGACTTATGTCATAGAGTTCTAGGTTGACAAATTCATAATTGCAAATACATAAGAGAGAGAGAGAGACTTCGACCAGGACACCCTCGATCGAGACCCCAGCGTGCTTGCCATTACCACCTTAGCCTTATCGATGTTCCGCTCGTTCTGATGACCTCCCTATCACGACAAAGCACGTCGCTGCTGCCAAGTCTCTCATCGACGAGCCACTGTTATCGAGCCACTAAGCCTCTCGGTGTCACCTTCCGACGCCGTTGTTGTTCTTTGTGTCATCGACACCACCATCATCGATTGTTATTGTCGGCCGACTCAAGCGCCAAGCTCATTCGCAAGCTCCTTCAATGTCGATGCCATCTCTCGCCACAAGAGACGAAAGTACTATTCCTCGTTGTCGATTCAGCCCCGCTAAAGCCCCAATACCTATATCTTCATCAACATTTCTAGCGACCCCCGGTCCCGCCACCTACTTGTTAATTACGCGCTCTACTTTAATATGATATTATATATATAATAGAGGGCGTATACGGAAAACTAGAAGTAGAAATAATCGGGCGACCATACGGAAAGACAAGTGCATGCAAAGAGACGACAGACACGATGCCTAAAGGGTATGACCTCTTTAAGATTAGCTAACTTGTATTAGACACATGAATCTCAAGCAACGGTCTCGGAATATATTGAGTTTCTAAAGGAAAAAAGTGTAAAAAAATTCCTAAAATTTTTACAGTAGTGCCAATTCAATCCTAAACCTTTTATTGGTGCTAATTGAATCCTAAAATTTTTGGATTTGTGCCAATTCAGTCTTAAGATTATTTGCATTTGTACAAATTGAGTCAATTAGATCAATCTTAATCGAAAATCACTAGCGTAGACATCGGTTGTTCGACGTGGAATGCCCAAGCATTGACGTGGAGGTTTTTATTATTATATATTTTTTAAATATTTTGTATAATTTTTTTAAAAATATTTTAAAATTAGTAAAAATTATTTAAAATTATTTAAATAATATTTAAAAAATGTCCACATTAACACCGGCCGTGCCACGTAAGACAATGGACGTCCATGTTAGCGATTTCGGGTCAAAATTGATCTAATTGACTCAATTTGTACAAATGCAAAAAGTCTTAGGACCGAATTGACACAAATCCAAAAATTTTAGGACTCAATTGACACCAATAGAAGGTTTAGCCTGAATTAGCACCAGCGTAAAAGGTTTAGGACTGAATTGGTATTAAAAAAGATTTATGACTAAATTGGCACCAATGCAATAGGTTTAGGACTTTTTTTACACTTTTCCCGGTTTATATACATCTACATATATCTTTTTAACATGTTGTTTACAAAAGTTCAAAGATTATTGAGATAATTACAAGGTGCAATATCTACTCTCAACCTAACGGCAAAAACAATGAGCTTCATCTTCACCACCATCATCCATGGCATCACATTGTAGCCTCTTCCTCACTACTGACTGAAAAAAAAAAAAAAAAGTTAAACTAAGAGGAGTGAGCTAAAGCTTAGAAAGTATATACATCTAACCGAACAACTAAACTATCTAATTCACCATTCCTTAAGGCGAAAACCAACAATTAGAAAATGCCAAGGGACACAATGATAACCACCACAAAGTGCACATATAAGGACTACAGCTAATTAGATATCAGTCGGAGGCGGCAGTCAAACTAAGAAACTCCATGGATGGCTTTCTAAAGCTCCTGGTTGAATGCACCCGTGCAATCCATCCCAAATTCTCGTTAGTTCAACGACATCCATAACATTTCACTTCGTAATTTTAACTGCCCAGAATATCAATGTTGGAAATATGTCTCAAATTTGAGCCCATAAACGAAATCGACTAAAGATAAATTATTTTTTGTGGACGCCTATACGTAGGCCATCGAAATTTAGATTTCCTATTTGAGGAGTTTCAGTTGGACAAAGTTCCAAATAAAATAGAAAAAGGGATAATGGAAATCAATTTCCTTATTAGGCGTTGGACAATAAATCTGCAAAATACAACGTGGACTTTAAGTTGGAGCAGAAGTCAGTCAACAAGTTTCAAAAGAAGAAAGTCCAAATCTGGACTTGGATTCACCAGAGATTGGCTATGCATGGGTTTTCCTTTCCGTGTTGAAATTGGTCTCTGCAGATTTTCTTTTGACAGAATGTATTATATACGTAACAAACGAAGTCTTGAAGCGCCGTTTCGAGTGCTTGGTAGAGGGACTCCGAGCAACGAAGATTTCTTCGTAGATTTTGTTCGCGGAATTACATCAGAATTCAAGTGTTGAAGCTGCTTAAATCTTGAGGTTATGTTTGTGTAATTTTTTTACTAGATTGAGATATTATTTTGCTAGGAATTGGATGCTAAATACTGTGTGCATTGTTGGATATAATTGAGTTTGGGAAACACCGAGAGTGTTTGAGTGACTCAACCGTGATTTGTAATCTTCGTGTATCGCTTGATTTATAGTGGAATTCGTTCCTGTTCTCCCCGTGAGCGTAGATCTTTACGATCGAACCACGTACATCCGGTGTCCGATTTATTTTCTTTTTCTGTTTATTTTATCGTTCAATCGCCCTGGTTTCACGCAATAATTGGTATCGTAGCTAGGCTTATCTAGTTGAAGCTAATCGATGGCGACAAAAGACGTAAAAGTGAAAATCGAAAGATTTGAGGGGAAGGACTTTGGTTTTCGGAAAATACAGATTGAAGACTATCTATATCGGATGAAGCCGCACTTACTCATGTCCGGAGAGAAACTAGAGACGATGAAATAAGCTGATTGGGAATTATTAGATAGAGGAGCGATGAGTGTTATTCGACCGATGTTAGCTTGTAACGTTGCGTTTAATAATGTCAAAGAGAATACCCTTGCGGGTTTAATGAAAGCCCCGTCGGATATGTACGAGAAGTCTTATGCGATCAACAAGGTCTATTTGATGCGATGTCTATTTAATTTGAAAATGGGCAAAGGTGCGTTAGTTACTAATCGTATCAATGAATTTAATGTTATCGTTAGCCAATTGAGTTGAGTTGATATTAAGTTTGAAGATGAGGTATGTGCTTTGATTCTATTATCATCATTGCACGATAATTGGAATATTACTTATTCTTGTTGTTAGTAATTCTTCCGGGTCAACAAATTTGACGTTTGATGGTATTCGAGATTTGATTCTAAGTGAGGACATCCGTAAAAGAGAATCTGGTGAATATGTATCGATTGCCTTAGTAGGTGAAAACATAGGAAGAACCGATACTCGTGATAGCAAAAGTACTATGAACTCGAATAGACGTAATCGCCCTAGGACCTGGTGGTCTGTTTATTGAAATTGTGGCAAGAGATGGCATCTTAGAAAGAATTGTTTTAAGCTGAAAAACAAAACGCGTAAGGGAATTAGAGTTGAATCTGTGGATGATGTTGCAGCTGTACTCGATAATTCCGATAGTGTCGATAGTGTCTTGTCTGTCACTAAGGATTCGTCATTTGACGGATGGATTATAGATTTTGGTTGTTCTTTTCATGCTACATCGAATATAAATTGGTTTGCTACTTATCGGTGCATGGATAGCAATAAAGTGCGGTTGGGGAACAATGCTGAATGCGATGTTGTGGGTATTGGTGATGTTAAAATCAAAATGCATGATGATATTGTGAGGGCATTGACTGGAGTAAAATACGTTCCAGAATTAAAAAGAACTTAATTTCCTTGGGTGCCCTAGATTCAGATGGAGGCAGGTATTCTTCACAAGGTGGAGTTTTGAAAATTGTTCGAGGTGCTTTGGTGATAATGAAAAAAATCAAGCATGGTGGCCTATATGAACTTTAAGGTGAGACATTGATAGGTTTCACTTTGGAGATGTCGAAATCTGTTCGAGAGTCTAACGATTGCTCGAGGAAGACTTGGGTGTTTGTGCCGATGCACAAGTTTGATGCTATTGTCGGGAATACGCGGTCGAGAGTTTTGATCGAAACGGAGAGTCGGTAAGTTGATCAAGCATGTGCGAACCGACGGAAATATGGAGTTACGTTCGGAGATGCTAAATAATTCTGCATGACAAAGGGCACACAGTAAAATACCTCACTAGTGCCTGTAGACCACAACAATTTGTACAATTGATGAGCAGAACATTACTAGAGACAGCCCGTAAAATGATCTCTAGTGCTTGGTATGGCTAGAAGAATTCTAGCGGACGCGCTTAGTGTGGCGAGGTACTTGATGAACATATATCTTCATCGACCGCGATCGGATATCGGACTCCCAAAGAAATGTGGTCAAGTAACGTTGTTGATTATTCTACTTTTAGAACGTTTAGTTGCCTATGTTATTATTGAGTAAGTGATGATAAGCTCAATGTGAGGGCAATGTGCATATATTCCAAGGCTACGCACGAGGTGAGTGGGGCTATTAGTTGTGGCGCCCGAATATAAATTCACATGTTCGCAGAGAAAAGTTACCTTTGCATGTTTAGGATATACTCGCATATTTAAATTAACCTACTTATAATAGGATAAGATTAGATTTAATTTTACGCATAATATAGGCTAAATAATGTCATTGCTGGTTAGTTTAATTAGGCTTTTAGTGAATTTGGAAAATACAAAAAATATCAATGCCCTGTCATATAGTATACTTGTTAGGTTTTATTGCATGTTTAGGTTATTTGATTAATTCGTACATCATGTAGACGATTTAATTAAACTATAATATAGATTACATAGTAGTTTAATTTAATTGCATGTCATGTGGTAGTCATGTAGTTAATAAATTAATTACATATGCATTAGGTTGGGATAACTTCCATTTAATTTATATCATTGCATTTAAATAGAAATTGATGCATTACCTTTAGGTTAGTATTTCTCTTTTAAAAAAGCAAAAATCATAAAGATAGAATAAATTGCTTCGCACATGCCCCATGCACGTTATTTGAGATGCTTTGGGTGTTTAATTCATTAATTGCGTACCCGCATGATAACCTATGTTAATAGCTTAAGTTGAAATTAATTCACGTTGCCCTCGCTAAACATATTTTTCATGGTACCGAAAGAGCGTTAGAGAAATCTAACGTAATCAAGTCCCTAGACTCATTATTTCTAGTTTATAAAAATATGATAATTTGCCGCTATTTTATTTAGGTGTCTAATCGACCCATTATAAATTGATTAGTGGCAATTCTAAGTAAACTTATTTGCATGCTAATGAGTTAAACCCTAAATTACGACTTGATAGGGACATGGGAGAGTCCGAGTTACATTAAATAACTAAATAAACCATTAGCCTAAGATTTGACGTTAGCCCAAATTTTAGGTCATGACAATAGCGAGCCCGCCTTGCCTAGATCCGGCAAGGCTCGACCTTGTCCGGGATCCGGCAAGGGCAAACTTTGCTTGAGGAAGACGAGTCGCCGGACCTCGGCGATTGGCTAGAGGAAGAAGAATATAGAGAAGAAAAGAAATATAAAATAAATGAGAATAAAAGAAAAAAATTCAAAAAAATATTAAAAATTGCTACATCGGCGATTTTCGGTCAAAATTGACCAGATGGAGTAAATTGGGACAAACACAAAAAAGTTCAATACTAAATTGAAAAACAAAACATATTTAGAATTGAATTGACATCATTTTGTAATATGTTTACGACTTTGAATTAAACTCATTGAGGTATTGTTCGCTTTAACCCGTCTCATACCAAGCCTAACAGTTTTGTCCTTTGGCATACAAGTGGACACTTTCTAAGGAGGTCATCTATCACGGGAGTCCTTATATCCAATCATGCTTATATTTGGAGTTCAAAGTTAAGCATTGTTACGTCAAAAAGCGTCTTCGTAAGTTAATTACAATTGACACACACACACATCTTAGAATTGCCATCCTTATTCGGTTCATTCATGCCTCATTCGCCATCCGAGAAACTTACCGTAAGTCGCTCCTTGTCCATACTCTTTGGCCCCCGACGCCCACTCCCCGCCCTTATTGGACCGGGTTGTTACACATTACATGGACACAAGAGGAAAGTAAAAATTGAGCACACTTTTTGGACGAAACAAAAGCGCATAAATATGTTGACGCAACATTAATGTCATTAAGTAATCGTAGAATATACATACTAAAATTAGTATTTTGTGCTATAGACATTCATTAATTTTATGCATAACATTATAACATGCAAAATCCAAGTAAGAATTATGATAGTGGAAAAAGAAATCTTAATTTGGAATTCATGTAGTGAACCCTATGCATAAAAATATTGTTTTCTCATTGTCTATTAAAATAAAGATTACATCCACAGCTAAACAACAAATCTTTATGCGTCATTTCATTTGTAACTGCATCTTAAAGTGCAAAATTCTATTATTAGTTAACCTATGACTATTATTTCGACCAAAAAAAAAAAAACCTACGACTATTATGATACAACTCATATTATAACATATGACAAACATACATCATTTGGATTGATAAACATATAAAAAAAACCAAATGCAAGCGCCTCGAAATGGAGATTCGTTAGTGAATCGATTGATTTACTTGAGATTTAGGTAATTAGCGATTCGCTTAATATATACTTACCGCTTATGATCTGGAGTTAGTGGAATCGTATGATTTAAATCAAGAGTCGTACAAATCTACTAATTATGACCGCCACCAAAAAACAAATTCCACCTAAACCTGGCCAAGCCAACCACCAACACGATCGCTGCCGTCACCGCCAACAAGAAGAACGCCATTGACAAGAATTTCTACCACCACCATGTTGGTCAGCCACCCGAGCCTGCCCTTGCCACCACCGCCCCGGTGGACTAAAAAAAACCTTTGAAATCGATCACGCTCGGCCCAAATCCATCGGGTATAAAGTAACGGCGTGCGACCTCCGCGCTGCGGTCGCAGTTGGCTCAAGTCTATTCGCGCAACCCCAAACAAAGGTCTCATGCGACCCCGATTCGTCGCGCGACCTCCACCCAAAGGTCGCTCCTTCTACCCGAAGGCCGCAGCCATCTAGGTTTATTTTCCGGAGATCATACGACGGCCGAGAGATTCGACCACCTTTGAAACCCTCTCTTTGCCACCGAAACAAGGACAACGGCGACACGGTCTTGAGCGTTGGGGGGATGGGAGTTGGGGAAGCTGGAGTAAAGAAGAAAAAGCAAAGAAACAAGAAAAGGAAAATAAATATTATATGATCACTTGGAGGAAAAAAAAAATAATTTACTTGTTTAGTTGGTTGTCCATGTCATTATTTTGACCTAACTATGTAGTCCATGTTAACAAGAAATCATCCGACAGAGCACTCAAATCAATGACGTCCTGACATTTAACGCGATTAAGAAAGTTGAGGTACGCAATTGAATAAAAGGTAGAGGTTCTTCATTGCAAAATGGGAAAAAAAAAAAAAACTTGGAAAATAAAGATGCTTGAATTTTTATTGTCCAAATTAAAATAATGATAGCGTTACAATATGTGCTTATACTCTTGGCCACTATTCAATTAGGTTCTTATTTTCTTTTGATTTGATTCAATTTAGTCCACTTATTACATCTACCCGACATTATCTTTATAAATACTTTGATATTGTTATCGTTCGATCAGTCATTTCAATTCTAATTTTGGAATGCTCTATATTAATGTGACTCAAATATCGAAGACGGCGGCCGGCCAACGCCCCGCGGGCGATAGAAGAATGGTGGTGCGGCCCGTCTCATCCCCTCCGGGCAATCATCCATTCTTTTCCCTTCTAAGGGAAGTTGATGTGACCGCACAAGTTAGAAACTGTGAACCGCACGACTCCCAGATTACGTGAACCATTTTTCGCATCATCCCTAAAAAGAGAAGATCAATCGTGAGATATTGGAAAGGCTTTCGCATAATCTCATGGTCCATACGTAATATTCGAAGTTGAATAGACACACTAGGTCGGTTTCTGAGTATTAGTCGACCAATGAAAGCAACCCTTAACCTTTCAAATGTTCACCTCATTTTCGAGAAAAATTACCTGAAAATCCATATCTTAAAATTGTCTCAATTAAGTCGTAACTTTTTTTTTGGCCAATTCAATAATAAACATTTTGTATTTATGTCAATTCGGTTCATCCAGTCAATTTTTGCAAAAAATTGTTGATGTGACCCGACAAGTGTTGATGTGGCGCGGCTAAGTCTTGACATGGACAATTTTTAATAGTATTATTTTATTTTTATAATTTTTTTCCTCTAAACTTAGGACATGCAAGGGCCGGGACACCCTCATCAAATCGGCCAGGCAAGGGTGCCGCAGCCCTCGCCCGGCCCGAAGTTTACGGGAAAAAAAAGTAAAGATTTTTTTTTAAATATCAAAACTTTGTTAAAAACCATCCGTGTCGGCGATTTTCGATCAAAATTAACCGGATGAATTGAATTGACACAACCGCAAAAGGTTTAGGACTAAATTAGCAAAAAAAAAAATTTATGATTAAATTGACATAATTATAATAGGTATATGGTGTTTTCGTCCTAAGATTTACGCCATTTTCTTTCTTCTTCTGCATGGAACTTGGCTAAGACACACGCATGTTAAGTTATAGACACATTTAAAAGGTTGATCTGAACAAGGAATGTGTCATGACTCGGTTTAGGAGCATGGCTCGATTCGGTTTATCCGCATACATATTTCATTCGGAAAGACGAGATAATTGGCGATTCAATTCTAATTTTGTTGTGCGATTTTCAATTCATTCCCAAAATTTTTAATTTTTCCCATGTCGCCCTAAACCGCTGCTCAAAATTACAATGTAGTGACGTGGCGCGGAAACCTTCCGACCAATTACCGTTGAAAATCACTTATGTGGCATCTAATCATTGCCGGTTATCCTACGCGGTGCGCTAATGTGCACAGCTCATGGGTTGTTACGTCGGTGATATCCGGTGGTAATTGACCGGTGGTACTACATTGAAATTTTGCAAAAACATTTAGGACTATATTGATAAAATTGAAAAGTTTACAACTAAATTAACATATGTAAGATAAATTTTGAATTAAAGAGGTAACTTTCCCTTTGAGAAGACCATTCTAATTATATATCATATGGACTCTTAGGGCGCGAATGATAACCATTTTGTTCCCGATAGCTATTTTTGGCTAGAAATACAAAAATCTATTTCTATTCCCCGAACGGAATTGTGAGCGAGAGAAATGTGTTTAATAATGACACAAAATTTCTATTCCCGAAATAGAAATTCGTTTGGTAACAAAGATAAAATTCTCTATTGTTTCCAACCGGCTACCGATAATGAGACGCGAGAGAAAGGGAGATAGCATGAGAGAGAGAGAGAGAGAGAGAGAGAGAGAGAGAGAGAGAGAGAGAGTGACGAGAAATTTTTTATCTCTGTTGTGTTTCGAAATAAAAAAAAGGTAGAAAAATTCTACTTCTCATTTATGTTCCAAATTTTGTTTCGGGCTAAAAATTTGTACTGAAAATAGAAAAATAAAATTATTTTACCAAATAAATTTTATGTTCCAAATCTGCTTTCTAGAATAGAGAAATAAAAAAATTAAAAAGCAAAATGATTATTATTCGCACCCTAAATGTCCTAGCAAATGTCACAATGTTATTTCGATGAATCATGCTTCACACATCGGTTACTCAACCCATTTTACCATGTTTGTTAGAATCTCTAATAGTGGATAACTTAGAGGTAAGACCTAGAGAATCCCCTCATTATTCCTGTGGAGTTATTCCTTTTTTCCCAATTGCAACATTGCCATTAATGCTTGCCATGGAAGAAACAGCGACGACAGTGATAAATAATAATGACGAGAACGACTGTCTGGACCAATGATGAGAAAGTCGTGTGGTCGAAACATGATTATAAAAACAGAAGACTAGTTGGCTCCCAATAATGACAATTATCATAGCAGTACGATTATTAAAGAACAACAACGATAATGATTTATGCCATTAAATAAAACCTGCGACCCAAGACGAGTTTGGCTTATGTTGGATGAGGAATATCAAGCTCTGTCTGCTTGAACGGTGATTAAAATTAATTCATTATCTTATGTGTGAAAAAAGGGTTGATTAGGGTTTCGTGATGTTTGTCGTTGATAATAAATTTATTTTTTCTAAGAAAGCAAGCATCATTTTGATATTTAAAAAAATTTCTTTTGAATAGCAAGTTTCGGATTTAGTTTTTCGATATTTTAAAATCAGCTCGTGGACCTGAAAATCCCTTGCATAAATATTTTTCGGAAGCTCAAGAGAGCATGTCTTTTGTGCTCTTTTTAAGTCAAATTGCATGGGTTAAAAAGCTAAATATTCTAAATGAACTATGTATACTTGCGATAAAATTTTCCAAGTGTAAAGACATGCTTCAATAAGAAAGATGAATGTTGTAAATTCATAGGCAAGACCCGTTCTGACATTTTTGAGATTGCTACTAAAGAATGCATTAGAACGTTTGGAGGCGGCAACTATGTATTATAATCATGTTTTGCAATGCAAAGCGCGTCCAAACAGGACACAGAAAACCAACGTTTCACATTCACTGTGCCTCCACATGTATATGCAAGATGGAATTGAAGGGATGAATGCTCATAATTGTCCAAAAAATCCTAAATTTATTGTATGACGGTCAATTTAGTCCATAACCTTTTGGCGATGTACTGATTAAGACCTAAAACTTTTGATAATTTATCAATGTAGCCTTTTCGATAGGTTTAGGATTGAAGTTGCAAACTTTAAACAGTTTTAAGACTAAATTGACACGATTGAAAAGGTTTAGGACTGAATTAATAACTCGTCAAAAGTTTTAGCACTAAATTTGCACAATTTAAAGGTTTGGGATTGAATTGGCCGCTGTACAATAAGTCGAAGACTTTTTGGACAATTATCTTAAACCTTTCAACTATACCAATTTAGTCATAAACCTTTTTATAACTTGCCAATTTAGTCTTAAACCTTTCAATCTAGTCCTAAACATTTTGACAATTAAGACCTAAATATTTTGACGATTTGTAAATATAATCCTTTAAGCTAATTATCTAAATAATAGGTTTAGGACCGAAGTGGCAAACTTTCAAAAGATCTAGGGCTGAATTAGCCACCCTACAATAGGTTTAGGACTATTTGGACAATTATCACACTCATTGAATATTCACTATATCAAATGCTGATATATTCACTCTTGTTAGCCATTTAATCTTGAGAGATTAACATTGGTTTGAGATTCGATCTACACCTTAATTTCGATAAATTATTGGGAGGTCCAGATTTACATCAATTGAGGAAGCATATAGATGTAAATCTCACGCCCCACTTACACAATCTTATAAAAAATCTTATATTGCAAGTAGAATTTCTTCGGTCTGGACTCATGTTAACCTAGCTTAACTGATTAGCATAGATAGATCAAAAAGGCCTAGGCCCTCCTTGCGTGTCTTAAATTAGAAAAAATTATAATGTTTTTTTCTTAACAGATGCTTTTACCACAGAAATTAAGGTGGGTGAAAAATGATTTGTCCTAAAAATAGCTACTAAAAAAACCCAATCTCTCCATGATTCCGTGGCACTTTCTGCGGAATAAAATCGATTTTTCTGGCTCATCCTCTCCGCTTTTCAGAACCTTCTTGACTTTCCAATTTCCCTCCAGCAACGAAATTCAGCGCTGGAAAAATGTGACGAACAACTGAATCTTTCTTGTCATTGACAATTGCCCCTCTTACCTATTCTCGCAAATCTCGTGCCTCCTGTCTAAATCCCCAACCAATTTGATTGGAAGACACAATATGAACTCACCAGATTCAAATCCTCCATGAATGTGCAGATGAATTGACAGTTGAAATAAAAAGAAAAAAATGGATCACATTCACGACATGAGCTCTGGTCTTGGCCTCTTCCATGTGCAGCAGGTGAAGAAAATGAGAGTGGAGGTTGTTGGGGGGTGTGTGTTCCATGGTCGTCTTAGTATTTTATGTTTTTCAAGAGCTTAATCAAAGACAAAAGCTCGGGGTCATTATTCAAATCGATGTGCTCTCTGAATGGTGACACACTTTGCGTTGAACGAAAACCCTAACCCTAGATCATGTTATTAAGTGGTTATTGTACTGAGAAAACTAGCAAAGTTCATCATGTTTGGGCAACAAAGTGCCAGAATGACAATGATATTCAGTACATTGGGAAAAAAATGAAAAAGGAGTGTTAAGGAGGAGGAGATACGGATGACGCCCTTTTGTTGGTGAGTGGAGTTTTGTGCCCATAGAAAAGAGAGAATGTATTCTTATTCTTTGATGCCCTCCGCCTCTTATCTCTCTCTTTTTCCTTCTTCTTTTTGAAGGGAATAAAGTTGCTATATATGCCCACGGAGAATTTATCACCCTCCTTTTCCATGGAGAATTACAACCCTCCTTTTCTTTGTCCAAGAATCTACTCACACACGAACAAACAAAAAAAAAAAGGAAAAAAAAATCGACATTCATCGGGTTGGTGAGGGAGCAACGGGCGTACCCGGAGGTTTTTTTTTATGTTCTAACTTAATATCGCCAACCAATCAAGTGCGTTTCGATATCAAGACGGGCATCGCTCGATATCCGGCTAACAAGAACGTTTGGGACATTTAATAGGGTTTTCTATAGCTTAGGACGTTGAGAGGGTTGTGACTAAACAAGTTGCTGAGGAACATGCAAGAACATGCGGTACAGATGTTCTCCATGCAGACCTAGGAATTCCACTTTTGTTCCCATCATTTGTGGTCAACTCTTTTGTTAAGCATATTTTTGCCTAAGTGGGAATCCAAAGGGCAATGAGAGCGCTAATCACGACAAGAACAAAAAGCCACTTGCGCTCTCTCCGTCTCTCTTCTACTTCTCTGTGTTTGTGAAGAAAAAGGGCTTGCCCTATGCACAAAAGTCCACAATTAAAGAAAAGCTAAACAACATGTTGAAAATTGGGTAATATGGATTAAAGAAATATTTTCGTTTTGCTTGCACTTGATTGTCTTGGAGAAGTGCCATTATTATGGACATAGTGTTGAAGTATGATCTAACCCCCACTTTTTCTGCATTATGATGTTGTTAGGTGACCAGAGACCCACCAATAACCCCCAAGTCTTCATCTTATTTTGATACTTCTGACCACACAAAATGTCTAGAGAGAACGAAAGGTAAAAAAGACAACAAAAAAAAAAAATGGTAGTGTGAAGACTACTTAATATTAACTACGGCCTTCGATGTATAGTTCTTTTGAGCACTCAATTCTGTGGAAAACAAAAAAGAAGATTAATGTATTGTTTGTAGCATGTAAAGAGTTTGAACATGCACGATTTTTCTTAATTTGATACTAATTGCGTGAGAATTCTATATGGAGGGCACCTAGCCGGCAAGCAATGTTGATGCCACCTAAGTTTTTGTCGAGAAAAAAGGACTAAACTCGGACATTGTGAGCATAGATTGACTAGCCCTAAATTGTTGAGACAAGGATGGTGTGAGACAGTGTTTCTTCAACCTTTCCGGAGCATGTTTAGTATGGACGTAGTAACGTCGCGGTTCGTGCGTTGATGCGTTGTAATCTGTCTATTTGGTCACAAGTAGTTGGAAGCGAAATCAGTTCAAAGTTAGATGAAGTAGCTTTCGATGTCGGTGTCACGGCAATGCGCAACTATGAAAGGTTGTGTAATTACCTCACAGGATCAAGTCGGAATGACCATCTAGGCAATTCTAGCTTAGAGTCTTATAGGGGTTGGGCAAAGATAATACCAAACATACTTTCTATACACTTTGAATGGTTCTATTCGGAAACGGGGGTAGCCGCATCAAGCGAATATAGCTTAAATTGATAAGCCGCTATGAAGTCGAGGTACACATGCAAGTATAGAAGCATCGTGAATTGTCACCTCTAAGATGTATTGTCCCATTTCGAAAGCCATGATTCATGCATGACTTGTATCGGCGGCGATGTCTTTGAATTCCTCTTCGAATCCAATTTAGTCTATCCCAAGATCGAGTTCGAAAAGCACAATCTTGTGGAATTTTCATCTTAACGCTCTGGTATATGGATAATGCTAAACATACCGATTCTCGTACTGGGTATGTAAATAAGCCAGATAGATCGTTCATATTCAACTTTCAATGAAAGATCACCATCTCACTTAATGTATGAATTTTTGTATCCCTCAACGTTACTCTTTATAATATTTTCCTGCTTCTGGGCCCAAACTTGGACCGGGCGACTTGAAAATGGCAGCTTGTGCCGGTCTAAAACCTTCTGTCTAATTCTTAATTTATTTTTGTGTTCTTTAAGGAGGAAAAAGACATCAGCCGCCACGTGGCCGATTGTCCATTCATCAGAAGGGTCTGAATCTCTGACTATTCTTCCCCTTTGATCAGAAAGATTTGTATGATTATTCTTGGTTGGACATGCATTGGGATTAGAGATTCTCTGACAGTCCTCCCAAAATGCAAATTTGTTGGTCACCTTTTTATTTATTTTGATAATCGAATTCTTTTTATTTTTAATTTTTTTGTCTTGCCCTTTCTTTTTATTTTATTTTTTATCAGAGGAAAGAAAAAAACAATAAATAAATAAATTAAATAAGAATAAAGACATTGCTTGATTGTGCAAGGCAAGGCATCTTGTTGGCAAAGGTGATGGGGGTAGGCCCATCCTTGAGAATTGATTGAGAGATTGGAGGAATCTCCTTACTTTATTGCGATGCTTCTCTTACACCAAAAGTTTCCAAAACCCTAACACAAAAATGAATGATTTGCTATAAAAAAAAAAAAGGTGTTGGAACAATTTGTGCAGCTAGAAAAGGTCAATTTTTTTTTATGTATATGTATAAACTTTAATTGGCAAATCGAGTGGACATTTTGCAATTGATTACTGCTTTTTCGCAATTCATCGTTTTATACATATTTTACAATAGAATATTTTGATTTAAATTAATCTTTTTAAGCAAAAAAAAGATAGAAATCTGAATCCTTTTAATCTCTTCGAATGATCTAGATAAAGTTTATATCGTGATTTTGCAATATACATGGGGGCTAAGAGCATTTTAAAGTAGAGGTGATTATGGGCATAGTAGCCCGCTAGTTAGCTTAAATGACTTTAATAAATCAATATCGTCCGATCTTATCTTCGATACTAATAACAATCTCGTTATTGATTGTAGTCCTCAATTATTCATAACTACCGTTTGAGCCGTGAATAAGTACCGTTCTTAACTAAATAATCAAATCAATGCATCTTATCCACTACCCGTTCTTGAGTAATTTACAGAACTAGTTATTGTTTCTCACATGTGAAAACAAATATTTTAACCCCGATAACTTCTTACTCAAGAATGCTCTAGTCTAGAATCTTCGGATAATGTTTGAATGACATTCACTTTTTGCACCCAAAAACATATCTAACTCCGTTTGTTTCACTGGAAATGAATGATATGAAAAATATTTTCCTAAAAACGGTTGTTTGATCGCTTACAAAAAATGAGTATATAAAAAAATTTACTTTCATCGTCCACACAAAAATGTTTAGGCATAAATTATTATAGACAATAATAATATTTTTCACCGGTTAATTATTTTAAGCTACACAAACAAACATTCTTAGGAAAACATTTTCTAAATCATTCAATTTTCGCGAAACAAGCGGAGTCCTAAATTTTATCCGTCTCGGTATCTCGAAATGAAACCACACAAAGCCATTTGACACGCGGTGTGGAATGGATCCCCGAGTCCTTCATGACATTAGGTGAAAAAAGAGAGTAAATATCACCCGTTGATCATAAACCCTTTTAAGTTTTTGCGTGTTATGATATTTTCATTATACGAATTACGAAAAATAAGATGTGAGAAATTACTATCCGCGATGATTCGAGGATCCGTCCATTCGATGGACCACAGAACATCAAATCAATCTCGCATGTTGATCATAAACTCTTTTAAGCTTTTGCATGTTATGATATTTTCATTATACGAATTACGAAAAAAGATGTGAGAAGTTACTATCCGCGACGGTTCGAGGATCCGTCCATTCAATGGACCACAGAACAGCGAATCAATCTCGCATGTTGATCATAAACCCTTTTAAGTTTTTGCATGTTGTGATATTTTTATTATACGATTTACGAAAGAGATGCGAGAAGTAACTATCGGCTACAGTTCCGAGGATCCGTCCGTTCGGTGGACCACAGAACGGCATTGCAATGACATTAGAGGTGGCCTTGAATTTGTTCTCTCTACAGTGACTTCAAGTATTCATCTAAATCCAGTGGGCTGAATAAGCCCAGTACATTTGATCAGGAAGATTGCCACTTTCTTTCGTTGGCACTCTTCCTCCGCAATGGGAATTTCCTGGATAGCCTTCATACTTCAATCTCTTGATCATGAAGATAACTACACCAGGAGTGCGATAATTTATGTACGGCACTTACTTAAATGTCATGATTTTTTGCTTATTTTAGGGCCACGAATAAAAAATCGATTACTTGAGTACCATCGGCGATCCGTCTCATCGGAAATCCCGCGTGGACGCTGAAAAATCCGACATGGCGCCGCCAAAATTCTTTTTTACTTTTTAAAATTTATTTGGGATTTTTTAATTTTTAATTTTTTGCAATTTTTCCCCTTGGGCGACGAGGGACACTAGCGACCCTTGCCGGCCACGACTCGCCCATAAAACCCTTGCCCAAGGGTGAGGGCCTCCCGCCCTCTGCCGGTGGGGCCAAGATGGCCCTAGGCAAGGGCAGTCATGCCCTTATCAGATTTGGGTGAGGGCCTTCGCGGCCCCGCGGGCCATGGGCGAGGCGACCCTCACCCGGACCTCCAGTCGGTGATGGCATTTTTGCTCGTCCATACTTTCCAAAAAGACTTTGTAGTCGCATCTACGTCGGTAGAATGTCTCGAAAAACGTAGAATTGGACTGCCTAGCATCGCCTGTATCGAGATTGCCTTGTTGCCATATAATTATACTCCATCACCACCTCAATTATGGAATAGCTAGTCTCACCGCCGCCACTTGCTGCCGCTCGAGAGACCTCGAGGCTTAGGCTCGAGACATTGGCGCCTTCGAGATCTCGCCGTTAGGGACCCTAGGTCTATTCTCCAATATGTTTGAAAACCTAGAAAGGGATAACAATGATTTGTAGTATGATTACTTGGAATGAGATCCGGTGGTTCAATTATTTATCCATGGAACCCAACGAGGCTTGAATGCTATGATCTTCCCATAAAATAAACCTAGAGATACAGCAGATCGTCGGAGCGAACTTAGTAGAGCGTCATATCACAATAGAGAATCGGATCTTTAAAGCCCGATTCTCTATTTTGGGGAAAAATTACAAAAAAAAAAGTTCATGAACCTATGATACTTACGCCAATTCAGTCGTAAACTTTTCAACTGTGCCATTTTTTTTTTGTCATTAACGATCATAACTTTCATTATTAGCTAGAGTTTGAGACACATAAGTGTTCAACATCAAAACATGGTAAAGACCAAAGTGAGATCGCCATCCAATCAGCAACTTGATTTGCATCTCTAGAGCAGTGGGCTAACGAGACACCCTTCAAACGGGGCTGCAACACTTGGTAGTCCATCACTATTGACCAAACAGCTCATGGGCTTTTGGCCTGGCCCAGGACACAAGCCACGACTGATAAGAAATCGGACAAAAGGAGCACATGCATATCAACCCCTTCTTTTAATTATGCTAATTAAGTCCTAAACCTTTTAATGATTTACAAATATAGTACTCTTGGCTAATTTTGGCCGAAAATCGCCAACATGGACACCGACTGTCTTACGTGGCATGGCTAATGTTGACATGGACATTTTTTTCTATCCTTTTTTTTTTTTTTTGGCCAATGAGGTTTGGGTGACCCTTGCATGTATGGCTAGGGAGCCGAGCCTCACTATGGTCGCTTTCCCTCGCTTGTGGCAAGCGAGGACTACAGCCCACAATTGAGAAACAAAAAGAAAAGAGGAAAAGAAAAGAGGAAAAAAAAAATCAGAAAATATTAAATAAAATTGTCCTACTTAATGAACGTCTCTTTCCGCATCGCCGATTTTCGATTAAAATTGGTGATGGATCTGTAATGGAAAATAGTTAAAAGGCTTAGGACTCAATTGATAAAATTAAAATGTTTATGATTGAATTAGCACAAGTGCAACAAAATTAGGACTTATTTGATACTTTTTCCCTCCATTTTGGGCCAAATATCGAAAAACCTCAAATTTTAGCATTTGTGACAATTTTAAAAATTTTTTGTCTCATAAAAACCTTTAACTTTTACATTTGTTCAATTCTACCCCAAACTTTTGCTTTTAATTTTTAGTAAAAAAACCATTATCTTTAGATATGTCCAATTACATCCAAACTCATTTTTTCATAAAAACCTCCAATGTTACTTTGTCCAATTCTACCATCGTTGCCCTGTATAATCATCATTAGTTAATCTTATGTGGATTTTCATTATTAATGAATTAACCTCATAAAGTCACATGAAAAACTTGAATTTCTTTCGTAGTTTGATACCGGTATATATTGCGGAGATATATAATCCAGATTGTTATTTTTTCAACGGTGCATGGAGATATTTGGACTAACATCAAATCTCTCGAAACCTATTGTTTCTAAATTTAAAATTATTGATAAGTTGGGAAATCGAGCCGTAGGATTAAGTGATTATGGACGGAAGGTGGTAGATTGGGATAAAATTAAAAGTTGTGGATTTTTGTGAGACAAAAAAGTTTTGGATATATGGGACATAAGTAAAGTTGCTTTTTATGGACAATTTTTTGGATATAATTGTCAAATGCTAAAATTTGGGTTTTTTTTTTAGCCCTCCATTTTGGGTGCCATCTGTTAATTCATTCCTCCATTTCTGCCGCATCCTCCTCCTCTTTGTTTTCGTTCCCCATCAACTTCACAATTCCCCGTTGAATAAAGCAGAGTTGCTCTGCCACAGCCTCTGCAAAACGATTTCCTTCCTTGATAGCAAATGTGGCAATTCAGGACAGTTGTTGTGAAGCTCTGTGCCTTTGGTCCTCCCAGCTTCAGCTTCCCCATTGGTAACCATATACAAGAGCACATAAGCTACGAACTAAAAGGTAGGATTGAGACTGTTGTGCCTAATCTTCAATGAGCTAAATGATATGGTACTCTTTAATTTTAATATATCATTTGTAATACGGGTATTAACGTATGTTCTTTGACAAATATAAATGGAGCGGGGCGGGGCTAATTCCATCCCTGCCTCGTGCCCCGCCAGATACCCCGACGTGCAATTTTCACGAGGAGAATACGTCCGGTTTTGCGCATCCTTAGCTTTATGTTGTCATTGTCTCATTAGTTTTCCATTTCGACATGTCATTGTACAAAATACGTGACATGTCAATGTTCCAACGGCTCAAACTTTTGCAATAATCAACAAAGCGGTCGAGTTGAGAAAATATTCTACGACGTCTTGAAAATGATAAGATAAATTCAAGATCACTAATATGTGTATTTGAGTGCGTAGAACGAACAATTTTCCTATATACAAGCCATAAGCAGGCAGTGTTAACAATATGTTGTCTAAAGCATAGAGAGACCTTGACCTTGTATACTCCAACTACACATTTTAACCTTTTGACTTTATGTTCCCAATTGAACAGACCACAATGTGCACATCATCTGATTGTCACGGTAATAATGCTGCAGGAAGAATATTTCCCCTCCACACGTGGTGCATGTCCAAAAAGTTGTTCTTCAGTGTCTTACGCTACACGGCTCGCATTATCTGAATGCATGCTAGATCATCATTGAGGCAGCCTTACAACTGTTAGACATTAGAAGCCATCCACATGAGAGCTGAATTGATTTGAAACTTTGGAGTATCCAAATCGATAGATGATAGTACTAAAGAGCTGTACGATTTTTTGAACTTATGGATTTCGGAATTGGCCCTAGTGAAGTCTCCTGGAGAATTTATGAAGTTACATAAAAGAGAAAGAAGAAGAAAACAGTTTTTAGCCACATGCTGGAGAAAGCCACTTTTAAATTTTACTCCCTTCATGCTCAAAACAGGAACACAGGTCCAAAACTTTAAACACACCATCACCAACCCCTCCAGATAAAAAGCAGAGACAACATTCATATCACCACCAACCCCATACTTAAGCATTAATGTCTCTTGAACAATATCATTCTCCAGAAAAAGAGAAAAGAAAAATAGAAACAAAATGAAAAGATGAGAAAAATAAATCTCTTGAACATACAGTTAACTACATACACTTAAATCTTCTCCGCTTACAAAATCTGCAAACCTATATTCTAGTATAAACATCTTCAAACATCCTTTGAAAGGACTGACCATGAGTGTTCGAGGGAGTCCTTGGAATCTCTGTCTCGATCAAGCATTGAGGAAATGCACATATTTGCTTGGCAATGGCAAGAACCCATGAAGAAGAAGAAGGGTAAAAAACAAAAAAAAGAACTGAAGAAAATCTTGGATAAAAGTTTTAAACTACCAAGAAATGGAGGAGTTAATCCAAACTTTTCCTGCACTATCTGTTGTGAAGAGGATTGGGACCTGTGTAGACCCGCCTCTTCTCGTCCCCAAACGCTCGATCGCCACCATCTCTTTTCTCTGCATCTCCTCTCAAGCTGCCATGGAAGCGAGCTTTACTGGTCAGCTTGTTGGAGGATGAGGACTCCCCTCTTACTCTGGACAAGAACCTTCCCTGTCTATCAGCATGACATCGGGGCTCCAAGTGCAGAAGCATCAGCAAGAGAAGGGACAAACAAGCGAGCTTTCTTCTTCCTCCAACCCCTTGCAGTTGCTTGCTCACAGGCCACTCCATAGCATCAGAACTTCTTCTCTGAATCTCTCTCGCTCTCTCTCTCTCTCTCTCTCTGACAAGAAGCAGAAGTTTGGAGATGTCTTGGAGACAAAGTTGGATTCCTTCTTTCTTTTTTATAATGAGGGACTATTTGTCTTTGTGCGTGGGTGTGTTTTTGGAAGACTAGGGGTTTGAAGAAGAGAGTAAGGGTGGAGTTTAATGCAAGGGTTGGAAGTCAAAGTGCATTGGAGTTGGAGCTGTCTTATTTTCCTTTGACAAAAAAGAAAGAAGAAGAAGAAGAAGAAGAAAGAATAGATAATTCACAATTAACCTAGTTTTTACTATTCATGCACACACAAACATAAACTTTTGAATGCTCTCTGTTTGGAAGCCTTTCTGTCATTTGATGCCTAGAGTTCCTTTTTGTAAGTCCTGTTTAATGTCTTGGTAAACCTAATAATCTAGGGTTTGGCATAAAAGGTAGAAGGGCCCTGCCTATTCTAACATCGGTTCCTTTTGGAATATTAGAGGATGAGCAGTCTACATAGAATTTTGCTTACAAAGACTTGTGACTGTTTATCAACTTGACTACACAATGAAGAGTCCTTGGTTATGCAAATCCTTTTCAATATTTCCAAACAGGTTCATGTGCACAGTGTTGAGGTGTGGTTCATACTCCTCATTAATAAACAAGTAGATGGGTCTCTTTCCCTCATGAGAGGGTCCGAGGGAGCCGCCTCAACTGGGATCTTAAGGAGAGAGCGCTCTCTCGACGCTAGATGGCTTTTATAGTTTGAATCTATATTTTATTGGTAGTTTGTATTTAGGTCCATGAATAACGCCGCTATATAATATTTTTTTAGCTTGTAATCGAGTATTGCAATAGAGAGGTGCTATGTGCTAATTATAATTGAATCATCTGTTAGATATAATCTTAATTTAAGGGTGTAACTTGGATAAATCTTGGATCTCGTTTTCTTTTACTTGCTTTTACGCTTTATTTCATTGTGGTTATGCGCCGAATCCGAACACGGAGGTCAAACCCTAACAAGCCATCAAACACCATGTGTCATATTGATTTTTCTCGGTCGCCTTTCCAAATCCAAGCACCTATTGTTTCTACAGTGAGCAATTTCACTTTAGGCATGTACAACGCAAGGCAAAAGTCGACGAATAGCCAAAACACGAGATCATTCAACTTGAAGGCCTCGAGAATCAAATTTGTGCCGTGGCCTAATCCACATATAGATATGTTTGTTCTTTGAACGTAGATCTTTTATTCGAAGGATGCTCCCACTACCCTAGATATAAACATGAGTCGATCGTACTTGTCTTTTTATCACGCTAATCAAAACCCATACCCTAACAATTTTTTCTCTCTCTCTCTCTCTCTCTCGTGCTCGTGTTCACATAGAGAGCAAATAAAGTTGAAGATGGCCAACAGTGGTTTTGAGTCGAATGGAGCTCGGTTTTGTCATGAACGGGACGTCGTGATCTCAGATCGAGATTCGACGATCTCCTATGGTCCTATTGAGGAGAGAGAGAGAGAGAGAGAGAGAGAGAGAGAGAGAGAGAGAGAGTATAGGTGATGGGCGTGCGCCTGTTAAGGGTAAAGGAGCCTCAACCACATTCCTTCGTAGTTTACTAGATCTATCAAGAGATTGGATTGGTAAACCCTAGCACCATGTTTTCATCTTTCTACTTTACCTCCTTTCAAGATCCACGCACCAAATTTTCCTCACTTTGGGAAATTAAGTGCTCACTCAATCTCCCAAGAGCTTGGAGCACCTAACAGCCAAACATCTAACCTTGTTCCTCGCTTCAAGTAATTTCACACTTCAGACGAAATTTCATATTCGGACATGAATTATTATTAACGTATTCCATAAAGGTCAATCTCTGTGTTAAGGTGATATTGTGCCTTCTTCTTACGGCAGTAGACCAGCAGTCAATCATACCAATCAAATCCAAATCTGGCTGGATTTTCAGAGGTCATTTTTCGTTTTCGATCGGCATTAGGACATCAACAAACGCTATTGGAAGATAATAAATTAACCTTGTTGTGCCTTATAAGCTCCATGATTACATGATGTTGATGCTGCTGTGGCTCTCGAATAGAATAAGAGACTTGGCTTGTCGATAGTTCGATTTAGTCTTGTTCACGAGAGGAATAGACGCACAACGCTCTTCATGAAAACACATTCCGTTGAAAAATGGAGCAAAAGAAAGAAACAAACAGGACAAAGCGTGGGCCAAGAAAGATTAGTGTGAATGAAGTGGCCTCTTTCTTGCACGAAATGATGATGTTCTTTCACCTTTCTTTATTTCTTTTTTGTTTTTTGCCAAACTACTTTTTCATTTTGTGAAAGTCAGAGACACTTTGATGAATTTTGTGCTCCCTGACAAAATATAAAAGCAGCCAAAGTAATTTGTGACCTCACTCATCAATTTATTGTCTTCCTTTTTCAGCCTCAATTAAATTATTTGTTAGCAACCCCGCTTAGCCAATCTGAAATCATTGTTCAATTTACACCATACAAGACTCATTTTTGAGCAAATCTGTCTAGTTAGTTTCCGGGTTACATATTAGCTTTAAAAGGGTAATCGAGATATCTTATTATTGAAGCAACATGTTGATTGTGACTCGACTTCTTTTGAAGTCGAACTCTAGGTTGTAGTTTAATTTGTGAAACTTCTCAGAATAGTTCTAATTAAGAATTCTCGCGATTGAAGGGAAAGGTACAGCTCGACATTGTCAATGAAAAATCGCAGAGACATTCAGCGACCCATTATTTCACATATTCTAATCTGTAAGACGCCGGATTTATCGAAGGGGTTAGGGTTTTAAACGAAGTTCCTGATTGCACGATCAAGGGAAAATGGTCAAAGCAATGGCGTAAGTGAACAAGAAAAAGACGGATGGATCGAATCCTTGTCATGGGCAGTATCGCCATGATTGCTTTGAATGAATTATTAGAACAAAGAAAACATTGCCTTGCAAGCTACTGGGGCTGCAACTCCCATCATTTTTCCTTCTCCTCTCACCTTTATTTCTTCCCACGCCCACACGGTCAAAACTCTTGCCCCTTTCGTCATTGGCACATAGATGTCCACATGAAATAGTCAATAATGATAGGACTTGGTCGGCTAATTGTCCAAGATCATACACATCAGGGACTGCTAATTTAATCATGACGTCAGTTCGGATGATATATTACGCACTGAACAGAGCTACTCAAAATAGGGGTTTTGTCAAGATTAGGGTGGAAGTTGCAGAGAAATTGTAGGATGGTGGGGATGGCGTGACAAAGATAATGAGGTTTAATTAAAACAATAATACAAGGTTGAAAAGCTTGATTTGAGGTATGCCCCCGAGGTGATGTGATGGGAATTTCATTGGTCAGCTGTTGCTGTGGGGTTGTCGAAATTATTTGGTTCATGAGGGGCGGTCTAATCAGCACTTTGTCCAGGCAAAGCTGTCTCTCGATAATTTGGATGTTGCTTGTCAACTTTGGTGCTCTCCATAAAGAAAGTAAGAGAACAATTTTCTAAAAAAGTCCTAAATTTAATACACAATGACCGATTTAATTTTAAATTTTTTAAATATGTCAATTTAGTTCTAAATATTTTGACGATTTATCAATTTAGCCCTAAACATTTTAATTTTTTTTTAATTTAGTCATAAATATATTATTTGGATAATTAATAGAATTGATTATATTGACAAATTGTTTAACGGTTTAGGATTAAACTAGCTCAATTTACAGGTTTTAAGACTAAATTGGTCGCCGTATAATAAGTTTATGACTTTACGGATAATTTTTCCGAAAAGAAGGGAAGAGTGCATACAGAAGAAGAGGGGCACACAATAGCAGTCTAGTGGTGTGACTATTTCAAGGGAAGAGATCGATGAGATGGGATATTACATTAATGTTGAGGTGCCTCTCAACCCTCGTTACATCCAAGATCCTCACAAGAATGATTCAAGCATTTCTCTCTAAAAATCTTTCGACGGTTGTTCTTCAAGTAAACCTAATAATTCGAGCCTTCTTAGCCTGCGGATCGCCCCTCGAATAGTGAAACATGGTTTCCTAGGATTGCAGAAGCTTCATTGCACAAAAAAAAAAAAAAAAATTTTGGCTACACTAAATGTATGAAGGCAAAATTACACAATTGGTCTATGCATTTTGGGCTAATGTGCAATGTGGTCCTTGAACTTTAACTCAATATGCAATATCACCCCTAGACTTCTAATTTGTTTAGTGTATTTCATAAACTTTCGATACATGTTCAATCTAATTCATGAATTATATGAAAAGGTTCAATGTTGTTCATGAATTTGAATTACTTGATGGACAACAAGGGATATTTTCATGTAGTACAAGAACTAGCTTGAACATGTACTAAAAGTTTAAAGATCACATTGAATAAATTAAGAATTTAGGGACTACGTTATACATTTGGCTAAAGATCATAAACCGCATTAAACAAATTAAAAATTTAGATATCAAATTGTATATTGTACACTAAGAGTTCATTTACCATAGATTGAGCTAAGAAGTCTGGAAACGGTTCTTCACTACTTAAATACTTGAGTTTCCCTCTTATCTCCAACTGCAGGGACGCTTCAGTTAATTCAATCTGTGGACTTCAGTACTATAAACTATAAATTAATTCATGAATATCACTTTAGTGTCAATACTTTTTAAATCCGTCCGATGGGTTTTTATTATTAAAATAACACCATGTCAATTTTCCTGCAGCGGAGTCACTCAAGTTTTTATCTTTTAAAAATTTGTGACACTTGGAATGATCGTTTGAATAATTTTGACACCAAAAGAAAGCACCGTACACCGATATCGTCCTTTTACCGAGTTAATGGAATCAAAGTTTATATATGACTATAGTTGAAGGCGGTTTCTCTGTTCATAGACTTTGAAAATGAACATGGTTCGTGTTAAGATGTATCTTCTACGCTATTAAGTGAAAACACCATCTTTGGGTCATCTTCATGCTGTTTTCATCCGCGGCCCACTTCCTCCGCTCATGAAATAACCGCCCAATTTTCTATTGAGGGACTCTCAACAATTTTTTAATTTGGCTCTCAATTATATTCACTCTGATTTATCATAATCATATAGGATATCCGAACCTTTCGATTTGACTAATCTTTGCAAATGCATGCATATCGTCGTATCCACAAATATCAGGCAACACGCCACCCATAGAGCGATCCACATGGCCATTATTGTTACGGTAACGATGTGCTCCGAACAATGAATTTTTTGTATCTAGACCAGAGAATTGACCGGGGAAACGATCCTTTAGGGGTCGACTCTAAATTAATTTCTGATGTAATCTCATAAGGGCACTGGTATAGGGGAGCAAGCCAAGTCTAGTGATCTACAACAAATTTATAAGTGATGCCCGAGTCAACTATCTGCCCTTCGGCAACGCCCAAGTCATACAATCGCTTCTTGACCTTGGTCGAATGTTTCTTATTGAAAGAGGACATAAAAGAAGAAAACACTATGCAATCATAAGAAATTCAAGAGAGTTTAGCTATGACAAATGTTATATAATCTGATGAGATTACCATAAACCTTTCAGGGTGCCCACATGTCTTTAAATCATGTTTGGCACAGAGGGAGACCTCTCACCAAGCACAGGTTGCTGTCAAAAGATAACCGAAGAGGCAGGAAAACATCATTGACCCCAGACCTGATGATGCCATGAGATGAATTTAAAGAAGTGCAAAGTGCACGAAGCAAATAGTACCCCCGAAATAATGAACGAAAGAGCCAATCTTTTCCGGCCACGACCTTAGTTTGATCTTCATAAGTGCACAGTAGGGGCATTGTCCGTTAGGAAACGCGCACTGATCCCAAAAAAATAATCCGAGCAAATAATCCACAATGGCATAATATAGCAATAGAAAAGAACAAAATCAAAAGAATACATCAAAGAATTTGTTATCGAAATTCACTTAAATTTGGGCTGTGTCCCACGAAGATCCGCGCAGAGATACAATGTGAATTCACTAGTTTTCGAGACATGGCACAAAGAGATTGAGAACATTCATAAAGCCGTCAGGCCTCTTTTTTATTTTTCTCCGTAGTTGCCACTTTGCGATTTGCTATATTGCGCTTCGCTACTTCACACTTCTTTTTTCTGCTATTGACGGCTACTATATCTACATCGCTAATATAAGATGTATAGCTTTTAACCTAGAAACCCAAAAAATGGAAAAAAAAAAGAGAATATAAAAGACAAAAAAGCCCTTAATAGTAATTTTTGGCTTCACCGCCAACATTGTCCTGGTCGCTTGTTCGATGTGGTAACGGGCTAAATGTGTCACGATCTCGATACACAGCGAAAGAATCAGCTGTGAATTCTCCAACTCTTAAGATGCTGAACTTCTGCTCATCTTGTCTTCTGCGGAAAGATCAGTTGCCATCATGCTGTAAATTTTCTTGCATGGCGCAACTGCTTCCATGGTTATTGGTGCCGGGAAACTATCAGCAAGTGTGTTACTTTTTCATAACAGTTTCTGTTTGCCTGTCCAGTTTGGTTCTCAATTTGGTGGATCTATAGCCAAAGGAATCAAAGCTGTCCCTCCCTCTATGTACAACAACCAACTTGGTCTAATGAGATTAGGGGATCGAGAGGATTTGACAACAGGAGGACTCGTAAATGTTTCATCTGCCAGTTTACTCCTACTGGATATGATATGAATTTGATGGGTGGGATTAAAGAATTTTTCGGGTTCGGCTTCCTGATGTCCTTCTTATCCCTGATCATTCTTCGGATTCGGTTGTGCATTATCGCATTGGGCTGACGAAGATAGAGCAGTGGTTAAAGATCTTCGATGCTTTGATGCCTGATGACGATTACCGTCGTGTTAAGGTATTAATTTTCCCGTTACCGTTGCTGCCGGTGGCCCTCGCCGGCCAAAGAAAAAAGCACAAAAAAAGAAAGAAAAAAAAGAGAGGAAAAAAAGTCAAATTTCAAAAATGAAAAATTTGAAAAAAAATTAAAATATTATTAAGAATTATCCATGTTTGCGTCGGCCGGCCGTGTCACTTAGGATGGCCGGCATGTACGTCATTGATATCCTGCCAAAATTCATAAAATCAAAAAAATTTAGAACCGAGTTGGCAAAAGTGCAATAAGTTTGATTTTTCGGACAATTTTCTCGACAAGTCTCTAGGAGGAAAGAGTCTCGTAGGAGGGGCATTGGCTTCATCATGCGCTTCTATTGGAAAGCGAGGTGCATGGGAAGGACCGTGGTCCGCCCATGTAGGCAATCACGCCCTACGTCAACTATTGAAAAGACATCATTGAAACGACGTCTTTACGTTGATACATATGCCCCTTCTCGTCGTTTTAATAATGAGAAACAAGAAAGAATAGAGACGACAACGATATCTCTCCATTCTCTTTTTCGAAACATCAAACTGGCGACGGATTCTCTCGCTACATTGTAGACACTTAATCTGTGAAAACGAGGTACGTCCATTCCGTGATGTATTTCTCCGATCAGTGACTCAAGATGATTTAGGGCTTCTTGATTTAGAGTAATTTTCGCTGTGTATGTTTATGGGATTCGTTCCCTTCAGCTTCAATATGTAAATATCTGTTGGCTATATGTAATTCAAGATCTGTCTGCACATGTAGGGTGTTCAAAAATTTCCCTTGGCTGTATTTTTTGTTTTCAATAAAACATCAAGAAAGAAGCCCCCCCCCTATCGAGCATAAAGGAACGGAAATGCTAGAGGGTGATTTGTTTTCATGAAAGAACAAAGAGTCCGCTTCTTGTTTTTTGGTCCATTCGTTTTGGACTGGAAACAATGGCGTGTGGCCGAAAAAGATCAAGAGTTGGCGAGTCTATCTTGCTCTCCATTTGAAGAACAACACGAATTATATATATCTCTATCCGGTCTAGGTGGTTCGGTCCACACCAGGAATCACGAATTCGTTAGTGGTTCCGGATTTTAGGAACTGAAAAACAACCAGTTCGGTCCGACTCCCATGCTTGCCCCCTACCTATGATGACACAACACTCAATGACCAGTAGGGCTACTCAACAAATTAGAATACCCAAAAATTACCGTGGGAAGAAGATGCACCAACTCACCCGATCGTCGAAATTGAGACGAGAATAATTTCAGATTTGGATTGCCCCATTAGGGCCAATGGATGGGGACCGGCTTAGCTCAGGAATAATGATGATGTTTCCAACAGGATAGAGGTTTATTGCCAATATCTTTCTATTACGAAGACCAATTTGGTGTGGCCAGCACGCCCATTGGCAACTCATAAGTTGGGTTGATGTGTCGGATGTTAATCCGGCCAATTCGATCGGGGGGGTTGAAATTTCCTTCGATACCATATCAAGATTAAATTGATCAAAATTTAAGTTGAACTCTGAAAATGGATATCAAAGAAGGATTTTTATTTTTTATTTTTTTTTCGAACTTTACATCAAAGAAGAGCTTTTTTATTATTGGTAAGATCAAAGAAGAGTTAAAGCACTACGTTTTAAGGGAAAGTTCCAAATAGAAGCCTAAAATGCTTTTATTTTCTTAAATAAATGCATGAAGTGAAGTGAACCTCATCCAAAATAAGAGTCCGAAGTGGCTATATCAATCTCAAAACGGATACTGACATCACCGACTAATCAAGGACAATTTTGTCCTTTACCTTTTTCATTTTTATATTTTTTTTTTGCTTTTTCTATGAAGTTTGTTATGTTCCTTTGTGTTTCTCTCTTATGGGTATATCCTTATAAAAGGGGCAACTTTCGTGTAGTTTTTAATTAGATGTAACTGTTAAGATTTTAAACTTAAAAAAAAAAAGAGAAAACCTTCTTACAAAGAAAGCACAAAAAAAAAAAAAGTAAAATCACCTGTGGCTAGACATGGCCATGGGCGTTTGGGCCGGCCGATGGAATAATCGTTGATCGGACCGGCGATTTGAACCGGAACGCCCGGCCTCTCATGGGCCGTTACGATTTAAAATTCCAATCGGCCGGGTGGTGGTTCGAGCATGTTCCTAACCGCAAAAAAAAAGGAAGAGTCGTGGCTCTTTCCAAATCGAAATGGCCCTTAAATGGTAGTTCGACGAAACGCCCTTTAGGCGTCTCAAGCACGAATCGGCGTTCCGCTGGCCATGTCTACGTGGCTTTGCCCCTTCGTTGATAAGCGTGGCGATGATCGACTAGATCGCCAATGCCTTGAGGAGAGCTTGGCCCTCACTAGAATCGAGAGAGGGTTGCGACCCTCTCCCGAGATCTCGAGCAAAGGTCGCTAGCCCTCACCAAGGCGCTAGATGGTTAGCCCCTCCAGCTTGTATGATATTTTTTTTTTCATTTTTTAAAATTTTAGTTTTAAACTTTTTAACCTAATTCAACTAAAACTTATATTAAAATTGTTTTTGAATGAAAATATCTGCGGTGAGGTCAAACTCTTATTTTAAATAAAATTCATTTAAAAAGTATAATTGAAAAAAATGAGGTATTTCATACTATTATTTGAAATTTTCCCACGTTTTAATGATGTACGTGAAATCTTCACAAAACCCAAGCGGGGTGAGCTAGCGTTCCTCTTCCTGCCCAGGCAAGTGAAGTAGTCTTCCTCTTTCTTCAGCTAGGTTTTCATTCAGTTTCCTCCGATTTCCGTCTTCCTCCTCCTCCTCCTCCTCCTTTCAACAACAGGGTCGCCGGGGAGCGCCGCGCCGGGCTCCAGATCGACGGCGAACGCAGGGTAACGAGCGATCCTGGTAAACCCTGATTCACAATCGAATTCGCTCTGCCGCTATGGCTTTTCTACTTTTTGTCACGGACGAATTGTCTTCCAAAATAATTCGTCGATGCAAATGCTTCTGAGGGCTTGGCCTATAACGATTAGGCTATTTCGATTTCGGTGGTGCGGGCAGGTTTCTTCAGGGCGGTGTTGACCGGCGGCGATGGACCAGGAAGCTGCCCGAACCGCCCGGGAATCTCTGGATCTCGCGTTCCACATGTCCAACATTCTCGAAACCGGTCTCGATCGCCACACCCTCTCCGTCCTCATTGCCCTCTGTGATCTGGGCGTGAACCCTGAGGCACTCGCGGCGGTCGTCAGGGAACTCCAGAGAGAGCCTTCTCCATCCGTCACGATGCCGAGTCCGTATCAGGTTTGTAGCCATTTCTGGCCGATTCCTCGGCTGGTTCGAGCGCTAGCTCTTAGAATGTAATGCCTCTCTTTTTGAAGACTATGGGTATTTTGCTTAGCGTCATGTCCGATATTTCATTGGTCTCTTGAGGCCTCTTTGTTCTGAGTATTTTCTTTGTTGGAGCACTGCGTCATTGACACAAAGAAGATAACCCACATCGCACCATATAAGGGGAAAACGTATTAATTGTCAACATTGTAGTTCCTTGAGGTATCGCCTGCCATTTCCCGGCGTTTTATCCATTGATGTCCACCCAAAACTTCCATTTTCAACCCATTTAGGAGACATTTTCTAGTGGATTCTCTTGGACATCATTGGCATATTTTCGAATGTGTTGCCTGCAGCATCTAAGAAATTTCTTTCCTGTAGTAGCAGTAGAGTTTTCTCTAAGATGTTTTCCAGCTTGTGTTTTTGTATAATTTAGCAAGAAACAATGTTGATATTCTCAAATTACCTTAGCATGACTGATGATTCAGAAAAATGTGGATAGGTCGTCCTGAATTGCATTACTTCTATAGGTAGTGTCTTTGGGCATGCTGAAAATTCGAACTTTTGAAGTTCAGTTTTTCCATACAATTCAGCCCTGCAAGAAAATGGCCAGTAAATTGTGCAAGGGGGGGCCTGTATACCCTCTATTTGTTACTTATCTGGAGGACAAAGTTAAAAAAACATTTGGCGGTAAAATTCTGTGGTCGGTGAATTAGTTGAAGGCGAGGTAGAGTAAAAGAATTGAGAAACTATTCCATCTTTCCGAGTAGTTATGTCCTAGATTGACATAAGGTATGCCTCCCCTTCAAGGAATTTTCCCTTTTCATTTGCACGGATAATATAACAATCTACTATTGGCCCAATGGTGCCACTGTCATTTTTTTTACACTGTGTCACTGTCATTTACATCTACATTATTTTGCAAAAATACCACGTTACTCAGCAGTTGATATATATGAAGCTTGTTGTGGCACCATATTTTACACACACGTGATTGGCTTAGACATTAATGGTGCATCTCTTTCAGGTAGATTATTAAATTCTTGTGATTATTTAGATAGCTATGGCGCTGAAAAAGAAATTCAGACCTGGCGTATCAATAAGATTTCCATATTGTCCTTAAGCTTTACAGTTTACGAGCAACAGGATTGTTATGGGTTCCTGATATCATTGAACAACCATGCGCCAAATTATGACTTTTGTTTTCATTGTGACTTTGCCGACTCAAAAATAGTGACAAAATGCACGTCTTGCTTTGCAGTGACAGTGCAACTGAAGATTGGGTAAGGCAGTCGTCTTTTTTTCAAGGGCGGATTAGTTGTTCCTGGACAAATCCTAGCTTCCTATATGCAAATAAAGATTTCTGCTCCTCTGTTTCTCTGTTTGAAGAGATTGTCCATCTTGAAGTTGTTACTTAGTGGGTTGTTGCTGCGTGGCTGGTTTTTCAATCTGCAGAAGTTTGTGCTTGTCTACTTGGAATCTACAGCTAGTATGAATATGACTATCTCTACCTATATTAACGCAGCTGAACATGTTTGTAGAGATTTTTATGTGGGATTTTGAAGAGTTCTGTGTTAAATTGACGATGTTTGGGTTGTTTCTTCCGCATTGATGTAAACACTGAATCTTGATAAGATTTTTTTTGTGTGTGTCTGAAAGGAAAGAAACATGAAATGCAATGATATTTTAGGCACATCATCTTCTGCACTTGCCTCCTGTAATCTAAACTGCAGGAGTCGTCACTACGTTATGGCCTTATACTTTATTGCTCTGTTTGGGTCCTTTTGGAAAGACAATTTCATTGTAATCTATTTCTGAAGATTGTAGAATGCATGTGATGGCGGTCTGCCATAAACCTTCTTGGACATAGATCAGGCAGTTGTCTCTGGTGGAATGTGATTACTATCGATTTTAGTGATCTTCATAACGGGTCAACTGCATCGCCAAAAAGCTTTCCCTTTATAACTCTTCTCTCTTGGATGCTTTCCTTTCTTCCCTTCGCTTTTAGCTTAGTTAGCCCACTTCACATGAGCCATATCGGTCAATTTGCATGTAAAACACGTATTATCATCTAATTTTGATCATATTTATGTTACTTGTTTGTCAAATATGAGCTATCATGTTATATAATGTTTTTTCGGGTATTTTAGCAGTTTATTTGTGAAGAATGGCAAAATGCTTTGTCGTCTGGTTTTCTCTATGTTGTTCAAATTTACAATATTGTTATCAACTTCATAGGCATATGAATAATGCCAAATATCGAACTTTGTTCTCGTCGACTATAAAATAATTGCAGATCAGATTTAGGATTTCAATAATAAGATTTACCAATAAATCTGCACTTTGGAATATTTACTTATGATATGTGATTTTTATTATTTACATACTATTATTATGTCTTAATTTTATTGTATTCATACATTTGTAAAGCATATAATATAAGTCTTTTTTGTGATGATGGATAATTTTTGGTTAATCCTCTAAATCAGTGTGCTGACTGAAGTACTATTTCTATAATTTGTTTGTCACAAATGGGATGTGAAGTTATCTCATATTATCATTAGAAATTTGCTACTTGTGAGATATCATAAAATACTTTTTTCATAATTTGTATCCATGTAATTCTTTGAACTTAAAGGTATTCTTTCTTATACCTGAAAAACATTGTGTCATAATTTGTGTGTGTGTATATATATATATATTTGTTTCTTAGTTTTGAACAATCACAAGCAATGCGTTGAAAGGGAAAATTTAAAAAAAAAAGCCTTAAATTTTTTATATTTTTATCAATTCAGTCATAAATTTTGTAAGTTTGCTATACTGTTGGGCGCGGCTTTGAAGCTAGAAATTTAAAAAAAAATTAAAAAATTCAATTTTTTTTAATAAAAATATTAAGCGTCGGCGATGTCATGTAGAATGACATTCACGTCGCCGATTTTCAGTAAATGGGGCTGAATCGACAAAATGTGAAAATATTTAAAGATCGAATCGGTTAACTTAAAAGATTTAGAATTGAATTGTCGAAATTGCGAAAGTTTTAGGACTTTTTAAATAATTTTCCCTATGTTAAAGTGACCTTGAAAACTAAAGTATTTGGTAGAGATGTTTGTATGTTGCACGGTGGACGAGTGTATCTTTCGGTCCTACAAAAAATTAATTAAAATATTTATCGCTAAAGAATTCTGTTAATCTACACAGAATTGAAGATCCTAAAAAAAAAAAAAAAAATTCATATTTTAGTCCTATTGAACTTTTATTAGGTCCCATTTAAAACTGATGACATTCTAAGTTGCATTTAGTCGTATTTACCCGCCATTGTGTATATCTTATGTTCCATATTTTGTTATTGTAAATGCCGTAGAATTTCCAGATAACTTTACCCGTATCGAACTTTTATTAGGTCCTACTTAAAACATATATACACATTCATCTTGACATACAGCACAATGTAATTACAAAACAAACTCGAAACGCACGCATCACTCGTAAACGATTATGTTTACCATCCACTCTTCACGAACAATTATTAATAACATCTATTTTTGAAATGTGTGCAACCAGGTAATGTAACATAAATCCAGAGAAAAGAATTTTGATAGTAAGATAGAACATTACCTACCAGAGATGTTTGATCATTCATCTAATAAGATATATATGTACATATCTAATTATTGTCATTTGTCACCAAAAGACATATAGTCGTACTACTTCGCGATCGTGCAATTAGCTTAACTTGTTTATTTACATGGTTCGTGAAAGAGAGTAGAGAGGCAAAAAAAAAAAAAAAAAAAAATCTTTCCTGTTTATCAAAAAATCCAGGTACGTGGGATATCTTCTAATACAATTTTCGGATTGTATCCTTGAAATCAAACACATAATGTTTCAGCTTAACAGAGGCAAATCTAGATTGTCGGCAAGAGTCTTGCTCCGTGCGCTTCAAACACCTTTTGCATCAAATTATCTACCATTCCGAACTCACAGTTGTCCTCACTAGTATCTATCTTCCATGCTAGCACATTGTCCAAAATTTCACGCCCAAAGGGATACATCCCAGGTGTGCGAAGGACGTATAGTTCCGACAGGTTCTTCAAATTGGAGATGTCAAGTGTGGTAAGCGACGGACAATATATGACATGAAGCTCTGAGACGCTCGAGGGAATCTGCGGAATGCATACCAGAGCATCGCGTTTATAAATATGAAGAGACTTCAAGCGAGGGAGCTCACTTAACTCAGGAGATAGGTTAGTCATGAGTGGGGTACTCAGCGTCAAGACTTCCAATTTGGATAGCCTCCCAATCCACCAAGGCATGGGATCTTGCAGTTGTACCAACCCAGATGGGCTAGAGAGATGGGGCACTACCATCCACAGTATCAGCTGTTTCAGATTGATCGGGCTTGAAAGATCAGGAATTGTCGTCCATTGTAGGTATGCGATTGCCAGAGAAGTCAAGCTTACGGGAAGTTTAGGCAGGGCTATATCTCGGGTAGAAAACAATTTCAACTCTTCCAGATTCTCTAGACTTTCCGAAGAGTCGGGGAACTCTCCGATTACCGTATCCCATAGATCCAACTGAGTCAATGATTGTAATTCAGTAATGGAGTGCGGAAGTCTGCCCATTCCCCAGCATCCAGTCCACGATAAGCTTTCAAGGTTTGTCAGCGCTCCAATGGAGTTGGGTAGGTGACTAATTTTTGTACCGTCCAATGAAAGCTTCAACAAAGAAGTTAGTCTACCCAGTGCTTCTGGTAGAAGGTGGAGCTCACTACAGAAGTTCAAGTTCAAGAAAACCAAGTGCTCCAATAGGCCAATTGACTGGTCGATTTCAGTCAATTTTTCACACTCTTCGAGAATCAATCTCTCCAACTTTAAGAATCCGGAGAAATTAGGAGTCTTGATCGAGTGATTACACCCCGAAAGGTTAAGAACTTTCAATCTCTCTGCTCTCTGCAACACGGTAAGACATCATAAATGCAATGTAAAAGGCCTCACGGGACAGTTGAATTTCTCCACAAAGATAATAAGACAACTAATAAACCAATAGTGACTGGTAGGAAAAGTTAAGCCTCACGTCAAAATTTCGACATTTCACGAAAACTGTGGTGTCTACACATACAGGACCGGGTAACCACCAAGTACCAAGAAGTTCTCATTAAGCACTTCCTCAATATGCCATGTCAGTTTTTAAAAATCCAGTTTCTATTTGACGGAAAATCGAAAAAAGGATAGCAGATTTCTGGACTCCTGGGAAGGGACATCGATCTTCGTGGGGTTGGCAAAGTCATCTGATAGGCAGAGAAGCAATCAATCCTTCTTTGAGATGGGCAGTAGCGAATGGAGAAAAAATCAGTATCCGGGAAGCAAGGTGGCTGCCTAGAGGAGTAATTGGGGGTCGGGCAAACAGAGATAAAGCGAAAAAGAGAGACATAAGCTTGGAATGAACAGCTTCTAACGAACCTGTTCGATGAGCAGATTACCAATGAAATCCTTACAATCCCACTGGGTTCACAGTTCAAAGAGGAAAAGTTGGTTTGGACCAAGACCAAGTCAGGGGAGTCTACGGTCAAGAGCGAGTACATCAAAAAGGAGATTGAATAGCAAAGTAGAATCTCAGCCTCTACGTCCTACCAAATTCCTCGATGGTTATGGAAAAAATTTTCTTGTGGGTTATTTGTCAAAATGCACTACCCACTAAGGGAATTTACTAAAGATAAACATAGTCGGAGATGTTACCTGCGATTTGTTGAAAATCACTCTGCCCCTGGACCAATCGAGTATGGACGGACCCTGCACTGAAGATTGAAATTATACCTCAAGGCCTGACTCGAATGGACGATCGGTTGCTTAATTTCAGTCAAAGCTTCGATTTTCTGGCCAGTATCCTTTGGCAAGTTTGGAAATCCCGGACTAGCGTCATCTTCAGAAAGCGAAAACCA
The DNA here is from genome assembly GCA_021437795.1 of Rhodamnia rubescens. Lineage (NCBI taxonomy): Eukaryota > Viridiplantae > Streptophyta > Magnoliopsida > Myrtales > Myrtaceae > Rhodamnia > Rhodamnia rubescens. The sequence continues at coordinate 1,294,997 of JAILYA010000008.1, forward strand.
GAGAGCCAAAGCACCTCATTAGAACAGCCATGGCAGAGCATCAATTCACTGTCCACTGGGCTAAGAAGTTGGAAAAAATCCGGAGTCGAGACTAACTCACCTCAGATTTGGAAGTGGCACCGTAGTTGCTGTCATCATAGTTCCTTAAGATATAGCCTGCCATTTCCCGGCTTTTTATCCACTGATGTCCGCCCAAAACTTCCATTTTCAACCCATTTAGGGGACATTTTCTGGTGGATTCTCTTGGACATCATTTGTATATTTTTGAATGTGTCGCCTGCAGTATTTAGAAATTTCTTCCAGTTGTAGCCATAAAGTTTTCTCTAAGATGTTTTCCAGCTTGTGTTTTTGTATAATTTATCAAGAAACACTGTTGATATTCTTAAATTACCTTAGCATCATTATTCATGATTCAGAAAAATGTGAACAGGTTGCCCTGAATTGCTTTACTTCTATAGGTAGCATCTTTGGGCATGCTGAAATTTCAAACTTTCGGGTAGTTGACTCTTTTTGAGCTTTTCAAGTTCAGTTTTTCCATACAATTCAGCCCTGCTCGAAAATGGCCAGTAAATTGGACAAGGTGGGTCTGTATACCCTTTGTTTGTTACTTATCTGGAGGACAAAGTTCTAAACATATTTGACGGTAAAACTCTGTGGTCGGTGAATTAGTTGAAGGCGAGGTAGACTAAAGAACTAGTTAGATCTGCCTAGTCGTCCTAAAGGCTAAAGTGACCTAAGGTATGCCTCTCCTTGAAGGGATTTGCGCTTTTCATTTGCACAGATAAATAATACTGGAAACTACATTCTGCTATTGGCCCAATGGTGCCACTGTTCCCTACATCCACATTCCTTAGCCAAAATACTAGGTTACTTGGCAGTTGATAGATATGAAGGATGTTGTGGTACCATTCTTTACCCATGCCCGATTGGCTTAGACATTAACATTGCGTCTCTTTCATGTAGATTATTATGTTCTTGTGATTATTGAAAGAGCTACGGCGCAGGGAAAAAGGAAAAATTCAGACCAGGCGCATCAGTGAGATTTCCATATTGTCCTTGAGATTTACAGTTTCTCAGCAACAGGATTGTATGGATGTCACTTTTTTTTCTTGAATCCATGCTTTTAATCCCCTTCCAAGCTCCTTGTTGTGGGTTCCTGATTTCTTTGAACAACCATGGGCCAAATTATGACTTGCGTTTTCATTGTGACTTTGCAGATTCAAAAATAGTGAGAAAATGCACGCCTTGCATTGCAGTGACAGTGCGACTGAAGATTGGATAAGGTGGTCCTCTTTTGTTCCTAGACAAATCCTTGCTTCCTATATGCAAATGAAGATTTCTGCTCCTCTGTTTCTCTGCTTGAAGAGATTGTCCATCTTGAAGATGTTACTTAGTGGGTAGTTGCTGCATGGCTGGTTTTTCAATCTGCATAAGTATGTACTTGTCTACTCGGAATCTACAGCAACTACAATGTGACTAACAGTGAATATGCTTATATCAACCTATATTAACGCAGCCAAACACGTCTGTAGAGATTTTTATGTGGGATTTTGAAGAGTTATGTGTTGAATTGATGATGTTCGGGTTGTTTCTTCTGCATCGATGCGAACACTGAATCTTGACTAGGTTGTTTCTTTGTCTGAAAGGAAAGAAACATGAAATGCAATGACTTTAGGCACATCAGTTCTTCAGCACTTGCCTCCCCGTAATCTAAACTGCAGTCGTCACTACTTTATGGCCTTCACTCTATTGCTCTGCTTGTGTTCTTCTGGAAAGACTATTTCATTGTGATCTGTTTCTGAAGATTGTACAAGGCATGTGATCAGGCAGTTGTCTCTGTCGGAAATATGATTAGGATCGATTTTAGTGACCATCTCATCGGACAACTGCATTGCCAGAAAACTTAAAGCTATTTCGACAGCAATTTTCGGGCACTCTTCACTTAGTTAGCCCATTTCACATGAACCCTATCACTCAATTTGCATGTAAATCATATGTTATCATCTAATTTAGGTTATATTTATATTACTTGTTTGTCAAATGTGAGCTATATCATGTTATGTAATGTTTTTTTTCGCTATTTTGGTGGTTTGTTTGTGAAATATGGCAAAATGCTTTGTCTTATGGGTTTCTGTATTTTGTTCGAATTTACCCTGTTATTATCAACTATAAAGTTGCATGAGTTGACGCCAAATGTCGGACTTTGTTCTCGTCGTTCATAAAATAATTACAGATCAGATTTAGGATTTTAATCATAAGATCTACCAAAAAAATATGCACTTAGGAATATTTACTTATGTGAGCTACCGCAGATTATAACCATTTAAAAATCGATTGTTTTCTATCAGTAGATAATTTTTATTTCTTTATTTACTATTGTTACGTTTTAATGTTATTGTACTCTGACATTTCTAAAAGCATGTAATATGATTCTTTTTGTGATGATTGATAATTTTTCGTTACAGTCGGGGATTTTTTACCAGTGAAATATTATAAAATATTTTTTCATAATTTGTGTCCATGTAACTCTACAAGCATAAAGGCCATCAATTACTTTGTTATACCTGAAAAATATTGCGTCATAATTGGTATGCATACAATTTTTTAGTCGTAAAGCTTGTCAATCACCCAATTTGTTCCTTAGTTTTGAAAAATCACGAGCCATATGTTCAAGTGACCTTCAAAACCGAAGTACGGGATACGGCTCGTGTGACATCCCGTATTCGACCCATTTTTGAAGCTTTGAATGAATGAAATGTCTCATTGATGTATTTCAGCTAAACCTCACTTAGAATTGATCCCTCTTGAGAATACTAACCAAATGGGAATGACTAGCTAGGAAAATCAAGTACGTGGACCTAAGAACTTGATCATGGACTAACTCTTTGACCATGAAAATTGTCGAGGGAATATTTTGGACCACTATAGGCCGATCCTAGAACGGTTAAGGAACGATTTGGGTAATACCCTACGATTGGATCAAGGGTGACTCCGTTTGACCATGCACGGGTTCCGAACGTCCCCGAATCATTTTCTAACGATTGCTTCCGTCGGGACTAGTGATTGACCCTCGCAATTACATGACAACCAAAGTCGCCATGGCTCGAGTAATTCTTAAACGTGATATTAATCACGGGTCGATACGCGTAACTCCTAAAAGCCGCCGTTAATTTGAGATACGTTGAAATTTCAATTGATAGAGATTGATCGCGAATTTAACTTCGAAATTAAACGTCGGACCTTCGGGGGTTCCAATAATTAAATTTTGGACGTTGTCTCATCCTGAGTACGATTACTTCGCGGTTCGCCCTAAAAGGTACAAAAAATTGAAATCAGCATAGGAAATGGGAAATTACCCATTTACCCTTGGAAAATACCCATTTAGCCATTTTGGTCAAGGGGCATTTTGGTCATTTACCCCACTAGTGGCCGAAAATTTGACTAGTCAATGGTGAAGCAAATTACCAAAATGCCCTTCTTGCAATTTCAAGAGCAAATTGAGTTGAATTATTGGTGGACCCCACACAACTCTCTCTCATCATTTCTAAGACCAATAATTCAACATAATATATTGTCCCAAAAATATCCTAGTCTATTATTTATTCATCATTTTCATCATTTTCATTTTGTGACAATTCTCTCTCACTTCTCTCTCTCGCCCCCGTTACCCTGTTTCGATTAGCCCCATTGTTCCAGCCATAACTTCTTTGTCTAACGTCGCCTTGAGGTAAGACCACCACTATTTGAAAGCTTATCGTCTTATCTTTCCGGAGACATATTATAAGCTCGATTTGGCCTAGTAATTTTTCCCGTAGGTCTGTTTGAAGGGACGAAGGTCCGGAGTGTAATTTGACCCGGTTTGAGAGAGAGCCTTCTTGCATCGATTTTCCAGCTCATTTTCACCGAAGGATTTAGCTAGAAATCAAGGTAAGCAAGTTTCTAAACTTTGATTAAGGAGTTAGGATGCTAATGAATGTTGTATTGTTGGATTTTGGGTGAAAAATGGCTTGTTTGTGTTCTTGATAATGCCTTGACAGAAAATGAGGGAGGAGAGAGAGAGAAATTTTGTGGTCTTGTGTGAATAGTTGTTCATGATTGAAATTGGATGGCCAAGATTAAAAGTTGCTTATGTGGATTAATCGTACGGCTATGATTGACTCTTGCTTTATGAAGATTAATCGTACGGCTAGGATTAATTGTTGCCTTATAATGCATAAATTGTGTGGTACGTATTAATTGCACATTAGTATAACTTTGATCGTGTGGTGTAAATTAATTATTGCATTAGCATAAATTAATTGTGTGGTTTCGATTGGCCTATAGCCTTATTGTGATTTAATCGGGTGGACCCGATTAATTAATTATTAAATGTGAGTGAATCACGTGGTACCGACTGAATATTTCTTCAGTATAATTAGATCAAGTGGTCTCAATTGAGTGGATGGGAAAACTTAGAAAGATCGTGTGGTCCGATCTTTTATTAGAGAAAAAATTAGTGAGATTGTGTGGTCTCGATCTACTAATCGGGAAGTTTAGTAGGATCGTGTGATTTGGATTGATTGATCGGGAGGTTTTTATTCGATCGAGTGGTATTAGTCGAGCGTTCGGGGAGTTATTATTATTATATGGTCTTTATGAGGAATAATTGAGCGTGAGTATGGAAATTTACCCCGAGGCGTTAGTACGCGGGGTTTGTATTTATAAGACCATATTTTCCCTTGATGCGTTATTACGCGAGGTTTCGAGTATTATTTTATCCTGAGCCGTTAAACGCGAGATATAAACCCCGAGGCGTTATTACGCCGGTTATATTGACTCGAGGCATTATTACGGTCCTGGACTAGAATAATGGCCGCAAGCATTATTACACGAGTCCGTCCATATATATTGTAGCCGATGCGTTAAACGCGGACTTTTGAGTAAGGTGGCCTTATTAAATGCCTGGTGAGATGGATAGCAAGTTGCCATCGGTTCTTGAATTTACGTTATGTGCTATTGGCCGAGTGAGAAATTGTTGAGAATTGCTCGCCTAGGATGTGTCCGGAGGCACTAGGGCCCTAACTTGGGATTATGGATTTGTTTACTGAAATTTATTCTCACCCCATCGTGGGTTAATTTTTTCAGACCCTCCACCTCAACATGAATGACCCACCGCAGAGGTTCGGGATTTCCCGAGACATGGAGACCGTAATTTCCGAATATCCTATAGGGGAAGACAAAGTGTATTTTAGACATGCCACTACCATTTGGGTAGACGTAGGAGAGCCTTTTTGGAAGTCCCATACTTACTTGGCGTGGACGTATAGATGTGGGGATATGTTAGTAGGACCGCTGAACGGTTTCGACATTCCTTATGACGGAGTTGGGGAATGAGACCCCACTCGAGCTGCACCTCCCGATGGTGTAGTGACGAGCCCGGATACTCGCCCGAAGACTTGGAGTCCGGGCAAGAGATTGTGGAGTATGAGGAGGATGTGGAGATCGTTGAGGCATCGGATGTGGAGCTGCCATCTCGAGCCGGAGGAGGAGGAGGAGTTGCAGACCTCTTTAGAGGACAGTGAGGACGAGGCTTAGTATAGTCGCCCCTTTGACTTTTGAAGTATTCTCTTAGGATAGCAGCTAGGCTTCGACCACATGATCCTTTTTGTTGTATGTGGTCATAGGCATACAAAGTGGCTTCTAAAGCCTTAGGTTGACTTTTGTAAAAGATATGTGAATATGTATCTAAGTTTTTCTTTTCTTGTCCCGAGTCATCATTTTGTTTATTTATTTTTGTACGGAGATTTGTTTTCGCTTCCGCATGTGTCTATCATTCATGTTTAGTTCGAATTTCGTTGGCCATTGGATCTTGGAGAACCTGTACTTAAGTGCGGCCGATGGGATGTCGATGAGCTCGTAGGGTTCGGGCGTGACAGCTCGGACGTGAACATATCATGTGGCCTAACATCACTCGAGCTTCACTCACTTTTATGTATCTACCAGAGAGATGTTTGTACTTGGCACGGATGGACACGTATGGACAGGTATATTTTTTGGTCCGGCGAAAAACCAATTGAAATATTTATCTTTAGAGAATGCAGTTAATCCATACAAAATTGAAGATCTTACAAAAAAATCTCATAAATGGAAAACTGATGAGACTCTAAGCAGCATTTAGTTTTATTTACCTGCCATTATGTATGTATATTGTAATGTCTACTAAAACTATGCAGAACATCTTATGTTTCGACAAAATTTCCAGATGAGTTTATAACTATTGGACTTCTTGTTAGGTCCAGTCTCACGTGGCTCAATCTCGCGCTCTTTACTTGCTTGATGTCATGTAATAATCTTAACTTGTTCATTTACATGGTTCGTCAAAGAGAGTAGAGAGAGAAAATCTTTCAAGTGTATCGAAAAATCCAGACATGTAAGATATCTTCTAATACAATTTTCGAATTGTATCCTTGAGATCAAACTCATAATCTTTCGGCTTGACAGAGGCAAATCTAGAGCCGGGACACAAGTCTTGCGAATCCGTGCTGTTCCAACAACATTCGTAGCAAACGATCTAGCATTTCGGGGTCATGGTAGTCCTCACTTGTTTCTATCTTCCATGCAAGCGGATTGTCTAAAATCTCACGCCCAGAAAGATCCACCACGGGTGTAGCAAGGACATACAGTTCCGACAGGTTCTTCAAATTGGAGATATCAAGTGTGGTAAGAGACCCACAACCTACGAGATGAAGCTTTGAGACGCTCGAGGGAATCTGCGGAATGCATACCAGAGCATCGCATTTGTAAAGATGAAGAAACTTCAAGTGAGGAAGCACACCTAACTCAGGAGATAGGTTAGTCATGTGTGGGATCACCAGCGTCAAGGCTTCTAATTTGGATAGCCTCCCAATCCACCAAAGCACGGTACCTTGCGGTTGCACCGTCTCAGATGGGCTAGAGATATCGGGCCCATCCATCATCAGGAACAGTCCTTTCAGATTGATCAGGCTTGAAAGATCAGGAATTGTTGCCAAATATGGATAGTCGATTAACAGAGAAGTCAAGCTTACGGGAAGTTTATGCAGGGCAGAAAGACCTCGGGAACACGATAAGCTCAACTCTTTCAGATTCTCTAGACTTTCCATAGAGTCGGGGAGCTCTGTGATTCCCGTTTCCATTAGATCCAACCGAGTCAATGATCGTAATTCCTTAATGGAGTGTGGAAGTCTTTGCAGTACGAAGCATCCATTCAAAGATAAGCTTTCAAGGTTTGTCAGCACTCCAATGGAGTAGGGTAGGTGAGTAATTAGTGTATCGTCCAATGAAAGCTTCAACAACGAAGTTAGACAATTGAGTGAATCCCCTGCTTTTGTTGATGGTGAAATCTGAACATGAGGATTCTCCAGGTTCTCCACACTCCACCAATCAGGAATTTTTCGTATGGAAGTCCCATTGAGGAGTAGTTCTGTGAGAGCTGGCAGTCCACCCAACGATTGGGGTAGAAGGCGGAGTGCACTACAGAAGTTCAAGTTCAAGAAAACCAAGTGCTCCAATAGACCAATTGACGAGTCGATTTCGGCCAATCTTGTACACTTTTCGAGAATCAATCTCTCCAACTTTAAGAATCTGGAGAAATTGGGAGTCTTGATCAAGTGCTCACACCCCGAAAGGTTAAGAACTTTTAATTTCTTTGCTCTCTGCAACACAGTAAGAAAACTGTCAGTAAATTTGTTACACCAAGAAAACATACACACCAATAGGAAAACTTCTCTAGAGCTGAGGGTACCTTGATATGTCTCCATCCGTCCCAATCATGAGTGATTTTACTCCTTGAAAAATCAAGAATGACTAAGTTACACACCGAAAATTTTCTTATCTTGAGTACTCGCCGAGGGAAATTATGCCAAGAGAGCCATCTTAAATTTGGAAGGAGTTGGTCGCACAGTAAAAAGTCAATAGGCGACGTGGTCAAGTTATGCAAAAGAAGTGTAGCTTGGGAGAGAAAATGGTTGGCATCGTCATAAGCGCTATCAACACCAAGGAACCTCACATTTGGTAGCGCTGCAAATCCTTCAAGAGTGAAACGATACTCTGACCGATCCTCGAACTTCAAACAGAGGGCTTCTAGCTTCTCATTTCTCTAAATGAGCAAACACAAAAATCAATGAAAAAGAAGGATGCGGTTAGCTAATTAAGAGAAAAATGTAAGTCGTCTTTGAATATAAGGCAAAGTTTTTATCTAGATGATTGGGCGTATCCAAAGATGTTTAAGTTTGCTATCCCATGGGTTTTGAAACTTTAAATTTAGTAATATAAGAAATGTATGTAAAATACGTGAAGATTTTAAAATCGTGTATGTCGAATAAATTGCATTTGTTTTCTTGTGGAGAGAGTGCCCCCGGATTACTAAAATGTGATTTCTCGTGCACAAAGGAAATCAGACCAAGGATTTACCTTCTCCCTTCGTAAAATGTCCAATGCGTCATTAAGATTCCACAACCTACTACGCTTATCTAATTCCCCATGACTTTCTTGAAAAACAATTTCTCTACCGAGGTCTTTCAGTTGATCATGCATCCACAACTTATTATCTTCTTCAATTTTAATCAACGACATCAACTGAAGAGTTTCAAGACCTTCTGTTGGGCACAAACCACAGTCTTCCCACATGTACATTACCGTTCTCTTATCATATCCATCAAAAAGACAAGCTATATCAAGGAATATTTGTCTCTGGCTAGGATCTAGTCCTTCATAACTTATCATCAACTTACTTATGATTCTCTTGATGTCTCCTTTTTCAACTTCGTCAAGTAATCATCCCACATTTCTTTCTTTGTCCACGTAAAGATAAAGTAGAACCCATAACCTCAAGAAGCAACGGAAGGCCTTGGGCAATCTTCACAATTTCTCTGGATTGTTCTAATTTTTCAATTGGAGGGTGATTTCTTCTGAAAGCATGCTTGCTAAATAGGTGAAGGGATCTATGGAAATCCATTCCCTCAACTAAATAAGTCAATTTTACTTCGAATGCACGAAGAACCATTGCATCTCTTGTGGTTATAAGAATCCGGCTCCCGTGACCAAAGCAACATCGCCTCCCCAAAAGTGCAATTAGTTGACTCTTGTCATCGACGTCGTCAAGAAGGATAAGAACTTTCTTACTAGAAAACCTCTCTTCAATCGTCCTCATTCCCTTCTCAACGTAATCAACACTTGGAAGTGTTTGATTTGAGAGATTTGAAATTAGTCGGTTTTGCAAATACACAAGTCCATTCGAGTTTGAAGTATCTCTAACATCACCAAGGAAACAAGTGTAAGCAAACTCTCGAGAAAGCTGGTTGTAGACTACTTTGGCAAGAACAGTTTTTCCGATGCCACCCATTCCGTGAATTCCCACAATCTTTACATCATCCTTATTGCTGTCTATCATCCCCAAAACCTCTTTCACACTGTCATCAATACCAACCAAGAAGTCACAAACCACCAAATAAGACTTCTTCAGCTCACTTAAAACCGTGGTAACGACCTGTTTGACTAGTTGTCCTTCGTGCCTACCCAAAAAACAAGGAGAAAGGCCAAGGCAAAGTAGAAAAGTAAGTTAGAATAGACAAGTCGAAATATATGACATCGGGAATTGATAGCAGTCTATGGAAGCCAGAGGATGCAACAGGAAATGCTAACGGAAAATACTAAATTCATTCAACGGAAGGAACAAAATTTTGGACTTGCTAGGCAGTGCTCAAACCTTGTGCAGAACTCGAACAGTGATGCAACCATCGAAGTATAGTAGGTGATCACTACATCTTGCGAATAAGAAAAAAAGGGCTGATGATGTCTACGGGTACTTTTGATGTGTAAACAAGCTTCTCCTTCTCAAGAAAAGCTTTATCATTAGCATATAGTACACGTCTCAAGTGCTTTGAACCGTGATCCATTCATTTGCAGCACACCACATAAGTTAATTCTGACGAATGATAATATGTCTGCTCATTTCAATGACACAATCACATAAGTGCAACAGATTGTTGCATAGGTTGATAAGAAAGAGAGATACGATAAGATAAATAGGAACCTGTTAGCCACGTTTTCTATGTTCCATCCCTTTAACCCTCCAACCACATTGAGAGCAGCTCTCCACTTTCCGATGGTCTCATCGTCCACTCGCTTTTGTTTTCGTGCACAAGCAAGGCCTCGCCACAACATCCGGTTTGGTATCGAAGCTCAGATGGTTCGACATAGTAGAAAATGGGCATGATTATCTGCCCCTTCCTTTTCCTACACTCCACCATCTTAGTCAGCTCCATAAGACACCATTTACTGGAAGCATAACTTTTGGACAAGATGGGTATGGAGATCTTCGATTGCTCAATCGCTCCCAGGAGATCCGGGCCGATCTCTTCACCGGTGTGGAGATCTTCATCGTCTCTATATGTACGGACCCCTGCTTCTCTGAGACGGGTGTAGAGATGGTCGGTGATGCCCTTGCGCGTGTCCGGTCCTCTAAAGCTCAAAAACACTTCATGGTCGCACCCTTCCATTGCAACCAGTCGCAGAGAAAACGAAGCACCAGACTCGCACCGATTCAGTAAAAGCAGATATCTGAGCTCTATGAAGCAGAAAGTCACTGGACATGCATAAATGCGATGTAAAAATGTCTTAGGGGACAGTTGAATTTCTCCACAAAGATAATAAGACAACTAATAAACCAATAGTGACCGGTAGGACAAGTTAAGCCTCGTGTCAAAATTTTGACATTTCACGAAAACTGTGGTGTCTACATGTACAGGACCGGGTAACCACCAAGAACCAAGAAGTTCTCATTAAGCACTTCCTTAATATGCCATGTCAGTTTTTAAAAATCCAGCTTCTATTTGATGGAACATCGAAAAAGATAGCAGATTTCTGGCGAAGAAACAGTGAACAAAAACCTGTTTTGCATTGGAAACGATTGGAGATTCTTAAACTTGCAAAGGGCGATAGTGATTTGGGTTTTTGGCATTTAATTTCCTTCAGCAAGAGGATGTTGGGAAAACAAGCGTGGGGTATGATAGAATCTCCCCCTCTATATGGTGCCAATTAGCAAAAGGCCTTTATTTTCCTCATGGTGATTTATGGGCTGCTGGGAAGGGACATCGATCTTCGTGGGGTTGGCAAAGTCATCTGATAGGTAGAGAAGCAATCAATCCTTCTTTGAGATGCACAGTAGGAAATGGAGAAAAAATCAGTATCAAGGAAGCAAGGTGGCTGCCTAGAGGAGTAATTGGGGATCCAGCAAACAGAGATGAACCGAAAAAGGTCTCTGATTTTACCGAGAGAAACATCAGCTTGGAATGAACAGCCTCTAACGAGCCTGAGCAGATTACCAATGAAATCCTTACAATCCCACTGGATTCACAGATAAAAGAGGGCAAGTTGGTTTGGACCAACACCAAGTCAGGGAGTCCACGGTCAAGGGCGGGTACATCAAAATCAGGGAGGAGATTGAACAGCAAAGTAGAATCTCAGCCTCTACGTCCTACCAGATTTCCCGAGAGTTATGGAAAAAGGATCTGGAGGACTGAAGATTCAAATTATACCTCAAAGGCCCGACCCGAATGGAAGATTGGTTGCTTAATTTCAGTCATACCTCAGTAAGCTTCGATTTTCTGGCCAGTACCCTTTGGCAAGTTTGGAAAGCTAGGACCAACTTCGTCTTCAGAAAGCGAAAGCCAGAGAACCAAAGCACCTCATTAGAACAGCCATGGCAGAGAGAATCAATTCACTGTCCACTGGGCTAAGAAGAAGGAAAAAATCTGGAGGCGAGACTCACCTACCTCAAATCTGGAAGTGCCCGGTAGAAGGAACCCTTTAAATCAACATTGAAGAAGACGAAGTCAATCAGTGCAATAATCCAATTGAACGACCCGTTCGCAAGAATTGGTCAATAGAAACATTGCCCCATCACTCCAGCCTGTGAAGCTGATAATGCAGTTTTTTTGTTTTCACACCTAATGCATAAAATAAGGTTCATCAGTGCAATAATACAAGTCAACGAAAACGTTTGGGATTGGTGCCTCACAATTGTTATCTAATCCCCTATGCCCACCCACTGGAGTTGTCTAATCTTCTATGCCCATCCACTAGGAGATCGCTAAAAGAGAGCTCTAATCTTCTATGGCAAGTAGTAGAGCAGTTGACAAAATCACATGTCCAAGAAATGTAGGCTCTTCAAAAGAATGTAGCTAATGAAGATGACTTAATAGTTGTCCTGGTTTTAACCTACTTAAAGTTATGTACTACCTTCATATGTTTCCATCCTCCCCTGTCATCAGTAATTTTGGTTCTGCATGGGCTTTTTTGTCTTTTGCTTTTAGGTAATACAATGCGGTTAAAACATGAACATATAGGAGCTCAACAAAACCTGGGAAAGCAAACTAACTAGCAACTGACACAGTTCTACGAATCCATTCACCTATGAGGAGATCTTGATCGTCTCTGTATGTACGGACCCCTGCTTCTCTGAGATGGGTGTAGAGATGATCAGTGACGATGCCCTTGCGCGTGTCCGGTCCTCTAAAGCTAAAAAAACTTCATAGTTGCACCCTTCCATTGCAACCAGACGCAGAGAAAATGAAGCACCAGACTCCACCGGTTCAGTAAAAGCAGATTTCTGAGCTCTATGAAGCTGAAAGTCACTGGACATGCATAAATGCAATGTAAAACGCCTAAGGGACAGTAGCATTTCTTCACAAAGATAATAAGACAACTACAATGGTGACTGGTAGGGAAAGTTAAGCCTCGTGTCCAAATTTCGACATTTCACGAAAGCTGTGGTGTCTACACGTACCGGAACAGGTAACCACCAAGTACCAAGAAGTTCTCATTAAGGATTTCGTCAATATGCCATGTCAGTTTTTAAAATTCCAGTCTCTATTTGCCGGAGCTTAGAATAAAAGATAGCAGATTTCTGGTGGAGAAACAGTGAACAGAAACCTGGTTTGCATTGGAAAAAATGGGAGATTCTTAAACTTGGAAAGGGGAACAGTGATTTGGGTTTTCGAGATTTAATTTCCTTCAACAAAGGGGATGTTGGGAAAATAAGCTTGGCGTTTGATACGATCTGCCTCCTCTTTATGATGCCGTTGGCAAAGTCATCTGATAGGTAGGGAAGCGATCCATCCTTCTTTGAGATGGTCAATAGGGAATGGAGAAAAAATCAGTATCAGGGAAGCAAGGTTGCTGCCTAGAGGAGTAATTGGGGGTCCGGCGAACAGAGACGAACCTAAAAAGTGAAGGGATTTATCGAAACCGAATCGGATGATCACACAGAGAATCAAGAAAAATTGGAATAACGCACGAGATTATCCAGGGTTCACCCCAAGATTAGGGCTACGTCCCGCAAAGAGATTTCACTATATTTTTCTATTACAGACCAATTCTTGCTTAATACAATGATAAAACCGAAGCAAAATATATATGCCCCAAAACAAGGCTAAAAACCTAAAACCCCTTAATTCCAATCATATGGGCCAGACCTTTAAATAAAAGTCTCCAAACCCGTAGAGGTTTCGGGGCGCTGCCCCCGAACCCCTCCCTCTCACCTACGAGTGGGGCAGCCGTCCACTGATCGGGCAGCGGAACCCCCCGTCGGGAGGCGCTGCCCCCGAACCCCCGCTCGTCGACCGGGTAGCGGGACACTGTGTCGGGGCGCGCCCCGAACCCCCGCATCCCGCGCGGGGGTCACATGTCGTTGGGTAACACTTCGGTTTCCCTAAACTCACGTGGGGGCACCCGGTGTGAGAAACAAGGGTCCGAAGTATTCACCAACTCCAACAAAAAGATCTCTGATTTAATAGTTAGAGAAACATCAGCTTGGAAGGAACAGCTTCTAACAAACCTGTTCGATGAGCAGATTACGAATGAAATCCTTACAATCCCACTCGGTTCACAGTTAAAGAGGACAAGTTGGTTTGAACCAACACCAAGTCAGGGAGCCTTCGGTCGAGAGCGGGTACATCAAAATCAGGGACGAGATTGAACAGCAAAGTAGAATCTCAGCCTTCGGTCAAGAGCGAGTACACTCCGGAACGTCTCTTCTTACTCTGCCCTTGTACAAGTCGAGTATCGACGGACCGTGCACTGAAGATTCAAATTTCAGTGAAACCTTCGCTTTTCTGGCCAGCACCCCTTTGGCAAGTTCGGAAAGCCAGGAATAACTTTTGTCTTCAGAAAGCGAAAACCAGAGAGCCAAAACACCTGATTATAACAGCCATGGCAGAGCATCTATTCATTGCCCACCGGGCCAAGAAGAAGGAAAAAAATCTGGAGCCGAGAGTAACTCACCTCACTCCTGGAAGTGCCCCGGTAGAAGGAACCGGTAAAACTCAACCACGACGCCTCCTTTGTGGAAGAGTCTGACTTCTGGAGCTGTCATTCGGGTCGCCTCCTCATCTGCGAAGGCCTCTGCAACGTCCATATCTGCATTCCTCAATCCGTACCCTGTCCGTTTGAGTTTACAAGCATGTGACACGTTGTCCTAATTATATCGAATTCAATTTTACTTTACGTTTGTCCTCTTTTATCTTGCTGCATGGAGGTCGTTAAACAACCTGGTAATAAATTCATAATTTCATGAATAAGTATTTCATTTAAGTTGTGTTGTCATGGCAATACAATGTTGCTCTTACTTACATCAATAATCTCTTCGTGTTCATTACTGATGGTTGAAGATTTAAAAAGAAAGCTAGTCAGAATATGTAGAGCCCGTATGGTAACCATTATGATATCCTGATTCCGTTCCCAAGAACAAAAAAATATAAGAATCCTGTTTGGTAACATAAATGATTCCGATTCGATTCTATTCCCAAAAATAATTTTGAAGCAAAAACAAGAACTAAAAAAACTTGATTCTAGAAAAAAGAATCACTTTTAAGAATCACAAAAGAGAATGAAGTCACATATCTCTTACTTTTCCTTTTCAGCTCTCTTAATTTTTCCTGGACCTAAAACAGAAGGAGGTCTCATTTTCGAAGAAAATATATAAGATAATAAAATATTACATAAAAAATAAAAACAAATCGAAAAAAATTTGGAAAAATTCTAAAAAATAAGAAAAATTTCAGAAAATCCCTAAAAACAGAAAAAGCTTAGATTAGGCTAGTTTGACTCATTTTCATAAATTTGGGTCTAGATTCCCTAGATTTCATAGATTTTGTTCTTTTTTTGAAAAATCATAAATACTTTTGCAATTAAACTCAAACCACATTTCTCTAAGCCCTTAGGGCTTCATTAGGATTTTATGATGTGATTTATCAATTTCATGATTCCTTGATTACACACTTGATTTCATTGGTTGTGATGCGCCTAGGTTTATGTACTTTAGACTTAGTTTAGTTTTAACAAATTTTGGAAAAAGACAAAAATAATCATTGTGAACATCGAGCAAGCTCTCGTTCTTAAGTTTTCGATGAATTAAGATTGAGGCTTGATTTCCTAGAACCAAAAACGCCCCACAATGCAGGGCAAGGCATTGCATTTTCCTTGTAGAAACGAAGCTATCACTCGTGTCGGTTGTCCGCTCGATCAAAAAAGTTCGATGAAACCCCACAATAAATGGCAAAAATGACTCGTGATGATTATTGATATTTATTTTTACATTTCAATATCCAATATGTTATATAAGAGAATCAATATGAATTAATCTTTGATTAATTCGAAATGTATGATGAAATTTCACAAAGTAACTACGTAATTATTTGACTTAAATGACAAAATTTGGAAAGAGCAATTGTTTCGGAGAAACGGAAATTTTGTGCGAGTTATCAAACGCGTTTATGTTCCAGGAATAGAACTTTTGGGTAGGTATCAAATGCGTTTTGATTCTCTAAAACTCATTCAAGGAACAAAATAAGAAAAAGTCATTTTAATCGAACCACTTTTTCGGATGAGAATGGTTGCCATGTAGGCCTGTAATGGATGGATCTGTTGGTTTTGAATTTGCATACTCCCTCTTGTGTTTTCTACGAGTTATGTTGTTATCTTAAAATGGCTCTCAATCCAAGGACTTACTTTTTACAATTGAACAATTGCCGCATATGATTATCAAGCATCGCAAGACCTTTTCATATAATTTTTAGTGTCTTTATTTCACTCACCATATATTGTGTGAGTGCTTATTGAGTTGTTTGAGGCTTATGTGTTTATCTTGAATAGAGCTGAGGTAGAAAATCAATTGAATAATCAAGATAAAATTGTGCAATCCGAAAGTCAGTTATATCATTTTGTAGCTCTTTTACAGCATCTATCGGCCTCAGTGTTTGGAAAATGATTTGCTAGACATGCAAGGAGGTCTTGCATCTTTAGCTTGCCTATGGATAATTGAGATGGTGAAGGGGATAATGTGATCCTGTGTCTTGTTTCACCTATTATGGCTCTGATTGTATGAGAGAGTTTGGAGTTGTAATACGACCATGTTTTCCTCTTTCAATTAAATTGGCTTAAGTACACTATACGTGCCAAAACTTGTGTATGGCGCTCACTTTGGTGTCAAAACTTTCAAAATGATCACTTAAGTGCCAATTGTTTTTAAAAACGATCACTTCGAGTGCCAAAAATTTCAAAACGATCACTTAAGTACCAATTTTTAAAAAAATACGATCATTTAAATGCCAATTTTTTTTAAAAAGATGACTTCGGTGTCTACTTCACCGAGCCACGTCAGCTCAAATATTAATTAAAAAAATAGCACGTGTCGGATTTCCGGCAAGCCACGTCACCTCAAATTGGAGTTGGCATTGAAGTAATTGTTTTTAAAAGAAGTTGGCACTTAAGCGATCGTTTTTTTAAAAAAGTTGACACTTAAGCGATCGTTTTGAAAGTTTTAGCACTAAAGTGAGCGCCGTACACAAGTTTTGACACTTCTAGCGTACTTTAGCCCAATAAAATTTAGCTTTTCTATTTGCTTGATACTTTTGAAGTCCTCATGGACAATGGGACTAAGTACAAGTGGATGGATTGACAGAGGGCGGTGCACTCTATTATTTTGTTGCCTTCATTTAGAGAATTGATTGGTTCTTACATTAGAAAGGAGAATCTCCTTTAGTTGATTGCTGTGGAGATGAAATTTACATTCATTTCTTTGCACCCATAACCAACAGTACATCTAAAGTGAATAAGATTTTATGTCTTTTGTGAAATACTTTGTTAAATGGTGACTAGTGTCAAGTTTATGACATTTTAAATAGTGGATTTCCCGTTGTATTATAAGGACACAAAGATGTTAACTGGATCTCGGATTTAGAAGAAACAAAATCCGTTATAAGATGTGTGTTCACCCTTGGCGGAGATGTCTGTAACTTGGAAATCAGCCAAACAAAAATTGTGGGGGAAATGACAATCCAGCTAAACCAAAAGGCGACTTGGTGGAAGCAGATGATTCTGATGAAATTATTGTTGCGGTCATTTCTCAAGCCAATATTGTGGCAAATACGAAAGAATAGGTGGTAGACTTAGGTTCTACCAAGCACATATGTGAAAACATAGTGCTTTATCCTCTAACATTCTAGTAGTGGAAGGAGGAAAGGAAATACTTATCTCGGTAATTCGAGAACTGTTCAAATTCTCGGGAAAAGAAAAATGTCTCTCAAACTCAGATTTGAAAATGAGGCTGCATAATTGAGAAATTTCTTAGCATATGTTCCTTTGGGAATGAAACCGACACCTTACATATCTACATTCCGATTGCCAAGTGACAGTAACTATAGCAAAGCGGCAATAAGAGTGAAACTTCCAATGATAGAAAGAGACGTCCGGTTAAGACGTGATGTGGTAAAGTAGTTACTTAAAAGATGGAATTGTATCCATCAATTATGTAAAGTTAGAAGCGATTTTGGCCAATCCTCTTACTATGCATCGAGAGGAATAGGACAAGCCAGTTGAAGAAAATCAATGGTGATGGTAACCCAACCTATGTGATTGGTGATCCCATGAATTAAGTTCATATGAGTAATAACAAGTCACTTGTTGATCTAGTGGTGCACTATAAAAATTTATGTCCCTCCTAAGGTGAGAATAGTGCAAGACGCAAGGAAAAAGAGATTGAGCTAAGCTCTTAATGAATTTCATAGTCATTATTGGTGGTGTATTAAGCTGCATAATATGCTTGATGGAATCACCTCTATAAGTGAGGAGTGGAGCCGTTCCTATAAGAATTATTGGCGATAATCTCTAAAACATTTATGAATAAACCGAGCACGTGCATGGCCCATTAGCGCAAAACCGCATTGAACAACAAACCTTATGAGAGTGTAATGTGATTGGTGAAAATCATAATTCACAAAAAGGAATTCTTGGTTCATGGAAGTTTCGAGACTTCACCAATGATTTCATGGATTATTTTTCATTCTTTCTAGGGCTGGTTCATAGCCTAATAAGCACCAGTTCCGATGCATTGCGCGCCAATAACCTAGCATTATTTTTTATTTTTTTACTTTTCAAAATTTTTTGAAATATATGAGGGATTGTTGGATATTTCAGCAGTTTTGACGTATTTCTAAAAGCTTTTGATAATAGTTATGATTGCCTATAAAGCTTTACTTTTGTAACGGTTTATTAATGGCGAGCTCGAGATGTTGGTGCACTCGGACTTTGGCGAGCTTTGAAGCTGATGAGCTCGGACTACGAGGAGACTCTCATAAGCAACGTTCTCTGTTCTCCATTGATATATAGCGGTTCTATAATGGTTTTGCAACGGTCATGTAACGATTTTATAACGACCATGTAAAAGCTGATTTATTTCTTCATAAATGTGATGACCCTAAAAACCTCATTAAGTTTATCCAAAAGTATCATTGAATAATTTAGAATTTACGACGAGAAGATAGGGCAACGCATTATACTTGAATTAAGTCCCGATTAGGCCAAATACATGAAAAATTGGTTAGTTGACTTTTTTTGAGCTTTTGAAGTTCAGTTTTTCCATACAATTCAGCCCAGCTAGAAAATGACCGATAAATTGTAGAAGATGGTTCTATATACCCTCTGTTTGTTACTTGTCTAGAGGACAAAAAATATATTTGAGGGTAAAATTTTGTGGTCAGTGAATTAGTTGAAGGCGAGGTAGACTAAAGAACTAGTTAGATCTGCCTGGTCATCCAAATATGAGCTAAGGTATGCCCTCCTTAAAGGGATTTGCCCTTTTCATTTGCACAGATAAATATACTGGAAATTACATTCTGCTATTGGCCCAATGGTGCCATTGTTCCCTACATCTACATTGTTTAGCCAAAATACTAGGTTACTTGGCAGTTGATAGATATGAAGCATGTTGTGGTGCCATTCTTTACACGTGCCCGTTTGGCTTAGACATTAACGTTGCATCTCTACATGAGTTCTTGTGATTATTTAGAGATCTATGGCGCAGGCGCAGGAAAAAAGAAAAATTCAGACCAGGCGCATCAATAAGATTTCCATATTGTCCTTTAGATTTACAGTTTCTCAGCAACAGGATTGTATGGATGTCACTTTTTTTCTTGAATACATGACATTAATCCCCTTCTAAGTTCCTTGTTGTGGGTTCCTGATATCTTTGAACAACCATGGGCCAAATTATGACTGGCGTTTTCCTTGTGACTTTGCAGACTCAAAAATAGTGACAAAATGCACGTCTTACATTGCAGTGACAGTGCGACTGAAGATTGAGTAAAGCAGTCCTCTTTTGTTCCTGGACAAATCCTAGCTTCCTATATGCAAATGAAGATTTCTGCTCCTCGGATTCACTGTTTGAAGAGATTGTCCATCTTGAAGATGTTATTTAGTGGGTTGTTGCTGCATAGCTGGTTTTTCAATTTGCATAAGTATGTACTCGTCCACTCCAAATCTACAGCAACTACAACGTGACTAATAGTGAATATGCTTTTATCAACCTATATTAACGCACCCGAACATGTCTGTAGAGATTATGTGGGATTTTGAAGATTTTTGTGTTGAATTGATGATGTTCGGGTTGTTTCTATAAGGTTTTTCTAATGGGGGCTTATATTAATTGACATTGTAATTACCATTTTACAGAATTAATTTACCGTTTATGGGGTTGGTCTAATAAGGTAAGATATAAGATTCTTAACCAATCTAATATGGGCATGGCATTGTGTGGGCCGAGTTGAGCCTAGCCCGTGATGATAGGGGCCTAGCTGAAAACTCTATAAATAGCGCTTCGGTCCCTCCTCTAGCCCTAACGAACTCATAACAACCTCACATATAAAACGCATACGGATTGGTGTCGTTGAGGGGCTATGTCATCAAGCCAGGTATACATAGGGCCACATAAAATAAGATCTTGAGCATCGGATTATCATCATTCCGCCTAAAGTAACGATGGATACCAAATCGAGTGCACATATTCCTTTAAACTATTACTTGTGTTTCTAGTGTAGCTATGTGGATCCTCGGGTGTCGTTCTAAGGTTTTATAGTGGCTTACATGTGATATTAGAGCTTCCATAGTCTAGATCTACAACGCTCGATTTATGGTAGTTTTCGAAAATTTTATCTCGATGAAAATTGATTTTGATCACATATTCGGGTTGTGCTCATCAATACAAGCGTTTCGGTGGGTGGCGCACCTCGGAGGAGGTGGATTGCGTCTTCACGCACCCCAAGCGCCGCTAGGGGCGTCGCCCTGTGGTTCCCACGTAGAGATGGCCGGTTCACCGTAACCGCCGGTTCCGGCGGTTCCGGGAGGTTCCAAGCCGGTTCCGGTTCCGTTTTTTAAATTTAATTTTTAAACTAATAAATAATAAAATAAACATAATAAATTATAAATTATAATCAAATTGCACATTGTAATAAAATTTGGGGAAAAAAAGAGAAAGGAGGAATGGGCTTGAACTTAATGGATTATCATTAAGCGCCTACATATCTTCTTGGGGATAGAAGAATCAAAGCCCATGTAGTTCTTTTACCTTTGATAACCCCAACTTACCTCATCGTCAATCGTCACTACTCCTTGTGGTACCCGTGTCGGTGGTATCTCCACAATCCTCGCTAAAGAATTCGTGTTCTCGATCCAATTCTTGGTGTCGAAATCGGCTTTCGTCCAATCGTCGACACAAGCTTGAGCTTCCACGCACTCGGACTTAATCTTGAACGGCGAGAGTCCAAAACTAATCCTCCAAGGCGCTAAATGCTTGTTCAACCGCAATCTGTTGAAGATGGGGTTGCTAATATCTCGAGTGATGAGGGCGAAGCATTGGGTAG
Source organism: Rhodamnia rubescens (assembly GCA_021437795.1). Taxonomy (NCBI): domain Eukaryota; kingdom Viridiplantae; phylum Streptophyta; class Magnoliopsida; order Myrtales; family Myrtaceae; genus Rhodamnia; species Rhodamnia rubescens. The sequence continues at coordinate 1,316,209 of JAILYA010000008.1, forward strand.
TCGGTTGAGTGACTCTGCCACCACCTGCAATTTGAAAATCTGCATCTATGTTCGTATCACGAAACTCAAATTGAGTGGTGAAATATTTTTTTATTTCATAAATACTACCTGTTGCCCCTTTTTATTTTTTTTTTGTCTACTCTTGAGCATATTATAACCTCTACCAAGTGAACTACCGATTTCGTTTCTGAGGCAGTAGATGGTAAAGATCCACCATCATTTAAACCATATCTATTACAAAATTCTCCATGTAATGCTACTATAGATTCTCTAACCTCTCTTTGTACAATTGAAACATCTATTATATCTTCCAAATGTAAACAATCATAATAATACACATTCAAATAATCTAGTAAACTATCTAATTTAATACGTGGATCAAATACAATACCAACTAAATAGACAAGAGGAATTTTGAAATAATAATGCAACCATTTTTCTCGCATTCTTGAAATAGTTTGAGCTAATTCATTATCTTTTTCATATTCATTAAAAAACACTACCAATATTAACACATTCTATTAAAAATAAATGCGCAGTAGGATAATAAATACCGGATAAAGCATTAGTAGCATCATTAAAAATTTTCAAAAAATCTAAATTTTTTTGCAAACGTCCCAATGTTGCGGAAGTAAAGTAATTTCGGGAATATTTTGCGACATAAACGTACATAATAAATCTTTGTAATCAAAAGTTTGATGAAGCAACTCATACGTAGAATTCCAACGAATCGGAATATTTTTTGGAAACCTTTTTGCCCTTCTCCCATGTTGTTTACAAAATTTTCCCCATGCTTTCATAAAAATGGGCACGACTCCATAAAAATTTAATTGCGCCCTTTATTGGGGCGAGAAGACTCAGAGTTCGTAAACCATCTTGTACAAATAAATTTAAAACATGGCAAGCACATCTAATGTGAAAAAATTGTCCCCCAAAAGAGGGTTTGCAAATATTTTCTAATTCGGGAATGGAAGCGGTATTTGGGCTGCATTATCAAAACCAATTGAAAAAATTTTATTTATCAAATAATATTCTTCTAAAACTTGTTTAATTATTCTATAAATATTATGAGCCGAATTCTTTTCATCAAAAACTCGAAATGCAAGAAGTCTTTTTGAATGGTCGAGTCATCACCTATCCAATGACACGTAACACCCATATAAGAATGAATTTGCCAAGGATCACTCCAAATATCACTACCTAAATGCACACGTCCATTGAATTCCGCAAAAATTTTGCTAAAGTTTTTTTTTGTTTTTTATAAAGATGCAAAAGTTCGTGTTTAAGAGTACTTCGGGAATAGTTGGTGCTTCGGAACCAACGCAAGATTTATCAAATATTTCATATTAAAATTTTCACCGGTAGTAAATGGAGCATGATCAAGGGCAACATATTCAGCTAATGTTTGTTTATAAAGTGCATCGGTGTAACGGAATAAAGGATGAGTATTAGGATTGGCGTGCCCGGAAATTTGTTCTTATCTAGTGTCGATCCCCGCTTGCGTTGGATGTTTTTCGTCGGATGCCGACGGAATGTTCCATAGCCATCTCCTTTGCTAAATTTATATGTTTGGGAACAATATTTACAATTTACATTATACTTACCTTCGCTTTCGTCATATACATTGTCGAAGTCTTGCCACAAGTCGGATGTACTCTCTCGGCCTTTCCGTTCCGGCTCATTTGCCGTCGACGTTTCTTCGGCACGAGTAGGCGGATGAAGACTTTCTTCTGTTCTAATGCGTGGTCAAACTCTTAAAGGAGGTGATTGTGTATTGGTTCATGGAGGGATACACGTACAGCATATATTTGAGAATTGACCGATTCTAATGATTCATACACCCAAAGGTGGTGATTCACCAAAATTTGAATGTATTCTCATAGCTACTATCATGTGAAGAATTTACAAATCGCTTGTCATATATTACGCCCAAAGGTGATTATGTGATGATGTATGTAACTCTCGGGATTCAAGTTACACAATATTGGTTCACGAAGGGTCTCATGTATAGCATATGGTTTGAGGAGTGATTAATCCTAGTGGTTCATATACCCAAAGGTGGAGATTCACAAAGGTTGGAATATATTCTCATGGTGGCTATCATGTATAAAGTGCATGTCCTGTATTATGCCAACATGTAATCACATGATAATGCATCTAGCCCTCAAGATGTGTACTTATGAGGTCCAAGTTACACAAGTACTCACATGATGCTAATTGTAGACATTGCTTGTTAAATTAGTCACCTTATCGGTCACCTTATCTATAAACGGTAACTCCATTAAGATTGAGATTCATACCGGTTCAAACTTTGTTCAAACTTTGAGAAGTGGGTAGCGGATTTTATGTTTGGGATGAAGGCGACGGAAGTTCATTTGCTCTTAATAAGAATAAGCCAGCAGATTTTTACGCCAACGATATCGAATCCGAAAAGGCACATTTTGTTGTTTGGATTGAGAGCAATCGGATTTGCTTATTATCTTTGAAGCGATCCATTTAGCACACTTTGAAAGTAGTTTGCTAGCTACCCGCATTGCTATACGGGACCATGAAAGCCTTGGAGGTTAGGAATTGTGTCTCGTCTAATCTTCGAGATTGTGAAACATTTGCAAGGACTCTTCAACATGAGATTTGATGGTTCTAGTGGGGTTAGAGATTACGTCACAAGAATGGTGGATGGATAGATTAAGAGATCTAAGAATCATACTCATAAAGGAACTCCTGAAACCACCGGTCATTCGACAATTTAGTTCCATAGATAGCATTCTTTGAGAAGGATGGTGACGGGAACTTCTTTTGTAAGAAGAAAGGTCACATAAATGAAGACCACAACAAATATAAAACTTGGTTGCCTAAGGGTGAGCATGCGGGTAATGAGACTTTGGCTTTTATTTATGAATCTAATCTATCAAAAGCCACATCCAATTTGTGGTGGCTATATAGAGGTGCAACCAATTATGTTGTCTTCACCATATAGGGATTTATAAATCGTAGGAAACCAAACCAAGATGAATCAAAGCTCACTGTGGAAACAACAATAAAGTTGACATTGAGTTTAAGGGAGATGTCATTTTAATTCCAAATTCTCATTTTGATTTGATATTAAGGAACGCACTTATTGTACCTTCCTTTATACGAAACTTAGTTTCCGTATCATGTTTGGACATGTGTGGTTACTCTTTTAAAATAAAGAACAACGGCATTTCCGTGTTTTTAAGTCAAATAAGGCTAGGTGCTTGCAATATGTCCAATGGATTGTATAAATTGTGTTTAACTCCTTATGGTATATACGTCACTTATACGGCTAAAATGTTGATTCCAAGAGACCTCTCGCCTGAAGAATAATCTTATGCATTGTGGCAAAAACAACTTGACCACTAATCTCGGGAGAGTGGGAGGTCGATAAAGGCTAACATTCTACCTCGCTCTTAAATGTGACATAGAAACTTCCGTAGATTGTTGTAGAGATAAGATGACTAAGACAAAGAAGAAAACTGCAGTCCGAAGTTTTGACCTATCGAAGGTCATTCACACCGATATCAGTGGTCCCTATTCGGAAATCTTGAACAAAATGGTGTGGCGAAAGGTGTAAATTGCTCTCTTAAGTATATGATGAGGAGTATGATTAGTAAAACGAACTTACATGGTTCTCTATGAGGTGAAGCTTTCAAAGCTATCCTTTACCTTCTAAACCGTGTTCCCACACAAGCTACTCCGTTGACTCATTTTGAGTTGTGGATTTGACATAAATCTAGGTGAACGATCAAAGATTTGGGGTTGTCCTACCAAAGTGAAGTTATATTACCCAACATTAAGTAAGTTGGACTCCAAAAATACTTAGTGTTACTTTGTATCATTACCCGGATCATTAAAGGGGTATTGGGTTTATAATCCTAATGGAGGGACAATAATTGTGGAATAACAGACAGCGAAGTTTCTGAAATTTGATTGGCCAAAGAAGGTAGTTGCTCAAAGACTATTGAGGTTAATGGTACGGTAGGCATTATCGTATCGTTTTCTCTGCCTATACGGACGATCATGGAGCCTCCCACATCATAGACTAAACCTATTGGGGTTCGGGATCATGATGTTTAGACAGATCCCGATGAAGCTCCTCAAGCCCACAGATACGGGATGAGGTTGAAGTAGCTCTACTTAAAATATATATAAGGCGGAGACGACTATCTATCTTTGCCGGACTATGTAGTCTATCCTGGGAGAGCATAACTACAATATTAGATGTATGGTTAATCCAATGACTTATAGAGATGATGTTTCTTGTCCTCAATCATATTTGTGGTTGGATGCGATAAAAGACGAGATGCGATATATGAAACGTAATAGTGTTTGGGAGCCTGTTGAATTGCTGAGGGTTTCAAGCTCATCAACTAAAAATGGGTGTATAAGACGAAAATGGACTCCAAAGGAAAGATTGAGCGAGTTTAAAGTCGAGTGGTAGCCAAGCTTTTCACTCGGATAGAAGAAGTAGACTATGAAATTACTTTTTTTCAGCCACTTCTAAAGACTCTTTTAGAGTGGCCATGGCATTAGTAGCTCATTTAGATTTGGAGTTACACTAGATGAATGTTAAATTGCTTTTTTGAATAGAGATCTTGATGAGGAGGTCTATACGGTGCAACTCGAAGGCTTTGCGGTTGATGATTCATGTAAGCTTATATGTAGACTTAAAGAGTCTATTTATGGTCTCATGCAAAGCGTTTAAACACCGATATTTGAAGTTTCATAGTGTTGTCACTTCATTCGGTTATATGTTGAGAGCAAAGTGAATCAATTTACATACTGCAAGGCGTGTAGGAGGAATTTTATCTTCCTATTGCTATACACGAGACAATATCTTGCTTACAAGCATGGATCTTGCATTCTTGCATCGAAGTGAAGCGAATGTTGTCAAAATCTTTTGTCATAAAGGACCTTGGTAAGGCATTTTTTGTCCTAGGCATTGAGATCCATTAGGATCATTCTCGCCAAGTATTGGATTTGTCTCGGAGGGCATATGTTGATCGCATTATGGAAAGACTTAGTATGCAGCACCGCAAGCTAGGAATTACTCCTGCCATTATGGGCGATCAACTGAATCCGTCACGGTGCCCTCATAAGGATGTTGAGAAAGCTCAAATGAGGAACGCACCTTATGTTTGTGCACTTAGGAGTATTATATATGCTCAAGTTTGCACTAGACCATATATTGCTTTTGCAATAAGACTTCTAGGCAAATATCGGTCAAATCCATGACACGATCGCTGGGTTGCTACCAAGAAGGTTTTGAGATACTTAAAGAGGACAAAAGACTACACGCCGATTCACAAACAAGTTAAGGACTTGCAGCTAGTAGGGTATTCGAATTTAGACTTTACTAGTTATGAGGATGACAATAAGTCGACAACAGGATGCATCTTTACATTAGCAAAGGCGATGCAAGATAATGGAAAAGTGAGAAACATAAATCTATATTATCCTTTACCATAAAAGCGAAGTTTATAATATGTTTTTCAGTTGCTACTCGGGTTATTTCGCTCCGGAACATCATTGGAGAGTTAACCGTATTTCATTTTTTGGATAAGACTATATAGTTATATTATTACAATACCCCTTCGGTGTTGTTTATTAACAACAAGCAAAGGTCTAAATGGGTCTAAACATCGGCGGTCAAGTTTTTTACCACAAAGAAAACAGTTGAGAATGATGACATTAAAGTAGAGCATAGTTCCGTAGATAATATGGTTGCGGACCCACCGACTAAAGGTCTTTGCCCCTATGTATTTGAACAACATGTCATTAACATTGGCTTAGTGGCATCATTAGATGTGGTTGTTCAATAGGAGCTATTTTTAGTTTTTGCTCTAATAAAATTTACATCTATGTTTGTTACATTTTGTAACATCTTGATACGTATCAAGTCTATTGTATGCAATAAAGCATTTATGATTAAGGTGATGTTGAATATATATATATATCGGTTGAAAATCTCAAGATACGTGTAAACCTTGAGTAAATGTTGGGGCATTCAATTGCTCGCCTTAAGGATATGTCTTATCACACATAAAGTTAAAGTTAACTATAAAAATAAGACATATGTAGGTTCATTAGAACTATAAAAGATATTCTCTTGTGGCATATCAAGTTTCGTGATGCATAAAGGAGACGAGAATGATAACTAACAAAGGGGATGACACATAAAGGTATCACTATTTAGTGAGGTGTTATCCAATTGTCACGCTTACATATTAAATCCATATCGGTAGAATTAAAAGCACTTGTAACCTTGGATTGCTCCGTATGTCTGCCGATGCGATTCTGCCATGATTCGGTGTTTGAGACTTTATGGGATCGGATTGATTGTTAAGAATAATCTCTAGACCAACATAGAGGTGCGCACTCACGATGCGGTTTCAATTAATATTAGCCCAAGTGGGAGAATATAATATTTTCTTAATGTGGGCTTATATTAATTGAGATTGTAATTACCATTTTACGGGATTAATTTATCGTTTACGGGGTTGGTCTAATAAGGTAAGATATAAGGATTCTTAACCAGTCTAATATGGGTTTAGCATTGTGTGGGCGGAGTTTAGCCCGACCCATGATGAGACGGACCTGGTTGAAAACTCTATAAATAGCGCTATAGTCCCTCATCTAGCCCTATCGAACTCATAACAACCTCACATATAGAACGCACACGGCTTGGCATCGTTGGGGGCTATCTCATCAAGCCGGGGATACGAAGGTCATAGAAGAGAAGATCTTGAGTATCGGATCACCGTGATCCTGCCTAAAGTAACGATGGATACCAAATCGGTGCACATATTCCTTCAAACCATTAATGCTAGCTATGTAGATCATGAGGTGCCGTTCTAAGGTTTTATAGCGGCTTACGGTTTCTTACGCATCGATGCGAACACTGAATCTTGACTAGGTTGTTTCTTTGTCGAAAGAAAAGAAACATGAAATGCAATGACTTTAGACACATCAGTTCTTCGGCACTCGCCTTCCGTAATCTAACCTGCAGTCATCACTATTTTATGGCCTTCATTTTTTTGCTTTGTTTGTGCTTCTAGAAAGACTATTTCATTGTGATCTATTTCTGAAGATTGTACAAGGCATGTGATCAGGCAGTTGTCTCTGCTGGAAATATGATTAGGATCGATTTTAGTGATCATCTTCTCGGACAACTGCATTGCCAAAAAACTCAAAACGGTTTCGATAGCAATTTTCGGGCACTCTTAACTTAGTTAGCCCATTTCAAATGAACTGTATCCATCAATTTGCATGTAAATCATGTGTTATCATCTAATTTAGGTCATATTTATGTGACATGTTTGTCAAATGTGAGCTATATCATGTTATGTAATGTTTTATTGGTATTTTGGTAGTTTTTTTTATATACCCAGGATCCACCGGCCCCACCGGGCTTCACCCGGCGTCGCCCGAGGGCCCAACCGGTGACTATATACGGAGGGAGCGGCCCAAGAACCCACCGTCGGGGCCCCCCACTTAAATCACGAAACGCGGCCAAGCGATTTGAACCCCCAACCTTTCATGAGAGGAAGAAAGGCTCAAGCTCAACCAACTATGCCATGCGCGGGTGGGTGGTATTTTGGTAGTTTATTTGTGAAATATGGCAAAATACTATCTTACAGGTTTCTGTATGTACCCTGTTGTTATCAACCATAAAGTCGCATGAGTGACACCAAATGTCAGACTTTGTTCTCGTCGTTCATAAAATAATTGCAGATCAGATTTAGGATTTTAATCATAAGATCTACCAAAAAAATCTTCGCTTAGGAATATTTACTTATGTGAGCTACTGCGGATTATAACCATTTAAAAGTGGATCATTTTCCATCATTAGATAATTCTTTATTTATTTATTATTACCACGTTTAAATTTTATTGCATACGGACATTTGTAAAAGCTTGTAATATGATTCTTTTTGTGATGATCGATAATTTTTCGTTATCGTTGGGGATTTTTCACTAGTGAAATATTATAAAATAATTTTTTTCATAATTTGTATCCATGTACCTCTACAAGCATAAAGGCCATCAATTACTTTGTTATGCCTGAAAAATATTGTGTCATGATGGGTATATATACGATTTTTTAATCATAAAGCTTGTCAATCATTCAATTTGTTCCTTAGTTTTGAAAAATCACGAGCCATATGTTGAAGTGACCTTCAAAACCAAAGTATGGCGCAACATCACGCGAGCTTTACTCACTTTTCTGGTCCGGCGAAAAACCAGTTGAAATATTTATCTTTAAAGAATGCAGTTAATCCATACAAAATTGAAGATCTTGCAAAAAAAAAAATCTCATAAATGGAAAACTGATGAGACTCTAAGTTGCATTTAGTTGTATTTACGTGCCGTTATGTATGCATATTGTAATGTCTATTAAAACTACGAAGAATATCTTATGTTTCGACAAAATTTCTCAGATGAGTTAATAACTATAGGACTTTTAGTTAGGTCCAACTTCATGTGGCTCAATCTCGCGCGCTCTTTACTGACTTGACGCATCATGTAATTATCTTCACTTGTTCATTTACATGCATGGTTTGTCAGAGAAGAGTAGAGAGAGAAAATCTTTCGAGGGCATCGAAAAATCCAGGCATGTAGGATATCTTCTAATACAATTTTCGAATTGTATCCTTGAGATCAAACTCATAATCTTTCGGCTTGACAGAGGCAAATCTAGGGCCGGGACAAAAGTTTTGTGAGTCCGTGCTGTTCAAACAACATTCGTATCAAACTATCTTCCATTTCGAGGTCAGAGTAGTCCTCACTTGTTTCTATCTTCCATGCTAGCAGATTGTCCAAAATTTCACGCCCAAAGGGATCCACCACAGGTGTAGCGATGACATAGAGTTCCGACAGGTTCCTCAAATTGGAGATATCAAGTGTGGTGAGCGACGGACACTTTACGACATGAAGCTTTGAGACGCTCGAGGGAATCTGCGGAATGCATCCCAGAGCATCGCATGTATAAAGATGAAGAGACTTCAAGTGTGGAAGCGCACTTAGCTCAGGAGACAGGTTAGTCATGCGTGGGATCTTCAGCGACAAGACTTCCAATTTGGATAGCCTCCCAATCCACCAAAGCATGGGATCTTCCAGTTGCACCAACTCAGATGGGCTAGAGATATCAGGCGATTCCGTCATCAGCAACAGTCGTTTCAGATTGATCAGGCTTGAAAGATCGGGAATTGGTGTCAAATTTGGATGCATGATTGTCAGAGAAGTCAAGCTTACGGGAAGTTTAGGCAGGGCAGAGAGACACCATGACGCTTGTATCCACAATAAGTTCAACTCTTTCAGATTCTCTAGACTTACCATAGAGTCGGGGAGCTCTGTGATTCCCGTTTCCATTAGATCCAACTGAGTCAATGATCGTAATTCATTAATGGAGAGTGGAAGTCGGCCCATTTTCGAGCATCCATTCAAAGATAAGCTTTCAAGCTTTGTCAGCGCTCCAATGGAGTTGGGTATGTGAGTAATTTCTGTATCGTCCAATGAAAGCTTCAACAACGAAGTTAGACAATTGAGGGAATCCCCTGCTTTTGCTGATGGTGAAATCTGAACATGAGGATTCTCCAGGTCCTCCATACCCCACCAATCAGGAATTTCTCGTATTGAAGTTCCATCGAGGAGAAGTTCCGTGAGAGCTGGCAATCCACCCAACGCTTGTGGTAGATAGTGGAGATCACTACAGAAGTTCAAGTTCAAGAAAACCAAGTGCTCCAATAGACCAATTGACGAGTCGATTTCAGCCAATCTTTTACACTTTTCGAGAATCAATCTCTCCAACTTTAAGAATCCGGAGAAATCGGGAGTCCTGATCAAGTGCTCACACCCCGAAAGGTTAAGAACTTTTAATTTCTGCGCTCTCTGCAACACAGTAAGAAAACTGTCAGCAAATTTGTTACACCAAGAAAACATACACACCAATAGGAAAACTTCTCTAGAGCTGAGGGTACCTTGATATGTCTCCATCCATCCCAATCATGAGTGATTTTACTCCTTGAAAAATCAAGAATGACCAAATTACACACCGAAAATTTCCTTATCTTGAGTATTCGTCGGGGGAAATTATGCCAAGAGAGCCATCTTAATTTTGGAAGGAGTTGGTCGCACAGTAAAAAGTCAACAGGCGACGTGGTCAAGTTATGCCAAAGAAGTGTAGCTGGGGAGAGAAGACGTTTGGCACCGTCACAAGCAAGGGGTTGGCTATCAACACCAAGGAACCTTACATTTGGTAGCGCTGCAAATCCTTCAAGAGTGAAACGATACTCTGACCGATCCTCGAACTTCAAACAGAGGGCTTCGAGCTTCTCATTTCTCTAAATGAGCAAACAAGAAAATAATGAGAAAGGAGGACGCGGTTAGCTAATTAAGAGAAAAATGTAGGTCTTCTTTGAATATAAGGCAAAGTTTTTAAACTTTGGGTTTTGAAACTTTAAATTTTGTAATATAAGAAATGTACGTAAAATACATGAAGATTTTAAAATCATGTATGTCGAATAAATTGCAATTGTTTCCTTGAGGGGAGAGTGCCCTAGATTACTAAAATGTGATTTCTTGTGCGCAAACGAAATCAGACCAAGGATTTACCTTCTCCCTTCGTAAAATGTCCAATGCGTCATTGTGATTCCACAACCTACTACGCTTATCTAATTCCCCATGACTTTCTTGAAAAACAATTTCTCTACCAAGGTCTTTCGAGTTGATCATGCATCCACAACTTATTATCTTCTCCGATTTTAATCAACGACATCAACTGAAGAGTTTCAAGGCCTTCTGTTGGGCATAAACCACAGTCTTCCCACATGTACATTACCGTACTCTTATCATATCCATCAAAAAGACAAGCTATGTCAAGGAATATTTGCCTCTGACTAGGATCTAGTCCTTCATAACTTATCATCAACTGACTTATGATTCTCTTGATGTCTCCTTTTTTCAACTTCGTCAAGTAATCATCCCACATTTCTTTTCTTTGTCCACGTAAAGATAAAGTAGAACCCATAACCTCAAGAAGCAACGGAAGACCTTGGGCGATCTTCACAATTTCTCTGGATTGTTCTAATTTTTCAATTGGAGGGTGATCTCTTCTGAAAGCATGCTTGCTAAATAGCTGAAGGGATCTATGGAAATCCATTCCCTCAACTAAATAAGTCAATTTTACTTCGAATGCACGAAGAACCATGGCATCTCTTGTGGTTATAAGTATCCGGCTTCCTTGACCAAAGCAACATCGCCTCCCCAAAAGTGCAATTAGTTGACTCTTGTCATCGACGTCGTCAAGAAGGATAAGAACTTTCTTACTAGAAAACCTCTCTTCGATCGTCCTCATTCCCTTCTCAACGTAATCAACACTTGGAAGTGTCTTCTTTGAGAGATCTGAAATTAGTCGGTTTTGCAAATACACAAGTCCATTCGAGTTTGAAGTATCTCTAACATCACCAAGGAAACAAGTGTAAGCAAACTCCTGGGAAAGCTGGTTGTAGACTACTTTGGCAAGAACAGTTTTTCCGATGCCACCCATTCCGTGGATTCCCACAATCTTTACATCATCCTTATTGCTGTCTATTATCCCCAAAACGTCTTTCACACGGTCGTCAATACCAACCAAGAAGTCACAAACCACCAAATAAGCCTTCTTCAGCTCACTTAAAACCGTGGTAACGACCTGTTTGACTAGTTGTCCTTCGTGCCTAACCAAAAAACAACGAGAAAGGCCAAGGCAAAGTAGAAAAGTAAGTTAGAATAGACAAGTCGAAATATATGACATCAGGAATTGATAGCAGTCTATGGAAGCCAGAGGATGCAACATGAAATGCTAACGGAAAATACTAAATTCATTCAACGGAAGGAACAAAATTTTGGACTTGCTAGGCAGTGCTCAAACCTTGTGCAGAACTCGAACAGTGATGCAACCATCAAAGTATAGTAGGTGATCACTACATCTTGCGAATAAGAAAAAAAGGGCTGATGATGTCTACGGGTACTTTTGATGTGTAAACAAGCTTCTCCTTCTCAAGAAAAGCTTTATCATTAGCATATAGTACACGTCTCAAGTGCTTTGAACCGTGATCCATTCATTTGCAGCACACCACATAAGTTAATTCTGACGAATGATAATATGTCTGCTCTTTTCAATGACACAATCACATAAGTGCAACAGATTGTTGCATAGGTTGATAAGAAAGAGAGATACGATAAGATAATTAGAAACCTGTTAGCCACGTTTTCTATGTTCCATCCCTTTAACCCTCCAACCACATTGAGAGCAGCTCTCCACTTTCCGATGGTCTCATCGTCCACTCGTTTCTTGTTTTCGTGCACAAGCAAGGCCTCACCACAACACCCGGTTTGGTATCGAAGCTCGGATGGTTCGACATAGTAGAAAATGGGCATGATTATCTGCCCCTTCCTTTTCCTACACTCCACCATCTTAGTCAGCTCCATAAGACACCATTTACTGGAAGCATAACTTTTGGACAAGATGGGTATGGAGATCTTCGATTGCTCAATCGCTCCCAGGAGATCCGGGCCAATCTCTTCACCGGTATGGAGAACTTCATCGTCCCTGTATGTATGGACCCCTGCTTCTCTGAGACGGGTGTAGAGATGATCGGTGATGCCCTTGCGCGTGTCCAGTCCTCTAAAGCTCAAAAACACTTCATAGTCGCACCCTTCCATTGCGACCCGTCACAGAGAAAATGAAGCACCAGACTCGCACCGGTTCAGTAAAAGCAGATTTCTGAGCTCTATGAAGCTGAAAGTTACTGGACATGCATAAATGCAATGTAAAACGCCTTACGGGACAGTTGAATTTCTCCACAAAGATAATAAGACAACTAATAAACCAATAGTGACTGGTAGGAAAAGTTAAGCCTCGTGTCAAAATTTCGACATTTCACGAAAACTGTGGTGTCTACATGTACAGGACAGGGTGATCACCAAGTACCAAGAAGTTCTCATTAAGCACTTCCTTAATATGCCATGTTAGTTTTTAAAAATCCAGCTTCTATTTGATGGAACATCGAAAAAAGGATAGCAGATTTCTGGTGGAGAAACAGTGAACAAAAACCTGATTTGCATTGGAAACGATTGGAGATTCTTAAACTTGCATAGGGCGATAGTGATTTGGGTTTTCGGCACTTAATTTCCTTCAACAAGGGGATGTTGGGAAAACAAGCGTGGGGTATGATAGAATCTCCCCTTTCTATATGGTGCCAATCAGAAAAAGGCCTTTATTTTCCTCATGGTGATTCCTGGACTGCTGGGAAGGGACATCGATCTTCTTGGGGTTGGCAAAGTCATCTGATAGGCAGAGAAGCAATCAATCCGTCTTTGAGATGGGCAGTAGCGAATGGAGAAAAAATCAGTATCCGGGAAGCAAGGTGGCTGCCTAGAGGAGTAATTAGGGGTCGGGCAAACAGAGATGAACCGAAAAAGAGAGACATAAGCTTGGAATGAACAGCTTCTAACGAACCTGTTCGATGAGCAGATTACCAATGAAATCCTTACAATCCCACTGGGTTCACAGTTCAAAGAGGAAAAGTTGGTTTGGACCAAGACCAAGTCAGGGGAGTCTACGGTCAAGAGCGAGTACATCAAAAAGGAGATTGAACAGCAAAGTAGAATCTCAGCCTCTACGTCCTACCAAATTCCTCGATGGTTATGGAAAAAATTTTCTTGTGGGTTATTTGTCAAAATGCACTACCCACTAAGGAAATTTTGCTAAAGATAAACATAGTCGGAGATGTTACCTGCGATTTGTTGAAAATCACTCTGCCCCTGGACCAATTGAGTATGGACGGACCCTGCACTAAGATTGAAATTATACCTCAAGGCCTGACTCGAATGGACGATCGGTTGCTTAATTTCAGTCAAAGCTTCGATTTTCTGGCCATTACCCTTTGGCAAGTTTGGAAATCCCGGAATAACTTCGTCTTGAGAAAGCGAAAACCAGAGAGCCAAAGCACCTCATTAGAACAGCCATGGCAGAGCATCAATTCACTGTCCACTGGGCTAAGAAGTTGGAAAAAATCCGGAGTCGAGACTAACTCACCTCAGATTTGGAAGTGGCCGGTAGAAGGAACCCTTCAAATCAACCTCGACGCCTCATTTTCTTTGCCGAAGATTCGGCTTTGGTCGAAGAAGGAGGAGGAGGAGGATCGGGGAGTTGACTTTTAACAAAAAGATACAAGGAAAGTCGGGGACCAGTTTGCTAGAATTGGTGAACAAAAACGGAAATATTCTAAGCATCAGCAAGGAATATCCTCATTTCCTTATTTTAAAATGACACCCTTTTATTTTAAAAAGAATATGATTAAGCGCATTTTAATCGTTTGCTTTTTTTATTATTTATTTTTTTTACTGTTTTTCTCCTTTTGCCTTCTTCTTTGTTTCTTTCCCATCCTTTTCTCCGCTCTCTAACCGGCCATTGGTTAGGACGGCGTTGCCCAAGTTATCACCAGCCGCGGCGAGGTGTCCCTCGCTAGATCTTGGCAAGGCCATCCCTCACGGCCATTGAGGGAGGCCTCGTCTCGATGGCCACAGGCGAGGCTTGCATGTGCTTTTGTTGTCCTTGTCATTCTTGCTCCCGCAAGTGGCAAGGTTGGTCCAACCGAGTATCGAATCTGTAATTCTTTTTCCTTTTTCGGATTTATTATGGATCCATATTGTGTTCTTGATCTCCCACTGGGGGGTTCATCCTCATCGTACATGTCACGTCACCCTTACGAGCCGTCGACATCCCACCCTGGCCAACACTATGTACGGTTCTCAGGGATCCAAAGGCCAACAAATATAACACTTGCGGAAGCGAAAACAATTCCTCGTACAGAAATTAATTAACATCACGATGACTTGGGACGGTAAAACAACTTATGTACATATACACAATTATTACAACCTTCAAACCTAGGACTTTAGAGGCCACTGTACAAGCCTGTGACCACCTATAACAAAAGATTACGTGATCGAAGCCCGCTATGCTTCCAAAAGAAAATACTCTACAAAAGCTCAAGAGGCCAACTACCCTAGGCCTCGTCCCCGCTATCCGGTACGATATCGACTCTCGCCTTCAACTCATCCTCGTCAAGCTCGGGTGGCTGTTCCGCATCCGATCGCTCTACAACCTCCCCATCTTCTCTTGGTACCATGACCTTGGGGAATATCGAATCTCCTGGGCGGATTATTCATTGCGATGCGGAGTGTACGAAAAACAACGAACCCACGACGGGGTGAGATAAAATCTCGATAAGCTAGCCCCTAACCCTAGGTTATGGCTCTAGTGCCTCCGAGACAAGTTTTAAAAACAGCAACTTTTCAACATATCCTTCTTCACCTCAATAATTCAACTAATAAATCCCTGAATATTCCATACTTGTTCGAAAATTCCCACATTTTCTCAAATATTCTACATTACCCTCATATTGATATTTCACGTCTCGGATTGGAATAAAACAAATATTCCACGTTGCTCCAAAGCCCGCGTTCCACGCTTCAGGCTATCGTATAAAATTCCATGTTACTCCTTGATTAGCGGATCGAGACCATCCGGTCTCACCAACTTTCTCCAACAAAAGATCGGGACCATGCGATCTCTCCAATTTTCTCAATTGCCCAATCGAAACCACTCGATTAAATTGTATTGGGCAAATACTCGATCGGAACCACGTGATTCACTCACGTTAGAGAATTAATACATCGGGGCCACCCGATTAATTTATGCTACCACAGAAATTCACTCCACGCCAGGCGACCATATTATACTAACGTAGCGATAAATTAGTAGCGTACAATTAAAAGTACCCTAACGTGGGAATTGATCCAGGGCCGAACCATATTAATTTCTAACGTACAATTAATTCACGACTATAGTACTAAACTATAGTAACACCACATTTATTTAATACCGTGGCATAACGATATGTTGTCACATATAAAGTAACTATAGTTAGAATATAATCCAATCATGGTTAAAACAATAACTAGAGTCAAGGAATAACCTAACCATGATTAAATACTTGCATAAAGTAACCATGGTCAAAATTTGACCACACACAATCTCTCTTGACTTTACTATTCATGCAAGATCACCAATTTCTCTCTCCTCTCCCTCTCATTCTCGGCCATGGCATGAAAATGACCAAAAACCATCAATTTTTCACCCAAATCTACTAAATCTCAAGTCTATTAGCACCCTAGATACCTAATCTAAGGTTAGGAACCAACTTACCACTATTTTAGCAAGTTTTCCGGCGAGAAACCGAAGCAAAAAGGCCCTCTCTCAAACCGGGTCAGATTTGCCTCGTCCCGACCTTTGCCCCTTCAAACGGACCTACGGGCAAAACTACCCAGCCAAATCAAGCTTATAATATGTCCCTGGAAAGCTAAGACAATAAGCTTTCAAATGGAAGTGGTCATACCTCAAACCGACGTCGGACGAAAAAGTTATGGCCGGAACAGTGGGGCTGTCGGAATAGGGCAGCGGGTTGGGCGAGAGAGAGAAGTGAAGAGAGAGAAAGTGGTCACAAATTTTTGGGTGGAAAAGATGAAGATGATCAATAGTGAGGCAATTATTGGTTTTGAAGTGATTGAAGGGCAATTTGGTAATTTTATCCTTCTTTGACTAGTCAATTTCGGCCACCCTAGGGGATTTGACCAAAATGCCCTTTGGCCAAAGTGAAAAATGGGAAAATATCCAAGGGTAAATGGGTCATTTCCCATCTTCAGTCCAAATTTTATTATTTCTGAACCCTTTGGGGCGAATCGCAAAGAATTCGTACCTTTGGATGAGGAAACGTCCAAAATTTATTTATTGAAACCCTGAAGGTCGACGTCAAATTTCGAAGCCCGATTCGCGATCAATCTCAACAATTGAAATTCCAGGCGTATCTCAAACTAACGGGCGGCTTTTAGGAGTTACGCGTATCAACCCGTGATTTACGTCACGTTTAAGAATTTCTCGAGCCGTGGGGACTTTGGTTGTCATTCAATTATGAGGGTCAATCACTAGTCCCGATGGGCACGATTGTTAGAAAATAATTTACGGACGTTCGGAACCCATACGAGGTCAAACGGAATCACCCGTGATCCAAGCGTAGGGTATTATCCAAATCATTCCTTAATCATTCTAGGATCGGCCTATATTGGTCCGAATATTCCCTCGACAATTTTCATGGCCAAAGAGTCAATCCAGGGATCAAGTTCTTAGGTCCACGTACTTGATTTTCCTAACTAGCCATTCCCATTTGGTTAGTCGCTTTCGAGAGGATCAACTCGAGTGAGATTAGCTGAAATACATCAATGAGATATTTCATTCATTCATAGCTTCGAAAGTGGGTCGAAATTCGGGATGTCACAAGTACACATTGGTCAAAATAACAATAACTCAATGTATTGATCCTATATAAATTGATTGCGTATTAATTTCAAGAAAAAACAAATGATGGAAAACTTGATATTCTTGATTCTTTCCATCTACCTGGTCAAGGATAACACTTTGCCTATGTGCTTCTTGATGGTTGCGAGAGACGGCCTCGCCCTGGATGAGGCGAGACCCTACCGGCCACGAAGAGGCCGGCCCTCACTAGAATGACCTAGGTGAGGGTCGGTCGCCTCTTGCCGGAAAGGGCCTCGGTGAGGTGAGGCCGCCCCGTCGGCGGCCCGGCTTGAGATTGGCCACCGGTGAAAAAGATGGGAAAGAAACAATGGAAAAGGGAAAAAAAGGGGAAGAAAAAAGGAAAAAGAGAAAAAATAACAAAAATAGGGCAAAATGACATATCAAGTGTCAATATTTGTGTACGACGTTCACTTTGATGCCAATATTTGGATCACTTAAATGCCAATTTTTTGAAAAATGATTATTTAAGTGCCTACTTTGGTGAGGTATTCGGAATTTCTTGCGGTTGGCACTAAAGTGATCTTTTTTCTTCGATTTAGCACTAAAGTGATAGTTTTTTGAATCATTTAAGTGACGATATTTTTTTAGAAATGATTATTTAAGTACCAACTCCGGTACGATCGTCGGAATTTTTTCCCTTTAGTATTAAAGTGATCGTTTTTTTCTTTGATTTGATTCTTAAGTGATCCCAAAAAAATATTAGCACCAAAGTAAGTGTTATAACACAAATATTGACACTTGAGGTGTCCTAGTGCAAAAAAAAAAAAAGAGCAAATGACGAAAATGGGCCCTTCCGTGAAAAAAGAGGATATTTCAAACCCTTATTTAAAGCAATGAAATCAGTAATGTCCCAGATTTTCACATTGGATATATTTAGTTCAGTCCGCGACGTGCATTCACCCACCACACCACCGGTGATTTACTTCCGCCAGTCAACCTGCGGCGGAAGCCACCTGAAATGCAAGGTGGTATTATGTTTTTGCTGTGTCAAATTGAGAGAAAACTAACGTTCTTGATTTTGTCGGAGGGGCATTCCTGCCTGGTGCAATTCTAATGCTCTTAATTTTCCCTGCGGCAAAACATCAATAACAATTTTTTCTGTTTCTTCTTTTGTGAGAAGCTGGGAGATCATAGGAGACCCACGTTGCAAGCATGGTTCAAGAGTTTCTACAATATGATATAATTATGATTTTCGAAGAAATGCTGCTTTTGTATGTAATTTCTTATTTTAAGTGCTATTCGAATTGCTTTGTTCTTATCAATTATAAAATCGTGTGACGCTATGAATGACGCCAAATGTCGAACTTTGTTCTCATCGATTATAAAACAATTGAAGATCAGATTTAGGATTTTAATCATACGATTTATCAATAAAATCTGCACTTGGGGTTCTTTACTTATGATATGTGAGGAACCGTGGAATATAACCTTTTAAAGTGTGTTGTTTTCGATACGTAGTCTTTCAGTAATAGTGGATATTATTTATTTATTTACTATTATTATGTTTTAATTTTGTTGCATTCGTACATATGATTCTTTTTGGTGATGAAGCATAATTTTTTGTAATCCTCTAAACCAGTGGTCTAGTAGCGACAAAAAGATTTTTCTATATTGTTCAACTCCTAGTAAGAATCGTGCTGATTTAAATACTATTTATATAATCTGTTTACTACAAATGTGGATGTGAAGTTGTTTAATAGTATCATTAGAGATTTGTTACTTGTGAAATACGATAAAATATCGGGTCGTAGTTTGTATCCATGTAACTCTTTAAACATATAGGCCATCAATTACTTTGTTATACCGGAAAAATATCGTGTCATGATTGGTATATTTAATCGTAAAACTCGCCAATCTCCTTTGTTTTGAAAAATCACGGGCCATATGTAAAGTGACCCTCAAAACTAAAGTATTGGGCGGAGGTCGCACATGAACATACCACGTGACACAACATCATGCGACCTCTACCCACTTTTATATATCTACTAGAGAGATGTTCGTACCTTGCATGGATAGACGAGTATATATACTTTTTGTCTTACGAGAAATCAATTAAGATATTTTTGTCTAAAGAATTCAGTTAATCCATACAAAACTGAAGATCTTAAAAAAAAATCATATTTTACTCTAATCATGTTTGTTCTCATGAATGAAAAACAGATGAGATTCCAAGTTGCATTTACCTGCCATTATGTATGTGTATTGCAATGCACGTTGAACCTATGAATTATGTCTTATGTTAGATATACTGTTAGCTATCCATGCTACATTGTTGTTACTATAAATGCAATAAAATTTCCAGATAATTTTACAACTATATCCTCACGAAGTAACATAAATTTGAACTTTTATTACGTCCGTTGAAAACATATTTACATATTCACCATTGGATAATTGATATACATCACAATGTAGTTACGAAACAAACTCGAAACACACATATCACTCGTTGTATTTTTTAAATATGCACAAGTAGGTAATGTAACTTGAATTCAGAGAAAAGAAATTTGAGGACAAAATAGAATTTTCCCTGCCAGAGATGTTTGATCATTCATCACATAAAATTCTGTAGATACATATCTAATGATTTTCATTTGTCATCAAAATACGCGTAGTTCTACTATTTCCAGTACATGAGCGTTCCATGTGGTTCAATCTCGCGCGCTCTTTACATACTTGACGCGTCATGCAATTATCTTAGCTTGTTTATTTACATGGTTTGCAAAAGAGAGTAGAGAGGAAAAGAAAAATCTTTCGCTTGCCGAAAAGTCCACGTATGTAGGATATCTTCTAATACAATTTTCGAATTGTATCCTTGAAATCACACTCATAATCTTTCAGCTGGACAGAGGCCAATCTCGAGCCGGGTGAAAAGTTTTGCGCATCCGTGCTGTTCAAGCACCGCTCGCGTCAAATTACCGTCCATTTTGCGGTCATAGGAGTCCTCATTTGTCTCTATCTTCCATGCAAGCAGATTGTCTAAAATCTCACGCCCAGAAAGATCCACCACGGGTGTAGCAAGGACATATAGTTCCGACAGGTTCTTCAAATTGGAGATATCAAGTGTGGTAAGAGACCCACAACCTACGACATGAAGCTTTGAGACGCTCGAGGGAATCTGCGGAATGCATACCAGAGCATCGCATCTACGAAGATGAAACTTCAAGTGAGGAAGCGCACCTAACTCAGGAGATAGGTTAGTCATATGTGGGATCATCAGCGTCAAGGCTTCTAATTTGGATAGCCTCCCAATCCACCAAAGCACGGGATCTTGCGGTTGCACTGTCTCAGATGGGCCAGAGATATCGGGCACATCCATTGTCAGAAACAGTCGTTTCAGATTGATCAGGCTTGAAAGATCAGGAATTGTTGTCGAATATCGATAGTCGATTAACAGAGAAGTCAAGCTTACGGGAAGTTTAGGCAGGGCAGAAAGACCTCGGGACAACGACAAGCTCAACTGTTTCAGATTCTCTAGACTTTCCATGGAGTCGGGGAGCTCTGTGATCCTCGTTTCCAGTAGATCCAACCGAGTCAATGATCGTAATTCCTTAACGGAGTGTGGAAGTCTGCGCATTTTGAAGCATCCATTCAAAGATAAGCTTTCAAGCTTTGTCAGCACTCCAATGGAGTTGGGTAGGTAAGTAATGAGTGTATCGTCCAATGAAAGCTTCAACAACGAAGTTAGACAATTGAGGGAATCCCCTGCTTTTGCTGATGGTAAAATCTGAACATGAGGATTCCCCAGGTCCTCCATGCCCCACCAATCAGGAATTTCTAGTATGCAAGTTCCATCGAGGAGAAGTTCTGTGAGGGCTGGCAGTCCACCCAACGCTTGTGGTAGATGGAGGAGATCACTACAGAAGTTCAAGTTCAAGAAAACCAAGTGCTCCAATAGACCAATTGACGAGTCGATTTTAGCCAAACTGTAACACTTTTCGAGAATCAATCTCTCCAACTTTAAGAATCCGGAGAAATCAGGAGTCTTGATCAAGCGCCGACACTCAGAAAGGTTAAGAACTTTTAATTTCTCTGCTCTCTGCAGCACAGTACGATAACTGTCAGTAAATTTGTTACGCCAAGAAAACATACACACCAATAGGAAAACTTCTTTAGAGCTGAGGGTACCTTGATATGTCTCCATCCGTCCCAATCATGAGTGATTTTACTCCTTGAAAAATCAAGAATGACTAAATTACACACTGAAAATTTTCTTATCTTGAGCATTCGCCATGGGAAATTATGCCAAGAGAGCCATCTTAAATTTGGAAGGAGTTGGTCGCATCGTAAAAAGTCCATAGGCCACCAGATCAAGTTATGCCAAAGAAGTGTAGCTTGGGAGAGAAAACGGTCGGCATAGTCGTAAGCAAGCCGTCGGTCATCAACACCAAGGAACCTTAGATTGGGCAACGCTGCAAATCCTTCAAGAGTGGAACCATACTCTGACCATGCCTCAAACTTCAAACAGAGGGCTTCGAGCTTCTCATTTCTCTAAATGAGCAAACACGAAAATCAATGAAAAAGAAGGATGCGGTTAGCTAATTAAGAGAAAAATGTAGGTCGTCTTTGAATTTAAGGCAAAGTTCGTATCTAGGTAATTGGGCATATCTAAAGACGTTTTAAGTTTGCTCTCATGTGGGCTTTGAAACTTCAAATTCAGTAATCTAAGAAATGTTTGAAAAATATGTGGAGATTTTAAAACCGTGTATGTAGAATAAATTGTGATGGTTTTCATTGAGGGGAGAGTGCCCCCGACTACTAAAACGTAAAATATCTCGTGAACAAAGGAAATCGGACCCAGGATTTACCTTCTCCCTTCGTAGTATGTCCAACGCGTCATTGTGATTCCACAACCTACTTCGCTTATCTAATTCCCCATGACTTTCTTGTAAAACAATTTCTCTACCAAGGTCTTTCAACTGATCATGCATCCACAACTTATTATCTTCTCTAATTTTAATCAACGACATCAACTGAAGAGTTTCGAGACCTTCTGTTGGGCATAAACCTGAGTCTTCCCACATGTATATTACTGTACTCTCATCATATCCATCGAAAAGACAAGCTATATCAAGAAATATTTGTCTCGACTAGGATCTAGTGCTTCATAACTTATCATCAACGCACTTTTGATTCTCTTGATGTCTCCTTTTTTCAACTTCATCAAGTAATCATCCCATAATTCTTTTCTTTGTCCACGTATTGATAAAGTCGAACCCATAACCTCAAGAAGCAACGGAAGACCTTGGGCGATCTTCACGATTTCTCTGGATTGTTCTAATTTTTCAATTGGAGGGTGATCTCTTCTGAAAGCATGCTTGCTAAACAGCTGAAGGGATCTATGGGAATCCATTCCTTCAACTAAATAAGTCAATTTTACTTCGAATGCACGGAGAACCATTGCATTTCTTGTGGTTATAAGTATCCGGCTTCCAGGACCAAAGCAACATTGCCTCCCCAAAAGTGCAGTTAGTTGACTCTTGTCATCGACGTCGTCAAGAAGAATAAGAACTTTCTTACTAGAAAGCCTCTCTTCGATCATCCTCATTCCCTTCTCAACATAATCAACACTTGGAAGCGTCTGATTTTTTGAGAGATCTGAAATTAGTCGGTTTTGCAAATACACAAGTCCTTTCGAGCTTGAAGTATCTCTAACATCACCTAGGAAACAACAATCGGCAAACTCTCGAGAAAGCTGGTTGTAGACTACTTTGGCAAGAACAGTTTTTCCGATGCCACCCATTCCGTGGATCCCTACAATCTTTACATCATCCTTGCTGGTGTCTATCATCCCCAAAACCTCTTTCACACTGTCGTCAATACCAACCAAGAAGTCACAAACCACCAAATAAGCCTTCTTCAGCTCACTTAAAACTGTGGTAACGACCTGTTTAACTAGTTGTCCTTCGTGGCTGATGAAAAAACCACGAGAAAGGCCAAGGCAAAGTAGAAAGTAAGTTAGAATAGACAAGCTGAGATATATGAAATCAGGAATTGATATCAGTCTCTGGAAGCCACGGGATGCAACAAGAAATGCTAACGGAAAATACCACATTCGTTCAACCGAAGGAACAAATTTTTGGACTTGCTAGACATACAGTAGGTGATCGCTATCTTGCTAATAAGACAAAAAAAGGGCTGATGATGTCTGCGGAGACAAGCTATATCAAGAAATATTTGTCTCTGATGATGGTGTGAACAAGCCTCTCCTTCTCAAAAAGCTTTATTGTTAGCATATAGTAGACGTCTCAAGTGCTTTGAACCATAAACAAGAGATCCATTCATTTGCAGCACACCACATAAGTTAATTTGACCAATATTAAACTCTCTGCTCACTTCAATGACACAATCACATTAGTGCAACAGACTGTTGTATAGGTTGATAAGAAAGAGAGATACGATAGGATAATTAGGAACCTGTTAGCCACGTTTTCTATGTTCCATCCCTTTAACCCTCCAACCACATTGAGAGCAGCTCTCCACTTTCCGATGGTCTCATCGTCCACTCGCTTCTTGTTTTCGTGCACAAGCAAGGCCTCGCCACAACACCCGGTTTGGTATCGAAGCTCGGATGGTTCAACATAGTAGAAAATGGGCATGATTATCTGCCCCTTCATTTTCCTACACTCCATCATCTTAGTCAGCTCCATAAGGCACCATTTACTGGAAGCATAACTTTTGGACAAGATGGGTATGGAGATCTTTGATTCCTCAATCGCTCCCAGGAGATCCGGGCCGATCTCTTCACCGATGCGGAGATCTTCATCATCTCTGTATGTACGGACCCCTGCTTCTCTGAGACGGGTGTAGAGATGATCGGTAATGCCCTTGCGCGTGTCCGGTCCTCTAAAGCTCAAGAACACTTCATACTCGCACCCTTCCATCGCGACCAGTCGCAGAGAAAATGAAGCACTAGAGTCGCACCTGCTCAGCAAAAGCACATTTCTGAGCTCTATGAAGCTGAAAGCTTCTGGACATGCATGAATGTAAATGTAAAACGCATTATGGGACAGTTGAATTTCTCCACAAAGATAATAAGACAACTAATAAACCAATGGTGACTGGTAGGAAAAGTTAAGCCTCGTGTCAAAATTTCGACATTTCACGAAAATTGGGGTGTCTACACACAGAGGACCGGGAAACCACCAGGTACCAAAAAGTTTTCACTAAGTCCTGCCAGATTCCTCGAGAGTTATGGAAAAGGATCCAGAAGACTGCTACAAGCCCCAAAATCAAAATTTTCTTCTGGGGTATTTGTGAAAATGCACTGCCCACTAACCAAATTTTACTACAGAGAAACATAGTCGAAGATATTACCTGCGATTTGCAAAAACCTGCTCTGCCCCCGGACCAGTCGAGTATGGACGGACCCTGCAATGTTATACCTTGAGGCCTGACTCAAATGGAAGGTTGGTTGTTTAATTTCATTTATACGTCGGTAAGCTTCCATTTTTCTGGCCAGTATCCTTTGGCAAGTTTGGAAAGCCAAGAATAACTTCGTCTTCAGAAAAGTGAAAACCCATGAGCCAAAGCAACGAATTAGAACAGCCATGGCAGAGCATCAATTCATTGTCCCCTGGGCTAAGAAATCTCATCTCAGATCTGGAAGTGCCTGGTAGAAGGAACCCTCAAAATCGACATTGACGCCTCCTTTGTGGAAGCTTTTAGAGGGAGGAGGAGGAGGAGGAGTTGACCCAAACAAGAAGGCACAAGGAAGGTGGGGATTGGCTAAATATGCAGAGACTTGGGGACCAGTTTGCAAGAATTGTTTAATAAAAAGGAAGCTGATAGTCTCACGGTTTGATAATATTGTCGGTTATTTTCGATCACACGATCTCCCAATCAATAAGTGATTTTATTCACAGTAAATGTGTATTAAACGTGGCAAATGTGATAGCAATTAATTTTCCTTATTAACATGGCTCATATCTCGTGAAAAAGAATTTTGTTTTTTCCTTTTGTGGTAAATTTGTATCGATGTCGTAAACCTCTTTTGACGGTGGACTCCACTCGAACTATAATAAGAGTTCATATGCCCCTAATTTTACGTCAACTGAGCCTCGAAGCAATAAAACATTTCATGACGTGACTCCACTCCGTATTGCATCGAACTCATTTTTTGGCGGAACACACACATGTCTCGAAAGAAGTAATGCAACTGTTGGCCTCGCGGACTATGGCCGTGATTAATCTCAGATCAGGCCTCCTCCTCCTCCTCCGGCACATCCGAAGGCTTCACCTCCCGCACCATCGGTGATTTGTTTCCACCTGTCAGCCTGCGGCCGAATCCGCCGGAAATGCACTGCAGAGTTGAGTTTACGGCTTAATTCTACTACCATTGACAGCAAGATATCGAGCCGCTTTCGACAGACATATCATTACAGGTTTCGTTGATGATCTGTCATTGCCGAAAGTATGGTTGTTTCTAGGAATCCATAGAGACCACAGTCCCATAGGGAATAGAACATGCCACCGGGATAGCAGGATTTTCATGCAATTGCTTAGATTGGACATTTGATTTAATCCGGTCCTTGATAGGCAACTCAAATGAGCAAGACATGCCCCTAGGACACCGAGTTCGTTCCAGAATCTTTGGCAACCACACATTTTCCAGATTTATGAAGAAAATCTGTTGTTTCTTGAAGGGATAGCCGCTAGAAATCTTATGCATCGAGTTTCATACTCCTAGGGGCGGAATTATCCTTAAGGACGAGTCTTGCACGCCTCGGACAATTGTTCTTATTGTTCTCATCTTTTCCAACATATTTCCTACCGTTGTTATCTTTTGTATTATCTAATGTTTTTTCAACAATCTTAAGGATATTTCCCTTACGGACTCTTAACTTGAAATTGTCGGTGATATTGGAATTGAACGAGAAGTCGTATATGGTGAATGACAAGTATCGCATATTCATGGGCGATTGTCATGGGACATTACCGAGCATTCAGCATAGATGAAAATGCCTTTCAAGAGAGACGTAGGGATCGAAAGGGTCGCTCTCATCAACTATAGTAAGCTCGTTGTGTTCATCGATGTCGTCAACCATAATCAAGTATGCACCTCTACTCTTTCTCATGGAAAGCTTGAAATAAACCCTTTTTCCATGGTTGTGAAGTGTTTCGAATATGTAATAAATTATGTTGTCTTTTTTGAGGAAATAGATTGTAACAAAATTGATGAATCGTGATATTCCTAGTAATTTGATTAGTCGATGAGTGAGAAGTGCTCATTTGGAGATGTTCGAGTATTGTTCTTGTAGAAATTGTACGGACATGATGCTATGCTAGTTGATTGTTTATTGAGAAATATTGGTATTGGGTTACCTTTTGAAGTATAATATGATTTTTATGCCTTTTTGTATTACCAGTAGAGTGAAGATTAATGACTGTCATAATTGCCGCCATGAAATCCATTTTTCTAGCGTATATTGTTCTGGTGCAGAGTTGAACTTATGTTAATGTTGCAGGATCAATGATTGGACCATGCAAACTAAAAACACCTTTTCTTGGATAAAGAAATAGATTATTTGATCTATTTCCGTATTGCTAATGGTAGATATCATAACTTGAGCATTCATTTTAAATGCATATCCCATTTTTGCACAACAGGGTTATGAAAATCGATGAGAAGCGACATGGCATATTGTATGTGTCAATTGCCATTTAGCCAATAATCCTGTGGATATTGAGGTTCCAACTTCCAGATTTGTATCTCATGATGGCTCGGCCCCCCTCGCCCTGGAAGGAGGCTTTCGTCGCCTTCTACCTAAGCTACGTAGGAAAGGCCGAAAGCCAATCTCGGGGAATAGTAAAGCTTCATAAGGTCCTTTTGTCCATGTGCTGGTAGTCCGCATCTTCATAGGCATGTGTCACGGGCTCGGAGATTCCTTGGCCGCGGAACAACTCGTGGGGCGCCCGGCGAGTCGTGCAAACAAAGGCAGCCCTGTTTCTATAGTTGTCCCACGGAACACTTAGGCGAATGTATTTCTTGCATCGAGTCATACCATTCCCGGCTTAGCTCGGGCATCCTTATATCGAGCGATAGCGCTCACTTCGGGAACCACAATTGGTTTCGGCCTACCATGGCCTCATCGGGAGAAGCCAACCCCGCCTTTAGAGCTCCTAAATGATGTATTCTATCTAATCCTGGAACTTCTAGCACAAACCGTCTTGACACCACTCTCACAAGACTCGGTTGATTCTTACCCTCTGCATCGCTCATAAACCGTGTTCGGCACCAATAAGCATCATTTTAAGGTTATATGAGTGTGGGAGGACTTGGGGACACAAGTTGTCCTATCCCCCGCCAAAATGAGGGACATGGAACAACCAGTCCGTGTCATTCTCCCCCATTCATCTCCACAATGCCCTCGTTGCGGTGTTTCGTTGCTTCCTTGCGCCTTTTCAAACCATCAACACTCATGGAGGGGCGCACTCGCCTAACAGAATTATTTTTCCTCAACATTGATAGCATCTTTTTTCTTTTCTTTTGTTTTGAAGGCCGTTCGGGTTTTCTTTGGTCACCCGTGCGTTTCAGGTGTGGCTCTTTTGGCCATTGCCTTTCCCTTGGCAAAACCGTTTTATGGTCACCATCGCTTTCAAAGTGTGGCGCTTTGGCCAACCGCTCTAACACGGCGGCTCCTTTCTTTCTCCCTAATAAGCACTTTTTTTTAAAATTTTGTTTAGCTAACCAATGGAGATTTTTTCCTTGTTTAAAACATGGTAGATGACCCATCTTGAGATTTGCTGAATTGATCCAAGAACGTTTCCCATTTTAGTGAGGAATTGGTTTCTTTCTATGCCCACATTGGCATCCCGAAGTAAGTCGAGAGCTGCACTTTGTCCGAGCCTTTTTTTTTTGCTCCTGCAATTCACTCTCCGCACTCGTTAGATCGGATAGACCATAGGTTTCTTCTGATTCATACATCTACTTGGAGGGATTCCTACTACGATACCAAATTGTCACAGGCTCAAAGATTCCTTGGCCATGGAATAGCCCGCGAGGCGCCCGGGCGGGTTGTGCAGACCGGGCCAACCCTATTTCTATAGTTGTCCCATGGAACACTTAGGCGAATGTCTTTCTTGTATCGAGTTATACCATGCCCGGCTTAGCTCGGGCATCCTATATAGAGCAATAGCAGTTCATTTCAGGCACTACAATTGGTTTCGGCCTGCCATGGCCTCATCAGGAAAGCCGCATCAGCTCTTGATCGGTTTGTATACGAGAGGCCAACCTCGCCTTTAGAGCTCATAAATGATATATTCTATCTAACCCTAGAATTTCTAGCACAAACCGTCGTGACACCACTTCCACAGACCCGGTTGACTCTCACCCTCTGCATCGCTCATACACTATGTTTGACACCAACAAGCATCACTTCAAGGTTACATGAATGTGGGAGGACTCGAGGACACAAGTTGTCGGATCCCCCGCCCATACGAGGGACACCGAACAACCAGTCCGTGTCATAAGTCTATTTCACCTGTGGAAATAGAATTCTGTATTTTCATTACTAACGCACCTGAAAATAAACTAGATATCACCACTGAGGATTACAGGAGTGTAGAGTTAGTTCTTTGAGGTTCGCTTGCTTTAAATTTTGCTTTTACCGTCCAAGTAAGATTTCAACTTTTTGTGTCTTCTTTGAATTAAGATTCATATGAAAGGTTCTGGCTATTTAATTTTTTCTTTGGCTCCAACTCCACGTACTCTTATATCGAAGTTACGGGTCAGGAGGGCTTGCCCATATTGGACCAAGTTATGTATAATTGTTTTCGGTGAAGCAATGGATACTGTCTATGTGGAATTTCTGTGTTTTACCGCTGAAATTGTCCTCTCTTTACTTTATGTCATTGTGCCTACAGATTCTGAGATGACGTTATCTGACTTTGGAAAAAAAAAAAATCTACAGGAGTGTACTAATTATTTTCTTGTTTCCTCTTGTTTACCTTCCGTCATTCTGCCTACAATATCTAAAGTAGTCATTGACTTATTCGGACTCTTTTGAAGGTGTGAAACAAGGGTAAATATTGTCGTGACAACGCAATTAATGCTACCTACTTGTATGACTTTTGACATGTGCTATCATGTAAATTGTTCTACATCAATTGAGTGTGCTATTTTATATGTGAGATTGAATGAGCACAAAGTGTGTATAAAAAGAAAGATGTGAAGGTTAAATATGCACTTCAGAGTTGTAATTTTATAACAACGTGAATATTAAACTATGGCATTTTATATAGTGAATTTTCCATTATTTTAGAAGTGTACAGTGAAAGTAACAGAATGTCAAATTTATATGAGACAAAATCCACTAATGGATATGTGGTCATGTTCAACTGTGGAGGTGTTGAAACTTGGAAATTAGCCAAAAATTTTGTGGGATAAATGACAATCCTGCTAAAACGAAAGTCGATTTGGTTGAAGCAGATGATTCTAATAACGAAAATTGTTGTGGTCATTTCTCAAGTCAATATTGTGGCCAATGTAAAAAAATGTGTGGTAGACTCAGGTGCTACCAAGCATATATGTAAAAATATAATGCTTTATCCTCCGACTCTCTAATAGGGGAAGGAGATGAAAATATTTATCTTGGTGATTCAAGAACTACTCAAGTTCTTGAAACCGACACGTTACGTGTCATAGGCATTATGATTGCTAAGAGGTACTAGCTATTGTAAAGAATGAAAATACAATGGTCAAAAGAGACACGTCTGGTTGAAACGATGTGGTAAAGAAATTACTTAAAGATGGAATTATGTCCATCGATTACGTAAAGTCAAAAATGATTTTGGCCAATTCTTTGTCTATTCATCAAGGGGAATGGGACTTAAGCCAGTTAAAGAAAATCAACGGTGATGGTAACCCAACCTATGTGGTTGGCGATCCCATGAATTAGGTTTATATGGGTAATAACAAGTCACTTGTTGATCTAGTTATGCACTATTAAAATTTATGTCCCTCCTAAGGTGAGGATAGTGCAAGGCTGCAAGGAAAAAGAGATTGAGCCAAGCTCTTAATGAATTCCATAGCCATTATTGGTGATGTATTAACCTGCGAGAATACATTTGATGGAATTACTTATATAAGTATGTAATGGGGCCGCTCCTATGAGAATTTTGGCAAAAATCTCTAGAGAAATTATGAATAAACCAAGCATGCGCATGGCCTATTAGCGCAAAATCAACCTTGTGGGAGTGTAATGCAATTGATGAAAATTATAATTCACGAAAAGAAACTCTTGGTTCATAGAAGTTTCAACTTTACCAATGATTTCGTGAATTATATTTCATTCTTTCTAGGGCTGGTTCATTGCATAATAAGCACCGGTTCCGATGCATTACGCTCCAATAACCCAACATTATTCTTTTTACTTTTCAAAACTTTTTGATATGTGGGGGATTATTGGATATTTTAGCAATTTTGAAATATTTCTAAGAGCTTTGATAATACTTATGATCGATTATAAAGTTTTCATTTTGTAACGGTTTTACAACGGCCGTAGTAACAACTTTCTAACGGTCACATAACAGTTTTACAACGGTCACATAATGATTCTCTAACGGCTTTCTAATAGTCATATAACGGCTTTATAATGTGCATTTTTTTTCTTCCTAAATCATCCATTGTTCTACAGCGGCTTTATAATGGTTTTCAACGGCTTTATTGTGTCTTGAATATAAATTTAACTTCAAGAGATAATGATACTTGAATTACCAAGAGGATTTCCTTTTCTTCCGTTACTTTTACTTGCTAGAGTTATATACATAACATTGTTCCTGTTCCTTCTAATATTCGGTGCGGAATATAGAAGAATGTACGTTGTATATTGGGAGGATAGCTGCTACAAGCTTTATACATTAAGTTTCGTACTCCGAGAGACGAGTTATCCTTAAGGATAATATTTGCATGCCTCGGATAATTGTTCTTACTTTTCTCGTCTTTTCCAACATAGTTCTTACGGTTGTTATTTTTCGTATTGTCTAATATTTTTTCAACAAGAGAGCAAAGAAATGGGTGGATCGACTTTGGCGATAAGAACACTGGCTTTTCTCATAGCAAAGCTACATCGAGAAGATAGGGCAAAAGGGCAGGTTTTAGTGCAAAAAGTCATGTACGAAGATCACTTTGGTGCCAAAAATTTCAATTGGATCACTTTAGTGCCAAGTTTTTTGAAAAATGATGGTTTTAGTGTCCTGTCCAATTTGCTTCGCCGAAAATCGACGTGATATTATTTTATTATTATTTGAAACTAACGTGACTCCTGCGAGGTGCAATCGCAACGAAAAATGATAAAAATTGAAAAAATTACTAAAAATAAATATAAAAAATTTAATTAGTTTACAAAAATAAAAAATTCAAAAAATTGGAAAAAAATCAAAAATACAAATTTTTTCAAAATAAATTGAAAAATTAGGTTAAAAATTAAAAAACATTATTCAAAACTAAAAAATAAAAATAAAAAAGTGTGAATGTTTACAGAACAGGTGGCCCTCGCTGCCTAGTTCTCTTCCTAGAAATGTTTTTCCTTTTTTTTTAAGTTTAAGGTTTTTTGTTAAATTTTTAGCTAATTTTTTAATTTATTTTAAATAAAGTTTGTATTTAAATGAATTTAATTTATAGCTTATTTTTAAATTTGAATTTGATTTATTTTAATTTATTTAAAAGTGTAAAACTCTAGTGGCAGCCCCACGTGGACTTATTTTAATTTTTTTTATGTCATCTTACATTAAAAATTAATTATTAATGACACGTGGCAATTTTGGCCAGAAAATTTCATTGGAGGCACCCAAGTGATTCTTTTGTCTTTGACTTGGCACTAAAGTGATCCGATTGAAACTTTTGGCATTAAAGTGATCTACGTACATAACTTTCGACACTAAAATGTCCTTTCGTTGAGAAGAGAGAGAAATAAGGTGTCCTGAGCTAAAGATAACAGAGGGCGGTGGATAGAGGATGAAAGGCAGATTCAGGGGATTTTGGTAAGCTACATTCAAAAGATATTCACGCTAAAGGGGTAAGGGAGTGGGAGGATGTTTTCGAAGAGGTTGAACCAACAACAATCACATCAAATATGTATCTGTCCGAACTCAACCTGTTCATGATGAGGAGGTGAGAGCAGCAGCTTTTCAACTGATGGTTTTGCCCGCAGTTTCGATCAAAAGCATTGGGATGCAGTTGGCCCTCTGGTGACAAATGCAGTCATAGACATTTCTTCGAGTCTGGTGGGCTCCCTCTGTCCTCAAAACTTTAGCAACAATCTCTAGATTCCAAAGGTTTCTTTTCCTCAAGATGCTTTCCTTTTGTCATGGGTTTGTATACCCTCTATTCGTTACTTGTCTGGTGGACAAAGTTAAAAGAATATTTGACGGTCGATGAATTAGTTGAAGGCGAGGTAAAGTAAAAGAATTGAGAAACTCCTCCATCTTTCCTATCAGTTATGTCCTAAAGTGACTTAAGGTATGCCTCTTCTTAAAGGAATTTGCCCTTTTCATTTGCATAGATAATATAACAATCTACTATTGGCTTAATGGTGCCACTGTTATTTACATCTACATCCTTATGCAAAAATACCTCGTTATACTTGGCAGATGATACGTATGAAGCATGTTGTGGCACCATACTTTACACATGCGTGATTGGCTTAGACTTAATGTTGCATCTCTTTCAGGTAGA
Organism: Rhodamnia rubescens; assembly: GCA_021437795.1. Lineage (NCBI taxonomy): Eukaryota > Viridiplantae > Streptophyta > Magnoliopsida > Myrtales > Myrtaceae > Rhodamnia > Rhodamnia rubescens. Next base: position 1,349,325 of record JAILYA010000008.1, read on the forward strand.
TCATTGAACAACCATAGGCCAAATTATGACTTGCGTTTTCATTGCGACTTTGCAGACTCAGAAATAGTGACAAGATGCACATCTTGTATTGCAGTGACAGTGCGACTGAAGATTTGGTAATGCGGTCCTGTTTCTTTCAAGAGCGGTTTAGTTGTTCCTGGACAAATCCTAGCTTCCTATATGCATCTTGAAGATGTTACTTAGTGGGTTATTGTACCTGTCTACTTGGAATCTCCAGTGAGTATGAATATGCTTATCTCTACCTATATTAACGCAGCCTAACATGTTTGTAGAGATTCTTTTATGTGGAATTTCAAGAGTTTGGTTAAATTGATGATGTTTCGGTTGATCAAACCTATTGCAACTCTTCCGCATCGACGTAAACACTGAATCTTGATAAGTATGTTTTTTTGTCTGAACGGAAAGAAACATGAAATGCAATGACTTGAGGCACATCAGTTCTTCGGCACTTGCCTCCTATAATTTAAACTGCGGGATTCGTCACTACTTTTTGGCCTTTATTGCTCTGTTCGTGTTCTTATGGCATGACCGTTTCGTTGTATTCTATTTCTGAATATTGTTGTAGGCGTGTGATGGCGGTCTGCCGTAAACCTTTGTGGACATAGATCAGGCCGGTCAACTGCATCACAGAAAAACTTGCTCTTTACTGTTTGATATATTATATATATTAAGACTAGAGTTTTTTCCTTTAGTGTATGTATTTACGTTTATACCCTTCTTTGTACGTATATTTATATTGGATTTGTTCCTAATTGTAAATCAAGCATTCCATTATTCACTTCTCTAAATCTATCATGGTATCGAGCTAGGGTTTCCTTTTTTGTGAGTACTTGTACACTAATTCACGACTACGGCAGTCCTGCTTTTCGCACCGTAGTCGTGGATTAGTGTACAGATACTCACAAGAAGCATTGCGCCTTCATTTGCTTCTTGAGCAAAAAAAAAATTTCGCTCGTCTTCTTCATTGAGCCTTCATTTTTGCGCCGGCCGCCCGACATTGTCTTCATCGGTCGACTTCGCGATCGTTCGACTTCGTCTCGCCCAATCTTCTTCGTCTTTCGCCTTGTTCTCGCAATCGACCTCGGGTTCTGTCTTCTTCACTCATATATATATTTGCTTCCACTTTGATTTATTGATCTCGGAATCAATGGCTGATAGTGATTGGATTGATCGCATTGATGTTAAGTTGGATGGCTCTAATTATGTTATTTGGAAATCCTCGGTGATGGTTGCTCTTGTTTATCGTGATTTATATGAGCATATTGATGGTACTCGTTCTTGTCCTACATCTTTGTCCGATCTGCTGATCCTAAACCTACTGCGATCGGATTATGCAATGCGAATCTGAAATTAGGGCTTGGCATGTTGCTGATCGGAAAGCATGGGCAATATTATTTGGTTCTATTAGCCCTAATCTTCGCCCCCAATTTACTCGGATTGTTGGTGCGAAGCTGGTTATGGGATCAAATTGCTTGAGATGTTTATGCAAACAAGGTTATGTTTGTGTTTATCGGTTTATGCGGGGAACTTCATCGTGCTACTCGGGGTACACGATCAATTCATGAATTTTATAATTATGTGACATCTCTTTGGTCCCAACTTAATGTATTAGCTCGTCCAAGCATGTGCCGCGTGTGTCTTGGTTGCATTGCTTGTGCTACATTTAAACTTGAAGATCGAACAAGAATCGTCTTTATGAATTCTTGATGCAACTCTCACAAGATTTTGAGGGAGTTCAAAGTCGGATTCTTTATCGTTATCCCCTTGCCAGCATGTCTCTTCTCGGTGAGGTTTACGTTTCTATTGTAACTTCGTAAGCAAAATGGACATACGAAGATCGATGTTTTCGGAAGATGCGTGATCTTCCTGATGCACCCTCGTGCTTAGTTGCACTTGTCTCTTCTCCATCCGCGGATGGTACCACTTCATCCTCGTCTTCGGATGATCGTCCTGCTAATATTGAGGATCAACTTGCTCATTTAGCTCGGCTTCATCTTGGTTCTTTGGTGCATCCTCCATTGTTGCTACCGCATTGCTGCGTAATTCTCGTGTGACAGTTCTTCCTGGATTCTTGATTCTAGGCTTGCTCATCACATGATGCGCTCTCGCTCATCATCTCACTCAGAGAGACTACACTTAAAAATCCAGAAGGTTTCTTTATAGCTGATGGATGCTCTATTACCGCTACTATACAAGACCATCTTACTATCCCTAGCAGTTTTAATGTGCCTAATGTGTTGCATATACCAAATTTAGCCCCGAATCTTTTATCCGTTGGGCAACTTGCTAATATGGGTTATATGGTAACATTTATTGTTGATTCTTGTGTTGTACAGGATCGTACGAGTGGTTGGACTATTGGCGGGGGTAGTAGACATGAAGGATTGTATACGATACAGCATCTCCGGCTTCCCTCGCCTCAAAATGTTCTCGCTATATTCGACCTTGACTATTGGCACCGATGTATGCGGGTCATATATTTGCTTCACGTTTGTACTTGGGCCTGTTTCATCTCTTGTTATGCGTCCTTGTACTAGTTGTCCTTTAGCTAAACAATCTGCACCTCCTTTTCCTATTAGTTCTTCTATTTCCACTTCATGTTTTGATTTAGTACATTCGAGATATTTGGGATCCCGCCCCCAAATTTCTAAAAATGGCTTCAAGTATTATGTATCGTTTATTGATGATTATTCTCGTTATACCTAGGTTTATTTCATGCTCTCTCGTGATTCTCTCTATCTATAAAAAAATTTACAGCCACAATCTCTACTCAATTCTCTAAAACTATTAAAATTTTTCGTTCTAATTCTTGTGGGGAGTATCTTTCTACTACTTTTCGTTCTTTCTTAACTTCTCTCGGGAACCTTACCTCAATTTTCCTGTCCTGGTGTTCCTGCTCAAAATGGTCTTCTCGAGCGAAAACATCGTCATATTCTATATACTACTCGTGCTCTCCCGTTGTCCAATTCATGTTCCTACTAAATTTTGGGTTGAAGCACTTTCTCTTCTTGTATATCTCATAAATCGACTTCCTTCTCTTATTCTCTCCAAAGCCATCTCTCACCAACATCTTTTCTCGAAACCACCTACTTATCACCAACTTCGTGTTTTTGGATGTATGTGTTATATGCTTCTTCCACCCCATGAGCGTACTAAACTCTCTGCAAGGTCGGTTCGGTGTGCTTTCTTGGGCTATAGCCCGAACATAAAGGCTACATGTGCTATGATCCTTCTTTACACGCGTATTCGTTTCTCTCGTAGTGTTCAATTCTTTGAGCACTTACATTTCTTTTCGCCGCCTCTACTTCTTCACAATCGTCTCTATCTATTTTTATGGATTTTTCTCCGAATGTGAGAATAGTGAAAAGACGCAAGGCAAAAGAGGTTAAGCTAAGCTCTTAATGAATTCCATAGCCATTATTGGTGGTGTATTAAGCAGGAGAATACACTCGATGGAATCACCGATATGAGTATGGAGTGGAGCCACTCCTATGAGAATTATTGGCGATAATCTCTAGAACACTTACGAATAAACCAAGCACGGGCAAGGCCTATTAGTGCAAAACATCATTGAACAACAAAACTTGTGGGAGTGTAATGTGATTGGTGAAAATAATAATTCACAAAAAGGAATTCTTGGTTCATAGAAGTTTCGGACTTCGCTAATGATTTCGCGGATTATTTTTCATTCTTTCTAGGGATGTTAACAACCTAATAAGCACCAGTTCCGATGCATTGCGCTCCAATAACCCATCATTATTTTTTTTTTTTTTACTTTTCAAAATTTTCTGAAATATGTGGGGGGTTGTTGGATATTTCAGCAATTTTGAAGTATTTCTAAAAACTTTGAGAATAGTTATGATAGCCTATAAAGTTTTCATTTTGTAACGGTTTTCTAATGATGAGCTCAAAAGTTGGCGCACTTAGACGTTGGCGAGCTCTAAAGCTGACAAGCTCAAACTGCGGGAAGAGTCTCATAAGCAACATTCTCTGTCCTTCGTTAATATGTAACGGTTCTATAATGGTTTTGCAACAGTCATGTAATAGTTTTCTAACGACTTTATAATGACCATGTAAAGGCTGATTTATTTCTTTATAAATGTAATGACCCTAAAAACCTCAGTCAGCTTATCCGGAAATATTATTGGATAATTTAGAATTGACGATGGGATGACAGGGCAACGCATTACACTTGAATTAAGTCCCGATTGGGCCAAATACGTGAAAAATTGGTTAGTTGACTCTTTTTGAGCTTTTGAAGTTCAGTTTTTCCTTACAATTCAGCCCTGCTAGAAAATGGCCAGTAAATTGTACATGGTGGGTTGTATACCCTCTGTTTGTTACTTATATGGAGGACAAAGTTCAAATATATTTGACTGTAAAGTTTTGTGGTCGGTGAATTAGTTGAAGGCGAGGTAGACTAAAGAACTAGTTAGATTTGCCTGGTCATCTTAAAGTGACCTAAGGTATGCCTCTCCTTAAAGGGTTTGCCCTTTTCATTTGCACAGATAAAAATACTGGAGATTACATTGTGCTATTGGCCGAATGGTGCTACTGTTCCCTACATCTACATTCTTTAGCCAAAATACTAGGTTACTTGGCAGTTGATGGACATGAAAAATGTGGTGGTGCCATTCTTTACACATGCCCGATTGGCTTAGACATTAACGTTGCATCTCTTTTATGTAGATTATTAAGTTCTTGTAATTATTTAGAGGGCTACGGCGCAGGAAAAAAAGAAAAATCTAGATCGGGCGCATCAGTAAGATTTCCATATTGTCTTTAAGAATTACAGTTTCCAAGCAACAGGATTGTATGGATGTCACTTTTTTTCTTGAATCCACGCCAAGTCTTAATCCCCTTCTAAGCTCCTTGTTGTGGGTTCCTGATATCTTTGAACAACCATGGGCCAAATTATGACTCGCGTTTTCACTGTGACTTCGCAGACTCAAAAATAGTCGTCACTACTTTATGGCCTTCACTCTATTGCTCTGTTCGTGTTCTTCTGGAAAGACTATTTCATCTATTTCTGAAGATTGTAGAAGGCATGTGGTCAGGCGGTTGTCTCTGCCGGAAATATGACTAGGATCTATTTTAGTGATCATCCTATCGGACAACTGCATTGCCAAAAAGCTTAAGACTATTTCGACAGCAATTATCAGGCACTCTTAACTTAGTTAGCCCATTTCACATGAACCGTATCCGTCATTTTGCATGTAAATCATGTGTTATCATCTAATTTAGGTCATGTTTATATTACTTGTTTGTCAAATGTGAGCTATATCATGTTATGTAATGTTTTATTGGTATTTTGATAGCTTGTTTGTGAAATATGGAAAAATACTTTGTCTTACGGGGTTTCTGTATGTACCCTGTTGTTATCAACTATAAAGTTGCATGAGTGACGCCAAATGTCGGACTTTGTTCTTGTCGTTCATAAAATAATTGCAGATCAGATTTAGGATTTTAATCGTAAGATCTACCAAAAAATCTGCACTTGAGAATATTTACTTACGTGAGCTACCGCGGATTATAACCATTCAAAAATTGATTGTTTTCCATTAGTCGATAATTTTTATTTCTTTATTTATTATTAGTACGTTTTAATTTTATTGTATTCGGGCATTCGTAAGAGCAAGTGATATGATTCTTTTTGTGATGATCGATATTTTTTCGTTAATCCTCCAAAACAGTGGTAAGAATCGTGCTGATTTAAGTACTATTTATCTAGTTTGTTTGTTACAAATGTGATGTGAAGTTATTTATTATTGTCGTTAGAGATTTTTCCCTAGTGAAATATTGTAAAATATTTTACCTGCCATTATGTATGTTGTTTGTAATGTCTATTAAAACTACGAAGAATATCTTATGTTTCGACAAAATTTCTCAGATGAGTTAATAACTATAGGACTTTTAGTTAGGTCCAACTTCATGTGGCTCAATCTCGCGCTCTTTACTGACTTGACGCATCATGTAATTATCTTCACTTGTTCATTTACATGGTTCTCAAAGAAGAGTAGAGAGAGAAAATCTTTAAAGTGTATCGAAAAATCCAGGCAGGTAGGATATCTTCTTATACAATTTTGGAATTGTATCCTAGAGATCAAACTCATAATCTTTCGGCTTGACAGAGGCAAATCTAGGGCCGAGACAAAAGTTTTGCGAATCCGTGCTGTTCAAACAACATTCGTATCAAACTATCTTCCATTTCGGGGTCATAGTAGTCCTCACTTGTTTCTATCTTCCATGCTAGCAGATTGTCCAAAATTTCACGCCCAAAGGGATCCACCACAGGTGTAGCGATGACATAGAGTTCCGACAGGTTCCTCAAATTGGAGATATCAAGTGTGGTGAGCGACGGACACTTTACGACATGAAGCTTTGAGACGCTCGAGGGAATCTGCGGAATGCATCCCAGAGCATCGCATGTATAAAGATGAAGAGATTTCAAGTGAGGAAGCGCACTTAACTCAGGAGATAGGTTAGTCATGCGTGGGATCTTCAGCGACAAGACTTCCAATTTGGATAGCCTCCCAATCCACCAAAGCATGGGATCTTGCACTTGCACCAACTCAGATGGGCTAGAGATATCAGGCGATTCCGTCATCAGCAACAGTCGTTTCAGATTGATCAGGCTTGAAAGATCGGGAATTGTTGTCAAATTTGGATGCATGATTGTCAGAGAAGTCAAGCTTACGGGAAGTTTAGGCAGGGCAGAGAGACACCATGACGCTTGCATCCACGACAAGTTCAACTCTTTCAGATTCTCTAGACTTGCCATAGAGTCGGGGAGCTCTGTGATTCCCGTTTCCAATAGATCCAACTGAGTCAATGATCGTAATTCATTAATGGAGAGTGGAAATCGGCCCATTTTCAAGCATCCATTCAAAGATAAGCTTTCAAGCTTTGTCAGCGCTCCAATGGAGTTGGGTATGTGAGTAATTTCTGTATCGTCCAATGAAAGCTTCAACAACGAAGTTAGACAATTGAGGGAATCCCCTGCTTTTGCTGATGGTGAAATCTGAACATGAGGATTCTCCAGGTTCTCCATACCCCACCAATCAGGAATTTCTCGTATTGAAGTTCCATCGAGGAGAAGTTCCGTGAGAGCTGACAATCCACCCAACGCTTGTGGTAGATAGTGGAGATCACTACAGAAGTTCAAGTTCAAGAAAACCAAGTGCTCCAATAGACCAATTGACGAGTCGATTTCAGCCAATCTTTTACACTTTTCGAGAATCAATCTCTCCAACTTTAAGAATCCGGAGAAATCGGGAGTCCTGATCAAGTGCTCACACCCCGAAAGGTTAAGAACTTTTAATTTCTCCGCTCTCTGCAACACAGTAAGAAAACTGTCAGTAAATTTGTTACACCAAGAAAACATACACACCAATAGGAAAACTTCTCTAGAGCTGAGGGTACCTTGATATGTCTCCATCCATCCCAATCATGAGTGATTTTACTCCTTGAAAAATCAAGAATGACCATATTACACACCGAAAATTTCCTTATCTTGAGTATTCGTCGGGGGAAATTATGCCAAGAGAGCCATCTTAATTTTGGAAGGAGTTGGTCGCACAGTAAAAAGTCAACAGGCGACGTGGTCAAGTTATGCCAAAGAAGTGTAGCTTGGGAGAGAAGACGTTTGGCACCGTCATAAGCAATGGGTTGGCTATCAACACCAAGGAACCTTACATTTGGTAGCGCTGCAAATCCTTCAAGAGTGAAACGATACTCTGACCGATCCTCAAACTTCAAACAGAGGGCTTCGAGTTTCTCATTTCTCTAAATGAGCAAACAAGAAAATTAATGAGAAGGAGGACGCGGTTAGCTAATTAAGAGAAAAATGTTTTTATCTAGATAATTGGGCGTACCTAAAGATGTTTAAGTTTGCTCTCACATGGGTTTTGAAACTTCAAATTTTGTAATATAAGAAATGTATGTAAAATACATGAAGATTTTAAAACCGTGTATGTCGAATAAATTGCAATTGTTTCCTTGAGGGGAGAGTGCCCTAGATTACTAAAATGTGATTTCTCGTGCGCAAAGGAAATCAGACCAAGGATTTACCTTCTCCCTTCGTAAAATGTCCAATGCGTCATTGTGATTCCACAACCTACTACGCTTATCTAATTCCCCATGACTTTCTTGAAAAACAATTTCTCTACCAAGGTCTTTCAGTTGATCATGCATCCACAACTTATTATCTTCTCCGATTTTAATCAACGACATCAACTGAAGAGTTTCAAGGCCTTCTGTTGGGCATAAACCACAGTCTTCCCACATGTACATTACCGTACTCTTATCATATCCATCAAAAAGACAAGCTATGTCAAGGAATATTTGCCTCTGACTAGGATCTAGTCCTTCATAACTTATCATCAACTGACTTATGATTCTCTTGATGTCTCCTTTTTTCAACTTCGTCAAGTAATCATCCCACATTTCTTTTCTTTGTCCACGTAAAGATAAAGTAGAACCCATAACCTCAAGAAGCAACGGAAGACCTTGGGCGATCTTCACAATTTCTCTGGATTGTTCTAATTTTTCAATTGGAGGGTGATCTCTTCTGAAAGCATGCTTGCTAAATAGTTGAAGGGATCTATGGAAATCCATTCCCTCCACTAAATAAGTCAATTTTACTTCGTATGCACGGAGAACCATTGCATCTCTTGTGGTTATAAGTATCCGGCTTCCATGACCAAAGCAACATCGCCTCCCCAAAAGTGCAATTAGTTGACTCTTGTCATCGACGTCGTCAAGAAGAATAAGAACTTTCTTACTAGAAAACCTCTCTTCGATCGTCCTCATTCCCTTTTCAACGCAATCAACACTTGGACGTGTCTGCTTTGAGAGATCTGAAATTAGTCGGTTTTGCAAATACACAAGTCCATTCGAGTTTGAAGTATCTCTAACATCACCAAGGAAACAAGTGTAAGCAAACTCCTGGGAAAGCTGATTGTAGACTACTTTGGCAAGAATAGTTTTTCCGATGCCACCCATTCCGTGAATTCCCACAATCTTTACATCATCCTTATTGCTGTCTATCATCCCCAAAACGTCTTTCACACGGTCGTCAATACCAACCAAGAAGTCACAAACCACCAAATAAGCCTTCTTCAGCTCACTTAAAACCGTGGTAACGACCTGTTTAACTAGTTGTCCTTCGTGCCTAACCAAAAAACAACGAGAAAGGCCAAGGCAAAGTAGAAAAGTAAGTTAGAATAGACAAGTCGAAATATATGACATCAGGAATTGATATCAGTCTCTGGAAGCCAGAGGATGCAACAGGAAATGCTAACGGAAAATACTAAATTCATTCAACAGAAGGAACAAAATTTTGGACTTGCTAGGCAGTGCTCAAACCTTGTGCAGTACTCGAACAGTGATGCAACCATCAAAGTATAGTAGGTGATTACTACATCTTACGACTGAGAAAAAAGGGCTGATGATGTCTACGGGTACTTTTGATGTGTAAACAAGCTTCTCCTTTTCAAGAAAAGCTTTATCATTAGCATATAGTTCATGCCTCAAGTGCTTTGAACCGTGATCCATTCATTTGTAGCACACCACATAAGTTAATTCTGACGAATGATAATATGTCTGCTCATTTCAATGACACAATCACATAAGTGCAACAGATTGTTGTATAGGTTGATAAGAAAGAGAGATACAATAAGATAATTAGGAACCTGTTAGCCACGTTTTCTATGTTCCATCCCTTTAACCCTCCAACCACATTGAGAGCAGCTCTCCACTTTCCGATGGTCTCATCGTCCACTCGCTTCTTGTTTTCGTGCACAAGCAAGGCCTCGCCACAACACCCAATTTGGTATCGAAGCTCGGATGGTTCGACATAGTAGAAAATGGGCATGATTATCTGCCCCTTCCTTTTGCTACACTCCACCATCTTAGTCAGCTCCATAAGACACCATTTACTGGAAGCATAACTTTTGGACAAGATGGGTATGGAGATCTTCGATTGCTCAATCGCTCCCAGGAGATCCGGGCCGATCTCTTCACCGGTGTGGAGATCTTCATCGTCTCTGTATGTACGGACCCCTGCTTCTCTGAGACGGGTGTAGAGATGATCGGTGATGCCCTTGCGCGTGTCCAGTCCTCTAAAGCTCAAAAACACTTCATAATCGCACCCTTCCATTGCGACCAGTCACAGAGAAAATGAAGCACCAGACTCGCACCGGTTCAGTAAAAGCAGATTTCTGAGCTCTATGAAGCTGAAAGTCACTGGACATGCATAAATGCAATGTAAAACGCCTTACGGGACAGTTGAATTTCTCCACAAAGATAATAAGACAACTAATAAACCAATAGTGACTGATAGGAAAAGTTAAGCCTTGTGTCAAAATTTCGACATTTCATGAAAACTGTGGTGTCTACATGTACAGGACCGGGTGATCACCAAGTACCAAGAAGTTCTCATTAAGCACTTCCTCAATATGCCATGTCAGTTTTTAAAAATCCAGTTTCTATTTGACGGTACATCGAAAAAGGATAGCAGATTTCTGGTGGAGAAACAGTGAACAGAAACCTGGTTTGCATTGGAAACGATTGGAGATTCTTAAACTTGCAAAGGGCGATAGTGATTTGGGTTTTCGGCATTTAATTTCCTTCAGCAAGGGGATGTTGGGAAAACAAGCGTGGGGTATGAAAGAATCTCCCCCTCTATATGGTGCCAATTAGCAAAAGGCCTTTATTTTCCTCATGGTGATTTATGGGCTGCTGGAAACGGACATCGATCTTCGTGGGGTTGGCAAAGTCATCTGATAGGTAGAGAAGCAATCAATCCTTCTCTGAGATGCACAGTAGGAAATGGAGAAAAAATCAGTATCAAGGAAGCAAGGTGGCTGCCTAGAGGAGTAATTGGGGATCCAGCAAACAGAGATGAACCGAGAAAGGTCTCTGATTTTACCGTTAGAGAAACATCAGCTTGGAATGAACAGCCTCTAACGAGCCTCAGCAGATTACCAATGAAATCCTTACAATCCCACTGGATTCACAGATAAAAGAGGGCAAGTTGGTTTGGACCAACACCAAGTCAGGGGAGTCCACGGTCAAGGGCGGGTACATCAAAATCAGGGAGGAGATAGAACAGCAAAGTAGAATCTCAGTCTCTACGTCCTACCAGATTCCCCAAGAGTTATGGAAAAAGGATCTGGAGGACTAATACAAGCCCCAAAAAATCAAAAATTTCTTGTGGCGTATTTGTCAAAATGCACTACTCACCAAGGGAATTTTACTAAAGAGAAACATAGTCGGAGATGTTACCTGCGATTTGTAGAAACTTCCTCTCTGCCCCTGGACCAGTCGAGTATGGACGGACCCTGCACTGAAGATTCAAATTATACCTCGAAGGCCCGACCCGAATGGAAGATTGGTTGCTTAATTTCAGTCATACCTCAGTAAGCTTCGATTTTCTGGCCAGTACCCTTTGGCAAGTTGGGGAAGCCAGGAACAACTTCGTCTTCAGAAAGCGAAAGCCAGAGAACCAAAGCACCTCATTAGAACAGCCATGGCAGAGAGAATCAATTCAATGTCCACTGGGCTAAGAAGAAGGGAAAAAATCTGGAGGCGAGACTCACCTACTTCAAATCTGGAAGTGCCCGGTAGAAGGAACCCTTTAAATCAACATTGAAGAAGAAGAAGTTAATCAGTGCAATAATCCAATTGAACGACCCGTTTGCAAGAATTGGTCAATAGAAACATTGCCCCATCACTCCAGCCTGTGAAGCTGATAATGCAGTTTTTTTGTTTTCACACCTAATGCATAAAATAAGGTTCATCAGTGCAATAATACAAGTCAACGAAAACGTTTGGGATTCGTGCCTCACAATTGTTATCTAATCCCCTATGCCCACCCACTGGGATTTTCTAATCTTCTATGCCCATCCACTAGGAGATCGCTAAAAGAGAGCTCTAATCTTCTATGGCAAGTAGTAGAGCAGTTGACAAAATCACAAGTCTAAGAAAAGTAGGCTCTTCAAAAGAATGTAGCTAATGAAGATGACTTAATAGTTGTACTAGTTGTAAGTTGTAACCTACTTAAGTTATGTACTACCTTCATATGTTTCCATCCTCCCCTGTCATCAGTAATTTTGGTTCTGCATGGGCTTTTTGTTTTTTTGTTTTTAGGTAATACGATGCGGTTAAGACATGAACATATAGGAGCTCAACAGAACCTAGGAAAGCAAACTAACTAGCAACAGACACAGTTCTAGGAATCCATTCTCCTTTTTCGATGAGACAAAATAAGCTTCCCAACAACATCATCAGGAATGCCTGTAAGCACTTCCAAGACTTCCTTTCTGTGGCTTCCCAATTTCAGCAAGTGCATTAGCGCATCTGTCCGCCTCCCGGGAATATCTGCGTGATTCGAAACTGCTGCAGCTGTCCCAAAAATTGCCTGTGAACATCAAAGACTTGTTTTGGTGAAGGATTTTCCACAATCAGGTTCAAAAAGCTTTCGCAAGATCTGCATCATCAATCTGAATCTCAAGCTTGTGCACATTTGACGCTGGAGCAAGTTGAAGGCCATCTTTTAGTGCCCTACACTCATCCTTAGCTGGGTTTTGTGTACCAAAATGACACGCAAAACCAATTTTCTGATGGCCGTGATTAATCTCAGATCAGGCCTCCCCCTCCTCCAGCACATCCGGAGGCTTCACCCACCACAACATCAGAGATTTACTTCCACCAGTCAACTAGTAGCGGAAGCCATCTGAAATGCACTGTAGTATTGTGTTTCTGCTTAATTATACTACCATTGACAGCAAGATATTAGCCGCTTTTGATAGATTTATCAATACAGGTTTCATTGATGATCTGTCTTTGCCAAAAGCATGGTTTTTTTCTTGCAATTCATAGAGACCACGGTCCCATAGGGAATAGAATACACCACGGGATAGCAGGATTTTCACACAATTGCTTCGATCGGACATCTGATTTAGTCCAACCTTTGATAGGCAGCTCAAATGAACAAGACATGCCCCTAGGACACCAAGCTCATTCCAGAATTTTTTGGCAACCACACAATTTCTCGGAATATGCCTCTAGGACACCAAGTTCCAACAAACCTAATGTTCTTGATTTTCCCTGCAGCAAATAGGAACACCAGTGACAAGTTTCTTCAGGTAATCAGTAATATCAAAGGCAATTTTTTTAAAGTACGCATCCCCTACTCAACCCTTGACTCATAACTCCTCCTCTTCCCTAGCAAGAGGGCCTTCAATAAGGCTGGGAAGCACACCAAGACCATTCCAATTCGGATTCCACGGACTGATATCAGACTCAGAGTCACTAAAAAATCTGAGGCCTTCCTCGAAAACTAGTATCCCCCACGGCCAATGCTTTCCTACAGCAGATGGGATTTTGATGACACTGATGTGTACACACCCATATAAGGCGCCCGGCCCCGATGGACTGCTTGCAAGATTCTTTGTGAGAAGCTGGGAGATCATAGGAGAACCATTATAAGCATGGTCCCGAGTTTCTGCAGTACTAACTGAGTTCATGTCAAGAGAAATGAAATCGAGCAAATTTCACCATTGTCCCAAAGCTCTGCTTGTACTGAAGCACAAACACCAATCTCCATCGTTCTGGGATAAGACCGCCTGCTCCCGCCATTCCCGGATTGCCTTTAGCGGCTACTTTCGTGTTAAGTCTAAACCATCCCAACAGGCGGGCGGGGTTCCCAAAAGAGTGATGCAGTAGCATCAACAAAATCAACTTCGTGAAAATCATTATAAGATGGCATGACAACTTATTACGCTCCTGCCAAAGCAAACATACAGTGCCTTCTCAGCAAAATATATTTCTTTTGCAAATTAACTATGAAAAGCAATTATGCTGTAGTGCGATAAAATTACAATTTTGAGGGAATATTGAAGTCATTGGAATCCATACTGCAAAACCAAACAAAAGAATCTTCGTGCCATTCCGTTCGCACGATTTTTCCCTCCTTCAATCGAACAGAGTGATCGTAATTCTCACTCCATTCCCCTTCATTTCATTCGTTTCCCATTCCATTCCTCCTATCATGTTTCTGTTTCCCCGGAAATGGCCGGTGACGAAAGTCACTGATGGTTCCTGTCTTCGGCTTTTAGAATGATTCTGGTTCTGTGGCGATTCTCTAAAATATGAGCTAAACGATAAAAGAAATAAAGAACGGGAGACGGCAACAAAGAACTGATAGAATAAACTGCAGGAAGAACTTGCAAGTTCTATTGAGCGGATCCTTTACAAAGCCTTTACTCCGACTATTTATAGCCGCCTACAGAGAATGATGGTTAGTGGTGGTTACTTTCTAGGATGTCAGTCTATACCTAAATTCTTGGATGTACTTTTTCAGCAACCTTTCCTCTCATCCATCGAGAGGTCGGCCTGTTAACTTTTTCTGCTTATCGCATGATGTCGCGTGCCGACCACCCAGCGTCACCGATATTTCCTACCCGCTCATAAGCGACAACCTACTCTTTAGACGCTGATGTGCTCCAAGCGCAGTGGGCTTTCAAGTTAACATCGTCCTCTGGGCCTTTCTGCTTGTCACGGCCCGAGTTAATATTGCGTCAGTGCATGCCCCTTTTAAATGAATCAAGATATGAGTTCTTTTAAACTTATCGGCAAAGAGGAGAACGCCACCAAGCGAGTTCTGATCCTTCTTTTGTTTTTCTTCTTTTGGGCTTTGGTAACTAAGTCTTACACAGATCCTGGTGTAGGCCGTCCTGCTATCCACAAACCCGATCGACGCTAGGATCAATCCAGGGAAGGTTCTACTAGCCGATCGAAGTGAAAAGAGACTGGCTCTGACCTCCTCACGCTGTCGGCCAACCAACCCCCGGTCACCGTTAGAACGCCTCCCCCTGATCGAGCTGTCCGAGCATTCGCTTCAAGTCAAAACCTTTTTGAACGATTAACCAGACCCCCTCACAAGATCAATCCATTAGAAGAAGTACCATAAGTTGTAATGAGAGTTTTAAAAATGTGATTTGGAGGCATGGTAAAACATTCTATGTCTAAAATTGTCTTGTGCCCAGCCTCCCGTTAGAAAGAAGAGGTGCATGATATAAAAATATTTACGAGATTTCTTCTCTAATGCCATCTTTTCACTACCAATTCATCATATATGGACAAACCAAAACGGCAAATGAAATGCCACTTCATTATAGCTCAAAGCCCAATGTTCTACGGAGCAAATCCATACGGTTTCACTTCAAACCATAGTAAAGCACTAATAACATTGTGCTCATAGAAACGAGAAAAATCAATAATTGATTTTTCATTTGTATTTGAAATCCTCACAAAGAGTCGGCCTAATTCTATAGCGTTTGATTCGGACGATACATTCGAAATGTTCGCTCATATGTTGTGATCATAAAGATGATTGATTGGATAATAATAGGGTTATCTTATCTTGCGTTCGCGAGATTCCGAGTTTAATTTATGCCGTGAGCGGATTTTTGAACGATTGGTATTGGATTATCTGACTGTGACATGCACAGTCATTCTAACTGTTAATGTTTTAATAGTGTCGTAGTGATGGGCTCTCGGGCTAATGTCTTTCACGATGGTCGACCCGCCTGTTCGTTTGCATTCAAACCACAAACGTCATCTCAGACCGAAGTGACGGCGGTGCAAGCCATCAACGGACACACACACCTCTTTTCTCTCTCTGAAACCTTTAATTCCAAAACAGAGAAACCTTCGAGGTGCCTTTCTCTCTCTAGCCATGGAGGACCTCGTCGGCAACGTCCGCCACCTCCAGGCCCTTTACTGGCAATTCTGTGAACCGGACGACGACCCCATCGCTTCGCAAGTCTCTCAGTCTTCTTCTTCTTCTCAAGCGTCCACCTCCGAAACTTACCTTCTCGGCTTCATCATCGCCAACATAGTCGGCCTTCGCTACTATTCCGGCACCATCAGCGGCCGCGAGATGGTGGGCCTCGTCCGCGAACCTTTGAATCCCTACGACGAGAACGCCATCCGGGTCCTCAACACCCGGACCATCCAGGTCGGCCACATCGAGCGCGACGTCGCCGCCGTTCTGGCCCCTTTGATTGACTCCAATTTGATCTCTGTGGAGGGCATTGTGCCCAACACTCGCAGCGGTGGGAGCAAGTTCAGGATCGCCTGCCAAGTTCACATCTTTGCGAGGGTCGAGGTCTTCGACCTCGTTAAGTCGGCTATTTCACGAGGAGGGTTGGTGCTCATTTCGGACACGGGTGCTTCGTTTGCCTTGTCGGAGGCGGTCGTGGTGAAGGAGAAGAAGGGTGGGAAGGAGGTGAGGAGTGTGGATGAGATTTTTAAGCTGGTGGACAAGAATGTCGGGAAGAATGCGATGATGGAAGCCCTGGAGCCACCGAGGGAGGTGATAAAGTCTGCGCTCTTTGATCACCAGAAGAAGGGGTTGGCCTGGTTGGTTCATAGGGAGAATTCCGGGGAATTGCCGCCGTTTTGGGAGCTGAGAGATGGTGAGTATGTGAACGTGTTGACGAACTATCACACAGATAAGCGGCCGGAGCCTCTGCGAGGCGGTATTTTTGCAGATGATATGGGGTTGGGTAAGACTCTTACTTTGCTTTCTTTGATTGCTTTTGACAAATTTGGTAGTTCTATCGTATCCAGATTTCGGTATGGTAGTCTTGGTGTAAACAGTGGTGGTGAACAATGTGGGCATGATGAGGTTAGATCTGATTCAGCTAACAGGAAGGGTAAGAGGGGTAGAACGAGTAGAGGGGTTTCTCAGTCTCAAAAGAAGCGTAAAACTCAAAACACTGGTTCGACTAGCAGTTGGAAGGCAACGTCTTCAAGTGTAGATGATGAGATGTCTGATGCGCCGGGTACCAAATCGACATTAGTTGTGTGCCCTCCATCTGTGTTTTCCACTTGGATTACGCAGCTAAGTGAGCATACTATACCTGGGAAGATGAAAGTGTATATGTATTATGGAGACAGGACGAGAGATGCCAAGGAGCTTAGGAAATATGATATTGTGCTGACGACATATACCATATTGGCTACCGAGGGACCTTGGGAAGAATCTCCGGTGAAAAAGATAGAGTGGTGGAGAGTTATTTTGGATGAGGCTCATCTGATTAAGAATGTGAATGCCCAACAGAGCCAAGCAGTCACTAACCTGAAGGCTAAGAGGAGGTGGGTGGTGACTGGAACACCTATTCAGAATGGTTCGTTTGACTTGTTCTCGTTGATGGCATTTTTGCGGTTTGAGCCTTTTTCTATAAAGAGTTACTGGCAAAGCTTGATCCAGCGTCCACTCAGCCAAGGGAATCAGACAGGGCTTTCACGTCTCCAGGTAATTTTTTGGTGTCAATGTTTTTCCAACAATTTATGCATTGAAGAGAAAGGTATATATCAGGTCTTGAGGATTAATATTGCAGTATGTCCATTTATGAGGTTATGTTAAAATGGAATTTTCTAGGCATATTATTTGATCCAATAACATGTCATTTGTGCCACTTAGTTTTTGTCTTATCTTACTTAGGAAATCTTAAAATGCTGCTTGAGATTATTAATACATGATGCAGCGCAGTTAATCAAATGTGAGGGACAAAGAGAAGTGTATAGTTTCTCCTTCTTCCATGTGATTCATTGACTAGTATGCACGTTATAACAATCACTTTGACTTATAAAATCAGGATAAATGTCTTTGATGATGAAATCGCCTCGTAAGTTCATATTGTAGCTTTTATTCTCATGTGCCTAATAGTTGGGACTGTTCATTTCTGTTCTTGTGTGACACATGCCCTGAACGTGGTATTATAATGTACTTTGCTCCATTTCAGGTTCTGATGGCCACCATTTCTCTACGAAGGACAAAGGACAGGAGTTTGATTGGATTACCCCAAAAAACAATAGAGACATGTTATGTCGAACTTTCTCGTGAAGAACGTGAACTGTATGACCAGATGGAAAGAGAGGCCAAGAGTGCTGTCCAGGAATGTATCAATGCTGGTAGTTTGATGCGAAATTACACTACTGTGCTTGGTATAATCCTAAGACTTAGACAGATCTGCATTAGCATGGCTTTGTGCCCTCCAGATTTGAAGTCGCTTCTCCCATCTAACAATATTGAAGGTATTTCCAAGTCCTAACAGCCTGATACTGTGTGTCACTTTATACTCAGTTTATTATTTCACCGTCGAGAGGACAAGTTTGTGATAATTGTTTGAGGTAGTTTGGTTGGTTGAGCTAGTGTTGTGCAATTGTTGTCACGGCTGTTTTTTGTGGTTTTGTATCTGTAGACATTTGTCATGCAGAACTAGGTTTCAGTCGTTTAAACATTTCTGGTTCTTGACTTTCCCCTAGTTTCCCACTTGGCCAAAATTGGGAAGAAAGAAGAGTTGCTGTCATAATGGTTCCTCTAGTTCACTTAACAATCTGTTCATGGATCTGCATGTGTATTTGGATGTTCTCTTGATTTACGCTCGAAGGAAATTTTGCCTATTCTGGACATTGATTAGGGCAACAGCTTTTTTTCGTTAGTAATTAAATTTGGAGTAAGACTCTATCAAGGATGGGAGTTGGACATGTTTTACTCTTCCGCACTGTGTGTATAGTTTACTTGTGAAGAAGTCAGCCTGGATCTAAAACTCTGGTTGGCTCAAATATGAAGTCAGTTTACTTCAACAGTATTAATGAGGATATTTGGTACATACCAGTCAACCCACTGCAGGGTTGCATGATAAAACTAATTCTGCAATCTGCCTGGTACTCAGCTATCTAAAATTGCCTTGGGAGTTATTATTAGGATCTGAAGAAGTGTTTTGTTACATTGAGTTTGAAGTACACACTTTATAGAACTTAAATTTTGGTTAATCATTGATATCCTTAAATTTGTACTTTGGGTTAATTATGCAATTGAATTTTCTATTTTTAAGTTACCAGGCCTAGGAAGTGTCATATATTAAGATTGCATTTCTATTATTTGCCCTTGGGAGACCAACTACAGTTGTCAAGGTCCTGTGTGCTTTTCGTAGATGTGCAATGTACAAAAGATTACTGCTATGTCAAATGTGGCGGATATATCTAATAACCCAGATCTCTAATGCGACAGATGCATCTAATAACCCAGAGTTGCTGACAAAGTTGGTTGCAGTGCTACAAGATGGTGAAGATTTTGATTGCCCGATATGCATTTCTCCATCTACTGATCTCATAATTACTTGCTGTGCTCACATCTATTGCCGAGCCTGCATTCTCAAGACTCTACAGAACTCCAAAAGGAGCTGTCCCCTTTGTCGCGGTCCTTTGACAGAGTCTGATCTGTTCTCTGCTCCGTCGGAATCATCTGAAAGTGGCAAAGTGGAAAATTGTTCCGAATCTGTTTCTTCCGCCAAAGTTACTGCTCTTTTGAAACTCCTCCTAGCAGCGAAGGACCGAAATTCTACTTCAAAATCAGTCGTGTATTCTCAATTTAGAAGAATGCTATTACTTTTGGAAGAGCCACTTAGAGCAGCCGGTTTCAAGATCTTGCGCTTAGACGGTTCGATGAATGCAAAAAAGAGGGCACAAGTGATTGAAGAGTTTGGTGCACAGGAGCAAAGTACACCCACCATGTTGCTCGCTAGCCTCAAAGCTTCTGGTGCCGGTATAAATCTGACGGCTGCATCAACAGTTTATCTGCTAGAACCGTGGTGGAACCCTGCGATCGAGGAGCAGGCCATGGATCGAGTTCACAGGATCGGGCAAAAGGAGGATGTGAAGATCGTGAGATTGATAGCACGTAACAGTATTGAAGAGAGGATATTGGAGTTGCAGGAGAGGAAGAAGAAATTGGCAAGGGAAGCTTTTGGGAGGAGGGCTTCGAAAGATCGGAAGGAGATTGGGTTGGACGATCTCCGCGCGCTTATGTCCTTGTGAATGATGGAGTAGTAGTTGTGCATAGTTCTTCTCACAAGTAAATTTTTGTTTGCCTACTTTTGGCTGTTTTCAATGTCGATTGGGCGAATTTCAGACAGAATGCTGTAACCGGCTTCGACTGTTCTGAAAATTTTTGTCTAAAACCTAGACCCGACATATGTACTTAAGCGCAGTTTGCCATAAACATGAATTGCTTTCTACAACCGAGGTTCTACTCCCTCCTCACCCCTCACTTTCTTTTCCTTCTATATTATATATCGACCAATCCGATATTGTGATCAATCAACTATTGCAATGTCCCAGTGTCTAATACAGGGCATAATTGGGCCATAACGGAATTTTTTCTTTGGTGGACTAACGGCACTTACCATTCCGGGGTGCCCAGATGCAACTGCTCTTGCTGAAAATGTTGCCACCAAGTCCATGGATTTGCTGGGATCTTGGGTCATGGACCTCATCAAGCAGGTAACAGCTATTCAATCTTCATTATTTAGATTGCAGTTTCAGTTTCATCATCACATCGGCAATCTGTAACTCATAGCGGATTCAATGACACCACATGAGAACTGATTCGATCTTTTTCTTTGTTCGAGTACTAATTCAACCTTCGAGTCACACCTGCACTTTTGATAGTGATACATCTGCACAGAAAGAACTTGCCAATCTCACAAAAATCAAGTCAAAGCCATGGCTTCAACGTTAAGACTGTCGGAAGCAGGGGAAGATACTGAATCTCGCATTCCCGAGGTAATGCTTCTTGCTTGATTAACTACTGATCCAGAGTTAGATGTCATTGCCTAGAGGTCTGGGCACCTTTTAATTAAACCATTCAACCACTGGAAGCTTACACAAGGAACGGTGATCCCAGGAATAATATCGAAATCACTTATAATCTCCCAAGAGAAAGCTGATTATAAGTATGTTATTGCGCCGGATGACATGGTTATAAGCATAAGAGAGGAAAACAGGGCAGAACAAAAAGAGCAACACATTGCTCAGGGCGTATTTTATGGCTTGTTCGGTGCTGAGGAACGCAGGTAGCTCAGGAGAGCAGTCGAATAGTTAACCAGCATATCTCTAGGTGGAAGGCATTCCTTAATCAGCGGAATCTCGATGAAGTTTTGTGCCCATTCATGAAGGGATGGGAACCTCTCAGGATCAAGTATCTTAAAGCCTCCAGTTTCTTCCATGACGCCGAGCCAATGCGGGATCCAACCGGCCACGAGATCCAAATAGCCTATCTTGTCTCCTGCGAAGAACTTCTTCCCTTCAATCTGCTTCTCGAGATATGTGAAAGACTCCAATGCGTTCTCCACTGCTTTCTCCTTTTCCAGGGCGTCATCGGCACGGCAGGCTCCCCAAGTGCCGAAGACACACTGTTCTCAGAACAAGCAAGCTTGTCATCAAGAAGAATTATTTGACTCGATGGGAAATCAATTCTGCTGTAGCCACAAACATGCATCATACAAAAAGAGTCAAAAAGAGTCACCTTGTCATCAGCAAACTGAGCCCAGAAACGAGCTTGAGCTCTCTCATAAGGGTCTTGAGGCAGCAACGGATAAAGATCGCCACCCTTCCACTTCTCATCAATGTACTCTAGAATCACTTTCGACTCTGCGATCAAAACCCCGTCGTCCAAGAGCACCGGGACCTTCTTGTGCGCCGGGTTCGACTTCAAAAGCAATTCGCTCTTCCCCTTGCTCCAGTCTTCGAAAGTGAGCTCGTACTCGAGGCCCTTCAGCTTTAGAGCCCACTCGATCCTCGTGCAGAACAAGCTCGTCGCGGAGACTATGATCTTTAACTTAGCCATGTTCGTGTTTTCGTTGTTTGGAGCAGTGTAATCGAGTGTGAGAGATCTCATGTACATAAATAAACACGAGGAGTGTTCTTGAAAACGATCCCCACGCTAGTCTACTGCTGCCAAGGTTGAATCTTGGAGCAGAAGAAAGGCGCGGCCGTTGACGAGAAACAGTAAAAGGCTGAGGCCAAGAAGGACAAACGAAATAGATTTGGTTGTTTAGTGTACACCATTACAGTTCGTCGTTCAACATAAATTCATCTTGAAACAAGAACAAAGCTCAATATACAGGTCTAAACTTAGTGTCAACCACTATAAAACTCGCACAGAATGAAGCGTCGGTTCATGGATCGATTTCCAATTTAATCTCACTAACCATAAAAGCAGAGAAGACTTATAGGCGTGTATACATGTATTTTAAAGGCTACATACATATGAATTTTTAGTGCTAGTTCTGCAGATTGAATAATTTTGTTTAGTAAATACTTCTGCAGTATTTCGACCGACAAAAAAAAATAGTTCTTCTGTAAATCTTATCACATTCGAAGCCAGGCAATTTTTTTACCTAACACGAATTGCAGACACATGATTTTACAAAAAATAGAGAATTCCAATACGTTGGAACACGTTGTATATTATAAGACAAATTTTATCATGTATATATAAAAGTATCAACGGTGAGTTTCTTCTTCTTATGTTAGAGACTCATGATTATATTTTTTTTTGGATTGGCTAAATATATGACTTAGTATGTACGTATGTGTGTGTGTGTATATATACACATTGACCCATAATTAATTAAAAATGTTTAAAATTGACCCGGTGCATATCAAAATAGAGTGTCGGGATCTTTGGACTCGCTTGTCGTTAGATTGTCTAGAGCGCCGACCACGTGTTGGTCACATGTCGGATAATGTACGAGACGATAAGTGGGCCCCGAAGAGTGTCGGTGCTACATAGAGCCCCGATGCCTCCTCTACCCTCCTATCAAATATCCTCAACAACCCCCGCAAGGTGAAAAGGGTGTCGAGCGGCACATGGCGAGGTGAGGCGAGGCAACGTCGGCATCCCCCGACCTCCGTGGCGAAGCTTCCTGCTCTGTCTTTGTTCACGCAGCAATGATAAAACAGGCATAATAATATAGAAGGGCAATATTGAATAAAACAAAATTAATTACACCCACAATTTTCGAAAATACTAAAAGCCCAAAGCTGGGTGAAAACAGAAAAGTTGTCCAAAAAATTCTCAATCTATTGCACTTTTACCAATTCGATCCTAAACCTTTTAAGTTTGCCAATTCGGACCTAGACTTTTTTCATTTTCTATCAATTGAGTCCATTCGATCAATTTTAACAGAAAATTGCGACGTGACCGGCATTAATATGGATAATTTTTAGTAATATTTTAATAGTATATTTTTTGAATTTTTTTAAATATTCTTCCTTTATTTTTCTTTACTTTGGTTTTTTTTTTTTTTTTGCAACGGTTGAATAGAGTCGCTCCAGCCACTAGGCAAGGTGTCGCAGCCCTCGGCAACAATTTGAACTAAAATGTCCAACTTCTTCTTCCCTTTTTAGTACACAGACGAATGAATTAATCATCTATATGTATTGTTATTGCTTAAGCATGATGATCTACGCGTGTTATTAGGAGCATTTTTTTTTTCATGGAAATGACGATTTGAGAGCTCGATTGCGTGATGAGATAATATTGGATGGTGTACTGATGTATATTTCATAAGAAGTCGCTAGCTTGCGATCGACGATCTGTCATTATTTCTGACGCCACGATGTTTCAATAAATGAGTGCTTTATGCAAAACACGCTGTGATGGTGCATGAATCTATGATCAAAAATAGCTGTGAGTACTTTGAGATTATCGGAGAAACATTCTCCTGTTTCAAACTAATGGTGGAGTGACCTACGGCTTCATGCTTTTTTATTAAACTTGTAGTTACAACTTCATAACATCTGTGATTTTATTATGAACCTAAAAAGAAATAGAGAACGACTACTCTCCTAAGGCAGCACCGTGTAAATTCTTGTGTCAATACTATTTTACTTCTATTCCTTCTCCAGGCATTGGATCCGTGCAATCTCCCAAAGATGACAGCGAGTCTTAAGCTTCCGCGCGCAGCAACTGCAAAAGCTCGTCGGCGGAGGGTGAGTTCATGGAGCCGGGTTTCATGCGTTTGAAGACGAAAAGTCCCGAGCCAACAATTTTGCACAGAGTGACCGCTTTTTACTGGACTTGTGATCAAGCAAGAGTTCAATAGTTTACAGTTTTCTTCTTAGCTGAAGGCAATTAAGACCACTGCGACCACCGCGAGTTAACCATTAGAGTCGTATTCTAGGAGGCGATGTTGATGTATTCTTTGCCGGAAATTGTATCCGGCAACCTGTAATCAAAACCTCAACGTCTGAGATATAATATGCTTGTTTGTCTTTACCTCCTATGGATCACTGACGAATTAGATGTGCTTTGTGTCTCTAGAATTCAGCTCGTCATATTCGATTATAACGTGGGAGATTACCACTTTCTCGGAATGGAGCTAAATTAGTTTGGCTTGTCAGTTAAAAATGGTTTTATCAATGGAGGAGACAGGTAGCAAGCAACCGAAATTAACAGAAGAAAAAGTGTCTTCCTGAGCAGATTGCCCAAATACAAAGTCATCAAGCCTGAAGATCTGCCCATGGCCATAGGGACCAGTTCGAGCGCTATCCAGGGCGCCCGGCTCAAGATCCATCGGCACAGCTTGAGGAACAAATCTACCATTAGTCGTCTCATTGCAGTAGACATTAGCATGCTCAAGCTGCAGATCAGATGTCCCAATTTACCGGTCAGTCGGATCCCATGTTCGTCACGGATGACTTCCCAAAATTTGGATCCAATCTGGTTACCACATTGTCCACCTTGAACATGAAGGATCTCTCTCATCTTTCCTTGTATTAACTCAGACTAGAATCGGTATCAACGGCAAAGGATTATGACCAAATTCAACTTCATATTGTTTCTTATACCTAACTTTATGGAATGCAATTTAGATGATAGCCACGAAAAGTCATCAGCTAGCAAGGTAGATCATGACTGTCTGGGCATTAGATCAAGTAACTCTCTTTCCCTGATGAAGAAAACGAAAGACAGCCATATGACCAATTCCATCTTGAAAACAAGCAAAGTTCACTCATGAAACAAAACAACCTCACTTCTTACATCTCGCCCCGTCTAACAAATGAAAATGGACGAAAAATATGAAAGATTTTAGTATGACAAACATGAATCTGTGATTGAAACAGTTTCTGCAGCCAGATCGGATTGTCCAAATGGATGCAGATTGAGAACTCACGACTAGTCAATGGATCTACAACTCGAGCAAACATGAGCCGCAACTTCCCACGGGGTACAGGCAAAAAACAAAGGATTAATAACACGAAAAACCCCAAACTAGTACACATGTGATAAATTTACCGCATATGACGCAAGAATCTAGTTCAAGTCTGCGTGTGCGACCTTTCCCGCATCCAAAATATGTTTCCCTCGTTTGTCGACTTCAGAATAGTTTTATTTTTTTATTTTTTTTGGTGAAGTAGGCATCTTAGGTGCGAGTCAGTTTCTGAAAGGAAGGGTTGAGCTACAATCTTTCTTTCCAGAATAGTTCGTCCGTCTAACCTGAGTTCTGTGAGGGGAACAACAAGTGAAGAAGACTGAACGACTTTGCCGGTGTATTTCGCATCTCCTGAAGAAGTAAGAAGATCTTCAGAAGAGAAGAATGGTTGCTTTTGCACAGAGAAAATTGTGGAGCTGCTTATAAACAATCCTGCAAGAGCCAAACAGTTTAAACTTCTCATTGGAGAGCCGTTAGTAACTGGTAAGGGACTCCCGAAGGAGCAATTGGAGAGCGGGATATGAGATGATCTTTGTGACTCGCTGACTCGAAAGCAGGAAGAGTCATCCATTTTCGATTCTGTGAAAGGCTACATCATGTTTGTGTTGCTCCAATGGACTGCTAGTCGTGGAATCTTACAAGCAGATTGATTTAAGCAGGTGAACTTTGACATGATCAAAACCCTCAATTCAAGCTCTTTATACGATGCGAGTTTAACAAGCATCTGGGTCTCCACTTTGGAGCTACATATTCTGTTTCATCACATCGACAATCTGCAACTCATAGTGGATTCAATGACACCACACGGGTACTGATTCAATCTTCTTCTTTTTTCGTTAGAGAACTACTTCGAACTACGCGTCGCACCTGCACTTTTGATAGCAATACATCTGCAAAAAAAAAAAAAAAGGATCTTACCAGTGACACAAAAACCAAGTCGAAACCATGGCTTCAACGTTAGACTCTCAGAAGCAGGGTAAGGTAGTGAATCTCGCCTTAACTTTAATGATCCAGAGTTAGATGCCATTGCCCAGAGGTCTATACACCTTTTAATTAACCCATTCAACCACTGGAAGCTTACACAAGGAACGATGATTCCAGGAATAATATCGAATTCACTTATAATCTCCCAAGAGAAAGCTGATTACAGGGATATTATTGCGCCATATGAGAAGGTTACAAGCACAAAAGAGGAGAACAGGGCAGAAAAACAAGAGAGAGCAACACACTGCTTGGGGTGCATTTTATGGCTTGCTCGGTGCTGAGGAACGCAGGTCGCTCAGGAGAGCAGTCCAATGGTTAACCAGCATATCTCTAGGTGGAAGGCATTCCTTAATCAGAGGAATTTCAACAAAGTTTTGTGCCCATTCATGAAGGGATGGGAACCTCTCGGCATCGAGTATCTTCAGGCCTCCGGTCTCTTCCATGACGCCGAGCCAGTGCGGGATCCAACCAACCACGAGATCCAAATAGCCTATCTTGTCTCCCGCGAAGAACTTCTTCCCTTCGATCTGCTTCTCGAGATATGCGAAAGACTCTAATGCAGACTCCACTGCTTTCTCCTTTTCCTGCGCATCTTTGGCACGACAGGCTACCCAAGTGCCGAAGAGACACTGTTCACAGAACAAGCAAGCACGTCATCAAGAAGAACCATTTGACTCGACGGGAAATCAAATTCTGCTGTAGCCACAAACATGGCGTGATATAAAAGTCCAAGTGTTTCTGAAAGACGAAAATCTGAAACACTTGCCAAAGAGTGAAAAGAGTCACCTTGTCATCATTAAACTGAGCCCAGAAACGAGCTTGAGCTCTCTCATAAGGGTCCTGAGGCAGCAACGGATAAAGATCACCTCCCTTCCACTTCTCATCAATGTACTCCAGAATCACTTTCGACTCCGCGATCGCGACCCCATCGTCCAGAAGCACCGGGACCTTCTTGTGCGCTGGGTTCGACCTCAAAAGCAGTTCGCTCTTCCCCTTGCTCAAGTCTTCAAAAGTGAGCTCGTACTCGAGGCCCTTCAGCTTTAGAGCCCACTCGATCCTTGGGCAGAAGCTGCTCGCGGGAGAGACTATGATCTTCAACTTAGCCATGTTCGTGTTTCGTTGTTTCGAGCAGTGTAGGCGAAACACGAGGCTTGTTCTTTACAATGACCCCTATGTTGTAGTCTAGCGCTGCCAAGTTGGAATCTTGGAACAGATGAATGGCGCCAAACAGATGAATGGCGCCGCCATTGACGAGGAACAGTGAAAGGCGAGGCCAAGAAGGAGAAACGAAATAGATTTGATTGTTTAATACATGTGTTGGATTCACCGTTTCGCAATAACAAAGCTCGCGCATTTCTGCTGACCTATGCGTGGATCCACACTTCATTGCTCAATACATATGTCGAATTCATGTCTCGAGTTTGAGTCCAAATTGTGAAAATAAATAAATATTTATGAACGGTATCATATTTCCTGTTCGACAAGAAGCCAAACTAAATATTTTGATTTTAAGTTGTCTGTTTGATTAGTCCAGATTTTGTAGGTTACGGAAATCTATTCCCATGTAGTTGTCAGCTTATGAAAAAAACAAGGAAAGAAAATAAAACAAAAAAAGGAAGCTTGCATTTCGCTGACGGGTGGACGAATTACATTGAGATGCGTGCTAGACGGGGACTCCTATTCGTCATGGCGTTGATCGATAATGTATATATAAAGGAAGTCTTGAAGCGCGGTACGAGTGCTTGTTCGTTGTCCTTTTTGCCCGTGGAATTACATCAATAATCCAAGTATCAAAGCAAATTAAATCTTATCATAAGATTGGCATTTAATTCCTTTGTGAGATTAAAAGATTATTTTTTGATGAATTATGGACTAAACACTATGTACGTTATTGAATGTAATTAAAGCGATAAATATTGAGATTGTTATAATAACTCGAGTGTGATTTTGTAATGTCCATTAATCGTTTGATCTATAGTAAAATTTCTTAGTACTCTCCCCATGGACGTAGGTCTCCACGACCAAATCACGTACATCGATGTTCGATTTATTTTATTGTTATGTCTATTTTATTGTTCGATCACTTGTTCCGTCCAACAATTGATATTAGAGCTTGGTTTGGATGAATTGAAACAAATCGATGGCGACGGAAGAAGTTAAAGTGAAAATCGACGGATTTGATGGAAAGGATTTTGTTTTCTAGAAGATGCAAATTGAGGACTTTCTATATCAGATGAAACCGCATTTACTCCTGTTTGGAGAAGAATTAAAGAAAATGAAGCAAGTTGATTGGGAATTCTTTGGATAGACGAGCGATGGGTGTTATTCGGCTGATGTTGGCTCGTAATGTCGCATTTAACATTGTGAAAGAGAATACCCTTGCTAGTTTGATAAAAACCATATCGGATATGTACGAGAAGCCCTCGCAATCAATAAGATCTATTTGATGTGATTTTTTTAAAATTTAAAGATGAGCGAAGGCACATCGGTTGCTAATTATATCAATGGATTCAATGTGATTGTTAATCAATTGAGTTCAATTGATATCGACCTTGAAGATGAGATATGTGTAGCGGCTATAGCTAACGATAATTCAAATAATGATGGTTTTGTCTTGTTTGTTACCGAGGATTTGTCATTTGGTAGATGGATTATGGATTCTAATTGTTCTTTTTATGCTACACCCCAAACAAGATACTACTTATCATTGCACGGATAGTAGTAAAGTGCATTTGGGGAACAATGTTGAATGCAATGTTTTAAGTGTTGGCGATATTAAAATCAGAATGCATGATAGTATTGCGAAGACATTGACTAGAGTGAGTCATATTTCAAAGTTGAATCAAACACTATTTCCTTAAGTGCCATGGATTTAGTCGGGTGTCGATATTCATCGAATGTGAAATCCCTGAAAATTGTTCAAGGTACTTTGGTGATAATGAAAGGAATAAAGCACAATGACATGTATGAGCTTCAAGGTGAGAAGTGACGAAATCCGCCCGTGAAGACATTAGTTGCATCTATTTGAGGGTCTAAACAATGGCATATGCATTTGGGACACATTAGCAAGAAAGAGCTAAAGGTTCTAAGTGAAAGAAATTTACTATGTGGCTATATTGCTTCGACAAATTGAGTGCATACATGTGTTGTGATTTAGATCAACGGGGAAAGTGCGATTTGGTACAACTATAAGAGAAACCATGGAAATTACAGATTACGTCACTTGGATATTCATAGGTTGTCGGGGTTTCCTTCGGGGAAGAGTGTCGATTTATGCTAACAGTTGTAGATGACTACTCGATGAGGACTTGGGCGTTTGTGCTTAGGCACAAATTTGATGATGTTGTAAAGATCATGTAGTTAAGAGCTTTGATCGAAAAGGGGACTAGTAAAATTATACAAATTGACAAAAGTATGGAGTTTTGTTTGTAAATCGTTAAACGAATTCTACATGAATAAAGATATTGTGAGACACCGCACTAATGCCAATGAACTAGAATATGTTACAAAGTTGATGAGTAGAAAATTACTAGAAACGGCCCATAAAATGCTCTCTAATGCTAGTATGGCTATGAGATTCCTAGTGGATGCGCTTAGTACAATGAGCTACCTAGTAAATAGATCTCATCTATTGCGATTAGATATTGGACTCCCGAAGAAGTGTGGTCGAGTAACATTACGATTATTATGTTATTAGAATATTTGCTTGCCCAAGTTATTCGAGTTAGTGATTGTAAGCTTCGATGGGAGGGCAAGAAAGCGCATGCTCCTAGACTATACACAAGGTGAGCGGGATTATCGATTGTGGTACCCGGAATTGTTCCATAGAAGTTATATTTGATAAGTCTTCGATTTCTGGTTAATAGTAATTATAGCAGTGTTCATACGGATTCTGAACGGTGTTTAGCTTGAGGTGGAGTTACAACCGAAACTCCCGAAGTAGCGGATACTAACGAAATAATCGACACATATAGTGCTTGTAGTGAGGTGAAGTTCGTAAAGCAAACGGTTCTTCTGAATCGCTGATATTAACAAGATACGTATTTGGTCTCATGACGGATATTGATGCAACGGTTTTTGTCGTGGGCCGAGGAGGTTATGTCGGAAAGTCCTTGTGGAGCGCTTAAAGGTACATGTACAATTGATATTCAGATGACAGTTGTGAAATTCAAGCGCGGCTTGGACTTGTGTAAGAGTAGTAACGAAGTTCGTATTTTTAGGGAAGCGATTGTGACTTGAACAAACATCAAGCCAAAGTGGAGGTTGTTGAATTTATGTCTCGAGTTTGAGCTCAAAGTGAAAATTTAATTTGCGAAAATAAATAAATATTTGTAGATGATATCCGTGGTAATTATATTTCCTTTTCGACAAGAAGCCAAACTGAATATTTGGATATTAAGTTGCATGTTTGATAAGTCCCAATTTGGGAAAAGTATATTAGAAATGCCATAACTTTTGTACGGCGTTCACTTGAGTGTCATAACTTTTAAAACGTTCACTTAAGTGCCATAACTTTCAAAAATCGTTCACTTGAGTACCATATTGACGTGGCCATCGAAAAAGCTGACGTGGCAGACGAAAAGTTGATGTGGCTCGTCGGAAAGCCGACGTGACATGCCAAAAAAGTTGATGTATGTTGACACCTAAATTTTGACTAACCTTTTTAATCGTTTTTGCATAAAAAAATTAGAACTAATTTTAGTTCTAAAAAAAATAATAAAATCATTTTTTATGTTTATTTTTAGCATCCATTGCATTACACTTGCAATTTTGTCGGACCGGCGGTGAATGAACTTAAAGTGATGGTTCTAAGCTCAATTTAGTCGATTGGACTAAGCCTGCGGTGAATGAAAATTCGGCCAAAACCCATGAATATTCATAGGGTTGAAAATTGCATGCCAAGGTGGAATATTGATTTATCTTGAAACTTTGTAAGAAATTAAGCTAGCTATTATCACAGAATATAAGAGATATAAAAATATTTTATATTGATAATAAAAAAGATCTCTTTAGAAAGTAGCCGACCCTAGCTTTGCTCTATAAATACATTTCATGTTCACAAATCCGAAGGGCGGGGAGGCCAAACATTATACACATACGGCACATTGAGAATAGAAAGGGTCTCTTGACCAAAGCTTTCCTGGGACAACCGAGGCCCTCACTGTTGAAGGCTGAATCTCTCACCGCTTAAGGTTCGTTTTATCACTGTTCGATACTTAAAATAACCTCTGTTCAGTGCTCGAATCCCTGCTGTTTGGGGATGGTTTCGCTGCAAATCGGTGCTCGATTTGGTTGCAGTTTGGCCCAATCTTCTGCTGCAGTTTCAAGGACAAACGTCCTGTTTCGTGACGTTTTCCTCCTGTTCAGTGCCCAATTGGTTGCTGTTACGATTGCCAAACCCCTCCTATTCTGGGAGCCATTTCTTCACTAATTTGCTGCTGTCCAGGGCATTTATATAGTTGTTGCAGTCCAGAACAGCTCTGTTTTTGGACGTGTGTTTTTTTACTAACCTGTGCAGGTTTCACGCCCGCAATTGAGAGCTGTTTACAGCATTATTTTGGTGCAAATTTCTTGTCGTCTGGTGCTGTTTTTTAGGTGGATTTATGCTTGAATTTGCTGCCGCGAAGTGAGCCTAATCGGAACCATAAACTCACCTTGCCAAGCCCCGCTAGCCACCGCCGGTGTCCGGTGATCCACGTATCCACTCGCCAAATCCAATCAAGCGATCTCGAGTAATTCGATTCAATTCAAATTAGGAAAGTTATCCATAAGATAGGTAAAATTCTGATTTCAAATATTCTATTGCCTATCTCGAAAAATTCTGCATATTTAAAAATATATTTGCATATCATGTCATATTTGCATATCTTGCATATTTGCATCAAAGTGGATATTTTTTTTTAAAATACAAGGTTGATTAGAAAAATTTTCCTTCCTAATCCGCAACTTGCCATACAATTGAGAAAGTCCATCTTTAGGATTATTGATGAAATACTCGATTAGGCAAGGATTTGGGTTCAATCGTTAATCGTGGGATTACGAATTAAAGATTGACTCAAATATTCGCGAAATATTTCAAAACTTGATTGATATATCCACTTTCTTGATTGGCATTGATTGGCATATTCACTTTCCCAATTTGATATGAATTGATTGATTGTCATATTTTTTTAGAATATATCCATGTCGCGTGTTGTAATCTCGAAAATTCTAAAAGATTTGCATTCATTCACTTTTCGTATTTGAAAATTGCATATCTTTTCAAAAGAACAACATCATGTAGATAATTGCATGTCTAATCCTTTTTTTGTAAATAATTAGATTAGATTGCATTTTAGGATAGAAATTGCATGTTTAAATAGAATTTCATGTCTAAAATAATCTATCTTTAGTAGGTTAAGGTTTAGGCAAATTTAAACCTTAAAATATGCAAGATAATTATCTTTAGGCATAGTTTTCTTTAGGGTCATTCATTATTCCGAAAATACAAAAATAAATCATTCATGTCATGTCATCATGCATTGTACATCATCTTTGCCATGTCATATATATTGCATTTGAATTTATATTGCATATAGAATTGCATGTTTAGGGTTTTAATTAATTCGCACGCCTGTAGTCGATTTGATTAAACCGAACCATCATTTATACCATAGTTTAATTTAATTGCATGTCATCTAGGTTAGTTATGTAGTTAATTAAATTAATTTCATATGCATGCTTAGGATTTCCTTGCATTTAATTTAATTCATTTGCATCTTAGATTAAATTCATGCGTTGCATACATGTTAGTCTTTACCCCCATTAAAAATGAAAATCCAAAAGTGAGAACAATTTGCCTTGGCGCGTGCTCTTTGCACACCATTGACTTCCGGTTGTTATATTAATTGATTGTGCACCCGCAAGATAACCTTTGTTAGTGACTTAGGTTAAAATCAATCAATATTGCATTCTCAAATGATTTTTCATGAAATAAAATGATACCGAAAGGGCGTTAGAGTAATCTAGCGTAATCAAGTTCCAATCCTCAATCTCTGTTCGTAGAAGTAATTTAGTTCTCCCGCTAATTTAATTAGGTTTCTAATCGACCTACCAAGAAACGATTAGTGGCGACTCTAATTAAAAACATTTGCATGTTAATTATTTGAACTTTAAGTTGCAAATTGGTAGGGCGTGGGAGAGTCCGAGTTAGGTTAGTTAAATAATTAGATAATCCATTAGCCTGGAAATTTTAAATTTTTAGGTCGCAACAATGTAGCACTAAGTGAAAGATTTTGCTCAAATCATTTGAAAGATTTTTGAAAGTTATGGCACTTAAGTAAGCGTTTTGAAAATTTGAGTATTAAAGTAAATGACTTACACAAATTATGGCACTCATTGTTACTTATCTCTCCCAATTTTGTAGGTTACGGAAATCTATTTCCGTGCAGTTGTTGGCTTATTAAAAAAAATAAAGAAAATAAAACAAAAAGAAGGAAGCTTGGATTTTGCTAACGGTTGGACAAATTACATTGAGATGCGTGCTGGACGTGGACTCCTCTTCATGGTGGCGTTGATCAAGAATATATGTGTATATGCTCATGTGTACATGTGTATGCTCATGTGTCAGGGGACGAAAATCAACGAAAAGGGAGTCTTCAAGCGCCGTTCGAGTGTGTTTAGTTCTTTTATGAGATTGGAGAGATTATTTCGTGAGAAATTAAAGGTTAAATATTGTGTGCGTTATTAAATATAATTGAGACTGTTTGAGTAAATCGAGTGTGATTTTGTAATTTTTGTTGATTGCTTTATTTATAGTGTAAATTCATTCCTCTCTCCATAAATATAGATCTCCACAATCGAACCACGTACATTTAAGTCTCCAATTTATTTTCTTATTCTTATCTATTTTGATTGTTCGATCGTTTATTACGCCCAACAACAAGTCTATAAGCCTGCTGAGTAGCATTTTTTACTTGGTATCAACCACAATAAAATTGGACACAGAATGAAGCATCGGCCCATGGATCGAGTCGAATTCTAAGTCGCATATAAATCTCCTCAACATATGCCATATAAAAATTAACATGGAGCACCTAGTGCTGACCG
Source organism: Rhodamnia rubescens (assembly GCA_021437795.1). Taxonomy (NCBI): domain Eukaryota; kingdom Viridiplantae; phylum Streptophyta; class Magnoliopsida; order Myrtales; family Myrtaceae; genus Rhodamnia; species Rhodamnia rubescens. The sequence goes on from JAILYA010000008.1 coordinate 1,383,494, forward strand.
GAGGGGCGGAAGTGGAGAGTTATATCGCAAATCGATTCAAAACGATCATACAGATAATAGAAAAAATTAGACGACGCACGATTTTACCTAGGTTCACCCCATAATAGGGTTACGTCCCGCAAAGAGATTTCATTATGATTTAGGTTTTACGCACAACTCGTTACAATAATCCAAAAACGAGCAAATATATATGCTCTAAACGGGCCAAAACCTAAACCTATCCAAAACTCTTTTAATCCCTCAACAAATTGGCCGACTTAAATAAAATTCCAAACCCTTTGTCCGGTCAACACCTCGGTTGGGGCGGGTGTTGAGGGCGCCCTCCGACCCCGATTCTATACGCATATAAATCGCCTCAACATATGCCATACAAAAATTAACATGGAGCACCTAGTGGAGTGACCAGAGGGGCGGAAGGTCCTCGTCAGCCCCGCTTGTTGGGTAAATTCCCGGTGAAATATGAGTGTATACATGTATTCGCTACATCTGAGTTTTTAGTGCTAGAACTGCAAATTGAATAATCTAGTTTAGTAAATTGCCTCTTCTGTAAATCATATCACGTTCGAAGATCCTCTTTGTTTTCTCCTTGATTCCCTTTCTAATGTATTTATCAGAGTCGGCATCCATTTTGAAAATCCCAATCTAGAATGACGAGGCCCAATTTTGAAAAGGATGCTTATTCACCATGTACGAGGATCCCCGCTAAGCATCCATGGCCGAATGGTTAGACCGCTCTACCACTGAGCTAATGGCCCATCGTGCGGGCCTCCCATCGGGGCCCACTATGTCAAAAGCCAGAGAAAACCCCCTTCTCATTATCAATGAACTCCTGACGTATACGAAGGATTGAAAAGGCAAGTATATCTCCCTATCGAGCCCCGTGATGTCACTAAATCAATCTTTATAGCTTACCATAAAGATATTTGAGCTTTCCAACCACATAATAGTTTATTAAATTGGGATACGAATTGTCAATTGGAACCTTAAATTGATAAATCATTAATCTAGATCAATCGAATTATACAATAAGTAAAGTCTAATATGCATATTTTAGTATGATTCAGAGCTTGTAGTAAATATATCTTAGTTTTCAACACATGCTACAGATGCCATGAGTCAGTAAATATTGCCACTCGCAGCTTTTTAAACCAAGAGATTACGTTGGAAGATATTCATATTAGATTTTACTTATGGAAATCCAACGGTGGAGATGGCTCCGCCGCCTTTTGATCTTAGATAGGAAAGTCATTCATTAAATTTTCTCGTCTTGGCACAGAGACGAGTCTTGCGGACGCTCAAACGCTGCTCTGTTCCAACATCGCAGAGCTGAGGATCTCTCTCAAGGTTAGTAGCGATTTCATTACTGATGCCCTCGTTGTTCCGATTTTACTTCTACTGTTCTGAATCGGGTTGATTACATATTATGAAAAAAAAGAATTATCACGCAGTTTTTCGACCGTTGCTTGCACCCTAAGCAATTTTCTCTTCCATCGTTTCCACAATGGGGGAGTCAATCGATGTCTGGAGAGAATTCTTCAGAACCACCGCAGGCACTGACGTCTTTGAGTTCATTGACAAGGCGGTCGCCATCGCTGCGATCGATCGCCCCAAAGATTTGCTGTTGCAAAGAGACCGTATCGCGGAGCGGCTGTTCTCGTGTGAGACCACTGGGGCCAGAGGTGACTGCGCACTCACGAGTAAAGAAAGCAAGGCCAATGGCAACAACGGTAATGTTGCGCATGATGTGGTGAACATCAAGCACAGTGACGGAGAAGCTGAGACACTTAGCGATGATATGGAAAAGACATCTCAAGTTGTTGGCGAAGTTGTAAGGATCAAGCGGGTCTTGGACAATAGCCGACATGAGGTCTGTGCCCTGACTCCGAATTTGGTCCATCGCTGGCGAGTTTCTGTTTCGATCACATCCTCCATTCGGAATATTATTTGACCTTAAGTTTTGTTTTTTTTTCTGTAGAGCATGTCATCTAACTTGGCTCTGTTTCTTGGTACGGCAGTCCGATTCCACGCTGTATGAATCACTGAGAATACTCGAGTCAATGAGCATCACTGTGGATATATTGGAGGTTTGATTGAAGTTCCATATGGAGTGATACATTCTTTTTTACATCAATTGTCCGTATCTTAGTCACTTAATTTTTATGATTTCTCGCAGAAAACTAAAATCGGAGTAAGCGTCAACCATCTCCGAAAGAACTCCGTATCGAAGCAGAATGCTCAGCTTGCCCACCACATTACTATGTATGGAGTGATCCATTTTATTTTATTTTATTTTTTGCATAGGATAAGTTTGTTTCATTGAATTTATTTGTCAAATTGTGGTCCTGCAAGAGCACGGTTGTATGATTCTTTTCTTTTGTAGGGGATGGAAGGCTATGGTCGAAGAGATAGGGCGCGGCACAGAGGATGTTGCTGGTATTAATTTACTGCACGAACATTCATGTTCTTTAGCTGGAGCCCCCACATGCTGAGTTTTCTTTACTGTTGGTGCTTGTAATCTTTCTGGAGATCCTCGCAATGTTAAAGACGGAAAAACATCTTCCGTCGGAGAACCTCGACGGGAGAAAAACAACTTCAACAAGGCCGGTTCCCTTGCTAACAGGAACCGGGGGCTGATTGTAAACCAGCACAAGGGCGCTGTGAAGCCCAATGTGTCCTCAAATACTAACTCGAGGACAATCCCAGCTAGCGAGGTCGAGTCACGGAAGTTTGAGAAGGAGAGAATGCTTCAGTCGCAAAACTCAAGCCGATCAGTCACGGGGTGCAGACGACCGCTTGCCAATCAACAGGACGACGTAAGTAGAAAAACCAATTTAATTCACGGATATCCTTCCAGTTAAAAGAACTGACTTGTTCATTTGGTTCAATCAGAAGATCAAGGGCTGGAACGAAGTTGAGGGCGACGTGAAGTTTCAAGCCCCCAAGAGGAAGTTGCTAGGACTTTATCAAAGAGCCGAAACGGGTTAGTTATTTGATTTCGTAGTATAGCCGGCTGTTGCAGGGACCTAATTTAATACTCAGCGGCGCATAATTCTATTATTCCTATCTCGACAGACAAGAGGCGGCGTACGGTGCAGGCATTGGATCCGGGTGATCTCCCAAAGAAGGCGGCAAGTCATAAGACTCAGGGCGCCACAACTGCAAAAGCTGGCCGGCCGAGGGCGATTTCGCGGAGCCACAACTGCAAAAGCTTGCTTGAACGTTTGAGATCAAGCGAGAGTCGCATTGTTCATAGTCGTCCTCTTAGCTGAAGTACGATATAAGACAGCTGGGTGTTGATCATTAGGGTCGTATTTTAGGAGGTGACGTTGGATGAATTCTTAGCCGGATATTGTATTATTGCAACCTGTCATCAATCAAGACCCTAATTTTTTGAGCCATTCTTTGAGCCATTCATCCTCAGATTCACTTACTTCAAACCATGTAAGAATGAAATTCTTAGAAACACTTTCCCATGGAACAGTTTTAGCGTCTCACATCGTCCTACTCAGTTAGAAGTCGTTTGGCTTAAAAACTGGAACAAATCTAGGTCAGAAGAGAAAGGGGAGCTACTTGGCGGAAGGAGTTTTTTTTTTTTCACTGTTCCTATTTTGATTATATGTATATTTTTTGTGTAAAGTGGTTTTATGCCTTGAGGAGATCTAGGTGACAAGAACAGAAAATAAGAGATGGATATCAGGAAGAACGTTTTAGATTCACATCAAACGTTGTTGTCTGTAGCACAAGATAAAAAGGACAACACATCTGGAACCAACAATGAGGTAAAACGACATTGCGAACACCACCGTAACTCGGACCTTCCAAAACGATATCAGCAAGTACTTTCCACTACCTGTCCGATCATCATCCCCTGATATCACTGCAGACATGTAATAACGCAATAACGGACACTCATGCATCCATTACACTTCCGCCGCTAACTCTCACATGTCATCCGGTATTTCCTCCTCCTCCTCCTCATCTTCATAATCGCCTTCCTCATCGGCAGTCGCATCTTGATATTGCTGATACTCCGACACTAGATCATTCATGTTGCTCTCCGCCTCGGTGAATTCCATTTCATCCATTCCTTCACCGGTGTACCAGTGCAAGAAAGCCTTTCTCCTGAACATGGCAGTGAACTGCTCGCTCACCCTCCTAAACATTTCCTGGATGGAAGTCGAATTCCCGATAAATGTGGAAGCCATGGAAAGCCCCCTGGGAGGAATGTCGCACACGCTTGATTTCACATTGTTCGGAATCCACTCCACAAAGTAGGAAGAGTTCTTGTTCTGCACATTTATCATTTGCTCATCGACCTCCTTGGTACTCATCTTGCCCCTGAACATGGCCGACGCAGTAAGGTATCGACCATGCCTTGGGTCAGCAGCGCACATCATGTTCTTGGAATCCCACATCTGTTGTGTGAGTTCTGGCACTGTCAATGCGCGATACTGCTGGGAACCGCGAGAGGTCAGAGGGGCAAAACCAACCATAAAGAAGTGCAGGCGAGGGAAGGGGATCAGGTTAACAGCAAGTTTCCTCAGGTCAGAGTTCAGTTGACCAGGGAAACGGAGGCAACAAGTAACTCCACTCATGGTTGCAGAGATCAGGTGGTTCAGATCACCAACTACAAATGCATAAAAAAAAAAAAGCAAGCCAAGATTTCAGGCAATCATCAATAGTCAAAATGCAATACACGAAATGAAGGACAACAAAAGCATGAGACAGTAGTCTAAAGTAGAAGTACCCAATATTACAACACTATTGCATGGCCCAACAAGATGGAAATAAAGTGCATACTTATTAAACTATTCTTATTTCATTAGTTTAAATTGAACAGACCAGGCTAAAGAACTCGCGATATACTTATTTGAATTGTAAGAAGGCTACAATTCAATAAAATAATAGACAACAGTAAAACACTAGATTCTAGGCAATCAGCAATGGTCCCAGCATGTCTGAATCTCTATTGTTTGGGCCACTTTTCTCTTTCAAATGCACCTCAGCATGCCAGAAGTAAAACGATTATATCAAATAAAGTTGACCATGAAGAAACTACATCTAAGGCCATGAATTCTTGTCTACTTACAGCTAGGTGTTGTCAGCTTGAGTGTCCGGAAACATATATCATACAAAGCTTCATTGTCCAGAACCATGCATTCATCTGCATTCTCGACAAGTTGATGGACAGAAAGGGTGGCATTGTAAGGCTCGACCACTGTATCAGAAACCTTAGGAGAAGGGAACACAGAGAATGTCAGCAACATCCTATCAGGGTATTCCTCTCTGATTTTTGAGATGAGCAAAGTGCCCATTCCAGAGCCAGTTCCTCCACCAAGTGAATGGCATACTTGGAAACCTGTATAAATAGCACCTGAGGTTATGGCATCTTCATCCAGTAGATAAAATATACTTTTGAAGTTATTCCTATAACTTGAAGTCCCCTATCCACATCCTCAAGCCCCAATATAGAAAAGGAAATCAAAACATTAATTAGAGTGTGAAATTAATCCCCATAGCTCATAAACTGGTCATATTTTCCCCGAGAAACAAGGTGCATGCAAATGTAGGATAAAGTGATCCACAAGGGGTAGCTATAGTATCTCTTAAATGTTTATTAGCTACAGATGTAAGTTTATCAACTTATAATTACTGAAGTCTACCTACCAGAACAAATGATTAAGTACAACACAATCAATCTTTACCTTGAAGACAATCGCAGTTCTCAGCCTCCTTTCTCACAACATCAAGAACTGAATCAATAAGCTCAGCACCTTCAGTATAGTGCCCCTTCGCCCAGTTATTCCCAGCACCAGATTGCCCAAATACAAAGTTATCAGGCCTGAAGATCTGTCCATAGGGACCAGTTCGAACACTATCCATGGTGCCCGGTTCAAGATCCATCAGCACAGCTCGAGGAACAAATCTACCGCAAGATGCCTCATTGTAGTAGACGTTGACACGCTCAAGCTGCAGATCAGATGTCCCAATGTACCGTCCAGTCGGATCTATCCCATGTTCATCACAGACGACCTCCCAAAATTTGGATCCAATCTGGTTACCACATTGTCCGCCTTGAACATGAAGGATCTCTCTCATCTTTCCTGTATTCATTATGATAAAATCAGTATCGACAGCATAGGATAACAACCAAACCCAAGTTCTATTATTTATAACACGTAAATTAATTGGATGCTATTTAGACAATAGCCACGTAAGTCATACGATTTACCCAAGCACAAGAGACCATAGATATGACAAACAGAGCGACTGAGCTAGCAAGGTAGATCACGAGTGTCTAGGCATTAGATTCTTTGATCCAGAAAAATAAATACCAGCTTACGCATGAAACAAGACAACCTCAAATCTCCAGTTGCGTCACTAATTCTCGAAGATATTAGACAAGAAAATGGACGCCAAAATATAAAGCGGCATAACAAACACGAATCTGTGATTTAAGCAGTTTCTCTAGCCAGATCGTATTGTCTAAACAAATGCAGACCGGAAAATGACAACTAGTCAACGGATCTACAACTCAAGAGGACACATAAGCCGCAACTTCCACTGATCATGTGCAAAAACGAAATACCAAGCGAAGCTCTAGCTGATTGCTCGGGAGAAAGATCGCAATCCGCAACGGTTCGAACCAGCCGAGACACACACCGCGTCGACACGGATCTCGCAGCAGAAGCACACGGATCGAACTCATTTCCAGCGACAGCATTTGAATCAAGCATAGTAACACCACCTCATCAATGGCGGCCGATTAACTACCAGATCTACTCAATGCTCTGAAAATTCGAGAGAAAACGAAGCACGACGAAGCATCGTTCAAAGAGTCCACGACGAAACTCACCAGAAATGCAGGCGAAATCCGGAGGATCGGAAGGATTTGGAGACGGAGAGCGAGCGAGCGATGGAGTGAGGTAGGTAGCTGAAGCGAGACTGAGAGTGGAATTGTGAAGGTAACAAGCTGCGACCGAGGATTCTTATATATGCGACCGAAGAGGGAAGCGCAGCGTCAAGTGTTGTACCGTTTCGCTCGATCCGACGGCCAGCGTCGTTTCCCTCCTCCTTGATGATGAGGCCCCCCGGATGCCGTCCGATGGAGACCGCGGACGGCTTGGATACGTTTTTACTGTTTTTCGAAAACAAACGCTCGACGAAATTTAACGTAGTCCGACGAGTGGGCCCTCCTCCGAGGTGTCACTACGGGTTTTAGATGTCCCGGATCCACTGGATTACTTGCTCCATATACGCATCCGTACATCATCCAATAACCCCTGTTCTTGGTGAATCTCATCATGTGATCGGACGGCTACGGTGTATTGGATTTACATGCACTCAATACATTTTAGTGGCGACTCCTAGGCGTAAGGGCCGATCATCTTCCAAAAGTTTTATGGAGTGCTCGGAAATCATATCTTTCGGCGCATCTCGGCCTTCGAATGTTTGAGATGTCACGGATGACGCATCAAAATGACTTGTCCGCCAAATCGTGCCGGGAGCAATGCTGTGAGTCCATCAATGGCGACATCATAAGCCACTGAAGCGACGCCAATTTCGAAAAAGTTACGATATTTCTAAACGTATCTTAAATCTGAAAGCTCGATATTAATTTTAAATGGAGTTTAATTGAGTTGATGTTATACGTCGGTTCAATAGAGATGGTTAGACCGTCAACTAAGAAAAATCGGATGAAAATTAGCCCGGGAGCCTTAATTAAGATTTAGGATTACATAGAATTAATTGAAAGGGCGGGAAAATAATTATGTTATGTTTCAATAAATATAAAATTTTTCTGAGTGATTATTCATGTATGAGATACTCGTTTGTTTTCAAAGCAGGGACGACCACATGATCCCTTGAAAGTTCGATCCGTCGGTCACAACAAATCGACATTTTATCTTAGTTTTTATAATTAAGCGCCCTGCCACATAAAAACTTTTTTTTTCTTGAAGTACCAAAAAAAGAGTGGATATTTTTCTCGGGCGGCACTTGGGAGTGAAAAGGTTGGTCCGAGAATGCGCTGCAGACCACATGAGCAGGACGAAATTGACATGTGACCTGCCAAGTTATGCCAGCCAAGATGTCGGACTCCATTCTCTTAACCATGGTTAGGATTTAACCGGGCGCCCAGTTAATCGGAAGTACCCAATCATAGCGGAGTGGAATCCGTGCTTGCTTGGTTTAGTGTGTAAGCATCCTTTGACTGCTTATCTTTATTAAATTTGGGGGAACTAACTTCAATCACAAGACCAGCTGCGCTTGATCTGATCATTATCTCCAAACTATATTTTTAATTTGAGGATGTGGGACAACAGGTGTCGTTAAGGGGAATCCTATGGAAGGTATTCGCAATTTATTGAGCTACAATTATACTCGTTCCGTATTTTGCGAACACGGCGTGTTTAATTCAGCACGCCACGGCAGATGACTTCGCCGTTTCGCATTAGAAATAGTAAAATAGTTTGCTCATGGGGTGCGTCGCTTGCTGATGTCCATTTATTTTTATTGTCGATGCCAATAAGAATAATTCTATAAAAGCTGTGATTGATCTAGCTTCTTTTCATGACAAGGCATCTTATTTTGGATAGGTGAACTTTGAACCCATGAAATCTGATGGGCTAGGTAAGATGCGAGCATGGGCCCAAGCCCAAATGGGTAAAGATGAAGAATTGTTTACACTTGATGATGCGAGGAATTGACCGATCATTCAGCGTGGCTCGGTCTTGATCTAGACACCTGGGTAAATGTTGGAGTGGATCGGTCTCCGGATCAAATCAAGGGTGTCTTTGTTTGAGTGAAGAAATTCTCGGAAAATTAGTTTTTTGAACTTTCACGCATTTGTTTTAATGAAAAATGATAAGTCAATGGAAAATCGTTTACCGTCAAAGAAAATATCCATACTTAAAAATTAGAAGGAAAAAAAAAACTCCCCACTAGGGAAAGGGGAAACATTTTCTTTCAAAATTATTTTTATGGAAAGTACTTTCCTTTATAAAAAATATTTTCTCGAAACAAACACATCACGAAGCTCTAATGTTTAGTAGAAAATGAATGAACCGGAATACTTTTTTTTAAATGATTAGTTAATGAAAATAATTAGTTAATGGAAAACGTTTTCATCATCTACAACAATATACGTCTAAACATTTTCTCGGATTATAAGAATGTTTTTTGTACATTCATTTTTTTTAGGCAATAGAAGTCATCGTTTTTAGAAAAATTTATTTGGATTTCGTTCATTTTCTGAAAAGCAAGAGATTTTTCGATTGCAATGCGAGACAATACATCCTCATCTTGACTAGTTTAGAGACCAATTACTTAGTTAAATTAGGATTAAAATTATATTTATTTTTTTATTCAATGCGAGACAATCCACCCTCATTTTGAAGAAATTCATTTCAAACCCTAGTTTTGCTTTCCGCCCCCCAAAGAGCATTGTACAATCTCGGCCCCTTTTTACCAGAAACTCAATTGGACCTGATGATGAGATTGGGCTTGAAAAGAGCCTGTGCTTCCGTTCATGTCAATCCATCTTTCCATGCTCTAATCCCCAACTCTTATGGGTCATGACAGCTCTAATTACTACTAATTTTGCCCAAAGGAAGGACGGAACAGAAAAGCTATCCTTCGTGAACTGAATTTAGACTTCCTCCATTTTCCATTAGTCTCTCCTAAGTCTCTGATCTTGTGCTTCTCTTTTGCTCTTTTACCATGAGCCGAACTTCGTGAAGGCACGTAAGTTCAAACCCATGAAATACTTGGTCTATCCAATAGGACCCGATAAGATCAAGCTCGACCATTTACGTTCGGGCATCAAAATGGGTCTAGAACCCATATTTGACCCATTTCATAGTGGTGGATCATCAATGTTAAAGTTTTCAGCTAAGAAAACAACAACAAAAATAATTAGCTATATATGTAAATTTATAAGAAATTTTTTTTCTAAATTGAATTTTAATATTAAAGTATTTTAACAATATAGGCCAGGATCGGATATGGAGTTCTTAGATTTATATAGAATGAAAATAGATGAAAACGGTTTAAATGGATCAATATTGATCGGATCATATTCGATTCGATTTAAACCCGATCCTATTCATCTATTTGGCACCTCTAGCCATATGGGAGATTAGCCTAAACTCCATTAACTCCTCAAGTTTTGTCGTGCGTGACGGGAAGGAATGTTCCACGTCGATTTGACCTCATGTGCATCCACAGAGCATTGAATGCGGAAGCCTCCAACTTTTGACTCTGTCCAAATATATTGTCCGCATCTACATCTTATTATATGCCATCTAGATTCCAAACCGCAGCATGCCATCGGTTGATCGATGCCAAACGAGCAGTCGTTTTCAGCCGCTCGTGAATCCATCCTCGTGCACGCACCTTCTCCCCCCCTAATTGACTTCCTCCCTTCTCTTTCCCAACCCGGGGCGGTAATTCGGGGCCAGCCTTCGCGTAAAAACGCGAAGTCGGGTCGGTAGACTACCGCGTGGAGACCGAGAGATCACGCTCTCCTGTGGCTCGTCCTGAATCCCGCGACCAAGGCTGTTTACTTAAGAGCCCGGACCGACAAGATCCGGAACATGGCTCGGGGCTTCTTCGAGCTCCCGACAGTGTCGTCCAGCGGCGAGTATCGAACCCGAGACCTCACATGCGTTGACGCATGTGGGGGTGGCGGCCTCGGGCCATAAGAGGAGGAGGGGGCCAGATGAAGATTGCGCGAATCCGGAGCGCCACAATGCGGAGGAATCGAGAGATGGGTCCTACCCATGTGAAGGCGTTGCGGATTTGCAATCAAAGCGTGTAATTATGGCTTCGTTTCTTACCATAATCAAAGGAGAGAGGATCGGAAGGCTTCTCTGCCAAGTAGGAAGAATGGACGCATCACTCCACTGACTTCTTCGATCGCTCTTCCCGGTTTGATTTATCGTTAGTTAATTGCTTTCGTAAAGAAGAGGAAGACAGAACGCCGGACAACCCGGGTTGAATTCGGGGCCCCGGCATTGGACCCGGTTCGTTTGGTGCTTGGAAGGGAAGCCTTTGCCTTCTTCATTTGGTGAGCTACAGGCGTGCTGGTTTGTGTCGGTTGAGCGATAGCATGTCGTGGGAGTTTGCTTTCTTTTGTTTATGGCGGAAGGCTTCGCAATTTGAAACTCGGAAGCCTAAACATTTTTTTTCATTGACTAATCATTTCGAGCCAGGTAAAGATCATTTTTTAATTAAAAATTTTTAAATCGCTCATTTTTACGGAACAAACGGAGCTTGGTAAGCAGAAATTTTGCGATTTTCGCATTTCAGCTCTTTGATCTTTTGAAATAGAACCTCCAAACTTTTAATGTAATATGACGTATTAGGGGTGAGTGGCTCCAAGGTCGGTACAAGTTCCACATAAACTTATCCGTCGAAATCGGTTTCTCCAATTTTGGAACCCGGATGCATACTTTAAAACCTAAAACTTACCCTATTACTGATTCCAGAGGTTGGTTCCAACTTAAGTTCTAGGATCTTCTCAAGCTTCACCTGTACTCATAGTTGAACGACGGTAGTGAATCATCACTTTTAATGATCATCATTTGCTCAACGATCAATTGATCGCAACTCATTTTTAGACACGCAAAAGATATGAAACATTAATAAAGTAAAAATCTCTGTCATGAATATCGCCAAAAATAGAAACTCGGATTAGTTGTTTTAGATTACATACATGATCGGACGTAGTGGAATACTTGCATGATCGCATGATGACGTGATACAGGAAAAACACAAAGACTTGTTTCGGGTTCTAGGCTGTTGGAACCGCTTTTCCAATTTTTGAAATCTTGAACCTATCATGCATATCATGGAACTTGGAACCACACCGGTTCGCGACTGTTCAATTCCCGATTCTATCATGAAACCATACTCACCCCTATGCCATATTGGTAAATTATATTAGTTAGCATCAAATGTGAGTTGATTTTTGCAATCGAACGAGTTGTTGAGAAGATTTAGTGCCGGTGACAGTTAACCATTACAATCGAACAAAATTGAAACTCATGGGCTTAAAACCCTTGATTTTTTTTTCATTAACTTTAGTTTTCTGCTGAAGCATTTGAATAACTTAGAATAGACCCGATCAATGTGTTGGCAGGTTGGACCGTAGTACATGGCCAAAAAAAAATTCCGTTTCTAGACCCACCGTTGGTAAATAAACAATCTCTATCTGCAAAATCGATTGGGTCACGGCAAGCTTGGCCGGTAAGACGTGACCCTAAGAAGAGAATTGCTTGCCTATGCGTGCCCCCTTTTATCGGATTCGCGATCACCTCTAATTGGGACAGCGGTTTGTTTCGAAATTCCCTTATTATGACTCAAACTCATCGAGTTCCGTCGTTATCGTCGATGTGTCGTTTAGGGAATTTACCGGCGTCAAGACTCATATATTATGGGTGAATTCACGTGTACTCAAAGTATTTACAAATTAAGTGTTCTTAAAGGCTACGGAATGTAACGAGGTACAATCTCTGCTTTCAAATTACAATAGGAAACCCACCAGTAACTCAGGCTTCTTAAAAAAAGAGAAAAGAGAGAGAGAAATTAGAGAGGCTTCAGAGAAAAATGTTAATTCACGCAATTAACGAACCACGTGCACATAACACGTGCGTTAGTCTAGTCGATAAGATGTTTAGAACACACGACGTCGTCAAACATCGTACATCAGTGGGTGCATCAACCATGAAAGACATCATTTAATAGAACGTACTTAGTGAAAGGTTAGAAAGTTTGGTTGGACTGCCCATGACCACGCCAGACACACAAATCATTGATATGTAGGGATTAAAACAGCCATATGTTGGTAAAACAGTTTGTTTCCCAAAAAATAAATAATTCGAAAAATATTTTCCCGAAAATAATTGCTCGCGTCGCTTACTACAACGAATGAACAAAAAAAAAATTAAAATCTACTATCCACGTAGATATTCGATCATAAACCATTTTCGGTATGAGTGATCACCGTCAGGAAAATATTTTCCAAACCGTTCATAACCCGTGATACAAACGGACCCAATTCTCAACAATGAGAACGTTTTTCACAAAAAATTTCACGATAGAAGAAAATATTTTCATTGAAAATTATTTTCATGGGAAACGTTTAGTTTTCATTTGTCTCGTGGCTCGAGAAAAGCAGTTTCTTTCTCGTCAGAAGGGGAACTCGTTTTCCCTTTCAGTTTATCGTTTTCGATCCACGAAAAAAACGTTTCACTCAGATCGGATTGTTTTCCATCATTAAAATACCGAAAAGGCTGGAAAATAATTCCTCGAAGAATAGTTTCCCTTCAAATAAACGGACTCGGAACGTATGAAAATAACGGTGATCAGCATACGGGAGCGTCGTAGCAGATTCATGTCAGAAATCGAATGTATAACATGAGCCCGCTTTGACCTTTTCATCTACGGTCGGTCGCATCACTTAATTTGTCGATTCCGTATGTCGATACTTACTTATATTGTTTAATGTACAAAAAGCGCGGGTGGCTTAGATGAAGATGGAACTCCCATAAGATTCCGAGGTGAGGGCGGGGCCCACCTCATCGGCCTCATAATCACCGGGCACTATTGAGCGGTAATGATTACTGATTAAGGACCGGGGGGGGACAACTGAGTTTTGCTTCCGGGGTTTTACCTAACCGATGCTCCCCACCCCGCAATTAATTTAAAGGCTTTTGTCTTAAAAAGTTCAAAGCACCTCCCATCCTTCTCCCATCGCTCGTTACTTAGCCGTTGTCGTCCGAAAGTCTAAAATACGCTCCGCCGCTCCCGACCGGACGCGCCATTAGCGCCGCCGGCCCCGCGCGCGCTTCACGCGCCGGCTCGAAGTGGGGGAAAAACTCTTAACGTCTCCTGGACTCACCGAGTATCTTAAGCAAAAATACTTTAACGAGTGAGATTTCATACGTGTCGTTTGGATTAAGCTTGCTTGCGAAGAACTCCTCTTTTTGGCGTGAATGTTGCACAATATAATTGTCGAAAATGTTAAAAAGGCAAACTCAATCTACTAAATAAGATATCGTGCTTGTCTAAAGTGGCTGATGCGGCTTCTAATTACAATCTTTCGATTTTATCGATAACCTCACGAGCTGTGACTTTTGATTTTGGAAGATGTCGTGTGAATGCGGAGTTTACTATTTAAGCGCTCTAACGCTCTTTCTCGCGCATCGCCGGACTTTGGCCTGAAAACCGAAGCGTGAAAAATATATTGTTCGGGAGGCGATAGCTAACAAGAGATCGGGTCTGATACCATCCAAGATCAAATTGTCGCGCGTAATGCGATATTTACGCCTCCATGTGTACGATGAAAAGGTCCTTTGCATTATAAAACAGTCAATCCAGATGTGCATCTGATTAGATTTAATTTCATACCATTTCACACATTCGGTTAAAAATATTCGGCATTCTTTACTTGTAGTCAATATCGCTTAATGAATATCAAAAGCGTATAAAACTAGAAGAATCTGCTCCGATTTGGCTTAGGGTTTGCTTCTTTGCCTGGTTCTGGAAATCAAACAGCCTGTTGTACCAAACTGAAAATAAGTTGTTGAATAGCCTCCAATCTAGGGAAGCTAGCTCGTGCAAAGTCTGCATCAATTGCAGTTCATCCTGCCCATATGAGGAGTTGCCTTCGCACCAAACAACGTACTTGTTCGAGTGGCACTGCGTTCAATGGGAAAGATACGTTTGGTTTTGCAACCATTTTTGCGTACATGTGAAGTATAGGAGTTCCATTACCCAGCTGCTTTGGTCTTGTTAATTATTGGCCAAGCATCCACGTCTTTAAGACAATGCCTCGTATCCATCGCTTGAAATCTCATGCTCGAGATATTGTCTCACGTCGCTGATAGCGGTTCTTATATGCTTTGGTATCGGGATCGTCTAACATGGTATCGGAGCGAGTCTCGTTACTTTTCTATATGTGCGCGCCCATTCCTCACCAGTCAAATTTCATGTTACGTGGTCCTAATCATCAGATGCGTGAGAGGAGGTGTTCAAATATTGTTCCACATCGCTCGACAACGAGTCCTCTATGATTTGATATTGGACTTTTTGTCATGATATCGAGTATATGTTCTCCCTTTCATGTACGTGCGCCTAACCCCATCAATCAAATTCCACAAGCGTGGTTTTTAATCCGACTTTGACGTTAGATGAGTTGTTCAAATATTATCTCACATCGCTTGACAACAAGTCCCGTATGCTTTGATGCTAGATTTTCCAACACGGTATCGGAGCTAACGTTATTCCCTTTTCACGTATGGGCGTTCGCTGCCCATAAGTCAAATTCTACATGCTACCATCATAATCCGACTTGCACTTGATATGGGATATTCGAATATTGATCCACGTCGCTCGATAATGGGTTTTATATGCTCTCTTTCTATATATGGTCTACTTACCCTTATAATCTCAAATTTTTATATTGGACTTTCTAACATCTCCTAACAACAATCAATCGTTACAACAGTCCTCCCAAACTAAGAGGCTTACGAAAGTCTCTACAAACCCATGAATTGGCCACGTCCAGAATTTTTTACCCATGCAAGAGGCTCGTACTTGACGGGATTTAAACGGCCATCCTCAAGTTTCTACAGGGAACTCCTTGACGCACCAACCAACTATACCAACTAAAATTGCCATATGAGATCACAGATTCACCTTTTAAAAGTGAAAATTTGGATTGATAGCAACAAAAATTGAATATAAAGTTTTGAATTATTTTAAAAATACGTCACATCATGATTTTTCGATCAATCCAATTAGACGGTTAATGGAAGTACCTTTTCTTTTTGATTTGAGGATAACTGCAACTTCTAGACGAATGTTAAAATTCGACTGCGGTGTTAAATTTTCTTTTAAGACTCAATTGTACTTGTTACCGCAAGTTTTGGAGTTTCGAGCGTCTCAAAACCGAAAATCTAACTATGCAACTCGAATGGTCTCGTGATTCTCGAATGTCGGTTGATCCCATTGGGTGCCTAAATAAGCGTGGTACATATTGTTTCTCCTCTTTGGGCCGGTCGATTGTATCATGCTCGCCAGGTGAAAACAAGGGAAATCATCTGGAATTTTTTTTTTTTTGTTGTGTTTGTTAAGGAGAAAGCCATCATGTTCCTTCAATTGGAAAAGACACTTACAACTTCCATATTATATTAAGAGAGTTGGAAAAAGGTTTTCTTCGTGAACACTATTACAACCATAATGCTAAATGGTACTTAATTGAAGTGCTACCTACTGGGACACAAGGGCATAAAAAAATAATTCTCCCATCTTCCTTTAATTGGAAAAGACAGCCATAGTTTCAATATTATCTAAAAGGGAGTTGGAATTAACACTAAGATAGTGACATTAATTAGTAAATGGTAGTTAATCGAATATCGGCCTATCGCAAGACAAGGACATAAAAAATTAGGGGGCCTAACCGAATCAACCTACATGCCAGTCGGTTAGGATCAACTCGATGTTCATTAAAAATCGACTTGCTTGAAATAATTTTGAATATAATCGAGATAGATCTTTAAAGTTATGAATTTTTCTGGATATTAGGCCGACAAAATTGGGATAAAAGTAAAAGTTATGGGATTTTTACGAGGCGAATTTTTTTTTGGATATAATTGGGACATATCTTTAAAGTTGTTATTTTTTTGTTTTTTTGTACTAGGCCTCTCGAAAAGCCACCCTATACTTCAAATCAAGTTATTACTACGGCTTGTATATTGATGCTTCGTGCATACACAATGGAAAACAAAAATTAAAAAGGGAACGAAACCATCTTTTTTCCCCCTCTCATACGTCTGGAGGTCTCTTTCACCTCCCCATGAACTCTCTTTAAACAGAATTGAAAACGACAGGACAAGGGCAATGTTTATAATTTATTCCAATACTTCCACTACAATGCAATAAGCTGACCAACCCAATTGATTTGAACTATGTCTTACTATTGTCATTATCCTATGTGCTTTGCTTAATGGTCACCGCCGATCTTGCTCTCTTGCTTTTTGACGGATTCAATCTCAATTTGAAATGGGGGAGGATTACACAATTGAACGTTCCCGTTCGAGAATGTAATCTCGTGGAAACGACGAAAAATGATTTTTTTTTTTTTTTTTTGCATAGAAGATGTAGAACGGATATTGAATTTTTCTCGATTCAAAAAGCATTTGATCAAGGCATCTCGGCACATCAAAAAAAAAAAAAAAAGAACCCTATCCGTCTACTTCAATATACTGGGACCTCAACCACGTGGGAGATTATAAAATCAAAATATTTAATACAAGCTGCCAACTAGAACTCAGCTTTTTTTTTCCTTTTATGTCTTTCTTGGGGGTGCCAAGATTGAATATATTTAATGGAAAAGTAGGCTTTCCAAAAAAAAAAAAAAAAGAATTAATGAAAATGATAGTTCCATGACCCCATAACACAACAAATCCTAAATCCCATATAATAACTTTTTTTTTCCTTTTTTTTCATATTTTATCACGTGCGTGTCAATTTGAACTTATCCCCTAGGTTTGATAGATAGGTTAGGTAATCTATTTCTATGGAAATAAAAAATTCAGGAACATGCCATAAGAAAATTTCAAATATATGCTTACCATGAAGTTAATAGCTTGATTTTTTTTTTTTGTGTCACCACAACCCCAAAAATTATATCAGCGTGTCGCAAAAAGACTATCTATCTACCACACAAAAAAATCCTTGGCTTTGCTTAATGTAACGCCAATGTACAAACTTTTCTTTTCGAGTTATGAGTATCCCAAATTTGTATATGTACGATAAAAATTCAAGATATCTTTACTTGCACGAAAGAAAATTTGAAAGCTTGGCAACAACAGAAAATTAGGGGTACTAAATAGTAAATATGGTAAGGTTTTTGGGCAGCAAAAAAAGGTTTGGATTAATGGTTATAATGGGCATAATATAGCGTCTTTTATGGTATTAACTCTAAAAATTATAATTAGACAAAAAAAAATAACTAAAAATTATTAAGATTGTAATTCAGGTTATGGGATTGATGGACAGTTTTTTTTTTTTTTTTTGGCCCAAGGTTTGATGGACAGTTGGACAAATATATTTTTTTGTGCTTTGGTTAAGGCCTTTTTCAAAATGCAGGTGTTTGGAAGTGTATTTTAAAACACGTTTGAAAAGTAACTTTGACGTAAATGTTGTTTGGTGAAAATGAATTTGGTAAAATATTTTTCTTTTTGAAAAAAGACGGCGGCGGTGTCCGCCGGCATGCGGGGCGCCGGCTGCGGCAGCGATGTGAAAAAATAAAAAAAAAACGATGTCATCGCTTTTTAAATCTTTATTTTTGAGTTTATTTGTTTGTAAGTTTTTTGGTTTTTTAAAATACGACGTCATCGCCGTAATTTGTGACGCAATCAAGGTTGTTTCCTTTCTAACCACCATGGGAATAGTGGCAAACTAACTGACCCGCGAGACAGTTCGGTCGGTCGCCGTGATGTGCTGTTTTGCCCACGCGCCGTCAACCACGCGCTTTCCCTCAATTGCAGAAGGAAAAAAAGAAGGTGATTTTAGTATGTGACCGGGACCCACGTCGAGACAAAGCGGTCCGAGCGCGTGGGGGGAGGGATCAGGCCTCGCTTTTACGTTTTCCACTATTCTTTTTTACCAGAAATTTCTTTTTGCCCTTTTGGGAAAAAAGAAAAGAAATAAGGAAAATGATGACGCATGAGAGGATTTTCTTACAAAGGACCAGAGCACCATCGCTAGGGTCCAAGTCCAAACGCTATGATCAAGTCAAATTTTGGAAAATAATTTCTAATCTTTAAAAGAAGGAGATATTTCCTTGAATTTAAGCATATATTTTTCGTTGATTATGACAAGATTTTCCGTCAAGTCATCCGCGCTAGGAAACGAGATTACAGACAAGATTTTTCGTCAAATCATCCGCGCTAGAAAACGAGAAAGTACTTTTTCACCTTAAAATTTTTCTTGAAAATGGGTCAATGTCCAAAAGAACTTAAAGTTTTGCATTTGTCTCAATTACATCCGAAATTTTTTTTATCTCATATAAAAAATCACCAACTTTTTTTTATTATTTCAATTCTATCACCATTATCCTTCCATCCGTGATCACCGTTAGTTAATTCTATGTGATATTTTCATGTCGTTAATAAATTATATCTCAGTGAATTTGACATGAAAAAATCCACCAACTCTCTTTTATTATCTCGCTTCCCTACACATTGTCGGGAGATACGGATCCACTCAAAATGGATGACTATGAGAATCGACGGTATGTTGTGAGTCACAAATCTTTAAAAGAGTGAATCATGATCTTATTAATTTTTTTTTTTTTTGCGATTCAAAACTGACTATTAATCTTATAGTCATCAAACTCTTTATCCTATAGTCATCCAAAGACAAAGACCGTTCTTTGTATACACGCGTGGTCTCTCCACTTGATAATATTCTCTTCTAGAGTCTCCATTAGGAATTATTTTTCATGTTAGTACCATCCGTCTCACGTTAACTCGGGTTGCCGTGACCGTGACTTAAGCTTTATTTGTGACACATTATGACAATATTGTCCTAGCTGTAAAACAAGCCAATTCAGCTTTTTCCAATTTTCTCACTTTTTTATTTTTTTTTTTTTTTATTTGTATTTTTTTTTTTTCTGGTTAAGCAGAGGGAGGGAGGGAGGGATCATGATGGTGTGTGAAAAGAAAAAGAGGAACAAGAACGTCTGTGTGCTCTGCCTCTCTCTCTCTCTCTCTCTCACTCATGCTGTTGCAAGAAGGATAAGAGAGGCAGGCATTGGAGGTCAGAGAGACTGAGCAGAGAAGAGAGAGAGAGAGAGAGAGGGAGAGGCCCCTGCTTTTCTTTTTTCTCTCTCTAGCTCTCTCTCCTTTTGTTTTTTGGGCCATTTTAAAAGGGGGAAAGCTGAAACAACATTCCTCAGATTCTTCTCTTCGCCATCATCACCCTCTCTCTCTGTCTCTCTCTCCTTCTCCTTTCATATGCTGTCTGAGCTTTTGGGAAGAGACGGACGGAGTTTTTGCTCGTAGTAGCATTTGACTGAGGCTCGGCTTGGAGCTTCCGCTCCTTCGTCAGGCATTGCTGCGGTGGTGAGTTTTGCAAGCTCTCTGATTTCGACGTTCTATGTGTAGCCTTATTGCATTTTCTTCATTTCTCGCTATCTGCTTTCCTTTTCTGCCTCATTTGTCGCTGGGAGCTTGTAATCCGAAGCTTTTCTGCTATCAAATTTCTCTCGCTCTCTCTCTCTCTCTCTCTCTCTCTCTCTCTTTTTGTCCCTCTCGTTGGCAGTTACGTGACATGGTCACACGCCACTGCTTCATTTGCGAATTTTGTTCGTGATTTACGTTTCGCACTGAGAGCTTTTGCTTTCGTATTTTGTTGAACATGGTTGTAAATTACTCTAGTTGGGACATATCCCTGCTTTATAATTTGTGTGAGAGCTTTTTACTGGTTTGTTTTCTGGCTCTGGAATTGCTCAATGCACAAGAGAGAACTCGACCAGATTGTTTAGGACAGTCTATTCATGGGAAAACAAACCACTTCTTTTGAGGTACTTTTGGGAACTTTCCTGGGAATGTGTCTTCGACGGCGGAGATGATCATGTTCTGTGTTTTTTTTTTTGTCCTTTTTTTAATTTATGAGTATTTTTGTCATTTGGTTCTTCCCCTTCATTCTAAATAATGCATGCGACTGGGCGCTTCAATCTCCGGAAAATCCGGTAGATTTGGAAGCCTATTTGGTGCTTTAATATTGATATATGTTGATAAATGAGGAGATTCAGCTTTTCGGTGAAAGTTACTATTGTGGGCGGAATTTAGTCTGTTCTCTTCTGGTATTGCCATACTTGAATAGTGAGATCTTATCTTGGTGGAATATGAACTGTTTAGACTTAAAATTACTGATCTGGTGCTCCTGGTTCCTGTTAAATCCAAAATTCTAACAGCTAGCCCCAGCTAATTGATACCCATTTCTCTTCTGTATGAACTCTCTTTCGTTTCTTTTCTTTTCTTTTTCATTTCTAATGTCCCTGGCTGCTTCATTCTTTACCTCTCTTCATGGTGATTCAAAGATTCTTTTGTGATCTTGATTCGGTGGAGCTTTACACAACCAGCTTGATAATCCTTCAACTGGAGTGTCTAACACGACCAGCTTGATTATCCTTGGTTTTGGCAATAGTATCTAGATATTCCTGGATTAGGAACTTCACTCACTATATTCTTTTCCTCAAATTTTTGGTTCTCTGTTCAATCCGTTTTTACCCCATTTTGTTCTCTTGCTCTTTGATCTAAAAATCTTGCTCTTTTCGAGCAGAGAATTGTCTGAAGGATGACGAAAGTGAGTCCTGACCTTGGTAGCATGGGGTCTCAAGAAGTTCTGGCAGTGTCAGCAGACGTTAGCTTTGCTTCTGATTGCTTTCCTAAGTACAAGTTAGGTCCAGATAATCAGATTTTGGAAGAGCCAAAGGATGATAATAAAGGTCCACCCTTGAAGGAAGTTGTGGAGCGAGAAACTGCCCAGTTGTCAGAGCAACATAAGCGCCTCTCAGTTCGTGACCTTGCCAGTAAATTCGATAAAAACTTAGCTGCTGCGGCTAAATTGTCTAATGAGGTATCTAAGTCTACCATTTTTCTGAACTTTGTACTGAATACATATAAAAGTTGTCCAAATTCAATCATATTGATCAATTTGATACAGTAACTAGACCTTTGATTAACCATGCCCCAAATTTATCCTAGTAGTCGTATTAGCCATATTCTGTTGGAGTTCACCATGTAAAGAAACTCGAATTGGTTTGTTTCGCTTGGTTTTCCGCAAAGTCTCCTTCCCCCACCGGAAATTGATCAATTTTTCAGAGAGTTAATGTCAATAAACTTTTTCTGTATATCAGGCGAAACTGAGAGAAGTTGCCTCTTTGGAGGGTCACGTGCTCCTAAAGAAGCTTAGAGATGCATTGGAATCATTAAGGGGCCGGTTAACTGGGCAAAACAAGGAGGATGTAGAGAAAGCCATCTCAATGGTTAGTTCTTGTGCCGACTATCCATGTGTGGCTTGAACTCCCTTATTCCATGACCTGATGGACTAGCTCAGTTCCTGGTTCCTCTGGTTGAGCCAGTGCAATTTAGATTGTAATTGTATATGACTGTTCAGTGCACTGAAGGATAGCCATATTTACTGAAGTATGAAAAACCATGGTATTGCAGCAACATTGACGTAGAGCAAAGGCCATGTTCTTGTCCTTCTTCCTCTCTTTTTTTGTTCTGTTTTTGTTTTTTTTGTTTTTTTTTTTTTTAAATCTGTAAACCTTCATTGAACCGACTCTTTTTGTCAAACAAGTATCAATTACCTGGATCGATTTTTTTTCTTTAACCGGATGCTTTAAAAGGGTAGATATTCATGATACGCCTAAGCAGTCTGGCTTTGGACATTTGGAATCACAACAGAGAACCAGTATTCTATTCTCTGTTCTTTCGTCTGTCTCTACTTAATAACTTGATCTGTTAATGTAATTCATCTCGTACACAAAAAGTAGCTGGACCTCTATTTTGCTGTTAGCTTTATCAGATGAATCGGAACATGCATGCATGTGACCAGGTTTACCTGCCTTGCAAGTTGAAATACATTGAATCACAAGAATTACCAGTTAGTTTCTGAGGATCTTTTATGCACTCTGTTCTGTATCATCTCTAGTTCCACATCTCTCCTTTTGCCATGTTCTTTAGGTGAGGAATATTTTTCTTCACTTTCGAGTGCTTAGCTGTCTCTATAGTGAGATTAGCTATTTTTGCTGTCTTGTCACATATATGTTGAGCCGGGAATTCATCATCATCATTCTATGACGAAGGAATGCTTCACACGTGTCTCGACTTCTTCTCTATGAAGTAGATACTTTTATGTAATGGGTACGAATGTCCTATAGTGGCTATCTTCCTGAGAACATATGGTCCAGCATAATTACTGAGTTTTTTGGACTCTGATTGCCTCACAGGTGGAAGCTTTAGCAGTCAAGTTGACTCAAAAAGAAGGAGAGCTAATCCAAGAAAAGTTCGAAGTGAAGAAGCTTGTAAACTTCCTCAAACAGGTATGCTAATGCTAGAGAAACTCGAGGACAGTCTTATGGCAAGATATGGTGCTAATGATAGATTGAAGATATATTCTTGAAACACTATCCAAGTTAGCTTTCATCGTAGTGAGATAAATTAGAAACTTAGCCTCGTTCACCATTCTTTTTGTACTTATATGTGACCGTAGATGTTGTTGCAGGAATTTCAGTATGGTATCTGCACTTGCAAAGTGTCTCAAGTGAAGTTTCTGTAATCTCTTTAGTGGGAATGTCCTTTTTCTCATTTGTGCTCTTCATATGCAGGCGTCTGAAGATGCTAAGAAGCTTGTTAGCCAAGAAAATTCCTTTGCTTGTGCTGAAATTGAGAGTGCTAGAGCAGTTGTACAGCGATTTGGGGAGGCCCTTGAAGAGGAAGAAAGAAACTCCCAAACATCCAAAAAACAGGTACCGAGCTTGATGCTTTATTGTTATTAACCAATAACAGCCCGTCAAGCTTATATATGTTATGACAAAACATAGGTTTATTGGCATATGTAAAAATTTTTGCATTATCTGGATCAACTTGTAATAAAATGGAAATGAAGAGTTTTTCTCACCCTCTTTCAACTTTTCTTCCTGCTATTTTACTTCACGGTGTGCAATGGTTTCCCCCACCTGAGTGGCGCGGTAGTGGTGAGCCTGAGACAGGAAATAGAGTTAAACTCCCTCATCCTGGGAGCTTTTCGAATTTGCTGTGGCAAATTGACAAAATTTCTCCAACCATCTCAAAACCACATGAACAAACTCTGCATTACTTGATAAATTCTCTCTCTCTCTCTCTCTCTCTCCCATTGTCACGTAGAGGCAAATGACAATAGACCAATTTAGTCAACCTTTATCTATAATTTCTGGCCCAACCTTTCTTTTTTCCTTCTATTAACTTCCCCGCTTTAATAACTGCTCCTATAAAGTACATGTCTTGCTTATAGTAATCTCTCTTAGTGAAAGGGCTATATAATACCTGATGAATTGCATTTCTGTTGGACTCTAGCTTACACTTCAACGGTGCTTGGTGATCCTAATGCATCACTTAAAATTCCCAATTTGCATCATTGGTGACTCATGGTTTAAAATGCAACAAAAACACGTTCAGCCGTGTTTGTTTATCTGGTGACGTGGTAAAACCTAACACTCATAGTAATGCTTGTGTTCTTTGGTCGTTATAGGACGTGGAAGAATTACTGCGGGAGGTTCAAGAGGCCAGAAGAATCAAATTGCTGCACCAGCCAAGCAAGGTGCGTTATCATTTTCTCCTACATTTCCAGTAGCACACATAATTTCCTTAACGTGCATTATTAGAGTTACTTTGTAGCACATCCTTGGAAATTATTATTGATTATGGAAAAGTGAGGGCAATTCCAAGAGTTAATTGTTTTGAAAAGATAATCCATCAAAGAATCTTTTTGTTTGCAAGAGGTTCTGTTGCCTGTCATTATTCGCAGGTAAGTTAACCCAATTACTTATTAGTTCTCATTGAGGGTATACGCATGAATTATCATAAAGAAAGGCCATCTTTACCGCCTCAGAAATCGACCTTCTAGTACCGTGCTTGCCTATGCCATGGATGTTGTTGGCTGATAAATCGGCCCCAAATCAATGGCTGAAGCAATAATTCTAGGTAAGATTGGATATGCGAGAATTCCCTTGCTCCTTTGGCATACGTTTAACTCATCGGAATGAAACCAAACGAGTAAGTAAATTCAACCATGATGAGTTCAAATGACACAGTACCCTTGATTTGCCTGAATGAGTGAAAGTCACTTCTCTCTACAGCAGACGAATTGAATTACAACTTGCACTTGGGGTATACTGTAGAGTTCTTGTCATAGAGACTTTGCTTAATGAGGAACATATGCTTTTGTGCAGGTGATGGATATGGAACACGAGCTTCGTGCACTCCGACTTCAGATTCGAGAGAAATCCATATTTTCCTTTAAGCTTCAAAAAGAGGTTTGTCAATTATCAGTACGTTACATAAGGCCAGATGTTTTTCAAATCCAGCATATTAGAAGTGATATGGATTCGTTAGTTTTTCGCTTCTGATATTATACTTGTCTTTCTATTGTTATGAAGTAAATTCATGACTAGAGAGCCAAATGAACAGATAAAATAATTGGTAATAGTCATGCCCCTGGAGAATTGGCTATAAAAGCGATTTTGGTTGTTTCGACACATTATCCATGAAAAGCTAATGTTTTTGAAAGCAAAGTTAGGCTACCGGGAAAGGATTAATGATTCATGTAGATGACCCCACACAAGTCTCCAAGTCTCCATGTCGTCAAAATCTTTTTGAAGTTGTGCGTTGAAGGGACCAAAATCAACCCTTTGATTCGATGTATGAACACAAGTTGAGAGACCAAAACTATAGTGATGCCTATGTTTAGTGACTCGGACTGGTTGGAAATTTTTACAAAGCAGAAGTTTTTTAACTTTCTCTTCACTTTGTATAATAACAGAAGGGCCCGTCCACTGCAGCGGAGAAAATTAAATTTTCTTTGGAATTCTTCTTTTAGCAAAAAGATTATTCTTATCTTTCTTTAATATTGAATGAGTTTGTCGATATTTATCATGATTAAAGATAAAAAAATGTAACACATTTTACTTAATTCCTTTTTAAGATAAATATGCCTCTCATGCTATGTGATCTTATTAGATTGTGTCAATATAGCACATTAAAATTTTAGCTTTTCCTCTTACAAAATAAAATTATACTTTTTCGAGACATTTGATAACTTATGCAAGTATTTCTATAGAAAAATAGCTATTTCTTTCCATATTGTGTTGGATTCGATTAAAAAAGTGATGAACCTATGACTTTATACTCTTACAATAAAGGATGAATGCATACATAACACAAGTTAACTCAAGAAGATGTAGGGATATGTGTACTAAAGTTTTAGGACTTCTGCACTTATCCCAAATAATTATACTTATACAGAAAGACATTTGTATGATTGAATGAGAAAAACTGAAGTGAACTGATTTGGTGAAGGGAACTAAATTTTATTGGCAAATTCATTCATTGATTTGCTGATATTGTTTATTAGCCTAAATTATTTTCTTTAATTTGGTAAAATCAACTAATTTAATAAGAGAAAATCAATTATAGTAATTTAAAATAATTTCTACAAAAATATAAGCTTTATCTTCATATTCAGATAAAATGATAAACTAATAAATATACACTTTATTGTTAGCCGTGTTAAGAGATAAAAAAATTGACAGGTGGCACACCCCTTCTATACACACCCCTTAGTGGAATACATATTCACTGGGATAGAGTTTATTGTGGCAACAATATTAAAGTATTCTTTTTTCATGATACTAAATTTGATTTGTCATGTAAGAAATGCATTCAAGAAATCCGAAGTTTTTGTCATATTTGGATTCAATTGCAAGATATTTTAAAAAAATAGAAAAATTGAAAACCATAAAAGATACATGAGTGGATTGATTTGGAAATGTAAAATAAACTAATTACAATCCTACACTCAAACAAAAGTTGGGAAACAAAGAAAAACAAAAGATTAATATATCTTTGATTGGATTAAGAAAAATAGAGAGGAAACTAAAAATGATGAAAAAATTGTAGGAAATATTATGTTAGTTGAAGAAAGAAAAAAAACCAATTTTACAAAGAAACAGTAAAGAAGAAAAGAACGAAATTATAAAAATAAAGAGGTCCAGCTCGAACCTGGAGGAGTATAATCTGCCACTCCCAAATTAGAAAAGTGGTCCAGCTCCAACCAGGCGACTTCTCTTAACTACTTTTTTTCGCAAGCTATTTATGTATAAGCAATCATAGGACCGGACAGTACAACCACAAAATGACAAGTGACGCGTCGGGGTTGGACACTCGAGAGCTTTTATCTTGGTACACCACTGTTCTTAAAGATTTCTTCTGGTTGACTGTTCACATTGTATGAGCTAGGCTCTGGCACAAATTTGCAGCCACTGGCATTATGGGTTTTGGCACTTAGATCTTTTCCATAGTGGATGCTGTTCTCTTGTTGGTGATTTACATGACTAATCCATCAGTATGCATCTTTTTAATTAGACTTAGTCTTTTGCTGTTCCTGTTGATTAGGTGTTCTCTTGAGCTAATCTCGGCCGTTCTATTACAGCTGACCATGAGCAAGAGAGCTGAAGAGAACAGATCTCATCTATATATACTAGATGGTTGCGAGGCTCTCGGGTCAACTCTACGGGTCCGTCCTTGTGCAGATAATGCTCCAGCACTTTGCAAGTGTTCCATTCAGTGGTTTCGCATATCTTTTGATGGAAGCCAAAAAGATGCTATTTCAGGTAACCATTTTAATATATACTTCACTTCAAGTCTTACTACGCATAACCTTCCTCAAGCTCGCTGGCACTCTTGGTTTTGTTCGTGTAATACTACATGGTTTCCAAGTATAATAATGGCTGGAGGACGGAAGGCTCTGTCCTGCTATCGATGAAGTCTACCACATGCATTCTGATCATGTATGTTGAGGGTGTGTGGGACCTGATAGATTATCTCTTTAATATTGTGTGTTTACATTTGCATTATTATTTCCATGCGGATATTTTGTTAACACTCCAAACATGGTGGGGCAGACACCATTCTGTTTAGTGTTGGAATTCATGAATTATTTTCTGATTTACTATGATGTTTTGTAAGGAAATTTTGAATTGCGAAGATGTTAAAGTTTGGTCCCTGTATTTGCATGAAGGAATAATTTCAAGTAGAATATCAACGATGTCGTGGTTGATGAACATTGTGTGTTTATTTAGACATAAAAGCCAGAAACTCCTATGAAAAATTAAAACTTTACAAGATAATCTGTAGCAGTAGCAGTATGCGAGAGGCTCGATCTCTCAGAATTGGATGCCAAGGTTCATCACATCTCTGGTGAAGGAAATTATCCACTTTTATCATTTTATGCTTTTCGAGTCCCCAAAGCCTTGAGTGCAGAGCTAGACTGTTGCATAGCTGCAAACTAAAAATAATAACTTCCAGCTGATGATTGCTAAATGCTTGCATCATGTAGATTTATTATTGACAAAAGCAATTAACAAAGAAAGTATTGCCGCTTCGTCATGAAGCAAACTGGTATACAGTAAGGAAAAAGGAGAAACAAGCTTCTTCTATGGATGTTACCAATCAGAAACAAAAATTTCTTCACCATAGACTTTGCAAGTTCAATGGTCAGTCTCATTAAGCACACTTCTTCAGGGAGAAAATAATTGAAAGGGGCTGTTTGGCATGTGCGAAAACACAAATTATGTGAGCTTGCCTTCTTGAAAGCTTCTGATAATTGTATATTTCCAATCTGTCCCATCAACGATCTTTGTGAAGATTAATGGGCCTGCACTATCCAGACTCTGAGTTCTCTTACTCACTCATGTACGCTTCATCTATCTGATGATTTTATGCTTTTCTGACCTCAAATCAAATTTGTTCAAGGCTTCAAAATTCCGCACCCTATCTTGAGTTTAGCTGTGTGATTTCTGCAATGAATTTAGTAACTTGCTCTACCCAGAAAATTAAAAAAACATTTAGTAGTTTCTGAAATTATTCCCCTCAGGTGCCAACTCACCAAGTTATGCTCCTGAACCCTTGGATGTTGGACGAATCTTAGAAGCTGAAATAATATTAAATGGTAACAAAGATTCTGTGGCAACCATCGGTCCCATCGATCCTGGTAGGTTTACACTCACCATACTCGAATAAAGTGCTTTATTATGATTTATTCTTCTACAAGCTTTGACATGGTTCTCTACTTCTCATGCTGCTCTATCTTTATTGGTACTTTTGAAAAGATTGAAAAGCTTAACAGTTAATGCTGTGGCTGGCTGCTCAATAATGATTGTCCTCTGAAGCCGATTGAATTTCTAAAGTTGCAGGATTGGAAAGCCATGTAGAGACATTGATGCGGAAATCCAATGCTGATTTTACCGTATGTTATCTCACTCCTGATCCAGAGTGTTTGATGATATCAATGTTGGTTCTACTTTCACATATAAGTAGAAACATTTTTCCTTCTCGAGCAGTATGATTGTTGGAAGACAGTACTCCCTTTACATTTCCTGTCTTCTTGATACGGTTGGTCGGTGACTTTATGCCTTCAAGTTAAATTTTACTCTGTCATGCAGGTAACTATTTCTCAGATGAATGGTCAAGATCATCAATCGCATTCGTCTCATACGTTTCATGTTGGGAAAACAAGGATAAAGCTTTGCCGAGGATGGATAACAAAGGCCAGAGACATATACTCGGCATCAATGCAGGTATGTGTGTGGATGCGTTAATAGCTTGCAATTGAAATCTGCAAGAAGAATAATGTTCTGTTTTCTCTAGTTAAGAATTTCCTGGATAGGCATCAATTGGGTGCAATAATTAACAAGAGAGATAATCTATAAGTTCCATGAGGTTTATTATCCTTGTACCAGCTAAAAACCCCAACTAAGAGCACAGTAATCTCGATATGTATCTCCATTGTATGTGAAGCAGTTTCAACTAAACAGGCACTTCTCATTCTTCATCTTTTTCAAACCCAGTTATGTGGCGTCAGAAGCGATAGCAGTGCGGCAGCCAAGGGGTTATTTTGGCAGCCGAGAAAAGGGTCGTCATTTGTATTAACCTTCGAATCAGAGCGGGACAGAAATGCAGCTATAATGCTTGCAAGAAAATATGCCCTAGATTGCAATGTATGTACTCTGCCCTCGTTTCACTTGATCCATCACTTTCCATTTTCCATCATTTTCCCTTTTCCATTTCACTGCAAGTATCTTTCCTGCAAAAGCCTCTTATTTCACTGCTGCTTTAATCACTTAATGCCAGGTTTAACCATATTCAGTCTTCATTTCGAGTTGTTTGTATTTCAACTTAGAATTTCTTCCTGATCAACAGGTTATGCTTGGTGGACCAGATGATCATCTCTGAAGCTCCGCCTCACTGACTGAAATTCTTTTTAAAGTGTGAGTATGATCAGTTTTTTTAAGTAGGTTTAGTAGCGTGCATGGGTCTGATTATCATGGAAAAGACCAAATGTGTTCGCGATTCCTCCTTTTTTTTCTTTTCCTTTTCTATCTCCCTGAGCGACCATGGGTGTTTGCTGCAAGGGGTTGTGCTTCGCTAATCGTCTCGTGTGGTTTTAGGCGTCGTTTTTTCTTCCCGCCTAATCATCTGATGTAACGTGTTTTTGGGTGTATAGTGATTGATTTGATCAGCAAAATGCTTGTTTGAGTTTTATGCGCTTGAAGAACATTCTTGCTGCGAAACAATAATCCTCCCCCAATCCATTTGATCTTAAAGCTGAGCGCCGACTATATAATCATATGATGTATGTCGAGAACCGATGCACAGGTTCTGTTGGGTGAGTTCCGTTTGATTATATGTAAAACTGCCACTATAGAAGCTGAGTTTACAGTTCATATAATGATGAGCGAAGAGTCATTTTTTACTCTGAGCGGGAAGAGTGATAAATAAATCTTCCTGCAGCATCGCGGGATCGTCCATCCAATTAAGTAGATCAAATCTCTTGAAATTTTTTCTTTAAAGAAAAATGAGAAAGCTCGTGATAGCTATTGCTTCATGTTTATTTAGTTGGGTGATAAACAGAGCGAGAGATTAATTACTGTTTTTTTTATTACAAAAGACGAGATTAAAAAACGTACTTACATGTACTCATATGTACAATGAAAAGGCCATTGCTAATGAAGCGATTCTAGAGCTTTGTCGCTCTTTTTGGTCGTTTTGCTTAGTTGGCAACATTAGGATTTCTTGCTCCCTCGCTTAATGCTATCTATTGCTCATCTCTCTTCTCTTTTTCAACTCGGTGTCGCAGCTCCTTTATAGGAAAATTATCCAAAATATCCTAAATTTGTTGTACGACAATCAATTTAGTCTTAAATCTTTCAATGTATCGACTTAGTTTTAAAATTTTTGATAATTTATCAATTTAGTTCTATAGTCCTAAATCTTGTGAGGATATGTCAAATTAGTCATAAATTTTTTAACAATAATTTAGTCATTTCGGCACTTTTGATCGAAAATTGTTGATGTGACGATCTAGTTAACATTGGCCGTCGTGGAAATATTTTTATTTCTTAAAAGTTTTTCAAAAATTTTTACAGTCTTTTTGGATTTTTCTTTTGTTTTGTTATTTCCTTCTTCTTCTAGCCGGTTGTCGGCCATTGATTGCCCAGCAAGGTCGACCTTGCCAGCCTTAGCCAAGAGAGGCAGGTGAGGTCGAGCCTAGCTGGTGGCAAGGTGAAGTAGACCTTACCCAATAACTGGGAGGATTACCTTCGCTTGATTTGGTGAGGGTCAAGCCTCGCCTTTGGCCAATCGTTGTCTATCGGCTAGGCCTACAATGGGCTAGTGGAAGAAGCCAAAAAAAAAAAAAAAAGAAAGAAAGAAAGAAGAAAACTGAAAAAGTTTATCATAAAATAAAATAAAAAAAAAGTAAAAAATTCTCCACATTAGCACTTGGTCATGCTACACATGAACGACCGACGTTGACTAGATCACTATATCAACGATTTTCAACTAAAATTGATCAAAAAGATTAAATTGACAAATCATTAAAATGTTTGGAAAGATTAAATTGACAAATCATTAAAAGGTTTGGGACTAAATTGGCAAGTTATCAAAACTTTTAGAATAAAATTGACACAATTAAAGGTTTATGACTACATTGGTGTAAGATTTTAGACAATTTCCCTCTATATATTGAGAAATATTTATCTTTACTTCCACAACACCATAGAATAAATTTATTAATTAAAGGCCAGGGTTAATGTCAACTATATAATGATTATACTATAAATATTGACGAAATAGCTCCGTGCCTTTTTTTTTTTTCTGTTTTTGGCTCCAAAGGCCCATGAAATTTGACTTAGTGGTTTAGGAGGGGCTTGTGTCCCAGGATAGAAAAAGGGTTGATACTATAAAAAATCTCAAACCGATATACTTGTGACAAATTTATCCCAAATTATTTTTTATCACTAAAAATCTTAAACCCAGTAAACCCGTGACAAATTTGCTCCAAACTCGATATATTTGTGATAAATTTATTATATTTTAATTTTTCGTTAAATTTTACCATTAAATTGTTGAGTTGGATAACATGTGTTATTTAATAGGTATACCGGTTTGGGGTTTTACCCTTTGGTTGTCACAGATGCATTGATTAGATATTTTTCGTGGTATTAACTTAATTTAAAAAAAAATTAACGAAGAATAAAATTGTCATATGTATACTAGTTTGGGATTTTTTATGGTTAAAAAATTTATTTTTGGATAAATTTACTATAGATATACTAGTTTGAAGTTTTTTATGGTAAAAAAATAGTTTGGGGTAAATTTATCACATTTGTACCAATTTAGGGTTTATTGTAGTAAAAAAATAGTTTATAGTAAATTTGTCATAACTGTATCAGTTTGAAGTTTTTTATGGTTAGAAAAATTAATGAGGTAAATTTATTATAAGTATATCATTTTAATATTTTTCGTGATATTAATCTTAGAAAAAAAAAGGACGTTTGAACCAAAGAATGCAATAAGGAAAATTCATATGAATGGAAAATCTCTTTGTCGATATAAATGTAGATTAAAAGCCTATCATCGTTCTTTCTATATAAACATTTCCTTTTCTTTGAAAGATAGGGTTACCTTGAACAATATGATATCTTATGCCAAGTAAATCCTTAACCCTTCCTCCTCTTACTAATACTTTCATCCCTTATTTTATCCTATCCATTCAATTTAGAGAATGCAAAAGTAACATAATATTTAAAATTGACTTGTCATGGATCCCTTCACGCATTGTGATATAATAACTAGTTCTAGTTCTCTCTCTCCACAATGTGCGTGAATACTCCTTTTCTATGGTATCTTTTGTTTTCTTTAGTTTCTTTCCACATCCAACATATCCAAGTTCATATAAAACATAAAATGATGCAAAAGCAGATACATTTGTAATAGAACTACTTAGCTTACATATGAATCTATTAATTTTCTTTTGTGGATATCAAGTTATCAGTTTGGTTCAGTCAATCACAAAAACAAATAAAGCCAAATCAATCGATCAATAAACATTTGACCACAAAAAGAGCGATTTTGATTTCTCTCCCAACGCCTATGTGCTACAAATGCCTACTTCTTTCTTCATCGGTAGAAATTTTTAGATAGGCAAAATTGTCAAAAAAATCTTAAACCTATTTGGTCCTAAACTTTTCAATTTTGTCAATTTAATCCTAAACATTTTCATTTTTTTCGGTTGAGTCCTATTGGCTGGAAATTACCTATGTGACACGGTTGGCGTTAAGGGGACGATTTGTAATAATATTTTAATCTTTTTTTATTTCTTTCTTTGTTTTTCTTTTTTTTCCCCTCTGTTTTCATCTTGGTGGCTAGCGAGAGTCATCGAGGCCTTGTCGGCCGCAAGCGAGGGCCACGACGCCCCGGCCGCCCATAGGACCCTCGCCTAGACATCATGGCCGCAAGCATGGCCGCGACCATAGCTTGTGGTCGGTGAGGCCTCGCGGCGCTTGCCGGTGGTAGGCGAGAGCTCGGTGACGCTTGTCTACCGTCGAGAAAAACAAAAGAGAAAGAAATAATGAAAAAGAAAGAAAGAAATAACATAATTAATAAAATAATAAAATATTATCAATATCATCCACGCCATCACCGATTGTGTCACCTAAGACGATTAGCATCTAATTCATCGATTTCCAGCCAATAGGACTTAATTAGGAAAAAAAATGAAAGGGTTTAGGACAGAATTTGCAAAATTAAAAGGTTTAGGGTTGAATTGTTAAAAAGTGAAAGTATTTATGATTGAATTGATGAAATCAAAAGGTTTAGGACTGAATCAAAAGTGCAATAGGTTTAGGATTTTTTTTTTTTTGACAATTTCCCCTTTTTAGATAAGGCAAAGCATTAATATGTTCATAATCAATAAATGTTGTTTCTTTGGATAAATATCTATCCAATTTACCGCTCAAAACACACCAATGTGTATTCTTATCTTCATGTAGCACATACGGGTGTATCTAGAACAGCTTTTTGCCTAACTTTTTATGGTTATTAGAGATTGGGGCTCAAGAAGGTTTGACTTTTTTTTTTTTTTTTAAAAACTCGAATCATCTCAAATTTGTACAATATATAAGTATTGACAAAAAAATTGTTCAATATTTTAAGAGATTTGAATTGTCAAAAAAATTATTTGATTTTTAATGAGATTTGGTATCCTTCAAATTCTGCAGCAAGGAAAAAAAATCTGCTCACGTTGAAAGCAAAACAGATGAAGATCAAGAAAATTAAGCAAGCGTAAGAATGCAGTCATAAATTTCAAACGTGTACAAAGAAAGACAACCTGGCAGTTTTCCCTCTTAAACAAACGTTTGCACCACATACAAACCTGAGACAGAGACCAGCCCCAGTGACACCAAAGACAACTCTGTTCCAACATCGCTGAAGTGAGAATTCCTCAGGTTCGTCTGAATTTTCTCATCGACTCCTCGGTTGTTCCCGCTCATATTTTGCGATTGAGTTTCCAAACGGGGTTGGTCTTGCCGGGTTGACACAGTCTGTTTCCGAGAACCCCAAAGGGTTCGTTGCAGTGTCTTTATAGTTTCTTGCGAACCAAGCACTCTGTTCGAAGTCATTGTTCACAATGGGGGAATCGCTCGATGATTGGAGAGAGTTCTTTCGAACGACCAACACGGATTTATTCGAATTCATCGACACCGCGATCACGCTAGCCGCGCTGGATCGCCCGAGAGATTTTCGGCTTAAAAGAGACCGCATCGCGGAGCAGCTGTTCTCGACCACGGCGACTCGGAGCCGGCCCCCACGGGCGCGATGATCCGCTCGCGTCGCGCGGAGGTGGATATGATTCTGTACGCGCGGGTAAAGAAAGCAAAAGGATGAGAGACAACAGTAGGGGCGACGTGGAGCGCCATGGGGTGGACATGAACCCGGAAAGCTGTCATGATCATGGAGGCGCTCGGGCAATCGGCGACGAGATTGATGAGCAGTCTCAAGTTGTCGGTGAAGTTTTGAGGATCAAGCAAGTTTTGGACAACGGTCAACACGAGGTGAATATCCTAACTGTGACATTCCATTGATCGAATTTCTATGGTTTTGGAGATAAATGTCATGTTTTTTGCTCTGCTCCTCGTCCAAATATAACCGGCTCTCTTTTTTTTTTTTGGGTATAGCAGTCTGATTCGGCACTTTATGAATCACTGAGACAACTCCAGTTGATGACTATCTCAACGCATATATTGGAGGTTTGATTCATCCGGACTTCATTTAAGTTCTTGAAAGACAATGCCAATAGGCTTCTTCAATTCATCTAATCTCGCCGACTTCTCGCAGAAAACTAAGATTGGGATTAGTGTCAACAAGCTTCAGAGGCAAGGTGGATCGACGCAGATTGCGCGGCTTGCACAAGACATCACTATGTACGGAGTCATATATTTCTGTTCCATCATTCTCATTCATTTCACAGCTACAAAAAAGATAGGACACTTTCACATAATGTGTTTGTTTTTGGAACATCACTCAATCAAACAAGTTTTTCTTAGTAACTACTTATGCCAACTAACAAGCACCTCAAACTTGATTAGATCCATCCAACTTTATAGAACACTTGGATCTTCGGAAAAAAATTGTACCTGTAATTGCCAGCTTCTTCTATAATCCAAGCAATGACGTCCGACGAGCACAGATTTTCATGAATATTTCCAGTGCAGTTATTCATAAATCGGATTGTTTTTCTTAAAGCAGGGGATGGAAGGCTTTGGCAGAAGAGATTTGCCACAACACAGAGGACGTTGCTGGTAATTATAGCGTTCCCATGCAAATGTTTTTGTGGGTCGCTTGTTCTTGATATGGGTTCCCATTCTCATTTGTTTAAAACTTGTCAGATTCTTATGTGGATCGCCGCAGAGTCAGCATAATAAATTGTGCTAGTGGACCAACATCATCGGTGAAGAACCAGAGTATCCACCAGCACCAGGCCGCTGTGAAGATCAACAGCTCGGTTGGAGTTGCAGTGGGAAAGAAACTTGGAGCCTCCAAGAGGACATTACAAGAGCATCAACGACCAGCAGAAACAGGTGAGCTGCTTTCGCAGGAAGTTCGGTTATTTCTTTAGGCCTAGTACATGGCAAACAATCACTATGTTCATTCCTTTCGACAGCCAAGAGGCAGCAGGTGGTGCTGGCTTTACCTGCCTTCCCAAAGCAGCCAACAAGCCATAATGGCCCGGGTCGGCGCGCAAGAATAGAGAAAACTCTAAGCCAGATGGCGAAGTCACGGAGCCGGATCTCATAGTTTTGAAGACCAATGTTCCAAAAGCCAAATGCAGCTGTTGATTGATTCTTCATTCGTGAAAATCGGTGTTCATTACCTGCGGACATGTCTATTAGCTATTGACCGTTTGATAGGAGTTTTTTTGTTCATGAAGCTTGTGCTTAGCTCGTATAGCTCATGATGGATATACTGCAAAAGGGCTTGTAGTGGGTATTTAGTCCTCCCACATTCAAATTACCCCATGGGGTGGCTTAGTAAACTGGCGGGCTCGTGAATTTCATTTTTGCCTCTGAGCGGAAAGAGCGACAAATAAATCTTCTCCGGGCATCGCGTGATTGTCCATCTAATTAAGCAAATCAAATCTCTTAAAATGTTGTTTTTTTAAGACAAATAAGCTTGTGATTATTGTTGTTTCATGTTTATTTATTTGGGGGGAGAGAGATTAATTACTGTTTTTTTTATTGCAAAAGACGAGGTTAAAAAAAAAAGGAACTTTGCCTATATCTATACGTACAATGAAAAGGCTATTGCTAATGAAGCGATTCTAGAGCTTTGTCCTCTTTTTCGTCAGTTTGCTTAGTTGGCAGCGTTATGGTTTCTTACTCCCTCGCACAATGCTATTTATTACTCTGTCTCTCTTCTCTTTTTCACTTCATCGTTTGTCCATTTAAGATCGAACTCTTTTATACATAGAAAATGTCCAAAAAATCCTGAATCCATTGTACGGTGACTAATTCAATCCTAAATCTTCTGTCGGTTTAGTTCTAAACCGATCGATATACCCGATCTTAAACCTTTTTGAGGATTTGCCAATTTAATCCCGAATCTTTTAACGATTTGACAATTTAGTGAAATCGTTGATATGACACTCCTTAGGATGTCTTCACCATCTTAGCATACATGTGCACGGAACATGTACGATATGTGCACAACAATGTACGACACAAGGAAGTCTCGACGAGGGGAAGGCCATCCAGTGGCCTTTTCTTATAAGCTCCAGGTTAATTTTGTAATTCTGCATGTGCCATGTTTTGTCCGTTCCTCGCCGTGGCCTCGATTGTGTCACTTGGTCCTTTCCATCTCCACCTCCCTCGCCACGGACCTCCACTTGGTGAATTTCCGCAAAAAACTGTCCAATCTCTTCCAATGTCCCCCCTTCGTCTTTGGCACCAACATATAAAAAAGCACTCATGCGACAATTGCAATCCTCCCGAACAAGATGGCGGCCCCACCGAGGGTGATTGCCTTGTAGACTCATAGGTACATCAGCAATAACCCTATATTCATTGTCTGTTTAACGTTGACGCCAATTGTGTACCCTTGTGCGGGCAAGCTCGGCGGGAAGATCTCCAAGCAATAGCGCCATGATCGGCCGTAGTCCAATGGAGTAGAAGACCACATAGGAAATCATCGAGATGAAGCACATGTCCACCGCCCACAAGAGTTTCGTGGCACTCCGGTCAATAAAGCTAAGGTACACTCCGAGGGACACTAGCCATAAGACCACTATCTTCGCGAAGAGGACGACTATTATCTTCAAAAAGTCAATGGCCATGTTCACGAGGGGTTTTTCGTAGGTTATGGTGATGTGGACCCTCTTGTAAATGTGAGGGCTATAGAGCAGCAGGGTGTCAATGCCACATGCCTGTTGGAGGAACAGGATCACAACAAAGCACGAGATGAGCATGTGGCAAATGGACTAGGTCGGGTGAAAGATATCCCACCATACACCGGTGTTCTATTTCTCGCCAGCACCATTTCGCCTTCAACATCTCCGGCGGGCTCTATTTCATGAGCATAAGCCAATTCACCGCCGTCTTCCAACACGGGTTCGCCTTCGACATCTCCGGCGGCCTCTATTTCTTCAAAATGAACCAATTCGCCGCCATCTTCCAACACGGGTTCACCTTCAACATCTCCGGCAGGCTCTATTTCTTTAGAACGAGCCAACTTGTCGTCTTCCAACACTTCCATCGACTAGCATTATTGTCACAACATCAAACCATTGAGAAGTTACTCACAAGCACAAGAAAGTTTCCTACAATACGAAGATCAATTGCTACAAACAGGCTGTATGAGTGGACTTCGTCTCGCTATTTGCACTTTAGGATTATTTCCTTTGCTCATGTCTCATGAAGGTTTCGAGCAAGATAATCACTTCAACCCCCTTCACTAAACATAGAAAGCGTGAGCCAATGAAACTAACTAAACTTGTAAGCTATTACTATCAACACAACACATGGGCAAATGCTCTAGAATCTGAAGTTCTACATGTCTTCAATCTTTTCTATTCAGTGTAAAAAAGCAAAACTGTCAGATTCCGCCTCGGACCTAGAATTGTAATCACCTCATCAAACCATCGAGAAGTCACCCATAAACACACACAAGTTCAGTTAGACCATGTTAAATAAATATCGATTGAAGCCCGTAAAAGATAAGACTTTGTCGACATCTTTATCTAGAGAGCAAGAAAAGGATAGCAACTTGTGAGGATGCAGCTTGTCAAATGATGAAATGATCAATGTCCATGATCCTAATAACATGGTTTTTGCTAAGTTGAGGCTAGAAAGCGAAACGAACACCAAAGAGTTAGGTGTGTGGCTGCATCAAGAACGAACTTGTCACGTTAAGAACACCGGAAGAGAGGAACCAGTTGAGGATAGGGAACCCGACGTCTAGGGCTACTTGGAACTTGGCCATTTACCTGGATCTTGAGCTTTGGACGAGGCTCGGAGGTGGCTGAGGACGAGATTGGAGTTCAACTATCTGGAACGAGCGGAAAATGAGCTCGGTGAGTTCCTCTTCTCTCAAGACCCAAGGGTTTCAAGCTCGGGCTCTCCTGCGCCCTCCACAATTGTGGCCTGCAGAAATGACATTCCCAGATGGACTCCGAGACGAATTGCTAGAATGGATGCTCTGCTATTTCTATAACCATCCTAGCATATATGGGAATGGGACATGCACGAAACGTGCACGGCAATGCACGACGCAAGGAAATTTCAGCAATGGGAAGGCCATCCAGCATCCTTTTCTTATAAGCTTCAGGTTAATTTTGTAATTATGGATATGCTAAATAGGTTCTGAGCATTAATCTGCTAAAGAATCATAGACATATCGATTAGATAAAACTTTCGCCTCAATTTTGTTGTGTATGTGGTCCATTGAATGCATCTCATGGAACTCGCAATTGTTTTGTTTATGAATTTTGAGGGGAAGTTGGAGAATGCTTGTGTTGACATCTTGGGAGTTAAGTTCTCTCTATAAATACAAGAGGAAATTTTGAGTCGATAACTGGATTTTGAGTCTAAGATGTGAGGATCATACAATGTTACTTCTTTCTCAATGCCCCTGATGACATGATTTTCCCCCTTCATACATCACCATTCCTTTTTGTCAGATCAGGCAACACTAGAAGGCTTGTTTGTGTTTTCTTAACAAGGCTATGCTTTTGCAACACAAACTGACCTTTTTTGTCCTATGAGCAAATCAATATATACTCAGGATAACATGTTCGCATCAATACCTCCCAACTCCTGTAAGCTAGTAGTCGTCTATTACCTCTATTATTCTTTGCTTTTCCTCATTGAGCTGCACATCCTCAAAGGAGAATCTATTTATGGAGGTAGAGATCCTCGTGAGCTTACGGTCCTAAGGGAATATAACGCTTTTATTTCATTTCCTAGATGAATCTCAAGCAGATATGCACATAATCCTGGTTTACAAGATTACGTTTTTCACTTCGGTGATCATGCTTATCAGCAGATGGAACTGTCATGTGTTTTTCTTGGAATAGCCGCGGTGACATACCACCAAAGACCTGCAAAGAAATGGTTACAAGGCACTTAGTAGTTCTAGAAATAGTTTAGAAGGCACTTAGCAGTTCTAGAAATAGCTCACAAGGTACTTGAAATCTCACAGTTAACGGCCACTCGCATGAAAGAGAGTACTTCGACTGCCAAACATTAATAAGAACACCAGAATTGAAATTTGAAGGCTTCAAATAATTAGTTCTCTCTAAACATGAAACTAGCCTCTTGTATTCCCCACACCAGAAGATGCTGAATAACAATATAGAGACAGAGGAATAGCAACCACCATATGAATTCGTCTCACCTTCAGTTTGAACGCTGGATTTTCTTGTTCCTTGAGTTGCCAAAACCAGATACTTCTGGAATACATTGACAGGAATTCCTCAATAGTAGGGCAGAAATCAAGAAGTGCAATTTCATGCTCTAATCATAATGAATTGTACCAGGAAATTGCAGAAGCGTGCACCGAAAACCATGAGTACATTTCCTAAAAGTCTAGAGGCCGACTCTTGATTGAGATTTGATAAAGAAGGCAACTCAACTAGCTTGATCAGAAGAAGTTTCAGTTGAAATGAAGGGGGTTTAATAGAAGTTTGCATTTGATCATTCCCCATACACAAAAAGAAAGAGCTGATCAGTTGTTATAATCCAAAATGAAAACATTCAGCACTTGGGCAATAATGACATGAATAGAGGTTCTTTCATCCCTTTTTTTCCTCCTCTTGGTTTCTTCCATCTTTGCCATGTCTCCGTTGACATCTCCATAGAACAAACTAAAGGGAATGATAATGATTACTTGAGCAGCCAAATCTATCCGCTATTCAAAAGCTTGAGCCTGGTTCACCCTTTTGGGGATAGTATCACTTTTCAGAAACGCATTGAA
Source organism: Rhodamnia rubescens (assembly GCA_021437795.1). Lineage (NCBI taxonomy): Eukaryota > Viridiplantae > Streptophyta > Magnoliopsida > Myrtales > Myrtaceae > Rhodamnia > Rhodamnia rubescens. Next base: position 1,424,641 of record JAILYA010000008.1, read on the forward strand.
AATAGAATAAATCTTTAAGAGGTAGAAATCAAAGTCAAATGCCATTTCCTCTGGTGTCAACCCATTGGAAATTATGTTTTCGAAGATATTTGAATAAAGCTCCAGGATCATATGAAAATGTCCCCAAAGTTGTAGCCATGACCACAACAAGGAGTCAAGGACAGAGAAATCTGCCAGCCGCCAGATGCTCACAGCAACTAGCAAGCAAAAATTAAAAAAGGCCTTCACAATATTTAACTTCCAACCAGGTTCAACTTTCATGGCAATTTAGACTAATAGGAGAGAAAAATCCAATGAAAACCTCTTCATGAAAGGACCCCAGTCCAAACACAACGAGGTGTTTCAAAGGGACCAGGAGCCCCAAAAGAGTCATCCCTAATGGCAAAGCCAACCACGTGCAAGCCTATAGAACCCTCCACATATGCCGACACATGATTCAATAGGCAAATCAATTGGTTAGGTTCACTACCAGAAACTAATCACCAGGTGCCATACTGTATATGTTAAACATATTAGCACCTGATCTTTTGCCTAAGAAAACAGATTTTCAACTGTAAACTTAGGGACCATCCTAAGAATAGATAGATTGCCATAGCCATCGCTCAAAGAACAAATTCACTGTCCTAGCCATGCCACTGTCGACACCCAAGAGTTCAGCTCGAAATGTGAGCCCCAAGGTATTAGATTTGTCAGAAAGCTGTAACTTCTCTACTTTTGCAGTCAAATTGAAAGTTGCTTTCTCTATGCTGCAACTATTTCTTGCCGCGTCAGTCAGAGCACCCTGCCACCAGAAACAGAAAAATATCAGTATGCTGTAAAATTCCAACGTTTCTCCTTCTTGTGCACAAAAATAAGTGGAGTTGCAACACCAATCATAGGCCTGAAGAGATTAGAAAAACCACAACTAGCAAGTGACAAGTACCAGTCAAGGAAAATAAAGCATAACCATCCACACTGGTGGTGATTATGTCTAGTAATGGATACTTTTTCAATTACCTTACCAATTATACTGGAAATAGCATGTGTGCAAACTTTTGAAAATATGACATTAAAGGAAAAAGAAGGACGCTTAATGTCATAAAGTACAAAATACATCCTCCACTAACTTTAGAAAAGAAACCTACTTAAGTCAAGATGAGTGCATATAACACTCCACTTAACATACATGCAACCAGCTAAGATAGATAAGGAAAAAAGAAGCTAAGAGCCATGAAAGGAATCCCAGATTTAGACCACATGAGTTCCTTTCTATGGTCGATCTGCCATTTACAATATACAGATCAATAGAAATCAATTAACAGTGGAATGAACATGCTTCATATGTTGATAAACAATAAGATGATTACTGTTGTTGTGGAAGTCTTTCTCTTTTCAGCATTGAGTTTTGATGATAATGAAGGCCTAGTTTCAGCTGATGATTTCCCAGCTTTTTTCTTCAGTTTGCCTCTTGTCCTTGACCTTTGACAAATGGGAAAGAAGATCAAAGCTATCTCGGAAGATGAACACTCAGTCGTTGTCACAATCACATGGCATAATGGTGTCTTGTAGTTCCATTCCATGCAATAATTGGAGTCAGATGGAGGTCGTATCCATGCTGCATGCAAACATTAAACAAGGTATAGTATAACCCAAAATTATACAACCTAAAAATCAAGTGACAGAAGCACTAAAACCAACTCTTCCCTTGTCAACAAAAGTAAACTTTCGAAGGAACTTCACGGCAAGCCATTCTTCCAACCATGATCAGTATTTTCCATACTCAACAAGCTAAAGCATCATCCAAGCCCCTAGTGCAGATCATTAGGAGTGAATGTATTATTTCTATCATCATATTTAGGTTAATTCTGCTCTGATTTCACAAAACTTGAGCAACAGCTAGCGTCCATTTACAGCACATACAGTTTGATTTTTTTTACCCCCATTCCAGTAAACTTCTCAGCGTTTGTCCATGTGAGAACTCATATACCAAGTAAAGTAAATTTACTATGGCTATAGTACGTAACCTAGACATTACCCAAATTCTCTGTTTCTCGTGGGTTCAAAGATCTATTTGATCCAATAATACCCACTGTAACTACCTTAAAAGCTCTTTTTCGACGAACATAATCCATCAGAGGCGTCGTAAGAATAGGAACACCTTCTGCAGCACCTACGAAAGCATAATGAAAGATCAAATAATATTCTAGTCAGCTACTCTTAAGATTTTCGCAAAGTGATATTCAGGAGAACTTTAACAGACCTGACCTCTCTGCCTCTCTTCTCTCCAGCACCTACGAAAGCATAATTCATCCATGTCCGCTATTTTCTCGTCAAAATTAGCTAGATGAATTGCATTGATACCAAATGTTTTATATTTTTTTTTATATATTATGGATATTGGTGGTCCTACGTGGCATGGCTCGCATTGGCTTGGATTTTTTTTTTATGTAATTATGAAATAATTTTTTTGGACTCTTTTCTTCTTTTTTTTTCCTATCATTTTATTTGCCTTATCTTTTGGTCGGTGGTTGGCAACAGGCCATGGATAGCAAGGGTTGGCCTTGCTAGGTCGTGCTTAGGCTAGCACTAGGGAGGCACCACTCTCTAGATCCGGCGAGTTTGACCCTTGCCAAGGCTAAGACGGCCTCCCTTGGCCGAGGGTGAGCCCAAGGAGCCCCGTCTTAGCAAGGGGCTCGCTCACCCTCGCTAGCCATAACCTGTGGCCGGTTATCGCCACCGTAAAGGAGGGGCGGCGCTTTTTTATCTTTGATTGGTGTTGGTGGCTGGGGTTGGTGTGTGTGGGGAGGTCCGTGGTCGGTTGGGGGGGGCGGGGTCGGGCCTTCGGCGATAAAGATAAGGGAAAGAAAATGAAAGGAAAAAAAAAGAAAATTTATAAATAAATGTCCACGTTAGTGCCAATCGTATCATGTAGAATGATTGTCCACATCAACAACTTTCCGATCTAAATTGGACAAGGCCACTATATTGGCACCAACGTAAAAAAAAATGATAAATTTATTCAATTGACATATTTAAGATCGAATTGGTATAAATGCATGAGGTTTAAGATTTTTTTGGGTATTTTTGCCCATTAAGTTTTTTTTTTAGGTCAGAATTTTGCCCATTAAGTTGATATATCTTACCGTATTTACCATACGAATTACACTCGAAATTACGGACAAATGACTCTTAGGAGGAACGTTCCAATAACTTGCGATATGGTCATAAATTGCCTTTAATCTAGTATCTTTTCTTTTCTTTTCTTTTCTTTTTGTTTATATTAACCACGAACCGAAGAAAAGAAAGTTTTGATAATCCCCTTTTTCTTCAAAGTCCTTCAATAATACCGTAGTTAGCCATCTTTGGGAGGGAACATTTCATCTTCCCTAGTTCGTTTTTCTCATTCCCCGTCGCCACGTGGAGAGTTCTTAGAGGGGGTTGCACGGACCCTCCCTGACCCCTGCAGTCATTATATTTAACCCTTTTTTTTCCTTTTCCTTTTTCTATATTAGCGAGAACGGTAACTTTGAGCGCGCCCCCTTTTCTTCCAACGGCTATATCCCTGCAGACCCATCCGCGGCCGTCAGATTAAGAAGTAGATCCAGCGGTCAGAAATTGAAGGGGAGAAGACCGTTGTATGTGAAGCGCCGCTTGGTCAGCTTCATAAACGAGAGAGGATAGAGTTCTCGTACTCGTTTCTTATTCCACATGATCTCGCTGTAGAGAGAGAGAGAGAGAGAGGCACCAGAGAGAGATACAGAGAGAGAATTCTCGTTCTCGTGTGAAGGGTTTCGCCTGGCCAATCAGATTCGGAGGAGTTTGTTCTTTGATCGAAATGGCTTCGAGACCCATTGTTCCCGTGCAAGCGAGAGGTAATCAGATTTCAGGGGGTTTTTGCCGAATAGCAATTCGATCTCTTTCTGTGACGATTTCTGGGGTGATCTGCTTTGATCCCGTCCCTGTGCGATTTAAAGTGATCTGTTGGCTGTTGTGATGCTCTGTTCTTGGTGGTTCTGTTCCATAGTCTTGGAAAGTAGTATCCCTGTGTCGCATCCTCTTAGGAATGATCTTGTGATCGGTCGAAGGTCTTCGCGCCTTGTGGAAAATGAATTCTTATTTGAATGAGAGTTAGCGCAAAACCAGGAGTCATTGTGTGATGGCTAGGCTTCTTTCATACTCATACAGATCTTGATAAGCGTATAGGTCACAAGGAAATTGGGTCTTTTCCCCCTTCAATTCATGTTTGGTTGTTCAGAAAATTCTGAGGAGCCAACTGAATGCCAAAAGAATTTTCGGGCCAATGAAGTCCTTTTTCTTTCTTTGATGTATTTCATCCAATGGATTTTTAATGTGCACAGTGATTCCATGGTTATGTGTTAAATAGGCGAGGCAGTGATAGCAGGAGGAGAAGCTAAGCAGCAGAAGAAGAATGGCGCAGCGGAAGGAAGAAACCGGAAAGCCCTCGGCGACATTGGCAATCTTGTTACTCTTCGAGGCATCGAAGGCAAGGTTCAGCCTCATCGCCCCATTACAAGGTTTCTCTCTCTCTCTCTCTCTCTCTCTCTCTCTCTCAAATTGTTAGATCCAGTATACTCGTGTTCTTATTGGCATTGACGTGATTCTTAATCTCAGAAGCTTCTGCGCACAACTACTGGCAAATGCACAAGCTGCTGCGGCTGCTGAAAACAACAAGGTTACCTCTTGAAACCTGAATCTTCTTTTTTCTTCATAGTTTCACATTATGGCTGACCAATACAATTCTGCAGAAACAAGCTGTAGTTAACGTGAATGGAGCTCCGTCCATTCTTGATGGACCTGGAGCGGGCAAAAGGTTGGAGCCAGCGGTGGCGGCGGCAAAAGCTGCTCAAAAGAAAGTCGTTAAGCCCAAACAAAAGGTTGAAGTCATCGATTTAACATCGGATTCAGAAGAAGTGATCCAGGCCAAGAAGAAGCAACATCATCAGCCTACAAAGAAGGAAGGAGAGAGATCATCGAGAAGGAATATGCCCACCCTCACTTCGGTCCTCACAGCTCGAAGCAAGGTGTTTGCATATTTACACTCTCTTCACGCACAAGTGTTCATCAATAAAATAAGTGCAAAAATTTACAGATTAAATTCGATTCTCTACGCAGGCAGCTTGTGGGTTGACCAACAAACCCAAAGAGCAGATCGTGGATATCGACGCGGGCGACGCTAACAATGAGTTGGCTGCGGTGGAGTATATCGAAGACATCTACAGTTTCTACAAGGAGGCTGAGGTACACTTTAGTGTATTAACTATCAGAGAACTTGAAGAATGTCCGACCACCAATAGAGTTTCTTTTTGGCTAATGATTTTTGTCCCTACCCCTTTTTGGAATGCCAGAACGAGAGCCTGCCCTGCGACTACATGTCATCGCAGCCGGAGATAAACGAGAAGATGAGGGCCATCCTGGTGGACTGGCTGATCGAGATCCACAACAAGTTTGAGCTCATGCCCGAGACCCTCTACCTCACCATCAACATTATCGACCGCTTTCTCTCGGTGAAGTCAGTCCCGAGGCGGGAACTCCAGCTGCTGGGCATGGGTGCTCTGTTCACTGCCTCCAAGTACGAAGAGATCTGGGCTCCTGAGGTGAATGATTTTGTGTGCATTGCGGACAGAGCTTACAGCCATGAGCAAGTGCTGGCGATGGAGAAGACGATACTGGGGAAGCTGGAGTGGACACTCACCGTGCCCACCCACTACGTTTTCCTGGTTCGGTTCATCAAGGCGTCGCTTGGGGATCGCAAAGTCCGTTCCTTTATTCCTTTCTTTTTGATTGCCAATATGTTGACCCTTATATGTCGCCAAAAATTCTTAACATTTTTCCTTGTCTTCGTGGCATTTGGTCGAACAGTTGGAGAATATGGTGTACTTCCTTGCGGAGCTCGGTGTGATGAACTACGCAACGCTCACGTACTGCCCCTCCACGGTGGCGGCGTCGGCAGTGTACGCGGCGCGGTGCACTCTCGGTCTAACCCCTCTGTGGAACGACACTCTCAAGCTTCACACGGGTCTCACCGAATCCCAGCTCATGTAAGTGTTTGAATTAATAGGGTAGCCTTAATATAACAACATCGTTATCCTCTCTTGATCGTAAACATATTAACTGGTGTGCGTTTGGCTTTTTCTGCGGCATTTCGACGAACAGGGATTGTGCGAAGCTGTTGGTGGGATACCATGCGAAAGCAAAAGACAGCAAACTGCAGGTGGTGTTCAAGAAGTACTCGCAATCGCAGAGAGAAGCTGTGGCCGAGATCACACCGGCCAAAGCTCTACTTTGCGAAGGTGGTGGTCTGTCCTCTGCTTCGTCGTCGTCTTCTTGAGGGAGGAGGAAGGAAAAGGCTCTCCAAGAAAACGAGTTCACACAGCTTTTGAGTTTGTTCTCGGCCAGAGCGGAAGAATGAGATACATGACTCCCTTGTTTTTTTACGGTCACGGATTTGTGACTTTTTGTTGATTAGAATCTTTATTATTATTTTCTTTTGAACTTCTTCGAAGGATTCGTTTAATTCGTTGATGGAAAAACGATGGAGTGATTGGCTGATGTTGGGAACCAAAATGAAAATATTTTTGCGCAATTTTTTTTTATCATAATCTCTTAAATTGGTTCAATATATTGGTCACTAACTTTTTTGCTTTTTGCCAAAAAAAAAAATCACTTTTGTTAATAATGAGTTTCTTTCTTTTCACATTAAGTGTAGTTGGCATCGAGAGCATATTGAATGATATTATTGCTTTGTTGTATATGTCATTCGACAGTCATATCAATTTAATTTGATTTGATGCGGTATCATAGGTTTAAATTTATGAACGTAAAAAAATTTAATTAGATTGAAAGAACGTAAAATAAGTGCTAAAAAAAAAAATTGGAGCAACCCCATCAAATCGTGATCGACCTTGAAAAATGGATTTTTGATTACCTAAATGGTGAATATGTGTCGAATGTTCTCTAATCACCTTGAAAATGAATTACTTAGGAAAAATCCACTGTTTCTAAAAAAAAAAGTACTTCGAAAATAAAATCCTTCTCTAGTGCCTTTGCTCTTGATTTTTGATTAACAATGTGAATTTTCTAATCACCTTGAAAATGAATTACTGAGGAAAATTTTTTAAAAAAAAATAGTTCGAAAATAAAATCCTTCTCTAGTGACAATGTGATCTTGATTATGAGGATAAAAGTCGAAAGGTTCAAAATATTTTTTTTTTTTTGGTCGAAAGTTAAAAAATAGTTGAAAGCGCATAATCATCAGATGATGCAAATTCGAACCCGAACCGGACCCATTGTTTATGCGGATTCTCCTGCCCCGGCCCCCGACCCTCTTCCGCACAGATCCAGCATCCGTCGGTCGGATCCTGTTGGCTTGGTCTTCGCGCCAGTGTCCAAAACCAAAACCCTCCCATCATCCCATGCCAAGGGTTTACTCTCTCTCTCTCTCTCTCTCTCTCTCTCTCCATACAGACACAGAGGCACAAACTTCGTTTCTCGATTCCCCCAGGAACTTTGTGAATCCCATTTCGCAACTTTGAAGCCGTTGAAGAAAAAAGGTCTCGCCTTTGGATTCGTGCCCCACCGATGCCTTCAAGCAAAAAGAAGCACTCGAGGGCTCAGTCGAGGCTCCTGGCCTCGGACCCTTGCGGGTCTCCTCGGACACCGTCGCCGGCCTCTTCTTTCGCAGACTCGGAAGTCGCCGAAGACGATGATATCTCCGTCGCCCTCCAAGCGGCTTCCGCCAGATTCCCGTGCCTGATCGGCAAATCTGCTGTCGTCGGCCGAGTTTCGGACGCGGACGCGGAGGCCAAAGGTTGTAAGATTTGGCTTTCGGAGCCTTCCATGGTTGCTTCGGCCATTGCGCCTGGTTCAATCGTGTCGGTAAATGACCACCGTTGAGTTATTAGTGTCGATTGCCTCGGTAGATTTGATTATGCCATGTACTTGAATTTTGTGGAATGATTAATCAGATATGCGTTTTTGTTCCCATACTCGGCTATTTCAGGATTTCAGTGGAATCATATTCTGCTGAAGCGGATTGTCAGGAACGTTGTTCTTGGTCTTGAAGTCTGCCAGCCTGAAACGTCCAACAGTGGAAATTTGCTTATGCCATGTTTCATAATTTGTCTGATGTCAGATATGAAAATTGTATCCCCATAATCGGCTATTTTGGGATTTATGTGAAATTCTTTTCTGGTGAATAGTGTAGCTCGGGTCTTGAACTCAACCCACCCCAAAGCATTTAATAGAGAATGAGATGACTACAAAGACTACAGAAGTGGGCTTACTGACTGCTAATGATGTTTGTTGTAGTTGTTGCGATTCAGAAGTGAAATTTGTCCTCCTGTACATGGAGAACAGCCCTATTTATTTCATGTCAAGCACATTCTGCCCTGATTTTTTCACAGTTTGAATATGAATGTAGGCAAACAAATTTGTGTCATTTCCGTAAATTGAAAAGAAAATGATTTTGTGGCTAGCACATGGTAATCACGTAGGAGGTTAGTGGAAACACGAAAGGTAATGAGATTTGCTATCTATGTGGAAATAGTCGCAAGGCCTTCAGTTAGCTTATCTTATGATCCCTTTGACTCTGTTTAGGAGAGAGGGGGAATGAAAATAAGATGGTTAGAAAAAATTTTAAATTCCCTCCAAATTAAGGATGGTTTGGAAAATGTAGGAGGGTTAGCTTATCCATGCTCGCTTCTCACTTTCTCCCCCTCCCTTCAAATTGTACAAGCTTCTTCCAAAGCATACGGCTCTCGCGAACAAAGCCTTTATGTGATTTCCTTCCTTGATTGCTCTGCTCTGGTTTATAACATCATGTATTTCTTGTTTTTCTTTTTCCCTTTATCAGAGTTTTAGCGTCCCAAAATCTTTTGTTGCTAATGTCTCTATATATTTGCATAACAGGTGAGCCTTGCTTCTTCAAGGAGTCAAATTTCACTTGGTATCCCATTATGCTCATTCTCTGATGAATGTGCTAAACATACCGGGATGAACCCTGTGGATAAAATGACAAATGAAGCTGGGGATTTCTTTGCTCTTGCCACTGTGTTTCCTTCTATTAAGGTTCAAGTGCAACTTATATTACAATATCCTTTATTCTCCTAGAAAATCTTATCTAAGGATTGAAATACTTCTTGATACATAAGGGGAAGGCAGACGAAAAGTACAAGGGGTGATGCATTAATGGTGAAACACTGCAAAACATGTCTAATCTAAGCCCCTTTATGACATCTGTGTAATTTTGGTTCATTGAAAAAGGGCATGAAAGCATTTTTATTAGGCTGAGGAAAGAATTTTCTGCATTAATGGTTTTCGACAGATCAAAAGCATGGATAACTTCGGTGTGATAAGTATGGGCTTAATTTTCTTTTTTAATTGAGACTACATTTTCTCTCATCTCTGTTTTTTTTTTCCTTTTTTTCTGGTGTTTTATTTCGATGACTTTTTCCATGATCCAAGAAATAGGGATATTATCTTCATCAATTTGAACTTGACGTGAAATTCACGCCCCATGTAAAAGTCAGGAAAGACGGAAACTGACAAGCATCTACTGAGATTGAAAGATGTTACCCTTGATGGTAAAACGGGCCTTGAATGTGTCAGCAATGCCCTTCTGAAGCCTTTTGGTTACTTAGGGCATGTCCTCTCCCACATCTTTTGAAGTCTTCCTTTAACTACAGAGTTCAGCTTGAATCACATTGGTCCTCATAAACTCACGTTATAACTATCATCTTGAAACAGTGAAAAAGACTTCTGTAGAGTTTTTGAGGAGCATGCCAAATTGACATGTGGAATGGAATTGCCATCAATTAAGCTTGATAAAGAACCTCGTCCTTTTAAATTCCTCTTCATTAGTCTGGTGAATATGGAGAAGATATCCTGAAATATTGAGTTATTGAATCTTTTGGATTTTAAGATAATATTTTTTTTGCACAAAAATTAGCATTTTCACTCATGGAATATGAAATTTGTCTTTCGGCTATTTAGTAGTACGTCCAGTTATTTTCTTTTATTTATTTATTTATTTATTTATTTTTGGTGGCGTAGGAAGATTCAATTCTTAATAGCTGCCTTGTTGTCTATACAGAGGTCGGATATCCGTCAACTACATATTGTTTGACTCCTCCATTATTCCCATCAGGTTCTAAGGAATGGAGTGCGGTTGTCGTTAAATCTTTCGTATACAATGGGGTGTCCCACTTCAGGTAGAGTTCTGTTTGTCTTTCCAGTACAGAGTTGGATCTCTGGTGGTCTGGTCAATGGGATTGACAAATTGCAGCGCAACAGTCTTGGTTCATTCGTAATGCAGACCTGTGAGGAATTGTGCTTGGAGCTGGCTTCTAGAAATGAGTTGACAACAAATAAAAGGGCACTGTCTCTAGTGAAAACTCCTGGTGAAATACCTCTCGATGAAAATGCAGCTTGTGGATCTCCTAGGACGCCGGTACGCCAGTCAAAGAAGAGCTCTCCTGCAAATGATCAACTTCGTTCACCATTATCACTATCAAGTTCAGGCAATCAGATGTGTCCAGTGGTTAATTCATATGATATTGTCCAGCTTTTGGAAGATGAAAGCACCAAGAAACTTTTGCAGGCTTGCACCAAATCATGGCTGTGTTCTCGTTTTCTGCTCCAAGGCAACCTGGTGGTTGTCCCAATACTTTCTAAGCTTTGGCTTTTCCGAGTGATTGGTACTCAACATGCGTCTGATGGAAAGAATCAAACCATTATAGATCAAAGTACTGGAGGTTCATCTCCCAACATTTCCCAATCGCCAGACTATGTGATTCATGCTTTCACTGTGACAAGCAGAACAAACATACGTCTGTCTTCTCCCATGAACACAACATCAGTAACTCCAGCAGTGACAGGATCACTTGTTGGGAACCTTGAGCATATAGATTGTAAAGCTAACATCAGAGGTGATGACATTAAATTGGGTGGACTGTATAAAGAATATACTTCTTTGAAGGATATAATTATTTCCTCTACCTTGAAGGACACTATATCAAGGTATTGTACTTTTTAACTCCGACACATGGTGGAGCTGCAGCTATATATCTCTGCTGCAGCCTTTTACCTCTGCAGTTGTCTTTTTGGTCAAACATTTAGAGAATGCCACTGCTCCTATTTTTCTAAAGTTCAGCGATATAATGAGCAGTATATTATGTAGTTTTAGTTTGTGTAGCAATTGAGCATTATTTGTCAGCTAACGCTTATGTGGAAGAGCTCTATTGTTATATCCACAAATCGGTAACGTGTATTAGAAAGACCTGAAACATTTTGAATGAAACTTATTGTTATGCCGACATATTTGAATTTCAGCTTAATTTAGAGACGAAATTCTCTCTGACTCACCATCACGATGTTTTCTTATAAGGTTTGGTCTCCGAACTACGAAAGGAGTGCTTCTTCATGGTCCGCCAGGTACAGGAAAGACATCTTTGGCTCGATTATGTGCCCATGATGCTGGCGTTAATTTATTCTCTGTGAATGGACCTGAAATTGTGAGACAGTATTACGGTGAAAGTGAGCAAGCCTTGCAAGAAGTTTTTGATTCTGCTACCCATGCTGCCCCTGCTGTGGTGCGTACTCTTGTTGTTTCAATTGTAATCAACTGTTGAACTTAATTGAGCATGCCTACTGCTGAAATGATTTTAGCAATCAGCATTTCATGCATGGACATGTGCTTTCAAATATTCCTGATCTTGGTGTAAATATCCTGTGGATTTCCATGTATCTTCAAGGAAGCTTAAAGACAAAGTGAATGAATGCCTTTTTGGAAACAGTGAGGCACTATGCAGCTCTGTTAACTTCTCAACGAAAATCGATCTTCCAATTCTTGATTTTCTGATTTGAGTACATCAGCTATATTTATATTTTTGGTTTCGATTGAGTTTTGCCTTTCTCTGCAAATGGCGTCTTATACAGGTTTTCATAGATGAGTTGGATGCTATTGCACCTGCTCGAAAAGATGGAGGGGAAGAACTTTCTCATAGAATGGTTGGTACATTGTTGAGTTTAATGGATGGGATTAATAGAACTGATGGACTCCTTGTAATTGCTGCAACAAACAGGCCAGAAAGTATTGAGCCTGCCTTAAGGCGTCCTGGTCGGTTTGACAGGGAAATTGAAATAGGTAATACATTCCCGTAACTTAAAGATTCTATTGACTTTTGTTCACCCAAGTACTCGTTTTTATGCATACAACACCAACCTATCTATTTAGAACAACTGGAGTGGAATCAACAGGTATTTTGCTTCTCTTTGGCTACTCGGGGTTGGGAACTGGGTTATTTGGAGGCACATAGTTTATGATATGTTGCATAAATCTTGGCTGAAGAAGCCCTAAGCCAGTGAAGGGGGACTGGAAGAGCCACCTACGCTGTTCTCTTATGTTCATTCTCTCAACTATTCCTTAGGCTCCGCAACATGGAATTGGAAACTGAACACGTTTCCATGACCTTTATTTGTTTTGGTTGTCAAGAAGGGGAATGGGAAGTTGTTATTTGGGCTTCAGCACCAAGTAATTATAAGTTGGTTTTAGAAATCAGCTTAGCTCTGTTGACCTATTTTTGGGATTAATAACACTTGACCAGATTGAAATCTTGATCGGTCATACATTATTACAGATAATAAATGACATATACCCCTTTTTTAATTGGTCAAAAAGGTTTCATCAAGACAGCATGAGGGCACTAATCTATACGAACAATTATCTACCAGAACAGGGATACTAATGGCTCTAAAATTTCTAGAAGGGTCAAAGAAGTGTGAGCCTAAACCTGCGCAAGGTTAAAAACCAAAAATCCCTGCTTTAACAAAAAAATCTTTGCTTTTCATAAAAAAATTCCTCTTATTTGTTCCCTCCGAATTTTGACCAAAAACTATCAGAGGAATGGTTAAAATAAGTTTTCTCATTCTTTACAAGATTCCTTTTAATATTTCTGTAACCATACATGTCTTAACTGTTCTATGATGTGCTGTTAGCTGCATATAAGCAGTGATTTTGGTAACACGATAGATGAAGCTGCAGCATCTTGAAGTAGCAGCAGCAAGTGGAGCAGTTTACTTGAAAATAGTCATTAGACACTACTGCTCTGAAATATTGATCAAACACAATTTTTAGGTTAAAGCACCCATTTTGAAAGTTGCAGCTGCTGTGCCACAGCTATTTCTAGCACGATCTTAGAGAAAGTCTGATCCAATATATTCCCAATTCCCCAATGACCACCTTCATCAATAACACCAAGAGAGTCGTACATGAACAATGCAAGAGTGGATCATTCACTTAATCAAAAGGTAAATAGATTCCACTAAAACATTTTTTTTCTGTGATTCCTGCGTGCAGGTGTCCCATCTTCCAAGCAAAGATTTGAAATACTATTCACACTTCTCGGTCTCATGGAACATTCACTCTCAGAAACGCAAATTCAACAACTGGCGATGTCTACACATGGTTTTGTGGGTGGTGATCTGGCAGCCCTTTGCAATGAAGCAGCTTTGGTATGCCTCAGGCACTATAATTGTTTTAAGAAGTCACAGGGAGAGTCTTGTTCCAAATCACAGATGGATTTTGAGTTTAGCGCTAATGTCGCAGCAGAAGAATCTAGTTCTTTGGGAGATAAAAGAGATGCTCAGCAGGATTATTTATGTTCTTTGTCCACATTACATGTTTCCTCAGATATATTACCATCTTCCTTGTCCAAGCAAAAACTCATAGAAAATGAAGATGGGATGCAGTGCTCTGGAGGTTTAGCGAACGGAAATTTTCTGCTGACCGTAACATTTGAGGACTTTGAGAAGGCCAGAATGAAAGTGAGACCTAGTGCCATGAGAGAGGTATGATTGTTGCATCTTTGGCATTGAGTCTTGTTTTGATTGAGAAGCATTTGGTTATGACTCTGGTGTTCTATATGAATAAATCAGTTTGTTGAATGTTATGGTTCAATGTTGTTAATGCGACTGTACCGAGACAGTACGTAGACTGCCTACACGATTTGGATTTTGTGGACTACATTTTGAATAAGCTCGATCCTTTCTTAATTAATTTGAATTTACGACATGCCAAGAAAAAAAATAAAAAAAATAAAATAAAAAGCTGTATTTTACAGTGCTTTATGTCCTTTAGTTCAAACATAGATATGGGAAATCCTAGTTGGGGACTCATCATATCTTCTGTGGATGAATTGATTGGACAAAAAATGTTATGGAGATCTAGGCACTATAAGTAGGATTGGTATCAATGGATAGTCCGCTGAAGAATAGTTGCCTTTTTTCTCTTGTTGTTTAGCTTCGTTTTCGGCTATCAAGGACCGAAATCCTCACCAGATATGAGTCCAGATAATCTTCAGTATGTGAACCTTAGTGCAGGAGTTGTTTGAAAATAATGGAGCCAATTTAACAAGAGTGTCCTTTTAAGTTTGCATTTGAAATTGTTTCTATTTTTTAACCGATTGGTTTTTTCCATACAATCATATCAAATAAATGATTAAGCTTCTACATAAGGTGATTTTTAATTTCATCCAGTGCGGATTGGTACTATGAACTGATAGGGCTAGATTTTTTGTGAGTAATGCAAAGTATTCCATATGAAGACTGCAGGTCTACTGGAACAAAGATAATTTCCTTGTATTATGTATATCCTTGCTCAGAATATGTGACTTGATTTTGAGAAGTCTGTCGTAAGTCCTTCTTGTTGGTTAATCAGAATAGATAGACGCAGGACAACCTACTTATCTGTGTTCTCCATCTCCATTTTAACTTCAGGTGATACTCGAGGTACCAAAGGTCAAATGGGAAGATATTGGTGGGCAAAGGGAAGTTAAAACTCAACTAATGGAAGCAGTGGAGTGGCCTCAAAGACATCACGATGCATTAAGCCGCATAGGGACCCGCCCTCCAAGAGGTGTATTATTGTTTGGTCCTCCCGGTTGCAGCAAAACCCTCATGGCTCGTGCAGTTGCCTCTGAAGCTGGGCTCAATTTCATTGCAGTAAAGGGCCCTGAACTCTTCAATAAGTGGGTTGGGGAATCTGAGAAGGCCGTAAGATCTGTCTTTGCAAAAGCAAGGGCTAATGCTCCGTCAATCATATTTTTCGACGAAATTGATGGACTTGCAAATATTCGTGGAAAGGAAAGTGATGGTGTTTCGGTTTCGGATAGAGTTATAACTCAGCTTCTTATTGAACTAGATGGTAAGGAGTTTACTCCCTTCTGGTGACACAACAAGCTATTAAAAAAAAAAAAAATTGGCCTTTCTTATGACAAGATAGATTTGGAGAGACATATTTACAAATGGTCGTCAATGAGTTTCTTACTGCTGTGGCCCTAATTGCTTCAAATTGGTCTATACATCAATCACCATTTGAAAAGTCTTCCATTTAGTATTTACTTTGTTCTAGTTTGTCTAGTAATGGCGTAATGTCTTTCTTGGAACATAGGACTGCATCAGAGAGTTGATGTCACTGTCATTGCTGCGACCAATAGGCCAGATAATATTGATCCAGCCCTCTTAAGACCAGGTTCTCTCTCTCTCTCTCTCTCTGCAAAGCTCGCTTTCTTGCATTTAAGTTCCAGGGGTTTATGACCTTACTTGTCACCATCAAAGTTGGATATTAACATATAATGTAATTCAACAGGCCGCTTTGATAGGCTGCTATATGTTGGACCTCCAAATGAAGCAGATAGGCAAGAAATATTCTGCATCCATCTACGTAAAGTCCCGTGCGGTTCCGATGTGGACGTAAAGGAGTTGGCTTGTCTCACCGAAGGCTGTACGGGGGCTGACATATCACTAATCTGCCGGGAGGCTGCAATTGAAGCTATGGAGGTCTATAGTTTCTTTGCTTTATATATATTCCAGCTCGGAAGTCAAATTGAATGATTTGGTTTACTATCAATTTTGATGCTATTAGGAGGACCTTGACGCTTCAGAAGTAGCAATGAAGCATTTCAGAAACGCAATAAATCAAGTGCGTCCATCGGCGGTCGAGTCTTACGAAGAGCTTTCAACTCAATTTCAAAGGCTCGTTTTATCCAGAGATAAATGAGATCCCAATCGAGGTAATTATTTATCAAAGTGGTCTCATATCCGGCAAATGCATCTTATTCTCTGTGTTGGTATTCTCATCCTTGGGGTCTTCGGCTGAAAATCGATATTTGTACGCATCGAATTGCCTTCATCATGTCCTGAGTTACTGCTCTAAATAGACCTCTGTTCACTGTCTGGAAAATGGGAATCTTGGTTGACCGGAAGGCGACGCTTTCGGATGCTTGACGCTTTTTCCCACTCTACCAAGGTTTTGCTTGATTTTGATTTTCCATTTGCAAACTGACGAGTCTGTTGAATTAGTCGTAACAATCTTCTTTCTATATAATCGAGATGAAACACAAATTCATAAGTTACGTGAAAATGCTAAAACTGATTTCTCTTTCCCGTATGCAACGTGTACGTCCTTGACATCAATAAACTGTATTCATATGAAAAATACAGCACATAACAGACAGTAACGTAATATACGCAACAGCTTGATGTTTATACTAGTCATTGTGATCTGCCCTCATTACTTTAAGCGAATGCTTGTAAAGGGTCAACTTTCAGTGTACATGCAACGATATATTTCGTACTTCAGCTGAGCCAAAAAAAAAAAAAAAAGAAATTTGGGATGAACTTTTTTTAATTTTTTTACTTTAATTCTCACCCTGGACGAACTGATTTCTTGACATTTAACCGAAACTCAATGCCTTTTTATTTGAAAACAGGAAGATCCCATTCTTTCTATTTAATTAGTTATTGAAGCTTGATATTTTCAAGTTGACGTGGCTTGATTGGGTTCGTGTTACTGAGTGGCGTTCTGGTATTAGATGAGTAGGTGGGACTCATTTATATCTCTCAACGATTGTGATCATAGTCCTAATCTGGAATTACGATATTATCGGCCCCTGAAAAAGTGGTAGTTCTGTATATACCTCTCCATGTAAATCAATGTATATTTTTCATAATCCACGGATATATATATATATATATATATATATATATACACATGCGGGCGCGAGCGCGCGATGGGATGGTTTGATGTTCTGGCATTCTGTCCAGAAGTTCTGGAATTAGGTTGTTGGAGAAGACGAGGCAGGAGGAAGGTGGGCCCCACGATGCAGAGGTGGAGGACGTACCTAGAAATGTAACCACAGACAAGTAGACGGGAGGGATCGGGTCGGGTTTTGATAGGCCGAGTTTTCTTTTCTCAAGTTATTGTTTTCCGTTTCGGATATATATTAATCATAATTCCTACTTTTTACTCGGTTTTACTTTTTGTGGCTTTTTTTACTTTTTAAGAGCTGATTTTTACTTAAAATTTGTTTTTCCAAATTGATAGTACTTTTCGTGTTGTGCCAAAGTCCTTATTCAAATCATAGATAGATATACGCAAACTATACTTAAGAAATAATTGTACTAATTTGATGACGTCAAGTAACGCAATAAATCACCGAATTGTAGGTTTTATAGACATTATTTTACAAAAGAGAATTATATACGCAATCATAAAATCAACTAATTAGTGTTTTAGTTTTGCTCGACCTTGGAACGTGCTTTTAAGAATTGTTTTTTCACATGTAAGTTGATAATTGATAATAAAAACGCGATTATCAAGTTACTGCACATTTTTTTGCCAAGACTGCTTAAATAATTCTTCACATTAAAGGGACTTAGGGAATGATTCTACTAATTTGACAATGTTAAATGACACAGTCTCATAAAGGGGACAGAATGGAGGCTTTCAAATGCATTAAATTACAAAAGAACATTATAACTATTTGTAGTGTCCGGTCTCTCTTTTTTTTTTAAGTTGGGCTTTTCCAAAAAAAAAAAAAAAAAAAAAACCTCCCCCCAGAAACAAAGAAGTTGACTAGTGATTTCTACGCATTAAGTGTATGTCCATGGCTAAATTTAGAATTTACTTTTAACAGATGTTTTTCACACACTTAAATTGTTTGTTGAACGAGTCAATTATCAAGTAACTCTAATTGTACATTGTTGTGCTAAGATTGTTTAAACTATTTTTGGCATTATTTTGCTAAGGTTGCTTTTATCGGTTCTCCCGAATCATTTTGTCAAATAATGAATAGACATATGCAAACAGACCCAGAAAATAATTATATTCTGCTAATTTCACAGTGTTAACTAACGATATCGGGGAAAGAATGTTGGTCTTAAATACATCAAAATCACAAATATCATTACTACTATCATTAGCAGTTCATTAACAATCAAGTTAATTGATGATTCTTGCGTATTGAGTCTACTTTAATAGCAACACTTAGAACTTAAATTTCACAATTTTTTCATATTTAAGTTAATTTGATTATAGAGAGAAGCGATTATTAAATCGAAAAATTCTTTTATGCTGAGATTGATTTTTCGCATCTTTTGCTTAGATTTTATATTTGTTCCTCCAATTTAATAGTAGTAGAGATATGGACAAACTAATAGCAAATATATACTACATAATCTAAAGTTTAAGGGAAATCCACGTACTAAAAAATACATACTTTAATAACGAAACTTGTAATCCGAAGGGTTAATCTAAGACCCCCAAGGGTTAAAAATTTACTTCAAATTATTTTTTACCCTCAAAATCGTACATCTAAAATAAATTTACTCCAAATTATTTTTTTGATCAAAAATCTTAAACTTGTAAACTTGTGGCAATTTCCCAACTTTACCACAAAAATTTTGAACTAGTACACCTATGACAAATTTACCTTAAATAAATTTTTTTATCATCAAAAACTCTAAATTAGTACACATAGGATAAATTTATCCTTTATTAGTTTTCGTTAAATTGTGGTTAATACGACAAAAAAATCCTCAAATCGATATGTATATGACAAACAAGGGTAAAAACCCTAAATTGGTAAACCTATCAATTCATATGTGTCATCCAATTCAATAATTAGGTGCTAAAATTTAGGAGTTGACACCACGAAAAAACTCAAATTACAGCCATAACAAATTTAATTCAAATGTAACAAGTTATTTTTTGTTAAATTTTATAATCAAATTGTTAAGTTGGATGACACGTGTTAATGAATTCAGTTTAGGTTTATTTTCACTATTCTTTAGTTTTTTTTATTAACTAATTTTACGAAAATCAAATTGTTAAGTTTCAAGAACCTAGACACGTAGTCCGTTCTTAATTTGAGTATATTGGTTTAGGTGTAAAAAATTTACCTTCTTGTTATTTATCAGCAAATATATCAATTTAGGACTTTTTTTGTTTAAAATATATTAACTAAATTTTTAACGAAAATAACGGCTTAAGAATTTGTCACAAGATCGAGATGGGAATTTCGTTTGGGGACTAAAAGGCAGATCGGAAAACTCCTGATGGAGTTTTCTTGATCAAAATATAAAAAATTTTGATCGGTGGCGAGGGACTCGAGGCGCCTTAAAATCGGGATTTTTTTGGTCTTCTCCTAAAAATAACGGAGAGTAAATTTGTCACGTGTGTATTATATTGAGATTTTTTATGGTAAAAAAATTTAGTTTGAGGTAAATTGTTTTGTGATTTTTTGTCATAAAAATAATTTATGATAAATTTGTCATTATTGTACCGATTTGAGGTTTTTCGTGATAAAAAAAATAATTTAGGATAAATTGATCATAAATGCATTAATTTGAAAGATTTTCGTGGTATTACCTCTCATTTTAATGCATAAACGGGGCCAAGGCAGGGCTATTAAATCCCCACCCCGCCATCTTTATCACCTCCTTTTTTGGTGGGTAAAAAACCGTCCCATTCAGGTCGGTGCCCCGCGCCCATCCATGGTGGCTTCTATGGATCGAAAATCGGCCCACTCAATCTTGGAACCACATCTGATTGGACCAACCGGATCTCGTTTGGTTTCAAGATTGGTTCTGAAACTCGGTTTTTTTTTTTTTTTTTTTTCATTTCTTATATTCCCTACAAGTGACAAGACGGAAAAAAAAATTAATTTATTAATTAGGGTTTATTTCAGTGTAAAAAAATTAAAAAAAATTTAAAAAATCTTGACCGGTCAGGTCGCTCCGATTCCACTTCCCGGATGGGAATTGAGAACCGCACTAGTCCTTTCGAGAATCGCCCAGAGTCAGCCAGTTTGATCCGTTCCGATTTCGGAATGGGAACGGACCGAATGCACAACGCCCTAGTGGGAAACGAAACATAAAAAAAAAAAAAAAGAGTTGTTATCCACGGCGGCACGAACATAGAGATGTGCTTCGAGACTCCAAGCAAGAGCAGCCCGACAATGTGTTTTCTAGACTAGGAAAGGGAAGTGGGTTTTTCCATTAGGGAATCTGGTTTGTCATCTTGTCAGATCATGGAGTGGGCGGATGTCATATTCATATCTGGATTAAGCCCCACGTTAGCGTCACTAAACAAGAAAGAAAGGAAAACAAAGCAAGCAAGATTGGGAACCCCATCTTTCGTTAGGGCTCGAGAGTCAAAATCTCCACTGTCCTCCCATGTTTATCTTCACCCAAAGCTGAAAAATCAAGAGAAACAAGAAGGATTAATTAGGACAGGTTGGCTGCTCAAGATATTCTTCCTAGGGCAGGCCGGTTACAGTACATCATCCACAAAAATTAATTGAAAAAATTAAGAATAAATTAAGAATAATGTTATGTCCCATACCCAACACCAAACTCAGCTGATTCCCACAAGCCCATTTGCTTAATATAATTTCACGGAATATTTAGAATTTTTCTTTTGCTTTATTTTCTTGGCAGTAATCCCAAAATTTACTGCAAAATTTCAATTATATATATTTTTTTAATCACTAACTAATCGTATCTCTTAATCTTGATTAGTCAGGTCTCGTTCTTCCTGGCAAGGCAGAAAAGTTAAAAATCCGAGCTTGAGAGTAGCATCAAGTTTTTGGAGGATTTGTTAACTTTTGCCCCAAGAACCGACTCTCTGAAAAATCAAGAATCGTGGGTGGTTCGCAATCGGAATAAAGAAGCGGTTCACGAATTGGGAGAGACTCCTCCGATGCTCTTGTTTTCGGAACCGAACCGTCAGTTCTGGGACTTACCGCGTTTCCAAATTAGCCACGGCTCATTGGAAATCAGCTACGAGATTCCAGGTTCTTAATCTCGAACGTCGTATTGTATCGTTAGCCGTTACCTTGTCTCAATTCGGGTTCCGATTTTCTAGATGACGACTTTTATCTTGCTAGGTAAAGTATTTTGTCAAATTCTCACTTGTTGATCTGCCTTTCTTATTTCACTAGCGAAGAACACAGCAGGCCAGCTCTCGGAAATGTATACTTTATGCCTCCTTGAGATTAACAATAGGGCTCAAAATGTACGTCCTGTCATCACTCTAATGTCGACTATCACGCCCTTTCAAAGAAATTCAACTTGGTTGCATAAATATGTTAGAACATATTTCATGTCACTCGTATCATGTCATAACTTGAATTCGAGATTTTTTTTTTTAAGCGAACCCAAATTTTTTTTTTTGTTCCGCGTCCGTGTCCCGATCAAGGCCATTAACAAAACATAAGCGTACTAATCATGCCGACGCAATCGCTTTCGAAATTCTAGATTTAGGTCAATTTAAGGTGCCTGGATATTTTAATCACGGGCCCTTAAATGAGATAAAATAGTATCTCGTATGGAAATCACTCTCGACTTCTCAGAAGTAATCCGCTAGTTTGTACATAGAAGAAGACCAGAACGACGTCGTTCGAACAGGGTTAAGAAGAAAACTTTTAATCCATGAAAAGGGGATGGCTTACGTTGGAAAAAGAGGGTGAAAAGCTCAAGAGATTTCCAACTTCAGCAAAAAAAAAAAAAATTCCTGTGAGTCAATCGTTAGAAAGAAATTCTAGCATTTACCTCTCGAAAGCTGCTAGCCTAACGATCAAAATCTTGTTAAATTATTTTTGACCACACGATCTCCTCGATCAACGAGTGCTTCATGCAAAATGCACGACGATGATGTGTGGATCTACGGTGAGATTGTAAGAAGCATCTCTCTTTGTCCCCGCTTATAGACAATGCATAATCGTACTTTGAACTCAATCCACGGTGAGGTCCACCACATTAGATGATTAATTGACTTGGCCTGCAATGATGTGGGCAAGTAAATCTCCAATAATTAATTAGTGGGACGCTAATACTCAGTTTTGGATGGATTGATTCGGAAGGGGGAAAGAGAAGATTTAACTGAACACGAGGAAAAGGAAGAGAAATGATTTCAAGGGATCGGGCAATAATGTTGTACGGACGCAAAGGAGGGTAAAGAAAAGAAGAAAAAAAAGTGCATTTGAACATAAATATATATTTTTTATGGGGCAAATTACCCAAAAAATTCAATCATAATCTTCTTTTTTATTATTATTTAAATCTTTTATATTTATATCAATTCGATCCATTCGACAGACGAGCGCCGACGTGAATAATCTTCAATAATATTTTTCTATACTTTATTTATTTTTTCATTTTTCCCCTTTTCCCTATGGACTGACGAGAGTCACGAGGGCTCGCCGGCCACCGAGCGATCGCGGCCTCGCCGAGATCGGGCGAAGGGGGCCTCACCCGCAATCGGTTAGGCCATCGTCTCCTTCCTCCATGGTCGAGGCCATCGCCGCCTTTGTGACGGTCGACGAGGCTACCCTCGCCCGATCTAGGCGAGGCGGCTTCGCCCAATGGTCGGTGAGCTTTCGGAGATCCTTGCCGGTCATAGGGAAAAAGACAAAGAACAAAGAAAAGAAAAAAATAGAAAAAATAAATAATATTATGATGTTAGTAGAAATTGTCTACGTCAACGTCGATTGACCAAATAAACCGAATTGGCATAAATACAAAAAGTTTAGGACTCATTTGGCCAAAAATAAATATATATAATATTTAGTAATGAATTGGCACGATTATAATAGATTTAAGACTTTTTTTTTGGTAATTTTTCCTTTTTCATGTACTTATCAATAGATGTATGATAAGGATACAGTGGCAAAGAGGGATAAATGGTTCAGTAATACACAAATCCCTCCACATTTAGAGAAGGAGTAAATGTACGAAAAATTGATTGGACCAGCCCCTCTTAATCTCTCCTAATCATTTCCATCCGTTTGTTTTTCCTCCACTCCAAGTACCATTGTATTTTCACAACCCTTTTTGTTCTCTCAAGAGGTTAACAGTTTTACTTTTATTAACATGCTTTGTTTTTGTGATCAAGATGTTCAAACAATCGTACTTTCTTTTGGCGATTACTTAGTGGGGCGTCGGTGATCCTTGAACGTTCTTCACTTTCAATGTCAGCTCAATCAACCCTCCGTTTGTTTCGCACTGCTGCCCATGGAGGCGAAAGGGCCCATGACCTCCATCTAAAAGTCGTGGGCCACCGTGGGGTGGCCTCGGTCTAAGGTTGCCCAGGCCCTAGTGGCAACAATGGTGCGATCTCAATCGAGGCCGGTTGAGAGAATGTGAGAGAGAGAGAGAGAGAAGGCCTCTCATAATGGGCGGATCACGTGGCGATTGTTTGCTCCAAGTCTCGTGGTAGGAGGCACTAGTGGCTTTGGTGAAAGCCGTGGCCATGCTCCGGTTTGGATGGATAGGCGGGAATTAGACCAATAATTTTCCGATCGCATCGCTCATTTAGGAAAGGTTAACGGTTTCAGGATATTTCTAAGAAGTAATGGAATCCTTCTAAGAATCGGTTCCACAAAGCGGGAATCATGAATCACTTGCTCATTCCATAGATCCACCGAGAACCGAACCACCGATCCGGTTCGATTCTAATCCATGAACCGGGTGAATTTATGGGAAATTCCATTACTATTGATTATGTTCTAACTTTCCTACGACGACATTGGAAAATTAATGCTTTCAAGCTTCTGAACCATGCCTAGGCTTAATTTATCATTGCAAATCTTATAGAAAAAATGACACAAAGGGGTTCTTTTATATATTAAAAAACAGAGGAATGCATTCATGGAGTAGTCCTCAGGGAGATAGCTTATATTAACAAAAATATATATTTAAATTATATAAATTGATTCGATCCGATTGGATAGTTCCCACATGAAATGGAGGACCAAACGGGTACCTACCGATTCTAGCAAATTGGACCGGTATTCGGTGAGAATGATCCAAAATTAATTTATTGAGTATGGTCCGGTCCGGTCTGATTCGGATGGATCCCGAGTTTTTTCTCACCCCTAATTTGCCCAGCAAACGAGAGAGCAAAGGCAAAGCATACGTGAAGAGGCGAGGGAAGGACGACGTCCCGGCGCGTACATATCTGATACGACATCGTACAGCTCCCTTATATGGCAACCCATTCTCTTTTATTCTAACATATTCTCAGATGCCTCCCGCACGCGCCCCCAGCGGCCGTGAACTGATGTTTCTCTTTTTTTGTTTCGGCCGCCAAGTGAAACTGATGGTTGTGGTTGGATCGGGCTTTGATGTTGTAATGAAAAGATCCTGCAACACTCGCTCTCAAGACAGGAGCATTGCGATGCGACCCCCAAATCCCGGAAAAAAACATTAAAATAATCAATACGATGATATATACGAATCGAATCATTGAATGCGTCGAGTTAAAAGGAAAAAAAAAAAAGAGAAGAGAAAACAATAATCCGCCAGGAAATCAGAATCAGGAAAAAAAACCCGAAAGAAGCATCATCAGCTACAGTTCCCCACTCCTCCCTTGGAATAAAAGCTGATCATAAGAATACAAGATCCACCTCGAT
The DNA here is from genome assembly GCA_021437795.1 of Rhodamnia rubescens. Lineage (NCBI taxonomy): Eukaryota > Viridiplantae > Streptophyta > Magnoliopsida > Myrtales > Myrtaceae > Rhodamnia > Rhodamnia rubescens. Next base: position 1,449,390 of record JAILYA010000008.1, read on the forward strand.
TCTCTCTCCTGTCCTCCTCCTCCTCCTCCTCCTCAGCCGCCGCTGCCACCACCGCCGCCGTCTCTCTCTCTTCCTCATCCAATCTTGAGAGAGATAGAGATAAGTGGGGGGAGACGGGGATTCTTGGAAAAGTACAGTCTTTGTTTGCTCGTTTTTTTTTAACTGTTGTTCTTTTTCTTGTTTTTTCCCCCTGTTCAGTCTTGTGAGCTTTCCCTTTTTTCTTGTTAACCCAAATTTCCTGTCTTTCTTGTCCAACATCTTCGCTAAATCTTCTCCTTGCGTAGAGTTAGGCAGATTTTCTGGATCAAGAACACAATTTGTGAAGTGGGTGTCTCAAATTTCGTGGAAAAAGGAAGAGAGAGAGAAACGACCCAAGAATGAGGGACGACGACTCGAATTGGTTCTCCAAATGGGAAGAAGAGCTGCCGCCACCTGAAGAGCTCATGCCCCTCTCTCAAACCCTAATCACTCCCGATCTCGCTCTCGCCTTTGACATCAGAGCGCCTCCTCCCCACAACCTCCCCTCCACCACCAGCCCTCAGCGCCACCCACCCACCACCCCGCCTAACCCCTCCAGCCACCTCCCTCCGCCGGGCTCCGCCACCCAGCCCAGCTCGGCCGAGTTCGCCGACTCCAGCGAGCTTGGCCCCGGCTCGGGTGGGGACGAGCCGGCCCGCACCCTCAAGCGGCCGCGCCTTTGTCTGGACACCGCAGCTCCACAAGCGGTTCGTCGATGCGGTGGCCCACCTGGGGATCAAGAACGCCGTGCCCAAGACCATCATGCAGTTGATGAGTGTGGATGGGTTGACCCGGGAGAATGTGGCCAGCCACTTGCAAAAGTACCGCCTTTACCTGAAGCGCATGCAGGGATTATCCGTGGGGGGCGGCGGCGGCGGGGGGTGGGGGCGGTGGCCTGGCCGCCTCGTCGGATCCTGCCACAGATCATCTGTTTGCGAGCTCGCCCGTGCCGCCGCATTTCTTGCATCAGGTCCGACCCAGCTCGGACCATTTCTTGCCGTTTGTGCCGGTTGCTGCGCTGCAACACCACCAGATGGCGGCCGCGGCCGGCCACCCGCAGCTGCAACCGCAGTATCACAGGCAGGTGGGGCATTTCGGGGCGCCGCAGAACGGGCAATTCGAGCATCCTTTTTTGTCGAGGCAAGCGCCACCGATTCATAGGATGGGAGCACCGATGCACAATCCAGTGCAGCCTTATGTGGAGGACTTGGAATCTGCTAATGCAAACGGTGGCAGGAAAGTTCTCACTCTCTTCCCAACTGGGGATGATTGAACTTGGGGAGTAGTTGCAGTTTTTTCTTTGATTTTGCTGTTTTCTTACTCTTGATGATCCTGTCTCTGTGTCTTGTGCAATGTGGTGTCTGTAATTTGTGGTTAACAACTGTTTAGAGTATGGTGTAGGTGTTAGTTGCTCTATGTTGTCCTAGTTGCCTTTTAGTAAGTGACGGTGAAAGCTTTGAGTGGAGCAATTGGATATGGACTTCCACTAGACCTTAAATTGGCTTTGCCGAGAGCTCTCTGTCGCGTAATTGACCACACGCCTATGTTGGATGAGTGTGACTGGTGGGTATTGTCGACTCGTGTCGTCCTTCATGTGGGCTCCTACATGTTTTGAGTAAACTGTTGGTACCAGTCTGTATGTCCAATAGATCCTTTTTTTCTCTTCGAGACGTTGATCATCATGTGATGGTCGCTCTTGGCCAACATCGACCACCAATCCCGAAGTGTTGTGGAAGGTGGAATTTGTCGACCTCGGTCTATCTTAGTTTCCATTAGACTGCAGCTTGTAGATGAGATGAGTTCTTGTGCATATCAGAGCTTTTCCTCAGAGGAGGTATTCCCGCTGGGGGGGCAAACCGCCAGATCTTAAAGCTTGCAGGCGACAACAATAATGCTGGCTATCTCTGATTTCTTGAAATTCGAGGACATTGAGCAGAATCTTTTATGCTTAATTTTCCTCTACTTAGTCATTATTTAGAGTTGGTACTCTACTTTCTGTACATTAACTCCAGGGAAGACTTTAAAAGCCCCGCTTTGAGGGGAACTGTAACTGTTCAGAGAAGGGATATTATTTATGTGGATGCAGAGTGTTGTATGCCCAGCCAACTATGGGACTAAATGATATAGTCTGAATCGGTGTTTATAAGTTTTCTGCAGTCTTGTCTCAGAAAGAGAGGGAGAGAGAGCTGATATCCTGTATGCGGAGTGGCTACAAACAGGTGGTCGTGATCCGAATGACTAGTTCTGTTAGGGAATTCTACTTCTGATTGATAGATGGAACCAATGATGCGAACTACGCGTTCTTATTATGTTCGAAAGATTGTAAGAGCTAGTGATGACACTTCTCCCTGCTGTAATGCTTCTGGTGAGCATTCTTCTCAGGCTATTGTCGGAAGGGTTAGTCCAGAAGCTTATGCCTAGCGGTTCGCTTTGCACTTTCACCTTTGGTTTTGGCGTATTAGCTCCCCCTCCCCAACTTGAATTGCAACTCTGCTGTAACTTATTCGATGCTAAGTCATGTTTGGATTGCTTGTGAATGTACCAGGTAAAGTCAAGAGTTCTCCTTTGGCTTCCTCTACTAAGTTTCTGGATATCCTAGTGAAGTTCTTGATCTCATGTTCGCTAGCCGGCACACCTTGTGGCTATGTTGGTAAAGAAACAAGTCCTTGTCTGAATATCCATATGATCTTCTCTATCTAGTTTCTCAATATATCCCAATATCACGCCTTGAATTCACCTGAGGAAATCTTCTTCGCTTTTCTTCGATTCTGGGCATGTCTGTCTTTCAGTGGCAAGGTGTTCCGTGGTTTCTGTGTAACCTAGAAGCAATATTCCATTCCATTCGTTTTTGGTCTTTCCTTCCATGGTTCATTTGTATAAAGATCACGCGATTTTGTGTGGTTGTTTCTTGTTTTGTTTCTAGCTTTGATGCCAATAGGTGTGAGATTATATAGGGTACCAAGATGGGTTCATTTTGCCAAAGTTCTCGAGCCTTGATGAGGTAACGTAAGTGGTGATGGAAGTTGGCTCTGGTAAAAATAGACAATGCATGTGCACGAGGCATTCATTTGACTCCCATTTTGCAGCGGTTAATGTAGTTGCAAAGGTGGTCTGTCAAATTTAAAGGTGAACAATCTTTTGTCCCCTAAGACTGACTTAGAAGCAATAATTTTCTCAAATCCTTAGTTATTATCCACTTTTTAGATCTTCCTAGGGATCAGCATCGATGATTTGGCACATAAACAAGACTAGATTGATTGTTAAATGGGCCTCTTGAAGATCACATCCAGGATAAACAATTCCCTTTTCCACTTCAATGGGGTTGGATAAGGAGGGTAATCGGATCTCATCACAGACAGCTCAGATTCAACTGAGCCAATTAATTCAATAAGCATTTCGTCGTCGCTAGCAATTATTAGTCTCTCAATATTGCTCGCTTATCTTGAGATTTCGCTTTCCAAGGTCAACGCAGACTTAAAAAAAAATAATCTTTGCCTCCTCCTTGTCGCTTAAAGCATAAGCCAATTAATCGATGATTATGCACGATGGATCATCAGGCAAGTCCATCAAGATTTCATTTCTGATGAAGCAAAAGATCAGCACACCGGTAAAGATCAACTCTTCTTTTTACTTTATCACTAAATGCAGTGAAAATTTTTACATTTAGGCATCATGTTCGAAAGTGATTGATATGATATGGGAGATGGGTACAATTTAGATCTACATCAAGAAGCTCCAAAATCCCAACTAGATGATCTACGATCAGCAAAAAGAATAATAATTGGCTATATAGGCCATGTACGATACAGTATCATCCTGTTTCCGGACTCCTGCCAACAGGATTTAAACTTCTCCGAAAGAAAGACAGGTTTTAGCAGCATCCAGCTTCCCTTACCTCAGACTACTAAACATGAAAAGAATCCAGCATTGCTCTCAGAGTATTTTCAGATGCTTGCCACTGTTTCTCGTTCGCGCTGGCAACAAATAAAACAACGGTGTTCCCTTTCGCCGTCGCCTTGGCAAGATTGTGCGAGCCCGTCAGGGCATATGGAGTCTCCAGCGCGTACTTGTAATACTGCATCCGCCATGTAAATAGCAACCAAGTATCAAATCAACAGGTTAAGTATCAAAGCATGAAGGTCCATATAAAGGTCCAACAAATTTTTGCCATCCCCAAGACAATCTTCTTTTAGTCTGCATCTGTTCAACCTGAACTATGAGGAGGGATGAGATAGAATGGTAAGGATGGACCTCTATCATTGATTATGTTTAACCTGAACGACTGGAGGAAAATGAAATGTAACATTAAAGCTTAAAGCTCATTTAACTGGACTTTGACCAAAAAGGTAAAAAGAAATAAGAAGGGAAGAAGGAAAGCAATGGTACCCTCCTGCTACTGTTGTTGGCAAGTGAAGTGGAGAAAACACCCAGCTTCAGACCCAAAAAGGTAAAAACAAACAAGAAGGGAAGAAGGAAAGCAAGAAAATTGCCTAAAGCTCTTGAAGTTGAATGCGTCAGCCAGCTAGAACTCCCAAACTCATTTCATGGAAAGCCAATGAATTGATGATTAGCCAAGATCTCAGGCGTGAACTTCCATTTATACTCTCTTGAACTTCCTAAGACGCATTTTCATTCGGTGGCTTGTCCAGCTAGCTAAATGCTAAGTTGGACGAAACGCCTGGATTTCTTAAGCTAACATGTAAGCATATAAAACTAGCATCTATCAGGGAACAGAAAGTTCCCACTGGGGATGCAATTTCCAGAACACGAGTCCAAACATACTTGAGTATAATGGAACTCGTCAACACTGAAAACAAAAGCCTACTCAAAGTGCCTATCGTGCGATGACAGAACGAGCAAATAGAATGTGTATACCGTCTGATCACCGAGCTTTTCAACTGATGCTTCCAAGAGCTCATCCGGATCGTACGTGTTCCCCGTTACAAAAGGGCCTAGAGAGGCGATCAACTTCTCTGGGCTCCCGATCTCCTCGATGGACGCGTTGGGCTTATTCGTGAGGCGTATGAGAGGGGAAGCCACCACCTGAACCTTCCCCTGCTTGTCGTCCTCGAACTTCACCTCCACCCATGGCTCCGCGCACTTTGGTTGGCAGTAATTGCCCGACAATATGTTGGCCACTCGCATCTGTTTCCAAGTTGGGGGGAGGATGAATTGGTAGGGTTCAACATTCCCTGCAAATCACTAAATTTCAAGTATCATTTGAATCTGACAACACCAACAGCCATAGAAACCTAGAGTTAAAACCATTACTAATTTGTCATCGCACGACGAAATCATTTTGAAACAGACTGAGTTGAGGTTCAACGCAGATATAATCAACACTTACACTCCATCATATTGGGAACAAAAGCACTCTGCAATCGACAGTATATCTGATGCATACGATTAGATTCGAAATTGAAAATGACAGATAATGAAAACCGTCTCATTTGCACTTGATTTGAGACCTGAGTAGCCAACAATGTCTACAATGGGGAAGTATTGAGGGCAGAAATGATCGAATTCACCACTCACGACATCAAAACCCCACCACCAGCGATTCAATCTAACACTCCATAATCTTCCCAACACGCACAGTCACGCAAAGCCAATCATTTGAACACCGAAAGAGAACATCGAGCAAGAGAGGGAACTGAAGACGGGGAAAGACAGCGGATTACCTGCGCGAAGCGCGGGGGTGTCTTTAGGAGAAGCCTTGAAGAGGACGAAGGAAGGATCGGAGGGCGACTGCCGGAGGTACGAGCCGACCTCCACCTCCCTCGCCACCGCCGGCGACGGCAGTCCCAGCGGCGTGCTCCCCAGGAGAGGGGCCAGAGCCGCTCGCTTCAACAGCTCCCTCCTCTCTAGCCGAACACCGCCCTCGACTTCGCGGTGGAATGCGGCTCGGATGGAGGTTGTGAGCGGAGGTTTCGGAGGGGTCGGAGTCGAGAGGAAGGTGAACGGCAATGGAGGCGCACGAGCGGCGACCATCGTTGCAGGCGCCGGCGACATCAGTGAGTGAGAGAGTGGGAGAGTTGATGGAGGAAAGATTTTTGGCCTCCCGCCCTTATCCGTCGAGACTGGGACGCGACGTGGAGAGACAGAGGATTGGCTCTCCTAATTACTTTGAATTTCAGATATGTATCGCTCTCCCGAGACTGACTCACGCAGGCGATTCCGTCACCGTTAGGCCCAAAGGATGGCCCAATACAGAGCCCAAAGTTGACGGAGGAGATAACAGAGCAATCTCAACTGAAGAATCACAGGAAAGGAGGGAAACCGACGACAGGCTTATCTTCTTTTAACCGAAAACTCTCCCTCTAAACTCAGCTCTCTCTCACGGACACATACTCAAACACACTCCCACTCTCTTATCTGATGGCAGCTTCTTGCTCCAAAGCTCAAAGTGATGGAGTCCATCGTTCGGGACTCTCGGAGAAGGAAATTCGAATCGGGAAAGGCGGGCTCAGGAAGCAGATTCTCAGGAAGGGAACTTCGTGGCGAACTCCTTGTCCCGGCGACCAAGTACACGGTACTCAGACACGACCGTTCGGCGCTTTCCATGCTTTAAATGAGCAAATGACGGACAGGGTTCTTGTTCACTCGTGTTTGGTAATGCAGTTCGCTACAGCGGACGGATCGAGGTTGGCGCCCGGCTCGATTTGAGCAATGAATGGAGTGCTGCATTGGAGTTCAAGTTAGGCCAATGTGAGCAGCCAAAAAATTTATACATGTTGCACTCCGTTGTTGAAGCAGACTGCTTGTCCTTCTGGAGCTCGGTTTCGAAGCTTGATCATGAGAACGCAACTCCTTTTTTTTTGGTTTCTCCATGCCGAAAATTGCACTATGACTTCGGGTTTCTCGAGACAAAAGTAGCTGTGGATGAATCCTGCCTTTGCGTAGAGGCTATCTGGAAATTATTAGGCAGCTAGAAGCAATGCATTTTGAGCCCCCTCATTGGGGTGGTCTAGCATTGGAATTTACCCCCATGAACATTACTTGGACGGAGGATTGGCCGCTAAGTTCTTGTACAATCGTGACATGTCTAATATCACTGGTTCCAAATATTTGTGAGCTTTCTTTTATGATTCCTGAGAGTCTAGGTTGTCTCCTTGCTGATGAAACAGTATATTGAATTTAAGGTGAGGTGATAAAAGGATGGGATGAAGGTGTTGCCACGATGAAGAGCGGAGAGAGAGCGATTTTCACGGTACCTTCGAACTTGGCTTATGGCGAAGCGGGGTCTCCTCCTCTCGTTCCTCCAAACGCCACTCTGGTTTTCGACATCGAGTTGGTATCGTGGACCAGCATCAGGGATTTGACAGGAGATGGAGGAGTCCTGAAGAAGATTATCTCAGAGGGAGAGGGCTGGGCTACTCCTCGGGACGCTGATGAAGTTTTAGGTAATCATCATTTCGGTATTGTCCTAAACATTCGGTGAATCGCCCTTGTCTGGAAACAGGAAAACTAGTTCGATGTCTTTTTAACTGCATTTTCACACTCAACCACGAGTTCAAGTACAGAGTTTCATGATTGTGAAGTTGATTTTTCTTGCTAGTAAGGTATTAATGACAAATCCTCCAGGACCCGATTCCAGGGGAAAAAAACAACTTTCGACATCTTTCTATATGTCGAGAATTAAAGGGTATTAACAAATAATTGCTCTTATTGCAGTAAAATACGAGGCGATGCTTGAGGACGGAACTGTCATCTCGAAGTCCAATGGAGATGTGGAGTTTCAAATCGGGCATGGTGGGTTGAACTCAGACTTGCCTCCTTGTATTATATTTAACTCCTTCACATGTCCAGGTAAGAAGAGAAAGGCTTTTTGAAATTTCTTGGTCATTCTTCAGATTCTAGTTCCGAAAAAGTGCATCTGTGTCCGGCGATGAGCATAGCGGCAAAAACAATGAGAAAGGGCGAGAAAGCGGAGCTAGCCGTGAAGTTTTCTTGTAAGTTGACGGCACTATTTCTTTTCTGCAAGGATTAACATCTAAGCAATCGCCACATTTTCTCAAAGAGACGCACATGAATCTTGATTACCTATGCTTTCTTCAGACGGCTTCAGGTGGAGCAGAAACGAAACTGAAAGCACTGGACTTGATGCTTCAGCTGACTCAAAATTAGTCATCCAGCTCGAGTTAATTGCGTGGAAAAGCGTGGTTGATGTTACTGGAGATAAGAAAGTGCTTAAGAAGATCGTAAGAGCCGGTGAAGGCTTTGACCATCCTGATGAAGGATCAGTTGTCAAAGGTAATTTACTGTGAGCATAGTGGAAGATCTCTTTAAATCTAAACGTCGACCTAGAGTTCTCCTGTCTAGTCTGTGTTAATGAGTTCTTTCTTTCAGTGGCATATACTGGTAAATTTGAAGACGGAAGCATTTTCGAGAAGAAGGGATCAACTGAGGAGCCTTTCGAGTATGTAGCTCTTGAAGGTACTGTGCATTCATTGGCACTCCCAGACAGCGATTTCCAACTTCGCCGAACGAGCAGGAGCTGATTACGAGTGTTTATGCCTGCTCAGAACAACTCAATGAGGGCCTAGACAGGGCAATCCTGAGCATGAAGAAAGGAGAACAAGCCCTTGTGACCGTGAGAACCAACTCAGTTATCGGTCTAGATGATTCGGTGGTCTCGGCGAATTCAGTGTTGAGTTATGAAGTTGAGTTGATCGACTTTACCAAGGTCATTTTCCATGTTCTTTGTTAATTGATCTGATACCGCAGAGAATGTCGCTACGCGTAGAATCAAGTTCTGATCTTACAGGACAAACCATTTTGGAAGATGAACACTTGCGAAAAGTTGGAAGCATGCGAAAGCACAAAGAATGACGGAAATTGTCTGTTCAAGAAAGGGAAGTTCTGTCGTGCGTCGAAGAAATACGAGAAGGTGACCAATGGAAAATGCCATCACAAAAGTTTTTTATGGTTGGGGTGATATATATTCACCACTTCTATTGATTACAATCTGCTTGCAGGCTGAGAAATATGTACAGTTTGACCACTGTTTTACTGATGAAGAGAAGAGATCAGCGAATGCCTTACGGCTTTCATGCTATTTGAACAACGCTGCTTGTAAACTTAGATTGGGGGACTACAGTGGAGCCACAAAATTCTGTACAAAGGTCTCGCTCTCTCTCACATGCGCGCCCATGCGCGATAACTTAGGATGAACAAACAGAGTCGCTGTCTTGTTACGATGAGTGAAGTTTATCCGACACGGATTTTGACTCTCTCTAACATAACAATCATAGAATGAACATATATTGAATGGAATCTTATTATTGTTGTTTTTTATTAACAATCATGAACAATCTGGCAATTTGTTCCTTCCTTACTGAAATCAAGTGCATTTAGTCTAGATAATTCACACTCCCTGTCTGACAGGCCTTGGATCTTGATCCTTGCAATATCAAGGCTCTGTACAGGAGATCACAAGCATACCTGAAAAGTTCCTACTTCGATGAGGCCGAGGGTGATATTAACAAAGCGTTAATTCTCCAACCAGATAGTAGGTATGTGAATTCACCATGCGACTCTTCATGATCAGTAAGGCAACTAGATTGGCCTTTTCTATTTTTTCTTCATTCAGTTTTAACTGAAAATCATGTTTTGCTCGATCGAATTCCTCTGTCGGTTGATGAATTTGCAGAGATGTGAAACTTGTGTTCAAGGAGCTAAAAGACAAGCAGAAGGAATACAGGGTATATCAGGCCGAGATATCTCGGACAATGCTTTCGAGGATGGCCTAAAACAGAGCGAAAGCAGTTACGAGCATCGAACTGCAGATCTTCCCATTGAGATTGTTCTTCTTTGTACAATGTCGTCTATACATCATATTGGCCTGTAAAGTGCAATCTAGAGTGTCATGAGCGCATGCTTTTTCTTTTTGTCATTGTAGCATGAAAGAGCTGATGGACAATGAACAGATTATATGTTTCTTCCTAGCTGTTTGCTTACTTTCTTGAATCAGTAACACAGTTCTGTGACTTCATGATGCTGAATCTTTCAGTTTGACGGACAGGCTTCCTCTTCAGAAATCAAAATGGTTCTTCCCAAGTGTAGCAAAGATGGAGAGAGTCAGATGGTCTTATGCAGCAACAAGAAGCATGTGAATGTTGTTGGATCTTTCAACTCTTTGCCGATTGACTAATACAAGATTTAAGGAAACGGGTTTAGCTCTCTCGAGATTTAAAAGCTGCCACATGGCCCAGAAATTAAGGTCTTGATGACTCGTTGCAAGATACAGTATTCTGCAATGTTTAATTTAGCACCAAGTTTTGTTCAGAAGTGATGGAGAGCCAGCTATATGCAACTCTAATCACAAGTTCAGAAACATGAATCTCTTATGGAGCAAAAGTATTAGTCATCGGTATTTGGTCAAAATTGACCGGATGGGTGATGGACTCAATTGGCGAAAATATCATAAAGATTCAAGACTCCATTGGCACAATTGAAGTTTATGACTAAATTTTAAAAAGCGCAATAAATTTAGGACTTTTTGTACAATTTCCCCAATTATTGCATTCGAGGGATGGACTTAGTTGCACACCATAAAAAAGAGGAAGCCCCCTGGGTTTGGCTACAGGAAGACCCTTCAATATGCTAGGAAGCATGAATACCGTTCGGATGCCTTTGTATCTTGTCGGACGCGTGGCGGACACCGACATGTGGTCAACAGGTGTCGGGACATCCGACATGTGGTAAGCCTTCGAACACACTAGCGATACGCGAGTTCAACATCATGATAAGCCATTACGACACGTACATGGTCAATTTTAAATATTTTGAATAAAATTAGGGATCAAAATATAGTACACAAATCACCTCAAAATTGATGTACCCAATCAGTCCAAAAAAACCTAATCGTGAATCCCTAACAGAAAAAGAAGAAGAAAAAATAATATTTTATATATACATAATAATTTATTGTGATAATTTATTATGTATATAAAAAATATATATTTATTATATAACGTATCTCAACGTATTAAAATTTATCTATTTTTTGGAGAAATGACATGTAGATGAACCGTATTATATCACGTGTCAATATTGGTGCTACTTGGTGGATACGTAAGTCATCTGAATAAGGAGCAGAGAGGTGAAGTTTAATTGAAAAAGAGATCCGATCGTCTATCGTCACTCGGCCTTCCAACACGTGCCGGCAATGGGCAGTTTGGGCCGGCCTGCAAGAATGGGCCATCGGCCCGATCTCGAACCACTTGGATTTACGACATATTAATTGTCGATAACACGAAAAATAATAGCATTTTGAAAATGATAATTTTTTTGTTAGAAAAAAATGATAATTTATTTTATTTTATTTGGGGCGTTTAATTATTACCTCGAAAAATTATTATTGAAATTCCTTTTTTCTTTTTTTGGGGGGCCCCTTTAAAAAACCAACCCCCCCATCCACCCCGGGGGGGGGGTCAGGTTGTGGAATCTCTTTCCGGTATAAAGGTGGCGAGGGGGTCACCTTGTTTTCGTCGTTTTCTGGCTGCGAAGCTTCTCCCTGTCCCCGACACAAACCAGTTCTTGAAGCTCAGAACTTGCACTGCCGCCCATTCTCGCCTCCTCCTCCTCCTTCCTTACAGAGGAGAGAGATGGGTATGGAGATAGTGGAGCCCAACACCTGCATCAGAGGTTGCTGCTCCAGCCAGTCCATCCCTCTCCACCTCCCTCCTTCTGCCTACTCTCTCCTCTCGCCCATCGCTCGAGGTCGCCGTCCCTACCCATTTCCTTGCCCTTTCAAATCATCGACGGGGGTTGATGATTTCTGCTTCTTCGCCCAATGTTTCGTTATGCGCGAGATGGGCTAATTGTGTTGCGACCCTGCAGGGGCCGAGAGCGTCGTGTACGAGGCGGTCCTGGATGGCAAGAGGGTCGCCGTCAAGAAACCCATCTTGGCAACTTCCGATGACATCGACAAGTTCCACAAGGAGCTCCAACTGCTCTGGTCTCTCCCTCTCCCTCCCCTTTCTCTATGATTGTCAGTGATTTCTTGATTTGTGTGCTTTTCTGCGCTTGTCGAAGAATTTTCTCGGTGATTGAATAAAGAAAAATTGCGGTGTGTGGCTCAGTAGTGTCAATTACTATGTGGGGCTCCAATTCCTGTGCTTATATGGTGCAATGTTGTGTTGGTTTGTAATTTGTTGCTGAAGCAACCTGGATCATCCCTGCATTGCCACCCTCGTCGCTGCCCATGCAAAGCCGCCCAACTACATGTTCTTCTTCAAATTCTATGAATCCCGGAACCTCGCTGATAAGCTACATGTTGAGGAGTGGGTCCCTGATCTCGATCACGCGCTAATGATTGCCATGCAGCTAGGTATATTTCTTAGGTTAGCATGTTGTGCTTTTCTAAGGTGTTCTTGCTTTTACTCTCTGCTGAATTTGTTAGTTGAGAAATTCAACTTGGTGAGCATATTTGTCACCTGAATTTTTGTTTTTGCAAAGAAATCTGTTTGCACATATTAATTAGCGCATGCGATCATTTGAACTGATGCTCTTTGTTGATATTTTAAGTATATCTTTGATTAGTCTTCTTTGCCCTTGTGCGTACTTAAACTAGACACATTAAATTCCATTCTTGCATGGCAATACATATGTTGGAGATAGGCTTTTAGTCTGGCAATTAAAACACCCTGCATTTGCATCAGATATGTCAATTATCTTGGACAATACAGGGTAGCCTGTACACTGTATGATATACTAAAATGAGTTGTTTTATATGTTCTTTTGTCTTTTATCTCCTTGATAATCATGGAAGTGATTTGCCAACGCTTGTAAAAAAAAACCATACTTGGATTCTCATCAATGCTCAAGATTTCTATCTTTAAGTGGGACTAGTAGTTTCTCATCAATGCAAGTAGCTAAGGGAGAGTGTTTCTCATAATCTCTGTATATTCACACTAGCAGAAGTGGTCTTCTTTTTTCATTTGATGTGCTTGTCTGAAGTTCTTTTCATTAGGATTTTCCCTTTCTAGTTTTTGTCATACTTTTTTAATTTGTTTTTCCTTTCTCTGATCGGTTTCCTCATTACTTCTTGTTCGTTTGTTTGTTCCCAGCAATGGCTTTGCAGTATCTTCATAACCAGGGGATTGTCCATAGGGATGTGAAACCTGCAAATATTCTTGTAATTGTTTCCTTTTATGATCTTCATTCTAAATTTGCTTCCATTGAATTCATCCCACCCAGAAATATACTCGTTCTTGTCTACATTTCATTAATCATCATGTGACGACCTCTAGTAGTTATTATGATGGAGCTATGGCTGTTTTGCAGCTTGACAAAGAGTCCTCTCCACATCTAGCTGATTTTGGTTTGGCAGCATACAGGGAACATCTTAAAGAAGTTTCTATTGAAACCTGGAAGTCTTCTGGCAAGCCAACTGGTGGCTTCCACAAGAAAAATATGGTTGGCACCCTTATCTACATGGCACCTGAAATATTAAGGAAAGAGATACATACTGAAAAATCTGATGTCTACAGTTTTGGAGTATCTATAAAGTAAGTTCTTTTAATATCCTTGTGTTTTTCCGAGGATACGTATAATTTTATGGTTAAGTTCTGCCGGCATTTGGCGTCTTCTGTGGCTCTTTAACTGAATATTTAATTGAAATAGTTTTTAGCATGTAACCTGTTCCTTATCTGGCTAGATATATTGTGTGCCTATGATATGGCTTCATAACCCTCTGCTTCTAGTTATTTTTCTGAATCCTGCCTTTGGAAAGTTTTTCTTCCCTTTTATGGAGGATGTAATGCACTGAGCTTTGTTGTAGTCCTATATGACTCGCTAGTGCTATCTCGTGCAAGATTTTGACTTTCTCATCAAGTTTCTAATGATCTGTTTCCAATTTGCTAGATGTGATGGGCTGAAGGTTGTAAGTTATCTTATGTGCCATTTGATTTGGGTACATAGTAAGAGCTTCCGACCAAAAAAAAAGAAAAAATAAAAACATACATACTTGGAGCTGCCTTGAAAACATAGCGATTGGAACTGTCTCTGCAAACAAATTAACAAAAATCACTTAGTAAGAAAGTGAAAAGTTGATTTTCTTGAGATAATTTTCTTTTAGCTGCTTGTTTTTTTCAATGATCAGTTCTTCTAAGCTTTCACACAGAGGTTAATTTGGGCTTCTTACACGTAGAAACACATTTGATTAAGCACACAGCATATAAGAATTGTTGACTAGTCAGACATGTTCTTTGTAATGCATTAGTCGTTGTTATTTTATTTGTTAGCATGTCCAATTGGGACATGGAAATCGTCTACAGAAAAATTCCATTCCGTAAAGGCCGGCTTAAGTAAAATTAAAAAGCTGGGAAGAATATGGAAGCATTGATGCAGTCAAATAATAGAATATATGCCAGTAGTGATGCATGTAGAGCAACGTCCTTGATCAGAGTGTTGCATTGCCAGAAGAAGATCTATGCTTTTCTTCTCCCTGCCAATGATGACTAACCATTGTTTCTCATAAACTTAACCTCGATGCATCATTTATGGGTCGTATTCTACCTTAAATTCTCTGTTTGATCAAACTTGCGTGTACTCTTTTCACATGTACATTAGTAACAACTACAACGAATGTTGTGTTTAGTTCTGTATCTGTGTTTCAAAGACATCACATAGAACTGTACTACGGACTTTCTTGTTTTGAGATTTGAAAATATCATGTGATTTATCATAATTGAGTACATGATGTAGCCTGTCAACTGTACATTTGCACAGTGAAAGGGTAAAGGGTGAAAAGATGGCAATATTCATCACACTATTCACATATAGCCTTATAGTTAGACTGAAAGTCATAGGGTTGAGGCTGGTTAAGCTTAAGACTTTAATCTCTGTTAATCGTTGGTTTTAATTTTGAAATTGGACATATAACCAAGTCCTGAGTTAGTTATGTCTACTTTTAAGAGCGTATACTGCTGGTTTTTGTAAATTTTCATCTGTTCAACATCAACATCATCATCAACATCAACATCACCTTTAACCCAAACTAGTTGGGGTCGGCGGTCGATGAACCCAAAAAGCAAGACCGAAAGAGCTATAAAATAAAACAAAATACAATAACATAGCTATAGCAATATAAAGAAAACAAAGGGCTAGGACTTGAAATGGCGATCGGGAACATAGGAATTTTTGCCCTCCACAATGTTAATCGCTTTCCTCCACTCTGTCCTAAGACAAATAGTACGCCAATCTATGTCCCACTCCAACAAATCTTGTCTTACTACTTTTCCCAAGTAAGTTTAGCCGACCTCTCCTTTTCATGTCATGCTCCCTATTTACACACTGGAGCATTTAGGGTCTTGAAGAATATGTCCAAACCATCTCAAACGATGTTCTCTCATCTTTTCGGCCACCGATACTACTCCAACTTTTGTCGAATATCCTCATTTCTTATTTTATCCATTCTTGTTGGCCGCATCCACCTTAGCATTCTCATTTCTGCTACTTCCATCTTATGCTCATGTTGCCTCTTGCTGGCCAACACTCACTCCGTAGATCATTGCGGTCTTATGGCTGTTCTATAGAATTTTCCTTTTAGCCTAAGAGGGATTTTGCGATCACACAAAAATCCTGATGCCCGCGCCATTTCATCCAACCTGCTCCGATTCTATGTTCCTGTAAATTTTCATCTGTTGTGAGCATAAAATTGTGATCTTGTCTGTGCAGTGAACTTCTCACTGGTGTTGTCCCTTATACTGATCTCCGTTCAGAAGCACAGGTTGGCCTCTGATTATTGACTCTGTGAGTTTGTGGTCCCTCAATTGGTATTTATTCAAGGTTTCATGCTTGTTTTGCTGGCAGGCCCATACAGTACTTGAGATGAACTATACTGAGCAGCAACTTACTGCAGCTGTTGTCTCTGATGGGCTCCGACCAGTTCTTGCTGGTCTGGAGTTGGGGGTGCCGGAGAGTCTATCGTCATTAATACAGAGGTGTTGGGACGGGAATCCTTCTCATAGGCCTTCTTTTGATGACATAGTGGCGGAGCTTCAGGCGATCTTGCAAAGCAGAAAACTGATGGAGAAAGAGCAAATGGTTCATATTAATAACACCTCCTTTACTGATGAGACCAGTGTTCGAACTTATCAAGAAAGTGTGAACTGGTCCCTTCAGGGAGAACATTTGTCCAAGAGAGCTTCTCTTGCAGCTGATTCTGCTGTCAGGTTTTCGCTTGATTGTTCCAGCGATCCTTCGGGATATTGCCCTACTCTTTCTTCAGGTTCCTTTGCAACATGTGGGAGAAGGGAGACCATGGAGGATGTGCATTTCCTTTTACCCAACATTGGGAATCAGAAAGATATACATATCTTTGGCATCTTCGATGGTCATAGAGGTGCTTAAGCATGGTAAACTTTTTTTATTTAGGATGGAGAGAGCTATACTAAGAGAAACGGAGCCATGCTCCTAGAAACTTTTGAAATTTGAAAATGGCTTGTAGGTTGATAATATCCTTTGAAGACTTTTCATTTGATTTTTCTGTTAGATCAGAAAAAGACAAAAACTCAATGGGTATTGGTGTGTATGTCAGCCTGGCACTGCTTTCTTACTTTTCCTTCTCGTGTCCTCTTCATGCTTGACTCTGATTAGTTGTTCGAATTACATAGACAATTTTTGAATTGTCAATGTATATTTAACCAGCTGTCATTCAAATTGCTCAGTATTATGAAACCTTTGGATGTGGTTTATAGATTGTATGCACTGGTATTTCTGTCGTCATCATCATCATTATTGTCATTATTCTTATTATAGTTATTAGTACAATTTAAAAAGTCACACTGCCTTCCCAACTTGTCTTCCTTGTCCCGACTCTTTCCGGATAACTGTGAGAAACTATTAGTCGCAAACATATAGAAGAAAGGTTTCTGTTTGGTTCCTCTGCTCCCTTCTAAATTACCCAATTGCAGATTTACATTGGTTGTTTTCTGAGTGCTTGGGATGTTACTCTCGACTGTATATTGACTTCTCTCCGCCATGTTTAGGGGCCGCAGCTGCTGAGTTCTCAGCTCAAGCTTTGCCTGGATTTTTGCAGAGTTTTGGTCCTGCGACAAGGTTTTCTTTTTGTTAAGAGAAAAAACATTTTATTGTTACATCGTATTTGTATTTTGCATGCAGTAACGTATAGCAAGTAAATGCAGTCCTCCAGATGCATTGCTGGAAGCATTCATCAAGACAGATATTGCGTTTAGAATTGAATTGGATACCTATCGGAAATCCAAGGGTGTAATCCAGAAAGACTGGCATCCTGGTTGCACTGCGATAGTTGCCCTCATAGTCAAAAACAAGATTTATGTTGCTAATGCTGGTGATTGCAAAACCATCTTATGTCGAGCTGGTAGATCTATTGCTCTTAGTAAGGTAAGTTTTGTCTGTTGACTACCTCCATGTTAATTATCATTAGTAGCTTTGTTGCTGCTTCTGAGCCACTTGGTCTCAACATGTCAGGATCATGTTGCAAGCTGCTCCGAAGAGAGAAAGCGCATTGTTAATGCAGGAGGGCAAGTTAAATGGCAAATTGATACTTGGCGAGTCGGTGCTGCTGCACTCCAGGTTGCTTTCTTTAACTGTTAATATTTATATTGGAGGGTGCCACTTCGAAAATGTAGTAGTTGTAGGACTCATCTAGTCTAAAAGCTGGAGTATTAACCACCCGCATGCTCTTGCCACGCATTAAACAAGTATCTTCTTTTAGTTGGAGTGTTTGAAGTTCTTAATCTAGTTACACTTTTTTCACATTTTGTTTTTGCTTTTCTTTTAACTTGTACTTGACTATTATTTTGTCATGTATAGGTTACTCGCTCCATCGGAGATGATGATCTGAAGCCTGCTGTAACTGCTGAACCCGAGATTACTGAAACTGCTCTCTCTGTGGAGGACGAGTATCTGGTAAAGAGTATTGTCTTACGGCTGTTTAACTGTAGCTTTTCTACAACACATAATTTGCGAATCCCAATTCTGGTTTGAATATCAAATGGCGTGACATGAGAACAGCAGACTGACACCTACTATAATGGTGAATGCCAGGTGATGGCTAGTGATGGGCTATGGGATATCTTGACCAGCGAAGAGGTCATAAGCATCATCAAAGACACGGTTAAGGAGCCGGGCATGTGTTCCAAGAGATTGGCAACCGAAGCTGCCAAACGGGGTAGCAAAGATAACATCACTGTCATCGTCGTCTTTCTGCGTCCTGTCTCCACTGCCGAGAGAATATATTAGGCGCGAAACCTATTCTTTGTGGAACTCCAGGCGGTATGAAGAAACAGAGAGACCGAGAAGCAATTGTTTGACTACTAGAATAAGGAGAAGATTCTTCTTATCCTTCGTTAAGGATTGATAGTGCCTGTGGCATTGATGTGTGATTGCTTTCATTAGTCCCTCTCTTCTTGATCGATGCATTTGTTGAGCCAAGATTATACCTTAAAGGAAGAGAAGAATTGCCTATGATGCTGATTTGATGACAACACTTGCAAAAATGCAAGATGCAGCAGGAGGTAGGGATAAAAGCGTGATGAGATACGATTCTTGAACTACTTAGATGATTAGCAATTACATACTATGGTTGATCTGGACTTAGAGACTCTTTTTATGAGATAAGTGTACTAAAAGTCCTAAAACTTGTCACGAAAGTGCAATTGAGTTCTAAAACTTTTAAAAGTGTAACTAGGTCTTCAAACTTGTCAAGTTGATGCAATCTAAATCCTATTATTAATTCCGTCCAACTTAACAAATGGAAAGTACTAACAAATTTTAGGACTTTACACCAATTAGACAAGTTCTAATATTTGATTACATCAACTTAATAAGTTTTATGATTTGATTGTACTTTTTGAAAATTTTGAAAATTTAATTGCTAATTCGTGACAAATTTTGGGACTTTCGGTACACTTATTCATTTTTTTATGGGTTAATATCTTGAAAAACTCCAAACCTGATACATCCGTGACAAATTTATCTCAAATTATTTTTTTTTACTATGAAAAACCTCAAATTAATACATGTATGATAAATTTACTTCATACTATTTTTTTTACCACCAAAAATTTTAAATTGGTGCATCTGTGATAAATTTATTCTAAATTAATTTTTTTTAACCATGAAAAACTCCAAACTGGTATGTTTATGACAAATTTATCCTCCATAAAATTGGGTTAATACCTCGAAAAATCTTAAATTGATATACATATGACAAACATATGGTAAAAAGCCTAAACTAGTACACCCATCAACTATCACGTATCATCTAACTCAGAAATTTGACGATTAGATTTAACGAAAATTAACGGAGGCAAAATTTGTCACAAGTATACCAATTTAGGGTAAATTTGTCACAAATGTACAAATTTGAGATTTTTTGTGGTAAAAAATAGTTTGGGATAAATTTATCACAAGTATACCAGGTTTGGGATTTTTCATAACATTAAGCCTTTTTTTTAATTGATGGACTGTTCAATAGGACTTTTTGGACACTCATTAACAAGAAACTCATAAGGTCCATTTAATGCACGTTAGTTTTCTTTATGAGTAAATTAAAATATGAAATGGAGTAAGCTTTTTAAAATCTAATCAATTTGCTCGATTGAATTAATTAGTTGAATGGCATTGTGCAACTAGCTCGAAATGAAGCATTTTCATCTCATGATTTCACCTACCAAAGATCATAGTTAACTCCTTTTCCAAGCTGTTTTTTTTTTTTTTTGGGGGTGGGGTTGTCGGATCCAAGCTGTTGATTTCTCAAATATTTCAAATGCCACGCATTATTTGATATCAAATATACAATGTACACAATGGTCAACACGTCTAAATAATTAGTTGTGCACTTAATTTAGTTAGAATATAACATTAAGATGATAAAAGTCTTGATAGTAGGTGAAATAGGAGGGTCGCACATATGTTGAGGTTCAGGATAAAAATCCGATACCTGTGCGTAGAGGCGGCAAACGAACAAATCGGATTATTGCGATTTGCTTGAGCTTGTTGCATTTGATCTACAACATACATAACAACTAAAGGACTCCTTAACACTTCATCATGAACTTTCGATAATTGGTATATCCTTCAATTATTACAGTGATCTCATAGCCATACTGACTTCTAGGTGCTCTATTTATGACTGATCCATGCATATCTCGCACCTTTTGGCATAAATGGAAAGCACTTCAAAGCTGCGTGAATTAACACTCTAATTACAAGATTACCATCATAGTTGATGTCATGATTAAAACAAGTTAGATATCCTTCCATGCATGGCAACATCTTCACACTACAAATACTCCATTCTTGGTTCTCATTCCAGCGCATGAGACTTTTATAACTTTGCCATGGAACAGGCACAACCCCTCTCAAAAGGGAAATCCCCAGTGACTCTTCTCTCGAGAGAAGCGGGAGGGAAGGCGGCGCGGTTACCGGGTCTTTCAGTACTTGACGCGAAGCTCTCAAATGGTGATCACCGTGGATCCGCAACCCCTGATCAATCTGTTGAATTCTCTCGAAAAAGCTCCTCGAGGGAAATCGCTGAAAAGAAATTTCGAGAGCACCCTCGCGACTAGGGATTATGGTTGCAAGTACTGCGAGGCGAGGTTCGGCACCTTGCAGTCGTTGGGGGCCACCAAAATGCCCACAAGCGCGAGCGTGCCGCAAGGAAGCGGGCGCGAGTGGTGACTCGGATTGCTAATACCTTCTCTAGGGTGAATCTTAAGTCTAACCCAAATGGTTCTGGCATGCAAGTAGATACTGTCCCAGGGTACTCCATTGCCTACGGGCCTCGTACTCGGCCCTCGCCTTCAGATGTTGTCGGACCTGCCCCCAAGGGGACACCGAAGCCGGTAACAAAAACAAACCCTCAAGCGTCGGCATCGCACCGACCCGCCATCGTGAATCAGCTAAACGGAATAGTATATCAACCTATGGACAATGGTGATCCTAACTTTGGCACTAGGGTTTCTTCTCAGACCACAGGATCGAGACCACCCCTTGCCAATGTTCTTGCCAATGGAAGCTCCGTCAGCGCTCAGGAAATTGAAAATGATGGGTTGGACTTGACCCTTAGGCTCTGACCAGGACCATGGAACTGCTTCTCATATGTGCTTTAGTGACATCAATGCAGGATGCTTCCATTGAAGCGCATGTTTGACTAATAAGCTAAAGTGTCTAGGACATGTGACGAAAATATAATGCTTCGCATTGTCTAAAGTAGTATTTGTGGATTAATTATATGCGGTGGATATCCTAATTGATATTGGCATCTGGCCTCCTAGAATGACACGAGTGCAGTTAGTCATGCTAATCTTATGCATACTTGACTATAACTTACACAATAACTATAATAACGGCTTTTCCATAATCTCGATGATCAAACCGATTGGAAATTTACGTGGAAAGAGGTCTACATTTCCGTATTCAACATCAAACATGTTGCACAGATAACGTAAAGCTTAGTGCTTCTCATTGCGGAGATATTAGAATGAACTAGTGAATCAAATTCATTTTGTCAGTCAATTTTATTAACGATAAAGAAGCATTTTCTGCATTTATGGTAACGGCTTCTTCCTT
Organism: Rhodamnia rubescens; assembly: GCA_021437795.1. Lineage (NCBI taxonomy): Eukaryota > Viridiplantae > Streptophyta > Magnoliopsida > Myrtales > Myrtaceae > Rhodamnia > Rhodamnia rubescens. The sequence continues at coordinate 1,470,975 of JAILYA010000008.1, forward strand.
AAATGCCGGTCATTAAGTATGTGATGCACTTGGACAATATAAACTTAAAGAAGTACAAAGATTTGCATATTTGGAGTGTGTTTGTTTCATAGAAAGTGAATTGTTTGAAAACTATTTTCCTACAATTGATTTCTTGTATATCTCACAAACACGAATAAATAGTAAAGCAGAACGGAGATCGAATGTCCTTGCACGGTCGCTTGATGGAAAGTCCATGATAGGCGAAAAGCTTGTTGCGTCGAGGAGGATTCCTGTTCGAGACATTTTAATGTCATGTTAGGATATTTACTGATTCTGCATATCTCTTAGGATTATGCATATAGCTCATTTGATAGGGTATATCATTGATTGGTTATATTTGATGTTGTCTTTATGCTATTACCTTAGATAGTCATGTAATAAAGCCTATAAATAGGCTTGCTGTAAGCTTTTCTAGTTACATCGAAATATACATAAATTTATCGTTTTTTTTTCCGTATTATTGTTTCAAGTATTCCCGAACACGTTGTCGAGATCGTTCTCAAGAACACGACAGGAGTCTCGAATGGAAGCCGCGTCTTGGACTTGGAAGATGTGGCGAGTGTTGCCCACGCAATGATATCCCAACGGGTTCTTTTAGGTGCTCGAAAGGTCGGTCGTGTTCGATTGCAAAGCCGACGATGGCTGTGCTCACTCAGCTGTGTCGAATATCTAAATTCGATATTCACCACGATGTAAGAAAATAATGGAAATTCGTCACAACACGTAAGAATTTACGTGGTTCGGAGGGGAGATGTTCACTCGCGACTTAGTCCATACGGGGAGGATTTAGAGCTGTTTCACTAATAACGTAGAAAAGTGTTACATGCGTTCTTTTCTCACGCCCTCTCTCTCATCTAAGAGTGCAGATCCTTGTTTGATCCTAAATATAAACTAGCAACCTTAATAGTAATGTAATAAACCTATAAAAATTGCCCACATAACTTCAAATATTTAACTTTCCCATATAAATCCTTTTATGATTGAACATAAAACGTCTTTGTTAAGCGCGTTCATGAACACTTACGGGCGCCCTCGGATCGGCCACCCGCTCACGGGACTTGGGGACCCCGGTGTTATCCGGTCGTCATGGGGCCTTTCGGGTTCTTTACTCGAAATTGCTTTGATCGATTGCAAAGTAATACAACCTCAACATTTGTGGACGCGGCGGACGTCGGATCCACAAAGGGGTAATCTACGCATTGGTCAATGCGGCCAAATAATTAGCCTTCACGCCACCTATAGCCCAAAAAACTAGAATCACAATAACCATATGTCATGCATTTACCTCTAGTTAGACTCTAAGACTAAGATGATAAACATTGTTATAGGGCAAATGGATACCCGAAGTGCTAAAGTTTATGTGTAATACTCACTTTGATGCCAAAATTTTTCGTTGGCTCACCTAAAGTTTGCATGGCAACTATTGCGGTTCTCTAATTCTGTTTTTCAAAACAAAAAATCATGAGAATCATGTTTGGTATTGTAAATGATTTTGATTTTGATTACGTTCTGGGACCGGTTTTGGAGCAAAAGCAACAATAACAACAACAACAACAACAACAAAAGTTGGCTTTGGAAAAAAAGCCACTTCTCATAATCACAAAATATTACTCGTTACTTTGCCTTTCGCTCTCGTCACTTCCCCTCGACCTAAAACGACAAAACTCCCTCGTCCGCGGCTCTCAATTCACTCCCTCATCTGCCGCTCTTGGTACCCGCTAGCTCGACCGGTCGCCATCCGCCGTCCTCATCGAATGACTACGATGAGTATCAAATGACTCAATTTTGTCACTCATCTCCTCGCCGAGCCCGATTAGAGTGGCCTTCACTCGGATGGACGAGGGCGAAGCTCGCCTGAGCCCGAGTAGGGCAGCCCTCACCTGAGACCCTAACACATTTGATGTTGCCAACTCGTGCAAAGTCTTACAAGAGATGATGAAATCTAGGGAAATTCAACGATCTCTGTTGCCACCTCACAAGTCTCACCACCTGTAGACCCCTTCTTTGCATATCTTTGTGATTAATGTCCTACTTAGCATGCCTAAGGTGGATTTGGATCTATACCACAAAACACTCGGAGTGGGCAATGGATAGTACCATATGGAGGGAGGCTTTCATCCAAACTCCAACCGAGATGGGAAATGGACTTCTCCAACGTCTTTAGTAGATATTGGAAAATGTATTGGGAATTGCATGAGATTTTTATGCTTGGTTTCATTTTACTCTATGACTTATGTTATAATGTTATTTGGTTTTTAAAGATATCGATGTTGAGACTCTTTTATTTGTATGGTGGCATGTGTACGACGGATTGTGTGGGATTTTTATATTTGGTTTGCTTGCACTTTATGACTTATATTATTGATTATTATTGGATTTTTTTTTTTTGGATATCTGTATTAATGTTCTTGTACTTGTGTGATGTCATAGGTATTATGGAAGAGGGACAAAATAGTGAGTCTAATGGCCAGGTAGCATCAGTTGATTATTACTTGGATGAGTTTGATATTGACATAATAATAACATGGTTATGCATTGTTATGATGGACATGTCCGTGCATACGAAAGGACATATTAGGGACGGTCAATTATCAAGACCCGAATGGGTAAGGGAAATTCTTTGTGGACATTTGGATAGAGTATATGAAGCCTTTAGGTTGGAAAGACAAGAACCTATATGATTTAATAAGGGCAAGAAGTTGGTTGAATAATAGTCGGTATGTTAAGGTAGATGAACAAGTTGAAATCTTCTTATCTTTGGTTGGACACAGTAACTCTAGTAGAGATTTATGTGAGAGATTCCAACATTCGGAATAAACAATCAACGAGTATTTCACTATTGTGTTGAAAGCATTTTTTAACTGTCAAATGAGATTATCGAGACCACATTCCTTTGATGTGTTCCAGAGGAGATTCTTATGGATCGTAACCATAAACGCTACTTCAAGATAGGCATGGCCACGGGCCGGAACCGGCCGGTTCCGATTCATGGCCATGGGAGAACCGAAATCGGAACCTTAAGGGGCGGTTCCGATTTTAGTTTTGAATCGGAGGTTCCGGGCCAATTTGGGGCCCGGTTCCGATTCAAAACCAAAAAATGGAACCACAGGTTCGAATACAAATACCAAAAAAAAAAATTAGGGAGGAGGAAGGAGCTTGAACTTAATGAATTATCATTAAGCGAATACATATCTTCTTTAGAAAAGAAGAATCATAGTCCATGTAGTTCTTTTACCTTTAATAACCCATACTTACCTTATCATCAATCGTCACTACCCGTTTTGTATTGGTACCCGTGGCGGTGGCATCTCCATCATCGAAGAATTCGGCTTTATTGTCGCAATCTATCTTTTGTTGTTGATATTGAGTTTTTGTCCAATCATCGAGACAAGCTTGAGCCTCCACTTGAATTCGGAGCTAATCTTGAACGTTGTTCATTCAAAATATTGCCTCCAACGCTAAATGATTGTTCAATCGCAACTATCGAATAAGAGGTTGCTAAAACTTGTTTTGCAATAAGAGCGAGAATTGGGAATTAGATTGAATGCCTCTTCCACCAATCTAGAATTCTGAAATCTGTGTTGCCTTCGAATTTATCAAATTCAAAAAAAATAGTTAGATAGATCTTTATTTTAGAAATTTTTCCTAGTGCTCCATTTTTCTTTTTTTGCCTGTTCAACGGAAGCTTGTACCATCTACTAATTTTACCTAGGTCCCCGCTTTGTATGTCACTAGGTTGAGAAGATCCACTATTACTTAGATTATATTTTCTATAAAATTCATTATATAATTCTAATATTGCGTTTTTAACTACTATTTGTATAGCTTTAACATTTACCATTTCAAGCAAATGTAAACATTCATAATATGTACTCAAATAATCACATAAACCATCTAATTTGATACGTGGATAAAAAACACAAGCAACTAAATAAATAATAGGAATTTCGCTATAATAATGTAGCCATTTTGTTCGCATTGCTATAATAGTGTCACGTAATTTATCATCATTTTCATTTTCTTCTAAAAATCCAATAATATTAATACACTCTATTAAAAATAAATGCGTCTTGGGATAATAAACACCGGATAAAGTATAAGTTGCATCATTAAAAAATTTTAAAATATCTAAAAGAAATTTGCAAATATCCCACTCTTGTGGGTATCAATTAATTTGAGTAATATTATTAGAAATAAATGCACATAATAAATCTTTATATGCAAAAGATTCGTTAAGCAACTCATAAATAGAATTTCAACGATTTGGAACATCTCTTGAAAATCCTTTTGATCTTTTTCTATTTTCTCTGCGAAATTTGCACCATTCTTTCATTATTTGGGGATGTTTCCACAAAATTGAATTTTTATTTTCATCGGGTTGAGAAAAACATCACGAGTTTTTTAGACCATCTTGTACCCCAAGCACATCTAACACGAAAAAATTATCCACCAAAATCGGATTTACAAATCTTTTCTAAATCGGCAATTGAAGTGATATTTGCCACTGCATTATCAAAACCAATTGAAAATTTTTTATTAAGCAACTAATATTCTTCTAAAATTTGCCTAATTATTCTATAAAAATTATTTTCCGTATGTCTACCATAAAAAATCTAAATGAAATAACTCTTTTGTGAACATTCCAATCATCATTTATCCAATGACATGTTATACCCATATAAAAATGGGTTTGTCAAGGATCACTCTAAATATCACTACCTATATGCACACGTCCATTAAAATTCATAAAAAAGTTTTGTAAATCTTTTGTCCTCTTTTATAAAGATAAAAAATTACGCGGTTAAGTGTATGTCTTGGAACACGCTTTACTTATGGAGCACATGCGGTTTGTATAAATTTATTAAAACCAAAATTTTCAGCAAAACTAAATGATAATTTTTCAACGGCAACTAATTTACCTAATTCTTCTTTATAAATTTTTTTCATTATAACAAAATAAAGGATGAGTGTTAGTATTGGCGTACCCTAAAATTTATTGTTACGTGGTGTCAATTCTCGCTTGGGTTAGATGTTTAGCCATAAGATGTCGTTTAAATACTTCATAACCGGCTCCACCCTTATATTTGTAAATTATCCCACAATATTTACAAGTTACATGATACCTTTTTGCGCCTAAATCAAATCTTCGTGAAGTGGTCACATACGTCGAATGTAACCTCTCGTTCCAGCTCATTTGTTGTTGATATTTCTTCGATACCGATAGGATGATGAAGACTTTCTTGCGTTAGGACGTGCTCTACATTGGGAATAATGTTTATATCATCAACATCGAATTCCCAATTTGCATAATCACAAGGATCACGAGGATAATCGGATTCCCTTATTGTGTTCTTGCCTTTGTCACTAGTTTTGCTTTCACTTGCCATTTTTTTTAGAGAATTGATAAAATTGAGCGGAAAGCGGATTGAGAGAATTGAGAGAAATTTGAGGAAAAAATGAAAAAAAAAGCTTTGGGTTGGTTTGAAGTGGCAAGGGCTTGTATAGCCCTTTTCGCGACCTAAAAATTAAAAAATTCCAGGCTAATGGATTATTAGATTAATTAAACGAATTAACTAACTTAACTCGAACTCTCCCAAGTCCATACCAAATCGCAACTTAACATGCCAAGAGTTTTGAATTGGAGTCGCCACTAATCATTTTTTGGTAGGTCGATTAGAAACCTAAGTAAATTAGTGGGAGAACTAAATTACTCTACGAACCCGGAGATTCTAAGTCCGGGGACTTGATTACGCTAGATTGCTCTAACGCCCTTTCGGTACCATTTCATTTAATAAAAAGGATTTTGTCCGTGCAATATTAATTGATTTTAACCTAAGCCACAACAAAGGTTATCATGCGGTTGCACAATCAATTAATGAACATCCGGAAATGAAAACTAATTGCGGGAAGCATGCGCCAAGACAAATTGTTCTCGCTTTTGGATTTTTTCTTTTTAATGAAAAATAAACTAAATGCAATGCATGAAATCATTCAAAATGCAATGACATAAGTAAATGCAAATTATCCTAAGAATGAATATGAATTCAATTAAACTACATGACTAACTTAGATGACATGCGATTACCATCTAATTAAATTAACTACATGACATATGAATTAAAGACCTAAGCATGCAGATTCTATATGATCTAAACCCTGTCATAGAAATGACATGACAATATTGTTTTATATTTTTTTTGTATTTTCGGATTAATAAATGATCCTAAATAAAACTATGCCTAAAGATAATTATCTTACATATTTTAAGGTTTAAATTAGCCTAAACCCTAACATATTAAAGATGAATTATTTTAGACATGAAAATCAACTCAAATATGCAGATTCTATCCTATTCGCAAATCTAAATTAAACTATTCTAAAATTAAATTGAATGTGCAAATATCTACATGATTCTAATTCTAAAATGCAACTTTTATCCAAAACGCAATATAATATCTTTAGAATTTTAAATATCACTCAAGAGAATATTCATTCTAAAGATATTATGCCAATCAAATCAATCAAGAAAATAGATATCTCAATCGATTTTTGAAAATATTTCGCGGATATTTGAGTCAATCTTTAATTCGTAATCCTACGATTAACGATTGAACTCAAATCCTTGCTCGTGCGAGTTGCGGATTAGGAAAAGATTCCTAATTGATCACATTTTAAAAGATCTTGATATCCCGAGTATCTTTAAAAATTTCAAGAAGATTTGAAATTTTCATTTTATTCCAATCAAATCTTTTAAACTAGGCAAGTCATATATTGCACAACAAAAATCCCAAAATATTCAATTTAGGCCGCGCAATCCATCAATTCAGATAATCAAACATTGCGATATTCTAAATCAAGCAACGGAATTTTAAGATATGCAATTCTTGCCCCTCTTGGGATCACAATCTCTAAATCGAAGACATGCTATTTTTAAACACTCTAATCGGACATGCAAGTATACTCGTAGCAAAATATGGCAAACAAATATCACATATTCAAATATAGGCAATCTCCAACCAAGCAAAAGATGGACAATAATATTTGGAATATCAAATCGATAGATATACCTAAATTCGAAAATTCTCTTGTCGAAATTGCTTTGGTGCCAAATTTGCAGATGACGCTCGGATTTGCAACGGACCAAGGAGTGACTCACACGCACGGCTTGGGAGGCTAACACCACAACTCGCGGACGACTATGGGAGCGAACAAAAATGCTTTTTTTCGTTTCCATCGTAAAAAAGAGCCCTTAGGCCAAATCGAATAGGTTTGAGCTCTGTAATTGGCCTATATGACCTGAGATTAGGACAAGGACCTTTTGCGTTTGATTTATTGTCAAGCCAGGAGAGGGTCACGAAAGAAAATGGGAATCAATGGAATGAGTTTTTCCCAGTGCGAAGACTCTCTGTGGTGCACTATTTTTTTCGGTTGCCCGTCTTCTCTTTGCCACTGTCGTTCAAACTTATCCTTTGTTAGTTTCTATTTGTAGGGCTTTCCCTTTTTTCTCTCAGCGCCTTCTTCCCCCGCTCAATAGATGAATGAAGACCACTCTTCTCACTTTTATATGCAATCTCTTTTAGGTGCACAAAGCTACCCATCACACAGTAACCAAACTCTTTCTTTTTCACCCTTTATCTCACTTGCTATGATAGGAAAATAAAACCCCTGAAGAATCTTGAAGGGCATATCTTATAGACTTGAGAATCAAATGTTTTAAGTTTCAACTTATTCAAAATCGGAGGATGAAATATCACGCCTAATAATCCTCAACCCCATGACTTTGGCAAAAGTTGTTATTCTTTTTGTTGGGATTTTGAACGTGTTATCAAACTTTGCCCCTCCAAGAACATTCCTCGTGATTATACCAAATTGCTTCTCATAATCCGTCGAGTTCGCCACCCCACGTGGAAAAATTTCGACCATATTAAATGATTAAAGAATCTCGCCATACTTTCAATGTTGTGAGGCTAAGCCTTTAAGTGCCAAATTCCAAGAAAAATAATTACTTAAGATTCGTCAACAAGTCGATCCGTGCAAAAATGCAAATGTAAATGCAATGTGATAAATGCTTTAATATTACGTACCAATCTTTTTAACAAGCTAATAGTGATTTTAATATTTTTGTTAGAGACTACTGTTGGTCTTACAAATCTAAATTATGCAGAAAACTAATGCTAAAAAAAATTTGTCAAAATTTAGGTGTCAAGGGCTTGCATCGCCCTTGCCGCCGCAACCCCACCATCGTCGGCAAGGGTGAGGGATGGCTAACGGGGCTATCAAGCCTTGACCCGGCGACCCCCATTGATTGCAAGCAAAGGCCGGGTGGTGGGGGTCTGCTCCCCATCCCTCGGCATTTGGTGGTGGGGGTCGTCGGTTATTGGCTAGGGCTCAACGAACCCCATCGGCCATCCCCCACCCTCATCGGCCATTGCCGACAATGGTGGAGTAGCGATGGTGAGGCCGCTACAACCTTTTACTTTCCTTTTTTAGCCTTTTTTTTAAGTGTTTTAACTTTTCAACTTATTATATATTTTTTAATTTTATTTTAATTTTTATTACTGATTAGGATCCTCCAAGGCAAGCCATGTAAGATTAGCTTATTAATAATTAAAAAATGCCATGTAAGATTTTCGGCAAAACTTACCGGAATTGGCATTCAAATAATTTTTTCAAATAAATTGGCACTTAAGTGATCCAAAAAAATTGACACCAAAGTGAGCCATGTACACAAAGTTTGACACTTCTTGTGTCCTTTTGCCATTGTTATAGTATGTGAAATAGGAGGGTCGTACATATGTATGGGTTTTGAAAACCTTCTTTCCAAAGCAATCTTTGATATAGAACAATCTGATATGCGCACATAGAGGTGGCGGCCGACAATTTGGATTAATCCAATCGCTCGAGCTTGTTACCAATGATTTACAACATACATTACAATTTTAGAGGACTCCTTGCGACTTGATCATTATGAACTTTCAGTGATTGGATATATTCTCCAATCTGCACATTAATGTCATAGCCATTCTTACGTTAAGGTGCTCTATTTATGACTAGATCTTCCATGGATATCCCATCCCTTTTTATCTATATGGAAAGAGCTTTTATAAGCTTTCGATTCTCACTTCCTTTTTGACATTTAAGTTGGATTCACAAGATTTTAGTTGCCCATACTGATGTCAAAGACCGTATCCTATTAAGACTCCAATTACAAGATTGCCAACATAGTGTGTGTAATATTAAAAAGAAGTTAGATATCCTTCCATGTGTAGCAACATCTTCACACTACATATACGCCATTCTTGTTCTTATGCAAGCACCTGAGACTTTTATAATTTTCCCATGGAACAAGAGCAGCCACTCTCAAAAGATAAATCCCCAGTGACTCTTCTCCCTGGAGATGCGAAGGGCAAGGCGGCGCGAATCTCGAGTCCTTTAGTGCTTAAAGCGAAGCTCTCTAATGATGATCATTGTGAATCTTCACCCGCAACCAATCCGTTGAATTCTTTCGAAAAAGCTCCTCAAAAGAAACTCGAAAAGCCAAAACGAAATTTCAACAATACCCTCCCGACCCGAGCTTACGGTTGTAAGTACTGCGATGCGGAGTTTGACACCTCGCAGGCGTTGGGGGGCCACCAGAAAGCCCACAGGCATCAGCATGCTGCAGAAAGGCAGGCGCAGGCGCTGAATCGGATGGCTAATGTCTTCCCTCAGGTGAACCCTAATTTTAACTCAGATTATTTTGGCACCCAAGCAATTCCTATCTCGGGGCAGGCCGTTGCTTATGGGCCTCTTACTTGGCCTGCACATGCTGTTGTTATGGGACCTGCCTACGGGGGAATGTTGAAGTTGACGACGATGACGAACCCGCAAACCTTGGCGTGGCACCGACCTGCCATGCTGAATCAGCTGAACGGAATGGTGTATCAACCTATGAACTATAATGGTGACGCTGACCCTAACTTTGGCAGTAGGGTTTCTCCGCAGAGCACAGGACCGAGACCACCACTTGCCAAGGTTCTTGCCAATGGTAGTTCCTTGAGCACTCAGGGACTCGAAAACGAGGGGTTGGACTTGTCACTTCGGCTCTGATCGTGACAAGAGAACTGCTTTTCATATAGATTTGGTGGTCATCAATGTAGGATGCTCCATTCAAGTTCATGTTATATTAGCGTTGCAAAGTATCTGTTCGGCATTGTCTATGTAATGTTTGTTGATGAAATAAATGTGGTGAATATCGTAATTAATCTGAGCATCTCGTCTACTAAAATGACACAAGTGCGGTTAACCATACAAATCTAATGCATACTCGACTATAACTAACAAAATAACGCGAAGAACGAATTTTTCAAAATCTTGATGATCGAATCTATTAGATTTTCACCCGGAAAAATATCAATATTTCTGCCTGCGAAAGGCCTACTTGTTGCTCAAATAGCGTAAAATTCAGTGCTTTTCATCGCGAAGATGCGGTGAATTTCCTAATTAACATTGGCATCTGGCCTACCAGAATGACACAAGTGCAGTTAACCATGTTAATCTAATGTACATTCAACTATAGCTGACAAAATAATGGCCATAACATTTTTGCATATTCTCGATGATCAAACCGTTTAGATATTTTAATGGAAAGAGATCTACATTTCTGTATTCAGCATCAAACATGTAGCACAGATAACGTAAAGTTTCGTCCTTCTCATTGCGGAGATATTGGAATGAACCAGTGAGTCGAATTCGTTTTGTCAATCAATTTTATTAATGATAAAGAAGCATTTTCTACATATATGGTAACGGCTCCTTCCTAAAATACCGGTCATTAAGTATAGTAAAAGTATGTGATGCACTTGGACAATTACGTAAACTTAAAGAAGTACAAAGATTCGCATATTTGGAGTGCGTTTGTTTCATAGCGATAACTCTATTTTATATAGAGTTTATTTATTATTTTAGCCTTAATATTTGCTTAGTTTTAATTGAATTTGATATTTACTTTATTGATTTTAATTGATTTTGTAGGTAATACAATCTTCAGCCATGCAAATTTGAAATGAAGGAGAATCAAGCCTATCTAGGGGAAATATTCAAAATCCAAAGCTAAATTAGGAGTTTTGTTATTGGAAGAAGTCTATCTTTGGGAAGAATCTTTGATTGCAATCCTATTTAGGCGTGATTCAGATTTCTTTTTTTGAAATCAAGGAGAAATCCATGTGATGGTAAAAAAAAAAAAGAAGAACGTGATTTTCAAGAGAAAGAGAGGGAGAAGCCATTTTTCCATAAGATGTTTTAGGGTTCGCTATTCTTCCTTTCAATGCCGGATGCCAAGTGAAAAAGAAGAAGGCGAATTCAAAGTCAATCCTTGATTATTCCTGGTGTGCTTGTTCTAGCTCTTTATCATGTTTAGTTTAGTCATCGTTTTTAGTTTAATTTTCATTATGTTCTAGGCTACTTCTAGTTAGAGCTACAATGTAGCTTTACTATGATTGATTAATTTTCCAGATTCGTTTATGCAATTTTAGAATTCATATGTGGGAGTTATATATCATGTTCTTAATGCTTTTAAGTGCGTGATCACCGCTTGAATGATTTTTGTTGCATGCTTGAGACCGAAAGGAGATTCCACGCAAGTGCTTTATGAAATATGGCCATGAATTCATCATAGATAGAGATATCTTATTTTTTTTTTTTTGTGCTTTCGGTAGTAGGTAAATTGAGGGTGGTTTATTGAATTCGGGAACGTTTATAGATCTTAATGCGTTTGGGTTTACTTAAATTCACATGGACCAAGTGTGAGTTGCTAAATCTAAGTAGGGTTGATATACCGGACCAAGGATAGTGATTTAAATTAAGAAGTTCTACCATCACACTATGAATTCAATTTGATTGCATGACGAGATTGGTTAATTAATCTTGATTGGTTAAGTGAAATCGAATGCTCTAACATTTTTCATTCTTGATAGAAATTGTTGTTTGTTGCTTCTTTATATTCGAAATTTCTAATTTTTATTTAGGTTTGCTACCTTGGTTAATTTATTTTTCTTTAGAATTTTTTATTGCTTTATTGAATCTTTAATCGGTTAGATAAATTTGAGAATTGTTCTACCTTTAGTAAGTAATTTGATTGATTTGTCTACAATCTCCGTGGGAACGATACTTTTATTCATCACTTTATTACTTGATCGATACGTGCACTTGCGTTGCTAATCAAGAGAACTCATAGATAATGAATTATTTGGAAAATATTTTGCTACAAATCATTTCTTGTATATCACACAAAAATGAATTAACAGAAAATATTTTTATCGTCCACCATATTATTTAGACAGAAATTGTTGTCGGATATGAAAACGGTTTTCATTGACTTATTATTTCAAGCGATCATTTTTAAGGAAAATCTTTTCAAATCATGTATTTTTCGTGAAACAAGCGGAACCTCAACATTAATCCACTATTCCCATGACGTCCATCCTTTCTATACCTCTAAATTTCTATCTTTTATATCTAAAGTTAGATTTCTATAGAACCAAGACTTGATCCTATCAAACCTTGAAGCTGCTCATCAGATCCACATTTCAACGGTCGCCGCGGCACTGGGAGCCGACTAGCTGCCAATAGGACCTTCCCCTTCTCAAAACAATGGAATACTTCACCTGCTCAAACGATAGCACTTCGTTGTCCCATGAGCTCAGCAAAACTCTCAGCGGCGCATACTTCTTCCCGAGAATCTCCTTAACCAGTGCTTGGTGCCTCCAAAACTGAGGCTTAAGTTCGCCTTCTCTCCTTGCCATAAAAGCAGAACGGAGATCGAATGTCCTCACCCAGTCCCCCGATGCAGAGTCCATGATAGGCGAAAAGCTTGTTGCAGTCGGGGAGGATTCCCGAACATGTTGTCGGGATCGTTCAAGAACTCTCACAGGGAGTCCAGGATGGAAGCTACGCGCTGGATTTGGAAGATGAGGCAGGTGTTGCCATCACGCAGTTGCATAGTCCTGACGGGTTCTTTTAGGTGCTCGAAAGGTTGGTCATGTTCGATTGCAAAGTCAACGATGAGCGGGCTCGCTCCATTGTGGATGCGGCAGCCGTCGGAGATGAAAGATGTAATCTACGCATTGGTCAATGCGGCTAAATAATCAGCCTTCACGACACCCATAGCCCAGAAAACTAGAATCACAAAGACTATACGTCGTGCATTTACCTTTAGTTAGACTCTAAGACTAAGATGATAAACACAAAGGGCATTTACCACATAGGGCAAACGGACACCGAAGTGCCAATGTTTGGGTACGATGCTCACTATGAGGCCAAAATTTTTTGCCGGCTGACGTGAGTGTCAAATTAGAGAAAAAAACGATCACTTAAGTGTCAACAGCGGAATATTCCGATCAACTAATTACATGGCATTTATTGTTATATTTTTAATATTACTTGGCAATTTTTTTTAAAAAATCAGTCCATGTGGACTTTTATACCTTAAAATAAGCTAATTTTTTATTTTAAAAAAAGAAAATTAGACAAAAAAAAAAGCTACAAAAAATGCTTTGGGTTGGTTTGCAATGACGATAGCCGGCGGGGGTCGCCGAGCCTCAACTAGTGGCCGACGACCCCCGTTGACCGTAGGCAATGGCCAGCAGTGGCAAGAGTCGTCGGTTATTAGGTGGGGCTCGATGACCCTACCGGCCATCCCCCACCCTCGTCGGTCATTGCCGACAATGGTGAAGCGACGACGGCAAGGCCACTACAACCTTTCTTTTCCTTTGTTTTAGCTTTTTTTTTAAAAAAAATTTAGTGTTTTCAGCTTATTTTAAATTTTTTAAATTTTTATTTTTTTATTACTAATTGGGATCTTCCGGTGAGCCACGTAAGATTAGCTTATTAATAAAAAAAATTGCCACGTAAGATTTTCAACAAAACTTATAAGAGTTGGCACTCAAATAATCGTTTTTCAAATAAATTGGTACTTAAATTATCCAAAAAAATTAATACCAAAGTGAGCCCCATGCACAAAGTTTGACATCTCTGGTGTACTTCTGCCATTATTATAGTACGTGAAATAAGAGGGTCGTACATATGTATGGATTCTAAAAACCTTCTTTCCAAAGCAATCTTCGATATAGAGCAATACGATATGCGCACGTAGAGGTGGTGGCCAGCAATTTGGATTATTGCGATGGCTCGAGCTTGTTGCCATTGATTTACAACATACATAACAATTTTAGAGGACTCCTTGCGACTTGATCATTATGAACTTTCAGTGAATGGATATATTCTCCAATCTGCACATTAACGTCATAGCCATTCTGAAGTTAAGGTGCTCTATGTATGACTAGACCTTCCATGGATATCCCATCCCTTTTGATCTATATGGAAAGCACTTTTATAAGCTTTTGATTCTCACTTCCTTTCTGATAATTTAAGTTGGACTCACAAGATTTTAGTTGCCCATACTGATGTCAAAGACCGTAACCCATTAAAACCCCAATTATAAGATTGCCAACATGGTGTATGTAATATAAAAAACAAGTCAGATATCCTTCCATGTGGAGCAACATCTTCGCACTACATATACGCCATTCTTGTTCTCATGCAAGCACCTGAGACTTTTACAATTTTCCCATGGAACAAGAGCAACCACTCTCAAAAGAGAAATCCCCAGTGACTCTTCTCCCTGGAGATGCGGAGGGCAAGGCGGCGCGCATCTCGAGTCCTTCAGTGCTTGAAGCGAAGCTCTCTAACGATGATCATGTGGAACCTGCACCGGCAATCAATCCGTTGAATTCTTTTGAAAGAACTCCTCAGAAGAAACCCGAAAAGCCGAAACGAAATTTCAACAATACCCTCCCGACCCGAGCTTATGGTTGCAAGTATTGCGATGCGACGTTTGACACCTCGCAGGCGTTGGGGGGCCACCAGAAAGCCCACAGGCATCAGCATGCTGCAGAAAGGCAGGCGCAGGCGATGAATCGGATGGCTAATGCCTTCTCTCAGGTGAACCCTGATTTTAACTCAGATTATTTCGGCACGCAGGCAATTCCTATCTCGAGGCAACCCGTTGCCTATGGGCCTCTTACATGGTCTGCACCTGCTGTTGTTATGGGACCTGCCTACGGGGGGATGCTGAAGCTAACAACGATGACGAACCCGCAAACCTTGGCGTGGCACCGACCTGCCAGGCTGAATCAGCTGAATGGAATGGTATATCAACCTATGAACAATAATGGTGACCCTGACCCTAACTTTGGCAGTAGGGTCTCTTCTCAGAGCACAGGACAGAGACCACCACTTGCCAATGTTCTTGCCAATGGCAGTTCCCTGAGCACTCGGGGACTCCAAAATGAGGGGTTGGACTTGTCACTTCGGCTCTGATCGTGACAAGAGAACTGCTTTTCATATAGCTTTGGTGGTCATCAATCTAGGATGCTCCATTCAAGTTCATGTTATACTAGTGTTGCAAAGTATTTGTTCGGCATCGTCTTAAGTAATTTTTGTGGATGAAATAAATGTGATGGATATTGTAATTAATCTGGGCATCTCGTCTACTAAAACGACACAAGTGCAATTAACTATACAAATCCAAAGCATACTCGTCGAGTATTTTCTCGACTTTAACTAGCAGTATAACGCCAATAAAGGCTTTCCTATAATCTTGATGATCGAATCGACTAGATTTTTTCCCGGAAAAAGACCAACCTTTCCACCTTCAAAGGCCTACATGTCTAGCGAATAGCGTAAAATTTAGTGCTTCTCGTCGGGAAGATGTTAGAGTGAGCCAGTGAGCCAAAATTCCTCGAATGCCCGTCATTTAGTATAGTGAAAATATGTGATGCGTGTGAGAACGACATAAACTTAAAGAAGTACAAATATCTCACACCTTTTAATTTATATGGAAAGCACTTTTATAAGCTTGCCATTCTTCCTTTTATTCGCATTTTATGTAGTTCCTTGGAACCAGCCGGTCCCGGTTCTATAGCCGGAACCGATCCGCCCGGAAACCAATCACCCCTATCGACACCCGCAAAGGTGTTGAAGTAGCGCAGGAAGGCGCACAGAGAGCCGGGCAATGTGTGGGCTCAAAGGAGTGGTAAGACGAGCAGTTGCGCCTGACGTAGAGCTGGAGGGTCGCAATGGGGTCGCTGCCGGACCAACAGTTGACGTCGAGGCTGGCAATGAGCTCGGGGAGCCCCATGCGGTGGAGTGAGGTGACATGCTGGATCCACTGGATGACGAGGCGGGGTTCGTCGGTGGCCAAGGTGCTGATGCGGCTGGTATAGAAGTCAACGACGTGATGAGTGAACATGGTTGGTTTCTGAGGAAATTTCTCCGAGAGAAACGGGAAATTTTGTCAACCGAAAATGGCGCTTTAATTCAGTTTATATACAGCCATTTGATGGAGATTAATTCATAGAAATTGTGATTAGTTCATAAAAGGATATTGAAAGTATCTGCCTAATGTCGATGAACATGAATTATCAGTAATATCTTTTAATCGGACGACAGTATCTAAGCAATATATCCTTACATGGTTTAAAGAATTAGGAGAAATGTAGATTATACTACGTCAGCTCCGAATAGATTCAAATGATTCATACATAATAGGGTTAATATCATGTAAAACCCAAAACTATTACACCCATGATAAATTTACCTCAAACTATTTTTTTACCACAAAAAACTTCAACCTGGTACATTTGTGATAAATTTATCTCAAACTATTTTTTTGACCATCAAAAACCCTAAACTAGCATATACGTGACAAATTTACCTAAAGACAAAAAAATTTTACCATATAAAACCCCAAACTAATACATTCGTGACAAATTTACCCTTCGTTAAATTGGGTTAATACCACAAAAAATTCAAAATTGATATACTTGCGAAAAACAGAGGGTAAAACCCAAAAATGGTACAATCGTGAACTCGCTACGTGCTATCCAACTCGGTAATTTGACGCTTAAATTTAAGAAAGATTAACAGAGGGTGAATTTGTCATATGGGTACTAATTTGGGGTAAATTTATCACAAGTATACCGAGTTTAGGATTTTTTATGGTCAAAAAAATAATTTGGGGGTAAATTTGCAAGAGGTGTACCAGTTTGAGATTTTTCGTGGTATTAACCCTCTGGAATAATAATCTGAATAATCTTTTCGGATTACTTTTTCTCTTGTTAATAACAAATGTTTCATGCTGAGCCTTATTAACTTCTTGTCATCGTTTTAGTAAATTCTCAAGGTTAAAATTAGTTCACCATGGAAAAATTACCAAAAAAAATCCTACACATATTGTAATTGTGTCAATGTAATCCCAAATTTTTTTTGTCAATTGAGTCCTAAATATTTTGCAATTGTGTCAATTCGGTCCATTTGACAAATTGGCGCCGACATTGACTATTTATAATAGGGTTAATACCACGAAAAACCTCAAACTGGTACACTTGTGACAAATTTACTCTAAACTATTTTTTTTATCACAAAAAAACCCACAAATTGGTACACTTGTAACAAATTTATCTCAAACCTGGTATACCTGTGATAAATTTACCCTCCATTAATTTTAGTTAAATCTAATCGTCAAATTACTGAGTTGGATGACACGTGATAGTTGATGAGTATACGAGTTTAGGGTTTTTATCCTTTGTTTGACGCAGTGTATCAATTTGGAATTTTTCACGGTATTAACCCCATTTTACGGATGGTAAATTTATCATAGACTTACCGGTTTGGGGTTTTTCGTGGTTAAAAAAATTATTTTAGGGTAAATTTGTCTCAAATATAACGGTTTAAGGTTTTTGGTGGTCAAAAAAATAGTTTTGGGTAAATTTATCACACATATACTAATTTAAGATTTTTTGTGGTCAAAAAAATAGTTTTTGGTAACTTTGTCATAGGTATACCAGGTTTATGGTTTTTCATAGAATTAACCCTTTATAATAATATTTTAGTATTTTTAGTAATTTTTTTCCTTTTATTTTTTTTTTGGTAAGGGCCTGCGGGATGCCGCCGGCCACTAGACGAGGGCAACAACCCTCTCTACGGTGGTGAGGATTGCGACCTCTATCGGTCCTAAAAAGAAAAAAGGAAAAATAATAATTAAAAAATAACTAGAATTCGAAAAATATTACAATATTATTAAAAATGGTTCACATCAATGTCGGTCGGTCAAATGGACTAAATTGACATAATTGCAGAAGGTTTAAGACTTAATTGGCTAAAAAAAAGTTAAGGAGTACATTGGCGCAATTATAATAGGTTTTGGACTTTTTGGTAATTTTCTCGTCCACCATGAGTTAGTAAGTAACTTTTAAACATGGTTTGTCATTCCGTGCATAATAAAGTGAGTTTCCATTTTTTTCATATTAGTTGGTAATTATCTCTATTGCAAAGATATTCCTCTTATGTTAGTAATTGGTAATTTGGTCATATCTACAATATATATATATATATATATATATATATATATATATATATGTAGGTTAAAGTAACTTACATGTTATTACTGATTCTTCAATTGTTAGATCCTCCCGATTTATAAATTCAACATTTTTTACTTGTTTGGTTATTTGATTGAGAAAATGCAAATACCTTAGCTAAGGCCTTTTTCAAAATGCAAGTAGTGTTTGGTAAAGTGTATTTTAAAAACACATTTGAAAAGTAACTTTGACGTAAATGTTGTTTGGTGAAAAATGATCCGTAAAAAAAAATTTCTTTTTGAAAAAAGGCGGCGGCGGCGGCGGCGGCGCCAACGGGGCGGCCACGCGGGCGGCGCCAGCATTAAAAGATGTGACAAAATAAAAAAAAAAAAAAAAGTTCATTTTTTAACCATAAATTGTGTGCTTTTGAGCCAAAAAATGAACCAAACAAAAAATTTAAATTAGTAACCACGTAAAAAATGTGTCAACAAAAATAAATTAATGAAAAAATTTTAAATAAGAACCCGAAGTATCCTCATTTTCTTAAATAAGGACTCGAAGTGGAACTTATTTCTAATAAAGGTCCGAAGTACCATTACTATTTCAAATAAGGGTTTAAAGTGGTTATTATGTCAAATAAGGACCTGAAATTGCCATATATATCTCAAAAAAGGCCTCTCACCAATTGGTTAGTGTATTTTCATCATTCACATTTTTTAAATTTTTTTCTTTATTTTTCCTTTTTATGTTTTCTAAAAATTAAAAAAAGTAAAAAAAAATGTAAACACAGGTGGGAGGGCTGCCTATGGACTCCACCCCCTTTGTCGGTGGACCGCGGCCCTCGCCATTGGTCGGCGGGATCACGGCCCTCGTCGAGGCACCGGTCGCACGTCAATCGCCGTAGCCCCATCGACGATGGGGCAGCACCGCCTGTGTTTTTCCCTTTTTTTAATTTAATTTAACTGAAAATTGTATTTTTCCAAAAATACCGTTGACCGGCAAGAATTATTGAGTTTAAGCTCTTATTTGAAAGAATGGGAGCATTTCAGATCTTTATTTGATGTAAGAACCACTTCAAGCCCTCACTTGAAAAAATAAGGGCTTCGGGCCCTTAGTTGAAATTTTTCCTAATTTAATTAGTTATAAGTATTCTATAGATTTGGTAAACCCCAAAAACAACGAAAAGTAATTTCCACATGTCAGATTCAAGCGACATTTCATTTAACTCAAACTTGCGAACTTATCAAAAGTTATTACTCCAAATCCATACCCATTTTCTTGATGATTAACTTGTTAAACAGATAATTACTCGATAATCCATCTTCTTCTCTGTTCGGATCTCAGATGAGCCGGTAATATTTCCTTTCATAATCTTTGAAATCCAACGGTGGAGATGCTTTCATGCGTTGATCTCAGATAAGAAAGTCGTTTAAAATTTCCTAGCGCCTCTTGCGACAAACACAATCTACACACGAGTCTTGCGGACACTCAAAACTCTACTCTGTCCCAAGATCGCAAAGCTGAAGGATTTCTCTCTCAAAGGTTAGTCTCAATTCTCTTGCCGATTCCTCCGTTTTTTCTCCTGCGATACTTCTACTGTTTTGAAAGGGTTATCTCGTTACGATCTATCGGTTGATGAAACAACAACACATGTTTTCTCAGCTTCTTGACCGTTGCTTGCGCCGCAAGCGATTTTGCTTTTCGGGATAGATTCCACAATGGGGGAGTCGCTCGATGACTGCAGACAGTTCTTTAGGACCACAAACACCGACGTTTTCGAGTTCATCAAAAAGGCGATTACCATCGCCGCGCTCGATTGCCCGAAAGATTTTCCGTCGCAAAGAGGCCGTATCGCGGAGTGGCTGTTCTCGTGCGAGACCATTGGGCCCAGAGGTGATTACGCACTCGCCAGTGAAGAAAGCAAGGCAAAGGGTGACAGGGGTAATGCTGCGCATGATGTGGTCGGCATAAACACCAGTCATGCAGAAGCCGAAGCACTCGGCGATGATATGGAAGAGACCGCTCCAATTGTTGGCACAGTTCTAAAGATCAAGCGGGTTTTGGACAATATTCAACATGAGGTCTGTGCCCTAACTCAGAATCCGGTCCATTGAGTTTCTGTTTCTTTATCCGTTGATGTTAATTTAAATTTTTTTTTCTTTCGAAGATAATTATGTCCATATATACCTTTTAAAAAGCCGTTTCGAGTCTTGTCCATTCTGTTGATCTTCTATAGTGCATGCTATCTAACTTGGCTTGATTTCTTGGTATGGCAGCCTGATTCCGCGCTGCATGAATCACTGAGAAGACTCCAGTCGATGAACATCACTGTGGATGTATTGGAGGTGTGATTGAAGTCCTATTTAGGAATTGTACATTCTTTATGCATCAACAGTCTGTTTCTTAATCATTTAATTTCTGCGATGTCTCGCAGAAAACTAAGATCGGGATAAGCGTCAGCAGTGTCGGAAGGAACTGCAGATCGAAGCAGATTGCTCAGCTTGCCTGCAACATTACTATGTATGGAGTGATCCATTGTTTTTGCCTAGTGTCAGGATTATGGCATAGGATTAGATTGTTACATAGAATTTTATCTGTCAAATTGAATCCTGCAAGAGCACGATTGGTTCATACTAACTGCTCGGATTCTTTTCATTGCAGGGGATGGAAGGCTCTGGTCGAAGATATTTGCCTCAGAACAAAGGATGTTGCTGGTATGAATTTACTGCACCAACATTCCTCTTCTTCATCAGGAGTCCCCACATGCTGAGTTTTCTTGACTGGTGGGCTGCTTGTAATCTTTCTGTAGATCCCGGTGACGTCGGAGATGGAAAAACATCTTCCATCAAGGAACCGCAACAGGAGAAATACGACATCAGCAAGGCTGGTTCACTTGCTAACTGGAACCGGAGGCTGAATGTGAATCAGCACAAGGGCACGTTGACGCCCAATATGTCCTCAAACACTAACTTGAGGATAGTCCCAGCTAGCGAGGTCGCTTCACGGAAGTTTGAGAAGGAGAGAATGCTTCAGTCGCAAAACTCAAATGGATCAAGCACGGGATGCAGACAACTTCCCGCCAATCGACAGGACGTAAGTGGAAAAATCAATTTAATTCCCTGAGAATCCTTCCAATTAAAGGAACTAACTTGTTCATTTGGTTCGACCAGAAGATCAAGGGCTGGAAGGAAGTTGCGGCGGACGGGAAGGTTCAAGCCGCCAAGAGGAACATGCAAGGACTCTATCAAAAAGCAAAAACGGGTTAGTTAATTGATTTCGTAATATAGTCATTGGTTCAGGGACCTAATACACAGCAGCAGGCCATAATTCTATCATTCCTTCTCGACAGACAAGAGGCAGCGTACGGTGCAGGTATTGGACCCTTGTGATCTCCCAAAGATGGCGGCAAGTCATAAGGCTCCGGGTGCCACAACTGCAAAAGCTGGCCGGCCGAGGGCGATTTCGCGGAGCCACAACTGCAAAAGCTTGCTTGAACGTTTGAGATCAACCGAGAGTCGCATTGTTCATAGCCGTCCTCATAGCTGAAGAACGATATGAGACAGCTGGGTGTTGATGATTAGGGTCGTAATCTAGGAGGTGATGTTGGATGAATTCTTAGCCGGATATTTGTATATTGCAGCCTGTCATCAATCAAGACCTTAATGTTTTGAGCCATGTGATGCGAATACAGTTTCTTCCTCGTATTTCACTTACTTTAATTTAACCCATGTAATGATACACGTACATGAATTAGGACTCGTACAGAATCCTAGTAAACGTGCATAAGCATCGACAACAACTTCATGTGCATCGAAACCCCCGGGTCAGTGTGTGCACAACCAAAAGATATGGATGGCACATTTGTTTCGTAAGGCGGCCAACGTCCGAATACAATTGGTGCGAAAAATGTGAATTGATGCATCAAATCTGTCGAATCTCCGGCACCTTCAAATGTGGAACAGGAATGAGCATAGCCACAAGTCGGTACTCCTGCAACGCACTCATCTCTAAAGAATCAAATCCATGTCCACCCTCCGTTACGTCCATTTACAGGAAACTGCTACTTAGTTTGGAAACCATGCACAAGGTCCATCACACATGCTCACATACGTTTGATCAGTCCCGAGCTGCAAGCGAACTTTCACAATATATACATGGCTCAGACACATTCCTCCATCCTCATCTTCCTTTCAATTCACTCAATCACATTAAGGATTGTTATCGCTGACACACACGCGTGCCCAGTTTTTGTGGAAATACAGAAGCTTACGTCAAAGACGAGAGCAGTGATTGGCAAAAGGAAAGTCCCGCTAGTGAGGATTATGCCATCAGGTCCTCTTCTTTTTCTTTTGCCAAAGTACAGCTACACTAATCACCAGAGGCAACTGCTGACAAACTTAATTCTAGTAAGCAAAGAAGTTTTCACACATGTGGATTGCGATGAAGAAACCTGGGTACGAATGAAACTCATATACCGACAGGAGAGAATGCATACCAAAACCAACACATTGCAGACCTGCTTTGAAACCAACTAATCTGTCATGAATCACCATTATGATACTCACATTAAAGCAGAAACATGCTAGGTCTGAGTCAAGTCTATCCATTCCTTGTCATTGCCACCCATGCTTATGCATGAAAATACAAGGAAAGAGAAGTACTGCACATTAATCACCAGCTAAATCTCATTCCTAAGTCGCCGTGGCTCTGCGACCGATGGCAGTAGTTTAAATAATGAAATCCAGATTTTCCCAATCCAGGCCACCAGAAGATGGATACTATATGAGCTCCACTGTCCTGATAACAAGCACTAGTCTCATGTTTCCCTTGCACGGTCGACATAAGACGAGGAGCCGAGATTTTTAACCACAGGGAGAGAACTCAACATGCTTCCGGACCTTCAATTATGCAGGGTTTCTACAGTCCTAAAAGACCACAGCTGCAAGTTCAGAAATCCCACCAGATGCAACACGTCAATGCCAGATTCGAGGGAAATGCCTAAAATGGGAGATATCTAAATCTTGGAGCAAACATAAATCCTAACTAAGCAAAGAGAAATCTTTCTAAAGCAGACAAGGGCATCGCATCCACGATTTCCGACATATACAGAGAGCACCGCTGGCAAAGACGGTTTCCTCAATGACATGAATAACTTCTATACAGTTACTCTTCTTGCATATTTCTGTTCAGTTCACATAAAGAATCAGAATCAAATACCCCTATTGTACTACCAGAGCCATGTTTGTGCATCGTATCCAAAACGCAGATCAGCGACAACACTATGATAAGCAGACACCATCTTAACACCATATCCGTATCTAATGAAATTAGGACAAGCAGAGCAGATGAACACATCCCAACCTGCTTTTCAAAAAGGTGAAATGCAACCATCAAACTATGTCGAACCATCACTCGGCATCACAACACAAAGAAAATTAAAATTCTCCACAAATTGCAGTCAATCCCCCCATACAATCAGGATATTCAGGATTCAAATTCCTGCAGACGAAGCAGCTATAAAACCCGAAAAAACTAGCAAGACCCTCAATTCAAATCCATGAATTTTACCTCCCTCCGTCCCCAGGGCCTGACGGCTGAGCACCTCCGGCATTCAGGGCCTCCCCGATCTGGAGCGGCACGAAGGCGTCGAGGCACGCGTACTGGACCTGCACGCTCGTCAGCCACGGGTTGTCCCACCGGCTCGTCGTGACCCGCTTCGGCTTCTCGATCTCCCTCCCCAGGACCTCCTTCGCCAGCGTCTTCAGCCCGGCACTCCTCAGCTCCTCCCGGCCCAGCTCCCTCGCGGCCAGGGCCCTCAGGTCCACCGCGTTGGCGACCCCGAGGCCGTGGTCGCAGAGCAGCTTCTCGACGTCTTCGTCGATGCCGACCCCGACGAAGACGTGGCGGGGGTCGCGGAGGAAGTCGGCGAGGGGCTGGGGGATCTCGGGGGCGTGGAGGAGCTGGAAGATGAGGCAGTGGAGGCCCACGGAGAGCTGGAGGATGGCGACGAGGTGGTCGGCGTTTCGGCTGAAGTTGGGCCGCCACTCGATGTCGAAGCCGACGAGGAGGGGTTGGGAGCCGCGGGACGAGAGCCAGGAGGAGGCGATGGGAGGGGAGGAGGTGAGGAGGGTGCGGACGCTGAGGCCGTAGAAGATGACGTCGTAGAGGTTGTGGGTGTCGTCGGGGAGCTCGTGATCGACGATGCTGATCGTCATCTTCTTGGTGGGTGTTGCAGAGATTTCAGACGGGGTGCGGAGAAGAAGAAGGGGAAGAAGAAGAGGAGAAAAGTTTTGACTTTTGACCGTCACTGCCAAGAGTAATGAGACGCCAGTAACGGGACCCACCACATCCACAAAATACTTTGCTGAGACCGGATGACTGACTCATCAGGTTTCAGAAAGTTTAAAATAGAAAAATTTATGATTTTTGTGTAGAATGAAATAAAGCAGAGTTTTCTCATTAATTTCTTCTTGTTCTTTTTAACTTAATTCAATTTCTTTCATTTATTTTTTTTTTTTATAATGTGGCCCCTGAATTATGTATTTTTCTAAGTTAGACCTTATATTGAAAATGCACATAAAATGCTGATGTGGACCAACATTGCGGTGTCGGATAATTGCCGACTAGGCGATACTATCATAAACATGAAAGGAAAATCTCAAATCCTAAGAGAGTGGAAAGTGGAAGTACGAGGGGAAAAAGGTGGGGCTCGCTCGGCCATGCTCTGCCGTGGTGCCGGGCTTGTAAGGACTCCCCAAACATATTATTCGAGACTCCATTGGCCAAAAATAAAAGTCCCATTAACGGGAAAAAAAAAAAAGAACATAGGAATTAGCCGTGCACAGAGATTAGCTTTGCTGTTATCCTTTTTCTATTTTTTAAACTCTGGCTTCCATTGTTGAAGTAAATAAGGTACGTTTACCTTACTATACTTATATCTAAGTTCCTTCACAAGTTCATCAATTGGTAAAATGACAACAACATTAGATGTTCCTCGGCTATTGTCTTGTTCACCATTCTCAAGTCAACACAGGACCAGAGATGCACCAGCACCGATTGACAGGAGGACTATGGAGTAGTTTCCTCCTTATGTTCCAGAAAACCAGACCCTCAATTTTGATTGTGCAGATCAGAGTGAAGAAACACATTGATGGATATAATTGCAATGGGGCAATGAGCTTATACACAATACATACACACTGTTATAATTGCATGGTGGTAGTACAGGAGGAGGAGAAAAACACAGTGAGACGGTAGAGAAAGGAAAGGACGGCCAACTTGCCGAATCGCTTTTCCTCTCGCGCCGGCCGGATGGTCATTATCTACAATCTACACTAGCAAGTCATATGGGAAACATAATAGGAAAATCACTCCACGGTGATCGTGTCCAGTTTCTTTTTTTCTTTTTCTTGTTTCTTATCTTTTTGCTGATCTTTAATCTGTCTTTTGCTTCGGAGAGAATCCTCAGAAGTCGCAAGAAGTTCCCAACCTCTGCTTCGAGCCATTGCATCTGGCATTCTCCATGACCTCAGGCAAGAGCTTCTCGAAGATTTCGAGGAACAGAACCCACTCATCTTCGCTCATGTCTCCAAAAGAGAACCCCTCCCCCTCAATATCGTGCTGTTGCACGGCGAAACTCATGCTCCGGTTGAAAACCCCCATGTTGTGACTATTGATGGTGGCGTCATGATTTTCAACCTCATCGTCTTCTGTCGCATATGACTCGTATTCACAAATCAGGGGATTGTTTTCCTCCCCTTTTGGAGATAAAAACGCATCGGGCAGCCCGGACATTGACTTGACAGATAAAAACCTGGGAACTTTATGTGGCCTAGCCGTCTCAGGGAGATCCAAGTCCTCCTCCATGTCATCTTCATTTTCCATATCAAACTGAGTAACTTCAAGGTCGTTTTCTTCGTATGTTTGGTCAACAGGCAT
This sequence comes from Rhodamnia rubescens, assembly GCA_021437795.1. NCBI lineage: Eukaryota > Viridiplantae > Streptophyta > Magnoliopsida > Myrtales > Myrtaceae > Rhodamnia > Rhodamnia rubescens. Next base: position 1,497,332 of record JAILYA010000008.1, read on the forward strand.
ATCGTCGCCCAAAGTAATCAGCATGCCGGCCTTGGATTGAATGCAGAGCTCCTCTAATAAACTGAGATTCTCCTGCCCACCAGAAAACTGACGAGTCATCATCTCACCTATATCTGCAAGACAGAAGCCAGCAGCCGCAGTGTGTTTTAGAAAGATGGTGCATAGGATGAGAACCCGGACAGAGGACTCCTTCAGGGAAGGAACCTCGGTCCTCAAAAGCTCAGCATCCTTAAAGGGGTCTAAGTTGGATATGTATTCGCCTTCTATATCAGAAAAAGGAACAGAGGCTTGAGGCCAGTGCAGCCATTCGAAATAAGGATCCTCAAGGAACTCGGGTAGGCAAAGGCCATGATCTATCGGCACAAGTTCCAGTGACCCAGTGGTAGAAATTTCGTTCAGATGTTTCTTAACCAGAATGTTTCCTGCGTGCCTGTCAAGATTTAGCATTCTCAAGTCCAGTATCCCGATCCTATGAACCGATGCTACTGAGAAGCTAGAGGGACCCAATTCTCCGGCATCAAAGTCATGATCCACAAAGCGTTGCAGCGATGCGATCTTGTAAGGTGCTAATGATGTTGGTGACGCATCGTTTTCATTAAAAACGTGAGATATCTTCACCAAAGCAGTCGGAGGAACACCAGAAAATCCGCCATGATCGAGAATGTATGCAGCCAGTTCTCGAAAGCCGCTTTCACCGACACATACGGACCGTTTCATGCCAGGTTGGCCTAGCATCAGACCCCTGAAGCCTTTAGGGTTGTTGAAAGCTAAAGGCTCTTCGTCAATAGGCTTTGCCACGGCAATGTCATGCCCATCTCGGCCACGCATGAAGTATGCCCCGCCGAGTCCACTCGACACTGGCACAGGATTGACACCAGATGCCATTGCTATGGCAACCTCTACAACTAGAGCACGAGCTCTGAAGGCCCTGCAGCCACCAAGAATCTCAATTCGCGGATTCCTATCAAAGTCTTCTTCCACTTGGGTGGTCAAGGACAGGCAAGGGGTGGAGAAGCATCGGTGGAAATTAGCAATATCAAATGCTTGGTCTGAGGAATGGGCCAGATGGGTTTGGCCGAGATCAATTACGGTGAAGTCGAGATGAGTGAAGGATTGAAGTTTGCATCTCTGAGGTCGGCTCGGTGGCCTAAATCCATGATGCTGATCGACTGCTACCGCCATACTGCAAAATCTCATTCAAGAGAACAAATGGCAGCAGGGCAGGGCAAGGGTAACCCTCAGAGGAATCCTAGAGAACAAGTCTTCCTTAATGGATTGGCCATCAGAAACTGCATCCCAGAATACACAGCTTCAAGTCAGTACTAATGGCACATCGACTGAGATGAACATTTGACAACTAAAATGAGTCCCATAAGTTATTACATGGAAAGAACAACCTCTAACACGCAAGCATATATTTGGATTAACATAATTGCATCATTTTCGTCATTCCTGGGCAAAAGTTTGTTCTAATATCTCTAGACAGTGAAAAATTCAACAAAAAATTTGTTCATTTCTCGCTCTCTTCAAACCCCTGATTTTCACATCCACCCTAACATGATCAACAGTGACAATGTGCACATTTGTCATAGTGCTAGTCGCAAGCATTCTCCGTGTCACGCTGTGAAACTGACGAGAGTGGAATATGTTGTGTGGCTTGACCGGATGGAACCTCCACATGCTTGAACCAAAGAAATCTTTCTAATTTGACTTCCTACTCCATCGAGTAATGCTCGTGAAATAGACGCTGAAGCTAATCCAGTTGGATCTCTGCTTCATTCCCAACAGAATAACGACTAAAATATCTTGAAATGCTAACAAAACCATATCCTAGAAAAAATAAAGTAAATGTTGCCTCACCAAGATAATGCAGGTGCCTATGTACAGTGCCACACTTGCTTCAGTAATGTCGACTTGCTGATGACAATCACATAGTAGGTTCAACTCATACCCACGGATGACAATGTCATAACCTGCATATCCCAATGGAGAAGGACAAGGATTAAAAAACAGCACAGAACAAACCAAAACAAAAACAAAAAGAAAATCTCATCAACCATTCCGTAATGAAAAGAAAGAAAGTCTTCAGTCGGATCCAATATGGAATGCACCAACCTACAAAATCCCTCGCTCCTCCGCACAAAAATCGCCACAATTTTCTGAAAACATGAGATAAAATGTCATAAACACAGTCATTTCACCCAACACACATTAAGGAGAAAAATTACAACAGAAATGTTTCACGGGCTCTCCCATTTTCCCCTCTTTTTGCTGGTTTATGTTTCCTGGGCACTGGAACAGGTACAACCAGAGGAAAGCATGCTTCGAATTGTTACAAAATGATTTCAGGCATCACAATTCTATTTCTTCTTCTTCTTTCTGTTACAAATGCATCAGAATTCGACAATGCGGGAAGAAAATGCACAGGAAAATGAAATGATCAACCGTGAAGAGCCAAACACAAAACGATAAAACTAAAAAGAACATGATCATATGGAATTACGAATCGCACGAGCCAACAAAATGAACAAGACAGCCAAAAATTTCTCCTAAACACACGATCAGCAATGACAAAAACCAAACGCAGAATTACAAAAGAAGGGCCAAAGAAAACATGGTCAGAAAGAATTGACAGAGAAAGACAGAGACAGAGACAGAGACAGAGAAACAGACCCTGAACACTGGTTAAGGCATTCAGGGGAGACGAAGAGCAACGGGAGCGCGAGAGGATCAATCCGTCACTACTTTATTGAAGAAAACAACTATTTTTATATAATTTTTTTCAAGAGGATTCCACAGATCCCCCTTCGAACCCACAACCCCTTTTGATAATATCAGTCAGCCAAAACGGTAAAAATCAATCCTTTCTTCGCTCCAGAGAAAACCCAACTCATCCCCTGATTTCGCTGCGTCTTCCGAGGTAACTGCTTCCTATTTCTGGACAACCTTCCTAATTCCTCAATCCGACAAAGGAAAAAGAAATTTGAAAGAGAGGCTGATCCTCAAACAATGTCGTTTCGGGACTTCCGTTCTTGGCGCGGTAATCGCTTCGATTTGGCGCCGAATTTAGTTGAATCCGAGTTGGTTCGATTCTTTTTTGGAGGGGCCTAGCAATCACTCGACGGTGGAGACTGAAAGGACTTCATGTTAATGGCAACTTGAGAATTTTAGGCCGACGCAAAATTCAATGTTGCCTGAAGTCTTTTTCTTAGATTTTTGGAGGGATAACTCGGATATGATGTCACCGCCGATCTCATGTCGTTGTCGTACGAGGATTTTCGCAGTTAGAACTTAGAAGACGGGTGCATCTGCCATCCGCGAGTCTCTTTTTTGCTTTTTTTTCTCTGAGGTAATTTTTTTTTTCCCGTGAAGGGTAGGAACGTAAATTAGGCATATCTTGAGGTGATCTTCATCGTAGAAAATTGTCAAAATATTTAAAACTACATTTGTCAAATTAAAACGTTCAAGATTGAATTGATGCGAATACAATAAGTTAAGGAATTTTTAGAGTAATTTTATCCCGTATAAGGTGACAAGTGAATAAATCGAATACCCGATCAAACGATTGACTCAACACCATTTAAGATGATAATGACATGGTATGATGATATGGAAGAAAAGATCGGTAGCTCTAGTTCGCACTCCTTTCATGAACAAACATTGCGCTTGATCGGACGAGTATTTTGGACCATACGAGCTTGCATATGAATGCATTGGCGACGCACAGAAGTCGCAATTCCTTTATGCAATTTTCGAGCCGTTACATAGCAAGGATCCTGTACTAGCATCGTTTTGGGCTAAAGACTCCGGTGAAAATCTCGCTCGGAAGCGCCTGCTCGATGCCGGTGTATCTGCATGAACATGACAGATAATGGTCACAGCAAGTCTCCTCCTTCAGATGCCAATGTCCCATGACCTGTATTGATCTTGCATGATCAAACATCAAGGACCTGGAACCGTGTGGATGTCAACTCAAGGTCCGACCACATACCATTCTGGAAATCTTCGAGCAATAAAACACGCATACAAGCCCGGTTCTTCCAAACATAGGCTGCTTTATCAGTACTGCCGTAACTAAAGAACAGTGTAATGGGTAATGACCGAAGAATACCCGACAATGATGGAAACAAGGCAAAGTGCGTGTGCTATGCTCTCTCCATTTTCATGATCTTAATGAAACCCTTTCATACCCGTGACGTTCCGCATGACATAACCGCAAGAAAGGAGAAGAACATCCGGCTTCCCTTAAAAAAAGAAAAAAAAACTTAAAATTAGGCCACCACAATCTGCTGCCTCAAGATGCAATAGGTAATAGTTAGAGGTATCAAATGGATGAATCGGGTCAGATTTAGGTCGAGTCGAATATAGTCCAATCCATATTAACTCCGTCTAACCGTTTTGACCCATATTTGATGACTCATACCCAACTCGACTCATCCCAATTCGACCCGTTTTGACCCATATTATCAAAACACGTTAATATTTCAAGAAAATCTATACAACTCATTTAACATATTTTAAGTTCTTCATATGTATATGTTACCAACAAAAACTTCACATCAAATAAAAAAAAATTAGTAGATAAAATAAAAAAATGACGGAATCTCATAATTTTTACATGTCTAGCTAACAACATAATGGTGGAAAGTAAACTATTTACGGGATTAGTTGACAATTGTCGTGATATATATTTTATTCACGAGAGATGATTCACTAAGGCTGATTTGGTAGTTTCGATAAAATTGATCCCGTCAAAGGAAAATATGCCTGCATGTCACAGTTGCTAAATCCTCAATCTCAATCTCAATCAAAAGATGTAGAATTTCGTTTCAAAAGATTGACATATCTCTAAGGCCACACCCACAAAAAAACGTCGTATAATCAAATCTTTTACACCAGAATTGAAGGAATCAAACATGGCCAATCTTAAATTTTCTCTCATCCCCGATACTTTCTTTCCAGCCAGCTCTTTTCGACTTTGCGTCTTCCATTCATTCTCCACTGGTCCAATCCATTCTTGACGATCTCGTGTATTATGAATGCCGATTGCCATGTTTGCATACCCGTGGCCCTGCAACGGCAGCTGTCGGCAAAGGCGGTTAGCAGCGGGCAGTGGTTGGCAGTGATGGTCAGCGGTGGGTGGCGTTTGGCAGGTGCGGGTGGCAGTCAGCGACCAGCGGGAGGCGACAGGCGGTGTTCGACTGGTGCGGGCAGCGGTGGTGGTGGTCGGCAGCTACCGTATCAAGCAGTGGCGATGGGGGCGAGAGCTTAGAAAGCTATAACCCACGAGTCAAAAATGGATTGTACTAAAACTCATTAAAACTCATATTTAAATAGACTTCATAAGCTTAAACCCATTTTTTTTAAATTTAGTAAACCCATGTATGACCCAAATATATAAAAGTGAGTTAAAAAATGGGTCAATGACCCATATTGACACCTCTAGTAGTAGTTTTTGTGCAGCAAGTGCTCGAGCCATATGAGAATGAATCAGTACGACTATTCGCTTCAATATCTCATGTGACAAGTGCATATATACCGAGGTATCTTAAGTCATAACGCATCGTATAATACAGTATTATCCCTCGGTCGGGTGACAGGAAAGGTTATTCTATGCTTATTGGGAAAAAGAGAATAATAGGGACCTCCTCCTCCTCCCGATTTTCCGATACAATGTCTAGCTTACAAGCGCCGGCTGGACTAGGAAACCACCAGGCTCTCCCTCTGGGGAGCTCCAGTTAACTGTGTGGTTAAGGCTTCTCCACTGGCTAACTTCTTTTCTGTAGCACCATTTCCCGTTTCTCGACTGCCAGTCGCATTAGCTTCAACAAGAAGAGGATGTGATCTTCCGCTCCCATGTACAAGATTCTTAATCGTGGTTGTGAGATCTCGGTCCTTCATCAAGGCCTCCAATGTCACGTGTACGCCTGAGTTCAAGATGCACTCGTCTCAGAACTCGGTGCAGTCTTTGCATCTTATCGACTTAACTCAAGGGTCAAATACTTAAAGCAAGCTATAGAGAACTGCGGAATCATCTCTCGTGTTTTAATCTCAAAACCTCAAGACAACGGGAGGATTAAGCTTACGGTATCTCCAGTAGTGCTTTGGATTGGTCGGATCATTGATTGTTTCCTCGGTTGCTGGACGTGTCATGTATTCTTCTTTCAACACCAGCAAGTCCTGACATCAACACAAACATGACTTAAGTATGACCCAAGTCACAGGATATCCAAACAAAAGGGAACAGTAAATGAAGAAATCGAGTATAGGAACCATCAAGAAGGGCATGAGAATCGATCAGCCACACCTAACAACCAATTAGATGCAAATGGAATTTCAGCTGAAGAACTGTCTCGGGCAAAATACCTGAAGAGGGAAGATTGCCCACATGGATGGAGCTTCAACATGTTGGCGTAAAGTAAAATATGCAACATCAGGAACACATTTACTTGGGGGCAACTTGTCAGAGCCGATCACATTTTTGAAGAAACGACGCCTTCTTTCTTCATCTTCTTCCCACCAAGCACGTAAGGTAGAACAGTCGTGGCAAGAAGGAGCACCCACCTAAGCAACAGGAGACGTTTCACCATCAACTTATAGAACATGTCGGGTTTGGGAAAGCTTCTTTTCTTTGGTACTTCAAGCGCGCAGGCATGCATACATAAGGGAAGGGAAGAAGTTCTCTTATGAATGCACAGAAAGCAGACTTGATGAGCAATGAAAAGACAGAACTGCAAATTTTAACTTTCCATGATTACTCCAGAAACAGAAACATATAGATATCTGAAATTAGCTTAAAGAACAACTTGGTTAACAAGATTGGTGAAGTATTCGAACAAGCTACGTGGAATCCTGTAGGATCATACCGTCATGTAGCTGTACTGAGAAGGAATACCAAACTCAAGATCCGGTTCACTAGGCATTCGCTGGATGCGCAAACCTACTAGTCCAAGTTCTTGCATAACCTGTGAGATAATGTCATAGTTACAAGAGCTCCTCATTAGAAAGTGTTCGTGTGGAAGTGGGAGACATACCGGGTGTACACACGACGGGATGAGGCCTAAATCTTCTCCACAAGCCAACATATCTGAAGAGTTCAGGAGGACAGGCAATGTCTTTAAAGCATTCTGTCTCCACAGGTTATCTTGCCGGTGAAAATAGTAATCATAGTACAGTCGCTTCAAAACATTCTTGCTGCGTAAAAAAAAAATCTTGTTAAATGTCACAAAGAGGAGGAGTCATCCATCTTTTAGTAAAGCCCCCTTGCTCCCAATAAGAAACCCAAACGTAACACAAGGTCAAATAATTTTGACCGAAGAGATCAAAAGGACACCATGTTTTCCAGTAGGACATAATAACCAACAATTAAACCATTAACGAAAACGGAGCCAACATTAGTCAAGCTCGGGTATGAAATACATCACTCAAAACTTTTTGTTTCGTGGAAAATGAATAATTTGGATAACATTTTTCTAAAAACGTCACTTGTATCTCTTACAAAAACGAATAAATGAAAGAATTTTCATCATCCATGAAAATGTTTGGATATAAAATTGTTGTTTAGTAACCAATTATTTTAAGCGATAAAAGCCATCATTTTTGGGTAAATGTCTTCCAAATCATTACTTTTCCGGTGAAGCAAACAAAGCCTCAGTGACTCAATGAGAACCAAAAGATTGATACCTGTGATCATCCAAGTCCTTAAAACTTGCTGTATCTTCCAGATTGAAACGAGGATAAAATTTCTTCGCATCCTCAGGATCCCTGATAAGAACTATATTCTGCAAGATGGAACAGTGCTAGGATTGCAAACGCAAATAGATTCTAACAAGTAAAGGTGCAAAGCCGGGGAAAAAAAAAAGGTGCACCAAATTATAGGAGAAACAGAAGATTGACTTATTACCTGTAGAAGATCAAAGAGATTACGACGTATCTTATTTTCATCTTCCAACAGGGACCTTTGAGCAAATGACTTCAGCTTTGCAGCAATTTTCTTCTCTGTGTTGCAGTCTTCCTTGAACTACAAATCAACCAATATCATGCGAATCAGTGGATCAGTGGACATAAAGAACTATCTGAAGTTGAAGCTAGACCAAGATGCTTTCATAACACATCTACAAGGCCACAAAATTCCTGAAAGCAAATAAAACAACAAGGCTAAACGCCAGAGGCAAATAAGTTCTACTTCATTTGAACTTGCCCTTACTAGACACGTGTGAAACCACTAAGAGCGCAGCACCACCAAATTCCATCCAGGGCCTAAGAGCAAGTAATTCTTTTTCGCATGTCCTCGCTGCCATTACCAGAAAGTTTTGCAAGGAGAAGATGCAATTACTACCAAATCAGGCCTCTAATCACACCGACGGGGTACAAAAAGGATCTATATTATAAGCTTTAACAGGACGTATAACTGCTTCAATTGTCCATTTTCCTTCATATATTCTTCAGTTCAATTTTGTACCTCCCATGTCCCTTGACAGCACTTTTTGCCCTTTAACAATGAAGAGAGACTTCCGAATCACAATTTAAAACAAGAATTTCATGGCACCCGTATCTCCACAGAAGTAAGTACGTCTAAATATCTTGGCATATAACAGACGCATGAAACTCCATCGCTGTTAGTTTAAGTTCAAACCAATATAACTTTCAACTGGATTAAGCAGACACGGCCAACTATACTTGAGACAACTAAGTCCCTCAGAAGAGACGTCAGTCAACCTGAATTTACAGGTGCACAGCTGCTTCAATTGTCCATTTTCCTTCATTTATTCTTCAGTTCAATTTTGTACCTCCCATGTCCCTTGGTAGCACTTTTTGCCCTTTAACAATGAAGAGAGACTTCCGAATCACAATTTAAAACAAGAATTTCGTGGCACACGTATCTCCACAGAGGTAAGTGCGTCTAAATATCTTGACATATAACAGACGCATGAAACTCCATCACTGTTGGTTTAAGTTCAAACCAATATAAATTTCAACTGGATTAAGCAGACACGGCCAATTATACTTGAGAAAACTAAGTCCCTCAAAAGAGACATCAGTCAACCTGAATTTACAGGTGAAAAATCATAAGAGGGAGAACAATATAAAGCTTCATGGTGCTTTAACTCCTCATTGTTACCTCATAAAGGTGCTTCTCACATTGATTGAAGAAATTAGAAGCAATAAAAAGGCCATGATTCTCCAAATTTTTCCTGCAAGAGGAGAAGATTGTTCCTATGAAGTATAAAACCTTGCACCAAAAAGCCTCATCAATTGGTACCAATTGACAAACAGAATCATTTGAATGTACAGACACTAATCACAACATGTCAAAGAAGCAAAAGTTAGCAACCTGTAATAATTCCTGCAGGACATAAGGATTGCTCAAACGATTAAAGTCCCATATTCCCTCTCGTTCAAGCTCTTCCTACAATTAGATATCAATTTTACTAAAAAAAGCTTTAAAAAGAGGAAGAGGAATCATTTATGACAAGAAATAATTTCTGTGAACTTCGTTTTCAGTATGAATCAAGAGGATTAGTAGTACCTGACTTAGAGGAATTGACGGTCTAAATTTACCAACAAGGCCTGTCATGGCATGCTCTGGAAGTTCCCAGATTCTAAAGAAACCAAGTATGTGGTCAATTCGGTAAGCCGTGAAGTACTTCGCCATCTGGTGAGAAAATTTCATAGTCATGATTATTAAGTTCATAATGACCATTGTGCAAACCAAGAGCTCAAAAGTCGTTGACACATGGTACTGTGCTATTATATGCCAACAAGAACCTGTGTTAAACGGGCACGCCACCAAGCATAATTGTCCTTCGACATTTCCTCCCAGTTATAAGTAGGAAACCCCCAGTTCTGCCCATTCTTATCAAAATAATCAGGAGGCGCTCCAGTTGCCGTGTTCATCCGAAACAAATTTGGATAGACCCAGGTATCAACACTATTTCTATCAACACCAATAGGCAGATCTCCTTTTAACACCACTCCTTTCTCTCTAGCATACCCGGCTGCTTCTGACAACTGCCAATTCATAATGTTTCAACCAATAAAAATGTTTTGGACCCAAAAAAAAAAAACCAATAAACATGTCAGGATGGCTAGTGAACAATTTCCAGAATGCATCAAAATGAGAAAACGCAATACACTTACTTGCAAGTGTAAATGGAATTGAATGTAGTAGTGAAAGCATATAATGTCATAGTGCAAGCTCTCTTTTGAGACAAGTTTATCAAGCTGCGAGGAAAGAAGGACGATCTTATCAGATCTTCAATTAGAGCGTCTTAAAATCTAGTAAGTTCATCAATAAAAAATGAATAAACAGATAAACCAAATTGACTACAAAAACGAGCAAAATCACCTTTTCCTTTGAAAATTGGGAAAAGCGACCCCATTGGCTGTGATCAGAAGTTTCAAAGAAGTCACGTAGGAAACAAAAGGCTGCATAAGGTTTCAACCATTCCTACAAATAATTGAAGCAGGAGTCAAGAGTGAAAACTGCAACCTCAAAGGACACAGCTTATGAGTTGCTACCATGCATCCTATCTCACTAGAACATCATAAATTAATTAGAACAGGACAAAAAGAATTTTTATGACCTCATTCTCTGAAAAGAACTTCTGGAAGGTGCTTGAATTAAGGACTGAATTCTTCTCAAGAGAGAAAAGTTTCTTGGCAATTGAAAGCTTTGCAGCCATTGTCGCTTCATAATCAACATCCTAGACATCCAAACCCAATTAAGGCAATTTGCGTGTCAGGATATACAGAAAAATTGGCCTCTGCAATAACATAATTAGGCCTTTAGTAATTAGCAACACCAAAGATGTCAATTATGCTGAACATGTCCCATACAGAAAATTACTGATGCAAGCCTTTCTTCAACTAGAAACACAAAGAGCAGCTTCACACTTTGTCGCCAACTCGTCTTCATAGAAAATATCACCAATCTCATTGATAGAAGCAAACTTAGTTGAACAGATAATGTCTCTAGATTTAATGAGGCACAGACGATTGCTCCACTCTATCAGGAAGAAAGTCATCAAAACCAATGACTAACCCAATAGAGCAGGTTGGTTCCAGCATTGTTTATCAAAACAAGAGGGCATTAGGATAGAACTACATGTGTGAGGAACCATTTCAAGGAAATTTGGCCAGCATTGCAGTAGAAATATAAGTATCCTGCCTTGAAAAATAAATTTAATAAATAAAGAAATAAAGAGTTTCTTACAAATTCCCAAAGGATTACCAAAAGCAGTAAACCAGATACCTACTACAGGCGAAGCAGCTAGGAAGATGTGTAAAGAATGAGACTCAAGATAATCTACTTAGGCAAGATAGAAATAGACAAATAAGGTCTATGCGATCTACAGGAATTTGCTAGCACGAGAAATAATTACTAGTTGGTAACCAAAACCTCCAAGTCACAGTTCAACATCTAATACTAAAAATGCATAGATAAAGGCATTTTATTTGATTAAGGGACGGGGTTACTGAGAAATAATTACTAGTTGGTAATCCAAACCTCCAAAACTCAGTTCAACATCTAATGCTAAAAATTCATAGATAAAGGCATTTTATTTGATTAAGGGACGGGATTATTGTGCTACTGGAACAAGTGAAATCACAAGCATAAAATAGAACCACAAAAGAAAGCAAGAAGAGAGGGAGAATCTGGACATCAGCCTCTGTCTAATCATTTCTTGCCATGAACGAAGCTCTCATGCTTTTCAGAAATTTTCCCTCCCAATGAAGCCACGTGGCCCAATTCTAGCTTGTTTGCAGTTAGAATTACCGAACATACATAGGAAAAAGTTCCTTACGTAGCAAAGAAACTAATAAACCATGTTACCTTCTTATCCAGCTCCTCCTTTGCCTTCAAAATATCATGCTGGAAGACAAGAAGGATACAAATCAATTCTGAAACAAAAGACGTGCCTGAGAGTTCAAAGCTTGACAATAAAGAAGCTGCTCTCAGTACATCTATCGCAAGCAAAGGTGAAAAGTTACATATACCACCTTGATATCATTAGGTATGTTCTTCGAAAGAGCACCCAGTCTCAGGTAAAGTGGATGTAATGCAAATACTGAAAGTGAGCTGCATGAATACAAGAAGGGAAAAAAACCAAATAGGTAAGCAGATGAAAACATAAAAACTATCATAATAAACTTCAACCTTCTATATGGTGAACAACTGATAACTAGAGATGTATGAATTGATTTCACCAAGGAATCATGCATCAGAAGCATTAAGCTCTTTTTGCCCGGTCCTCTTAATTAAAAAAGCTGTAGCTTTTTAAACAGTATCGTTGACAAGATATTGCCTAGTGGTCAGTTTCTGTGCTTCTTCACCCACTTCCAGGTGCTTCTCTATGACAGTGTCCTACTCCAGACAGAGGCACTTCCGTAATACATTTCTGTGCCAGAACATATTCATCACTGTGAAATTTGCATACTTTTGCACCTCTTTATCCAGAACCTCAACTCTTGTCCAGATTTCTTGCTCCAAAACAAGAGGGATAAAGGTTAAATAAGACACCATGCTTGTGAGTTGATTAAAAAAAAAAATTTAACCACATGTGGTAACTGGTATGTGAAGATCAGAAGGTGCAAAAACAATATTTGTTATTAGATTTTTCTTTTTTCTGACTATAATGTAGAAGAATAGATGAAAGAAGACACACTTATTCCCGTGATAATCGTAGGTATACAAACTTTTGAGGAGACAGCTTACCTGTAAGGATAAGAGTCCCACCACATTCCATGTACAGATGTATCATTAATTGGTAAAAGTTGAATCAAGTGAAATCCAGATTCAACAGCCCAGTCAACAAGCAACTTCAAATCAAGAAACTCCCCAACTCCAACATCCTCTTCAGATCTGATGGAAAAGATGGGAATAGCAACACCAGCACCGCGCCATGGCATTGCCTACGAAACAGATTGATGAAGAGAATGTCACCGAATGTCACAAATCATACCACTTAAAAGCTGATAAATAGTGAACTTGCTTACTCGAAACATGCCATCAGAAAGGAACATATATCTTGGTTGACTTTTGGAGGATTCGAGGGAAAGTTCCCGTTGAGAGCCGATTTCAAGAGAAATGTTCCCTGCCTTGCCATATGTACAATACTTGTACGTGTAAAAGATGGTTAAGGAGAGAGAGATAGGCCTGCAATAGCCAAACTAACAGCCAAGAAGATACTACTTGAAAGCAGTCAAATTCTTGAAGGCAAAAGAAACTCAAAAGGATATTTTATGGGAAAGTCGCCTCTTTGGACTACACAATCAGCATGCCAAACTGAATCACCAGCATGGCTAAGTTTAACTCCATTCTGAATCTTCCACAGCCCCAACTTCAAACAGCTCCCTATCACATACACCTGAAAGCCCAACAGGATAAGAAATGGAACATAGAAATTGTTTAAAACAAACAAGTCAAAAGTTCAGTTGGAAAGGGGAGCTTACTGCAGTGTCCTCTTCTATACTGGGGCAGCATATTCGAAAATGAATGAGGACAGAATCTGCATTTGACCCAAGCACAAATAAGAAACAGTCAGCCAAAAGTTTCAAAGAAAATACATGCAAAGGTTTCATCGATATTCTAAATGAACAAATTACCAATTTCATCCAAATTATTCTGAAGAACTTCAAGGGGTCTCTCTATGCCCACACTTGAACTTCTACGAAAGATGACATCTTTGAACGCACTTCTGAATGGCAGAGTATCTGAACCAGTCTGCTGGGAAAAAGATGTCAGCTACTACTCATCAAGACGTACTTCAAGGAAGTTGAGTACCGGTAATCAACATATCAACATCAACATCACCTTTAACCCAAACTAGTTGGGGTCGGCGGTCGATGAAACAAAAAAGCAAGGTCGAAAGAGCTATAAAACAAAACAAAATACAATAACATTGCTATAACAATATAAAAGAAAACAAAGGGCTAGGACTCGAAAGGCGATCGGGAACATAGGAATTTTGCCCTCCACAATGTTAATCGCTTTCCTCCACTCCCCTAAGACAAACAATACGTGTGCAGCATTTAGTGGTCTTCGAAGAATATGTCAAACCATCTCAAATGATGTTCTTCATCTTTTGCCACCAATACTACTCCAACTTTTGTCGAATATCCTCATTTATTATCTTATCCATTCTTGTATGGCCGCATCCACCTTAGCATTTCATTTCTGCTACTTCCTCTTATGCTCATGTTGCCTTGTGTTGGCCAACACTCAACTCCGTAGATCATTGGTCTTACGGTTTTTATAGAATTTTCCTTTTAGCTAAGAGGGATTTTGCGATCACACAAAAACGATGCACCGCGCCATTTCATCCAACTCTCGATTCTATGGCTTACATCCTCATCAATCTCTCCCCCTTTTGCAATATTGATCATAAATATCAAAGTATCTTACTTGGGTACCTCCTATCCGAGCAAATTGAGGGTTCATCTCCCCTCTTGCATACTTGTCAAAAAACTTCCACAACATCAAACAACATTTACGCTAAAAGAAAACATAATCAATGGGGCTAAATTACTCGATCTAATTGTATCCAGTATTCCAGGACCCCTCAGAAACACCTCATAATCTCAACTGCTCTAAGATGGACGATCCAAGCGGCACTTGCCAATGATTATCCTTTTTCAGATTTACAACAGCTAAACACAGATGCTATAGTCCTTACCAAAAAAAACACAGATGCTATAGTTAGCAAAACAAACAAACATGTAGATGGAAGATGAGAAGTGCAAAGCAGCAATCCACTTCAGAATAAAGTGAAGAATCGTCAAGTCACGGGACCCCAGATCGATATAGGTTGTGACAGCAAAACACAATCTGAAAATATAAAAGGGACCAAGTTGAGGGAATTGAGCACTGTCGCAGTTTTCAACTTCCACATTACTCTTCTATCTTATCTTTGTAATGATCTTCCCTCTACAATCGCCCTTCAACCCCGATTCCCAGCTTGTTAACTTTGTATAACACTCCATTGTCAATAAACGATCTCACCATAGATCCATTTTATTCTGGAAAAAGAACAAAGATAAGTTACAAGAATCTTGGAGTGCAACTGAACCACTCCACCCATCTTTCACTTTTTTCCCACAACAGGAATCTACCACTAGACAACAGTAGAGCAGCTTATTCGCAAGAATCGCTAGAGCAACTCCACCACCCCTTTCTAGTTGAATCAAATAAAAGCAAGAATCAATAAGCTTTTGTTTTGTTTCCACAACACATGAAGAGACTAAAAGTTTAGCAGAAGAACAATCGGAAAAAGGATAACCTGCCAAAGATCATAAAGCTCCACCACATCACCGTCCTTCACTCCCTCGGGCAACACCAACCTGCGCTTCTTCCCCATCTCCCATCTCAACACGTTCCTGCCATCGTCCACCACATAATAACTGTACTCGCCCGTGTAACCCCTCGGCACAGTGACACTCCCACGCCATATGAGCTCGTCGCCGTGGTGAGACGGAGTCAACAGCACGCCCTTCTTCACATCCCACGATCCGAGCACCGGCTCAGTGCCGCACACGAGCAGGCTCTGACCCCAGTGAGTGTAGTACGGTATTCTGAAGCTGACGGTCACAGATTCCGTGGACTTGAAGGCGGAAAACATTCCCAAATTCGCCATTCTTGAGGGAAATCACTCTGGCCCAGAAGGGATTTCTCGATATCCAGCAAAACCCAAGAGAGAAATCTCGGGACTGGGGTAGAATCCAATCGAGCGAACGTAATGTGAGGCAGTTGAAGCTATCAAGCTCCGACCTTTTCGTTACTTCTATAAGACGTTGTTAGGGTTATGAATCTTTTGCAAATAAATGCTGGGATTTTCACGAGGAACGCTCGCCACCCGATTGTAGAGATTGGCTTCTGGAGTGAAGATAACGAAAGAGAGAAAAAGGATCACCGCTTTGTGTCCAGATTTTTCTGGGGGAAAAAGGTGGCCTTTGCTCCTCTGAGGTCGTGAAGACAGTGAAGAAAAAGGGTGTGAGCGAGAAAGGAGCTTGTCCGATCGAGACACGATATTTTCATGTACCAATACGCAAGAGTGCACCTTCTTTTTCGTTCGCAAGGAAGGACCGCACCATTGAATCTGAGCTCCCCAGCAGGTTTGGCCCAGGTATAACAGTCCAGACACCCTGTTACCCTCCGTGCTGTTGGGTCTGGTCCATGCTCCCGTCGACAGAAAAGCCCGAGATTCTATCCTGTGAGCAGACGGATAATAAAAAAAAGTCGTCGTGTTGCTTTGCGTTAAGAAAAAATTAAAGTAGTTTTCTCCGAGGTTTCAATATGAGTTTTTGACCTACTTTTCCACTTACTTTTATTCTCTAGGGTCTTATATAGGTTCAGCAAATTTAAAGTATAGATCAAATATAGAATGAGACTTATAAAGTCTATTCAAATCTGAGTATTAAAATAATTTACTTTCGATCCATTTTCGGCCCCATGACCTGCAGCTTCTCAAGTCACCGGTAAAGGAGCCTCAACTTAATTATATTAATTTATATTTTTTATTTTTTCAGTTTTGATTTTTTACTAGTAAAACAAAGAAAGAAAAATAAAAATAAAAATAAAACTTTTATATAATGTTACCCAAGTATGCCATTAACACGATTCGCCTTCGCCACCCATGGTTTTGGCCCCACCGCTGGACGTTTGGACGTTTAGAGACGGCGTGGCCTGCTGAATTTGTTTTACTTTTATGGGTACGAATTGATAATTTTCTTTGGGGCTGTGAGCTCGACACTTAAGAGTTTTTGCTTCAACGATCTTTACAACGTTGTTTTATTCCTTGATCTAATTTAGCGGAGAGTATATTAGTCCATAAAAAATTATTCACGCGCCATTTGTCAACTACGGCACGTGTACTTTCTTGGAGATTTAAGCCGTCCGTTTGGATTACTCTTGTTTTGTTGATGATAGGCTGGACCCGCTCCGAAGTGGTGGGTGCTCCACGAGCTTGGGCAAGAAGTGGTGCGGCCTGCGATCGGATGCGAACGACCAGCCGCCCATCGCCGCCGCTCCAACAGTAGCTAGAGACAAATGAAAAAAAAAGAAAGGCAAAATAAAATAAAAATTACTTTATAAAAAATTTGAATAAAAAAATTTAAGAGTTAAATTTTTTAAAAAAATAACAGATATATGAAAAAAAAATCACTATATTTTTATTGCATGAAAGTATTTTATTAATATCATTTTTATTTTTTTATTAATTTTTATTATTTAATTTTCTTTTTTTATTTAATGTGAAGTTTTTATCTATGCAACATATACATGTGAACAGCTTAAAATATGTTAAATGAGTTGTATATATTTTTGTATAATATTAGTTTATTTTGGTAATATGAGTCAAAACGGATCGGGTCAAGTATAAATCATTAAATATGAGTCAAAATAGTGTTAGACGGATTCGATATAGGTTGGACTATATTCGACTCGACCCAAATCCTATCCAACCCACCCATTTGACACATTTACGGATCCTATGAAGTAACAAATATGCTACTTTTGTTAATTTTAATTAGTCAATATTTGCTGCTAGATATATAACCTGTGAGCGGAATGGATCACGAGGTATAAACCCAAAAAAAAAGTTATTCTACAGTACCATTTAAACATGATATATGCTTTTTGAAGAAAATGATGTGACAGTCATTTATTGTTTTAGCGTGCCCGAACACATTGCTTTTGGTTATGAAATGGTTAAATAAACTCAAAACAAGTTGATTGAATTTATTGCCAATAAATGAAAACAAAAATGAACATATCCAAAAAGGCATCTAAAATAATTTCTCTTTATTTCACACAAATTGAATGAATTTAAGAAAAATATTTAAAACGACAAATTATTTTAGATGCCTTTTGAATATAAGCGATCATTTTTTTTTAAAATATATATTTAAAATTATTTATTTTTCCCGAAAAAGAAAGAAAAATGCAATATACCCATCACGAAAAAGATTCATACATGTGCAAATGACGATTTTCTCTTTACTAGCCAAACAAACAAACAAAAAATGGGGTTGATGAGGCGTTGGACGAGTTGATTGAGCTTTTTGAGTTTTAGGCAGTTAAACTAATATGCCTCGAGTTCAACTTCACGAAACCACGTTTTGAGCATCACGAAAAAGATTCATACATGTGCAAATGACGATTTTCTCCTTGCTAGCCAAACAAAAAATTTAATAATTGGAGTTGATTGTTTCACGAAACTTAAGGCGGTTAAAAATGGTGCCGAGATATACCGTTTTGGGCACTTAAAAGTATCCATACCCATGTCGCAATAGTTGATTGCGATTTTCAATTTTTTTATAAAAAAAAACAAACAAACAAACAAAAAATGGGTAAAAAACCAATTCTTGATCACTTAGATGGGAGCAAATTTTTTTTATAGAAATTGCGAAAGTCGTCAGATCCAATACTTAAAAAAGTCAGCATATTTCGCTAAGTTAAAAAAAAACAAAATATTGCTTTTTTTTTTTGTCAAAGACAAAATATTGCTTTCAAAAGCATATTCGAATTCAGGGTTCTCAGGTGGCACCGACGGATCGCTAAAAGCTACAAACCTGCCAATATTCGAAAATTGCATTTCTACTTTTACGAAAAAACCGCGCCAAGCCTTTGTCCAGATGCAGAGTTATCCACCAACCCACAATCACAAGCCTCACCAACCCATCACTCAACTCCTCTCCCTTATGCCACAAATCATGAATTAATTAACTAACTAATTAAAATTAATTAGAGGCGAAACGCACGGTCCGTTGTTTACTGAACTCAAGAGCTGAAACAACGGCAGCCTCGATCGGCACGGCTGGAATTAGCTTGACCATGGAACAGTCCAATGCCGAATGCCGGAGCCCTGGGGAACCACAAAGAGCACCTACTTGCTAATTGGTTCAACCCAGAAAACTTGGGTAATAAGCAATCCTCTGACCTATCCGATAAAACCGCAACACACAGGTATGATCTTGAGCCGCCATCGAATTCAGAGCTGAAATGAGCACACCCGGGATCGAAAAATAGTACTCAACGTACTCGAAAATTAGATTGTAAACAAAAAACAGAAAGTTCTATGCAGTTCGTTTGTTCCATTTTTTTTCTTTTTCCTTACCGTTTACATTTGCCGCAGACGAGAATACACAGCAGCGGAGATGCAATGTGAACCAATGGCCTGCCACCTCTGTGACTTTGACCTGATGGTGCATCTGCCAGCCGGGTTTCGATTAACATATATACACACATGTGCGCGCCCAAAACCTACATATATCCATCCATACAGGTGTGAGCGGACCGCCCCTTTTTGCGGCCACTCCCACCTGTAAAGCTCCTCTGGTTCCTTCTACTCGGTATAGGTTGATCATTCAAGGCCTTCACAAGTTCCAGAGACTGTCGTTTCAACTGGCCAAAATACGGTAGCTTCGTCTATGACCTCATAACTGTAATATGATTGCGAAGATCACAGTGAATGCCCATCGTGCTGTGGGAAGAAGACATGCAGAAGCTGCAAATGCAGAGATGTACTACATTAGATTCAGCGATTATGTCACAATCCAAAAGATCAGAAAACCCAGTATGCTTTTAACTGAGAGGCAACTGTCATATTTCATGGAAAAGTTTCTGGTCTGGGACAAATGCCAAAGACTGAATCAGTAGGTTTCATGATAAGTGTGAAACGTCCATTGAAAAGAACAATGGTGAGACTACACAAAATAATCTCGTTGCCAATTATCTAGCACGGCTACCTAAAATGGGGATAGAAGAACTCATACAAGGACTTGAATGGAGACACAGTTAATCAGATTTATGAAGCAATGAAGCAGGATGGATATTGCTTACATGAATTCAGTGATGGAGCAACCGGCGGCGTTTGCACAGGGTTATCTGTATGACTTTTGGTCGCCGATGGGGGTTGAACATGGGTATAGACGACATGTGGTAAGGGGCTAGACACAGGAACCACACGCGGATGAGAAGCCACTCGATGCGCTTGTGGGGATGGAGAAACCACAGAATGTTGAGGAGCCTGTGCTGGTGCAGGAACCGGAGCTATATGAGACTGCTTTCCAGTGTTCCCTGAAGACTTCCCTTTATAGCCGAAACTACAGCCAGGAGGCCTTGCCTCATAACTCGGCTCAGGTGCCGATGACGGTGAGCTTTTGCTGTGGACAGGTGAGATTTTTCTGGGGGGCAGGCGAAACGGCTCTAGGTGAATGCACGCTACCATGAGTGGCAGGCGCTGGTGAAATCATAGGGGGCTGATGCTCGTTATGGAAGTGATGGTGGTGAGAGTGGTGGTGGTGGTGATGGTGATGGTGTGCATGGTGGGGCTTGGGAAGAGGAGCTGGAGAAGGTGGAAATGATGGTCCACCTGCGTCGCCACCATTGAGAGAGTGCTGCAATATCGATGAAAGATGAACTTGCTTGACCTTGCCAAATATTGTATTGTTAAGGCCGAGATTTCTTGAGTGAGAACCCGTGATCGTCTGTGCCAGCTGCTTCAACCTTGGTATTGGCATGCTTCCAATCGCCAGCAAAACGGATGACTGAACTATCGTCGGAGGATCCACTGTTGAACCTCTCATATTCGATAAGCTAATGTACAAGTTCTACACAGAAACAAAACCGCCAAAACTAATAAGATTCTCCGGATTGTTTAGGATGCACACTCCATCAATAGACACGCTCGAATAAGTTTACTCCAATTGGGGGCAAGAAATTCCTTTCAGATAAATGATAACAACCAAACTAATTCTGATACCACCTTAAAGATACCCACATAAACCTCAGAGGTCCCTAAATGCACGAGAGATAATGCTCATGATCTACAGAAAACAAATAAAAATTGGAGGACGGATACTACAAGGTTAACGAAAATATTGCCTAGAGGAGATGCTAACTGAAAACGTGAATGTGCTAAGTTGGAACATTCTAAAAGAAACAAAGAAAGGGTGCTCCTCTCTAACCTCATAGGACGAGAGACGCAATCCTGATCTCAACTGGCTTCTGAGATCATCAAAATTCGCTTGTATTTGCTCTATGGAGTAGTTTAAGGTAAAGTTGAAGTAGATCTGCACTTTCTGCAAAAGAAATGCCCTCTGAAGAGGGATGATGGTAATTCCTCCGGGGAACTTTAGCACCTCAAACGAGAATGGGTTGCCAAATAAGGATGTAGTCAAACGGAGAGATATTAGCCGTGTAACCAGAGATTCAAAGGACTCCCTTATCAAACTTTCTGTAGCAGTGGATATTTTCGAATTTTTGGCATCCGGATCAATAGCAAACACGACCTTTGCTGAATTTGATCCAGCTAAAGGCTCCACCGATAAGATAACTACCTGTTCAGAGGACAGGGAAAATTAGCCTCGTAATCAATAAGATGGTTAGAAAAAAGGCATTGGGAGGCACATACTCTGATAGTCGCAAGATTGATCTCTGCAAAAATGTCATCTTCAAGCCGCAAGATATTGTCTTGAAGTAGAAGAACCGGCTTCTCAACATTAAAGGTAGCTACTATATCATGACCTAGAACGATAAAAAAATGACTAACAGATTATTATTAAGCATAGGAGACTGCTTTTCTTTTACTTTGGCCATAAGGAGCACATTACTTGAACATTCCAACAAAACATTGACAGAATAAATAAAGAGATAAATTTCAAAAGTGAAAAATACAAGGCTTAGACCCAAAGCGCGAAGGTGAACAAGATCCAGAAATAGTGAAAATGAATTCAAGGATTCCAATAGATCGAACAACTCATTTTTTAGTGCATGGAAAATGGCATCAATTAAAATTTGGTGAAATTGATAATTCTCAGTGGATGAAGTACGTAAAATTTAGACAGTCGGGCAGTTTTATCAAGAGTTGGACAGAACCAAAAACCCTTTCAGCATACAAAAATCGTTGGATCCTTTACTCCTAGTGATGCAACTAACAATAGCCTGAAACAAGCCTTTCTTTGCGAGCTGCTACAGGTACACTAGTGAAATGTTGGACAGAGAGATTAAAAACCCAGCATCATGAAAGCTGTGGATTGTAAAACCCCGAAGGGAAAATCAAGGACAGCTCTGTCATTTGATTAGCAGCAACAATATGACCCTTCCAGTACATAAAGAGGCACCATAAGACAACCGTAGGTTGGCAAGCAGTTTAAGGATGAATACACCTTAGACCAAAAAAAGGATGAATACACTAAATACCTTTAACAAGCAACAATAAAAGACTTTTGGAAGAGATGGAATCTCAGTGCATGAAAACTAAACGAAGATAAGGGAAGGTTCAAATTTCCATTGAAAGGGTCTGACTTGTTGTATTAACAGGTAAAAGCAGATACGTCCACTTTGTTACAAGCAAGAAAGTGCGCAGCAGAATTTGTAAAAGCTGCAAGATTTTCAGACCCTGAATAACCATGAAACCTTCTCAAACTGACGCTGCATGAATATCATCTGACAAACCCGGTGCCAAACATTATGAAAGCATAACATTTAAACTGTCTGACCCAGCAAGAGATAAATTGGGCATAATTGGACATATTAAAAGGGAGCATGAGCAAGCACAAGTATGCATATGTTTCGAGAGGAAAGACAGATCCATCAGTCCAGTTTGGTAAAGATTTCAACTCTATAAGGCAGATCTCTAATTGACCATACAAAGGAAAAGCAAAATTAACAGCTAAAACTAAACCAAGTATTTACTCATTTGCCATCAAAACTGAATGGAAGCTCTCCACTTCTATTCAAATTGGAAGGATCATAGGACGCATTAATTCGAACTGTTACTTGGTTCCACATGTAGCCAAAAGCCTAGCAGAGTCTTCCTAATAGAGTAAATTCCCTCATTTTCTACTTTTAGCAAGTAAAGATGAATAGACCCCTCAAATCAAATGAAAACAGAGGAATTACGACTAATTTTCCGCAAATGCGCATACTGAAATTCCACTATATCAATTTTCATCGGATCTTCATCTGCAATTACTCCCCAAACATCCCAAACAACCCCAGAAGCAAGAACTAAACCATGTACCAAAAACAACTCAAGAACGGACGAACCGTCGAAACCACGTGTCATCTTCAGGCAATGTCGGCACACAAATTCAAGAAAACCAGGAAAAAGAGAGCACCCATCAAGACAAGATTTCAAGAATCCACCGTGAAGACCCACCTCTAAACCTCGGATCCAGATCCAGATCTCCCCGATCTGCGAACTGCAAGAACGGAGGCAACCAAAACACGGCCGACAAGAACACGGCCATGGAAAACACTAACACGGCCACGCATCTGACCCCGACGCGCTTCGAAATCCCACCGCATCCACAGCGCCATCGCTCCGCATTCCGCTCGGAAGTGATCGAGACCACCGTCGCGGCCACTTGCTGCTCTTCCTCGGCGCTCTTCCCCATTGTGGAGGCCGACAATGCGGCTAGTTCCGGGAGCACCCGCGGCGGAGGCCACCGCAAAACCCATGTCCAGTTCGGTGAGCTGGGTCCGAATAAAATGCACCCATTTCCCTCGCTTTGCTTGCAGAGCGAGAAAGCAACAGACAAAAATGGCGTCAACAGAGAGAAACCCGAGCTCTTCTCGCCGGTGTTCTTCCGTGCATTCAAAGGATTTGAGCGAGCAAGAGCAACTTCCTCTGCAAATGGATTATTACATGCGCGCTCTCTCTCTCTCCCTCTCGAGGTAGTCTTTCTCTCTCTAGTACTCCATCACAGTTGTTTTAGTCATGGGATGGTGGTGGTTTATCTGTTCTTTGTGAGCTTTTTGTTTGTTCTTATGCATTGTATTGTACATGTACACTACACCCAACTTTCAAAAATACCCGACAAAAAAATAAACATTTTTCTCCATTTTCTTCTATCTTTTCAATGGTGGGTGCTTGGCCTCATTCAAAAGTGATAAACACAGAGAGAGAGATGGCGAAGCGCAGAGAAAGGCAGGTATTGAATAATAAAAACCTCCAGCACCTCCTGCGCACTTTGAGACAGCGAGTATCGTGGAAAGAGAGAGAGAGAGAGAGAGAGAGAGAAAAGCTGTGAAGTTTAACTTAGTTTAATCAAGCTGATTAACAATAGTTAATCAATATTAACGACGGAAATTCTGCATTGGTGAGAGTGGTTTTGACTCGGGGGCGAAAGTGTAGTAAAGGCGTGTGGCGTAAGCTGCGGTGCAGTGTAAGTTAACCATCAATTTGGTCAACCAAAGTTAAAACGAAAGTGTTCCCTCCCAATTTTGATTTTCTTTTTTCCCGAAAGAGATTCTAGATTTTCAAATCATAATTTGGTGGCATCTTAACGAGACTTGTTACTTGTGTTGAAAAAAAAAAAAAAAAACTTGTTACTTAATACCTCGCAATTTAATTAAAAAAAATTGAAGATGTTTGTTTTATCTCTAACTCTCTTTTTTTTTTTTTTACTTTTTGCTATTTTCTTTTCAGAGAGCGAGAGTCGAACCCCGCCCCTATAATATTAGTATTCTTACCCCCACGATTTCTTTACCAATAGGGCTTCATGCCTATTGGCCGAAGACTATATCTTGAAATGTGTAAAATTAGAAGGAAATAACGGCACAACTTTTCCAATTAAATGATTTCCAAAATTGTTGAATTAGAATATGAACTTTAGTTTCGTGTCCTGAATTTTCGGCATTCAAAATAATCCGCCAATCCCCACACATGCGACGCATGAGAGACATCGACGCGCATGCTATACACACGAGGAGCAAGACAAAATACAAAGAAACCACAAGCAAAACAGGTGAGGATTCTTATAGGTGTCAATCAATGAGAAACACTAAGCAAGCTATTGATACCAATAGGGAACAATGTCACCTGTTCAGGTAGCAAGGGTAATACAATGTGTCCAAGCTAATAGAGCATATCAAGGATGGACAAAGCAAGCTATGGACACCGTTGCCAATGAAATTAATCTCGCCAAAAATCGAAACACTTTTCAAGAAGCGCCAAAGAAAATAAAAATCCTCATTGAATTACTTGGCGGGAATACAATTATCGCGAGACATTGACGAGGTAACTCCTCGAAAACACGGCCCAAGAGTCCGTAAAGTACAATGGACGTAAACACAAGCTACATGAACAAGATAAATTTTTCTAAAGGCTATCGACGATTCTTGTGATTTTGACCCGAAATCCTAAAGGTGAAAAACGTGGACATGATTAGTTCAAGTAGGGGCGAAGCCAAAGTTGGGATATTGATGGTCATTTGAAACTAAATAACTGTTTGAAAATCTGGTCAAAAAAGTTTATGTGATATGATAGACATGGCAACTATTGGTGCGATAGAAATCTCAACTGCCGAAGGGCGGTCACTTACTTCACCATTACAAATACCACAGAGCATCCATAGAATAGCCCCCAACAAATCAACAAATTTATCCTCTCTTTATTTATAGCACTTCGCACTTTATTTTTCTTAACTCGTAGTTTTCATATTCTCGTCGTTGAGTCAAACTCCAACATTTATTTTTATCCAGAGATTTCGCAACATCAAATCAAATTCGGTGTATTATCAAAGTGTGTTCAACGCTCAATCGTCAAGTCAAACTTCGGCTTAGTTTAGGGTGCTTGGTTCACTATCTTTTGAGAGAAATTGTGCTCACCAAGTCATTCCATCGAATCAAACTTTGATTCGGTCTACGTTTGTAAATTTTCTTTCAAACTCATCTCGTATCGATTTCTTTTGAGTTGTCTTTTCGAAGTTACGAAATCTCTATCGAATTAAACTCTGGTGAGATAACATTTGCGTAATTCTATCGGAGTATCTGCAAATATCACATGTTGATTATCTGACTATCTAGATTTCTTCTAATCAAGATCTTCACGGGACCCTTTTATGGTATTTAAAAGTTGAAAAACGAATTTCAATAAAAGATATTTTGTCTCGGAGAAATTTCGACATAACATAAATACAATGCGAAATCTGGTACGTCTGCAACGTTGAACGCGGTGCTGGACTTGACCCCGTGACCCACCTCATCGCCTATCCGGCTATCCCTCTTCACATGGACAAAACAAAACAAAATAAAAACTAAATCCAATTTGAAAAAAACCATGTAAAGAGACAAAAAAAAAAAAAAAAAGAAGAGAAATTCAAATGTGTTAATTAAAGCGTGGGACCCCGAGACGCACAGGACCATATGTACCCAGGATGTGGACGAAAAGTAGGCTGTCCGAAATGCCATGCGCTTCCTTATATACATATCTAATCCAGCAAATTTGCAAAATCACCCACAAGATTTTTGGCTCAAAGTCTATTGAACCCCACAGTGAGATCATTATTAGCAGATTCAATTTAATCACCGAGGTAATTCGAAGTACGAATTCCGGCGTGCACGAATATAGGTTATACGATATTTTGCGAGAGATCATGAGCCGACTTTCTCGATGTTCAAATAATGGGTTCCTTATTTTAATGTTAAATAGCACGTATTAAAAGAGTGCGGCAAAATGATACAGGTGGTCATGCCTTTTATACTTACCCATTTTACCATTTTTTTTCTCTCAGTTAAGAGCGTGTAAAGTGAAGCTTTTATTCATTCATGGGCACGATTTGTTTTTCCCGAAAAATGAGCGATTTGAGAGTAAGATTTTCTAAAATGATCGTATATACCACTTATAAAAATAAAAACAATTAAATGGACGAGTAATACTTTTATTATTGGCGAAAATATTTCGGTATAAATCGTCATCGATAATAAAAGTATTATTATCCGCTATTACACAAGCATGGTTTATTAAAAACAATTATTTTTTAGATTATTTGTTTTTCGGCGAAAGGATGGAGACCTTGAGATTTTCGAGGTCTTTTTTTTTTTTTTGAAAAAAACATATGTATGTATTTAATTAGATCGTGGATGGTGGTGACCGGTGGGTAGGACGGAAGGGTTGGCTACAAATCTCAATCGCGGAGTGTGAAGTGGGGGAGCGAGGGATGACGTGGATGTCGGGCGTGCTTTTCTTATCAGAGAAAGCGAAGGTTCCGCCCCTCTTCCCTCCTCCCCCCCCCCCTCCTTTCTTTTTCTCTAGAGCGGTGTGGCCCACGCGCCAGTCACGGGATAAATTGTGATTTCGTCCCACTTGTCCCCCCAAAAAAAAAAAAGGAATTTGCCAATTTTTTTCCTCTGATTTTCCTAATTTATTTATTTGTTTTTCGAAATTTTATTGCTCGGCTCCACCGCACATCCCCGTGATTATTTTCACTGTGCTTCGTATTTTCCTCGCGTTTTTGACTCACCCGACTCGAAGACCGTGAGGGGAAACCGATTCCCTTCCAAACGGGTTTGGCCCGTCCCAGCCCGCCGTGACTGCATTTCCTTCGTTTTGGATTAGGGGTAAAAAGGGAAAAAATCAACCGACTCGGCCCGAGGAATTACTGCGCGGATTCCGATATATTGTCATGAACTTTTCAATCGTTCCAAATGTTGCCCGCGGGAAAGTTTCGATGCAGTTCTAAGTAGGGATGTCAAAAAAGCCTGCGTTAGATATCTTGGCCGGCCCGAAAATTCACTTAATTTTCGGGCTTTTTGGCCCGGTATGGTACTCGGGTTGAGCGGCCCGCCGCCTAACTTTTTTTAACACCCGTATTTTCTTTTTAATTTTATTATTTTTTTTTCTTTTTATATTCTTTCATTTGATGGGTTTTTTTAATTGATTTTGATTCCAAAAAAAATAAAAAAAAAAAGAATTAGGCTAAAATCGGGACCGACCCTAGCCGGCCCGGCCCGCCGGGCCGGGTCAAGCTTAATCTTGTTTTGTTTCAGGCGAGGCTCGGGGCGGGCCGAGACCCGGCCCGACCCGGCTCGTTGACACCCCTAGTTCTAAGCGGCGATGTTGAGACGATCGGCGTGGCGGACTTTTTTTAAGCGGAAAGGCGCCTGCATTGCTCGAATTTCTAAACATTTTTGGAGTTTTTCCTTTGCATTTAAGAGAAACTACCCAAAAAAAAAAAGTCATAAACCCGTTATATATTTATATCAATTCAATCTTAAATTTTTCAATATAGCTATTTTAGTATTAAATCTTTTGACTATTTGCCAATTAAGTATAATCGATGATTTGGATGATGCTCGTTCTACATGGCATCGCCGTCCGACGTGATCAATTACTATGATTTTTTTTTTTAATTTCTTTAGTTTAGTTTTTAAATTTATTTTTTTTCTTTGCTTTTTTTTGTGCCGAGCAAGGGTCGCGGTGACCCTTGCCGGCCACGATAATCCCCCCGCCCATGAGCAAGCAAGGCCACAATGGCCCTGGCGAGGCCTTCGTAACCCCACCGGCCGCAAGTGAGGGCACGAAGGCTCTTGCCAAATCTAGGCAAGGGCCGCCCGTGACCCTTGCCGGCATAGAAAAAAATAAAGAGAAAAACTAATTCAAAATTTTAAAAAAAATCACAATGATTATCCACTGGGGTGCCACATACGATGACCAGTGTTATGTCAGCAATTTCGAACCAAACTCGATTGAATATTGACTTAAGCGGCAAATCGTCGAAATGCTTAGGATTAAATTGATCAAATTAAAAGATTTAGGATCGAATCGGCATGGATACAATATATTTATAACCTTTTTTTTTTTTGGTAATTTTTCCTTCCTTCTTCTGTCCTCGTTCTTGTTCATGTGCTTTCATCCCCTCTCAGCGAGACAAATCGCCAAAAGAGCCTCAAGACTCAAACGGAAGTCTCCAATCCTTGAAAGAAGAAGAACATCTACATGCTTCCATCTAGCATGCCTCAAACTCAAAAACTCAAAACGCCTCTTGGGCTTTAGTCTATCAGCATGCTAGCAGAGGACTATGGTCTGATGCTAAAAGAGCAATTCTTGTCAAGAGATGCCGAGAAAATCCATGCCTCGGCTCCGATTGGAAAATTTACTAGAGAGTTTGACCATCGATCTTGTCACTTTCGTTCATCTCTTAACCTTAACCCCACGACGAGTAATGCCATACGGAAGAAGCTCAGCGATTGCCCAAACAAAATTCTTTCATTTCTTCTCGAGAGGTCGAGTTTCTTGCTGCCGAATACAAATGGAATTGCCATCATCTCGAAGTAGCTCGGCACCATGTCGGTCGATAATGTTACCGAGGCTTCGAGGAAATGCAGTAAGAAAGGCTCACTCACCTTGCCGATTCACCGCGATCGAATTACTCGAATGCCCCTACCATGTAACAGTCAAAATGAATGCACGCTACTCTCACCCGGCCCTCCACGGAACATGGGCCTCCCAATGGCCGCACTCTGCCACGAAATGTCGACATCGGTAGCTGCAAAGGGTCCAACCAAGGTTGCCGACCTCGAGCTCCAGCGAGGTGTTCGAGCTCGAACCCGAGATTGGGAGGACTCGGACCTCCGTGGTGGCGTCAAGCTCGAGCCCCTCGAACATGGTCGGCTTGAGCTTTGCCGCGACCTTGGGCTCGAGGCCCAGACCTAGTCTCGTGGCCGAGGGTTCGATGGACAAGCTTCTGACGGAGGACTTGAATGCTGTCTTTGATCTCTTGACCAAGCACAGTCAGATGGATTGGTGGAAATATTTGGGGAAGAGGGGATCCTGAAATTGATACTCAAAAGTAGAACCAGAGAATAGCAATATTGTCTGGCTTGGAGATTAACTGTGTAAGGAAAAAGAAGATTAATTGTGACCATAGCAAAAGATTAAAAAAAAAGAAAATTAAAAAAATTGAAAGAGTAAACTTGTCCATTTCTTTGACCAAAAAAAAAAAAAATATTCACGTCGGATTGGCTGCGATGACACATAGGATGTCCGGCGATGACTAGACCGCCACATCAACAATTTCAAGTAAGGATTGAAAGTTTACGTGCAAATGTTTGAAAAATATGGCAGTTGACCGGCCTATATAAAATCTATGTCAATGTGCCCGGCGATCTCTTTTTAGGATGCATTTGTTTGGGTAGAATTTTTTTTTTGATGAATTAGTTTTATGAATTTTCACGGACTTGGTTTGTCAAAAAGGATCAATCGACTGAAAAATCATTCACAATCAAAGTAATGCGCTTGCTTAAAGTTAGGAAAAAAAAAATTCCCTCGCCTAAAGAAGAAAAAACATTCTCCTAAAAAATAATTTTTTAAAAAGAATTTTTCTTTTTGACGAATTTTTCTCCAAAACAACCACACCCTCAATTAGACAATTCATGGAACATTGAACCCTAATCGGGCACGACACAGTATATGATGTGTCATCCGTAACCTGAAAAACCACGAACTTGATTTATATATGGAAATTTCCGGACATAATGGAACTCATATATCTTCTACTTTTTTTTTTTTTTTTGCACGAGAACATTTAGAAAACTGTTTCAATTTTCTTGCATTTTTCTTAACCCGAAAGCTTGATCACCGTGTGATGTACTCGGAATCTTTGAATTGTAAGCGTAATTGCAAAAAAGTAGAAGTCGATATCACTCCTCAACTATTTCATCTAGTTTTACTTAACTGTGAATTTGATTGTATAATGGTAAATTCAGGGTGGAGACCAAAGTTCAAAAGTTTGCCTCATACATTCGATGTACAAATAAACAATATTTACAAGTTCTCACGGATTTGAAGATTCGGTCTAGCCTGGATTGGGCCGGGCCGGCTCTCCGCAAGAACAATGTCCGGCAAAGCCCGGCCCGTATAACACAGCTCTCTCGGACCCAAAGCCCCAGAAAGGGGGGCAGTTTCGTAATTACAAGTCGGTCCCGTCTCTCCCCAAGTCCCAAGCACCTTTGTTTCTGCAATCTCAGTACACTCTCTCTCTCTCTCTCTCTCTCTCTCTGCGCGAGAGCTCTCTCCTCTCTCTGACAGACGCACATACGCGCTCACTCTCTGGTTTAAGTCTCTATCAAACCCTAATTCTTCCTGTGCGGCCATGGGGAAAGCAGTCGTCTCGGACGACGAAGGTGAGCCCTCGAGAATCCCGGCACGTTTTTTTTTCCTTTCCGTGTTTCCTCCGAGGCGTTTCTCCTTCTGGCCGGAACGAATCCTCTGGCCTTGGATGCTCTTCGATTCCTCTTCTCCTCCCCCTCACATTGCGGTGTAATTTTTGTCTCCGGTGCTTCATGGCAGACGAGCTCGAGGTGGGAGACGAGAGGGAACCCCTCGAGGACGAGGACGAAGTCGGGGGACGCGGCGTCGACGACGAGGACGAAGAAGACGGTACTCTTTTGCTTCAATATGATCCGCGGAAATGCTTTTTGGGGGTCGTAGCTGTTCTTTTGAGTTTTGAACGTCGTGGTTTTGGAACTTCGTGATGTGTTTTAGACGAGGCTTCGTGATGGATTGGGCTAGGGCTTGTTTGCTCGAGAGGTGGTATGAGGTTTTGGTCTCGGGCAATTTTTTGGGTCCGACGATGGGTTCGCGTGAATACATTTGGGATGTTGCATGTTTGGTCTTGTCCGAGTTGATCGTAGGATAGTGTGAGGGTGGGGGCTTCTTATGGATCGGATTGGGGTATCTTTATGATAGTGAATGGAGAATTTTTTTTTTTCCCTTTGGGCGAAAAGCAATTGGTTAGAGAGATTTAGAGGTCAGGATGGTTGTGGTTAAATGTAAATTCGTTTAACTCTGAGAACTACTGGATCACTTGAACATCATTATGGAGAATGTCAACGATCTCTCTAGAGGGTTTTCAACTGTGGAGAGAGGCTTTTGACATTATAGATCTTCCTTGCAGACTGAACTTGCTTATTGATGGAAATGTAGAATTCTGGAAAAAGGATAGTAAAGAATCCTTCGAAACTGTAAATTTCAGGGTTTGGGCAAAGAAACATTTCTTGTAATCTTGCTAAAAAAGAAATGAAGAGGATCACATGCATTCACTTGGAGAAAGTCATAGTTTTGTGCTCTCTGGGAGCAATTGGTGTCTGGCAGTATTGTTGGAAGTAGAGTTATATCTACTTTGGCATTTCTGCTATAATTTTGATTTTCTTCATATGTTGTGGGCTCTTTATTGACTCGGTTATCCGACTATGAGTGGATGAGTGTGTTTCCAATGCCGAACTGAGCTCTGGACCTGTAGCTTGCCCGTAGCAATGGGTTTTGAAAAAGGGTATAATCATTCTACTGAAGTTTTTAGTATTCTTCGTTCAACCAATAATCTGGTACATACTTCATTGGCTGTTAAGTTTCAGTCTGTCCTTTTAGTTGTTGATTTCTTACAGGGATGTCTGCTTGAGTATATAGTCATATCCTTCAGTTTTTTTTTTCAGAAGAGGGACAGGATGAGTACGAGAAAGATGGATTTATCGTAGATGATGTTGATGAAGAAGAAGAAGAACAGGATGAAGAGGAGGATAGGCCGGACAGTGATGAGGAGAGGCAGAAGAAGAAGAAGAGAAAGAAGAAGTATTATCTCTGTTCTCTTTTTTGGAATAAGTACTACTTTCTTTGTTGATTTGTTTCCCATAATAAGAAAATCATCTAAAGAAATAGAGGATCTTTGCTTATTTATAAGTTTTAAACTGTGAATATGACTTTGATGTGGCTCTTCATGTATCCTAGTTTTTTTTTTTTTTTGGAAAGCATTTCCCAGTCTGAAAAGGGAGTGAAATCTCTAATTCTTTTCTTTCTTCATTCATCCTTCTTCTTGGTGATTGGGAATTGAAGTGCTAAGGAGTTTCAACTTGATGAGGACGATTACGATCTCCTTGAAGACAACAACATCACCGGCTTTCACCGCCCATCGAAGGTATTCTAGTATTTTTTTCCCTTTTTATTGTTTATTGTTTGCTACTCTATCGTCCCATTCTTTGTAAATAACATATTTAATTTAAATGTTGGAATCTCTTCAGGAGAGCAAAAAGTTTAAACGGCTGAAGAAAGCACGGAGGAATGCTGATGAGGAGAGCTCTGCGTTTTCTGATGAGGAGGAGGTTGTTGGAAGTGGTAAAGGCGGGCGAACTGCGGAGGAGAAACTCAAGCGCAGTCTTTTTGGGGATGACGAGGGTTTGTGTCTCTTTATTGCACTGTGAAATTTACTGACTAGGGTCTTAACCTATTTGTGATGGTTGGTCTTCATATCAATATAGGACCACCGCTCGAGGATATTGCTGAAGACGAAGAACCAATGGAGGAGGAAGATGTAGAGATAGGTGATGACGATGACATGGCCGATTTTATTGTGGATGAGGAAGAAGTTGATGAGAATGGTGCTCCTGTCAGGTACTCCTGAAACTCCATTGATTATTACAATGTTTATGTAACTGAGTTATTACACCGGTGTTTCTTTCTTTTATTAAGGAGGAGGAAGTTTAAGAGAAAAAAGTCTAGACAAGCTCCTGGGGTGTCATCATCTGCGCTCCAAGAAGCCCATGAGATTTTTGGCGATGTTGATGACCTCTTGCAGTTGCGGAAACAAAGCCTAGAATCTACTGAATTGAGGGAAAGGAGACTTGAAGATGAATTTGAACCTGTTATTCTTTCAGAGAAGTATATGACAGAGAAAGATGACGTGATTCGAGAGAGAGATGTTCCGGAGAGGAAGCAGGTTTATACTGCATAAACACAATTTTTGTATTTGCTTCTGTGTATGTGTTTGCTGATTGATCCTTTTATGGTCATACTCTTGTTTTAATAGATATCCGATGGAGGTGTTAATCTGCGGACAGATGAAATTGCTTCTCAAGATGAGACTAACTGGATATACAATCAGCTCACAAGTGTATTAGCATTTCTTTTCCGCAAGAAAGATGGAGGGCATGATGTATCTATAAAGAAGGATGAAGTAACAAAATTTTTGAATCATTTGCACGGTCAGAAGTTGGATGTTAGTATCACTGTCTTTGTTTCTTGAGTAGCTTTTTTATGTTCAGAAAATTTATTTTTCTTTGTTGGCTCTCAGATACCTTTCATTGCGATGTATCGTAAAGAGGACTGCTTGAGCCTCTTGAGGGATCCTGAAGGAAATGAAAGTCTTGAGAATGATGAAAGTTTTGAGCGAGCACCTTCATTGATGTGGCACAAGGTTGATGCAGCAACCATCGAAGCTGTGATTTGATTTGAGTTGGGCTCTGTTTTGACTCATCTAATATGGGGAATAAATGCTAACTAATTCTAGCAATGTCTGAGTGCAGGTACTTTGGGCTATTCATGATCTCGATAGGAAATGGCTCTTGCTTCAGAAACGAAAGGCTGCTCTGCAGTCATATTATTATAAGCGATTTGAGGAAGAGTCTAGACGAGTGTATGATGAAACAAGGCTCAGTCTGAATCAACGGCTTTTTGACTCAATTTGCAAGTCACTCAATGGTGCAGAAACAGAAAGAGAGGTTGATGATGTTGACTCAAAATTCAATTTGCATTTTCCTGCCGGCGAAGTTGGAGTGGATGAAGGCCTATATAAGAGGCCCAAGAGGAAGTCGCAATATAGTGTTTGTAGTAAGGCAGGCTTATGGGAGGTTGCGAGCAAGTTTGGATACAGCTCGGAACAATTTGGGTTATTGATATCATTAGAAAATCTGGAGAATGTAAGATTGTTTTCTTGCTGCTTTTGTGTGAGATTGATATTGATAGGAAATAATCAACGGTCTTGTTTTGTGTTTTATTGTGATGTAGACGGATGAATTGGAAGATGCGAAGGAAACTCCGGAGGAGATGGCCTCTAACTTCACATGTGCTATGTTTGAGACTCCACAAGCTGTTCTTAAAGGGGCACGGCACATGGTATACATCAGCGTTATTATTTAATTGTTTGCTTTATGGTGTATGATTCTTTTCCAATGGTGTAATAGATTGTGTTATTGCTAATTGCCGATCCTTTTTTAAAATATTCAGGCGGCAGTTGAGATTAGTTGTGAGCCCCGGGTTCGAAAGTATGTCCGAAGTGTGTTCATGGATAATGCTGTGGTGTCAACAAGTCCTACAACTGATGGAAACTCGACTATCGATTCTTTTCATCAGTTTGCTGGTGTTAAGTGGCTGCGTGAAAAGCCACTGAGTGCATTTGAGGATGCACAGTGGCTTTTAATCCAGAAAGCAGAAGAGGAGAAGTTGCTTCAAGTTTCAATCAAGTTACCTGAGGCAGCACTGAAAAAGTTGGTACACGACTGCACAGTTTATTATCTGAGTGACGGGGTAAGTAAATCTGCTCAGCTGTGGAATGAGCAGAGGAACTTAATCTTGGAGGATGCACTTCATGGTTTTCTTCTTCCCTCAATGGAGAAAGAAGCGAGAGCATTGTTGACCAGTAGATCCAAGAACTGGTTGGTGACTGAATATGGTGAGGCTCTGTGGAGAAAAGTTTCCATTGGACCTTATCAAAGGAAGGAAAGTGAGTTTAGCTCGGATGATGAAGCAGCACCAAGAGTTATGGCTTGCTGCTGGGGTCCAGGCAAACCTGCGACAACCTTTGTAATGCTAGATTCGTCTGGGGAGGTCCTAGATGTGCTTTATACAGGATCCCTTACCTTGCGGTCTCAAAATATAAATGACCAGCAACGCAAGAAGAATGACCAACAAAGGGTTTTGAAGTTCATGACAGATCACCAACCACATGTTGTAGTTCTGGGAGCTGTCAATCTGTCTTGCACACGGTTGAAGGATGACATATATGAGGTGATGTCTCTAATTGAGTTGTATTAATTTCCTTTCCATTTGTTGCTTGGCCTAACGATTATTAGTTTGTCTTGAAAGTGTTACAACTTTGAGTTTGTTCCTGCTTTTTGGTTAATTACTTGTTTCAGAGGAACCTTAATTTTGCAAGATTGCCGATGTTGGGGTACCAAGTGAATAATCCATCTTAATGCTTATTTGGTATTTATTCAGGTCTCCTGCGATTGCATGTAGCAAGTCTCTTATCACTAGTGTTTTGACAGTGATGAAGCGGGATTTGTCACTCATGAGTTCTGTTTCTCTGTGTAGTCATGGAGTTGAGTAGGAGACACATAAACTTGCATTCTTAATCTTCCATTTTTTGTGGAAAAGATAATAAAAGGGACTAACATGTCTTTCCAGTTCTTATCTTGGAAATGGTGATTATAATTTAAAAGTAAGTCTTTTTTTGGGCCTCCTTGTATATTGCCTAGGATAGGATATGGATTCTTATTGAGATTTTTCTGAGTTGGATGTTCTCATTGAAAACTATTTTTGTTGCCTTGTCTGCTATGCTGATGCATGAGTGTCCTGTTTTGTTTTCTGCAGATTATTTTCAAAATGGTGGAGGAAAATCCTAGGGATGTGGGCCATGAGATGGATGGCTTAAGCATTGTATATGGGGATGAATCTCTACCTCGTCTCTATGAAAATTCTCGGATTTCATCTGATCAGCTGCCTTCTCAACAAGGTAAAAAAATGTCGCACTTTGTATATATTGGAGACTAAAATTGTGACCCTGTTTCCTTGCCATTCTTTTTCAGGCATTGTGAGGCGAGCTGTGGCTCTTGGGCGCTATCTCCAAAATCCCTTGGCAATGGTTGCAACTCTTTGTGGTCCTGGGAAGGAGATATTATCTTGGAAACTCAATCCTCTGGAGGATTTTCTCACTCCCGATGAGAAGTACAGCATGGTTGAACAGGTCATGGTAGATGTTACAAATCAAGTAGGGCTAGATGTTAATTTAGCTATTAGCCATGAGTGGTTGTTTGCACCTTTACAATTCATATCCGGGCTTGGACCTAGAAAGGCAGCATCTTTGCAGAGGTCATTGGTGAGGGCTGGAGCGATTTACACTCGAAAAGACTTTGTAACGGTCCACGGACTGGGTAAGAAGGTGTTTGTGAATGCTGTTGGTTTCTTGCGTGTCAGACGAAGTGGCTTGGCCGCTAGCAGCAGCCAGTTCATCGACTTGTTGGATGATACACGAATCCATCCAGAATCTTATAATCTAGCCCAGGAGTTGGCAAAAGATGTTTTTGATAAATATGGTGACGGTGATGGGAACTTTGATGATGAGGCATTGGAAATGGCTATAGAATATGTCAGGGACCATCCGAAGTTTTTAAAATCACTTGATCTTCCTAGATATGCTAAAGACAAGCAGCGTCAGAATAAAATACAGACGCTCCATATGATTGTGAGGGAATTGATCCAGGGTTTTCAGGATTGGCGAAAACAATATGAAGAACTTGGTCAGGATGAGGAGTTTTATATGCTTTCAGGTGAGACCGAGGAAACTTTGGCTGAAGGGAGAATTGTGCAAGCCACAGTTCGCAGGGTGCAGCCTCTAAAAGCAATTTGTGCTCTTGAATCTGGTTTAACTGGTGTTCTTATGAGGGAGGACTACTCGGATGATTGGAGAGATATATCTGAGCTGTCCGATAGGTTGCATGAAGGTGACATCCTTACATGCAAAATAAAGTCAATTCAGAAGAATAGGCATCAGGTTTTCCTAGTTTGTCGCGAGAGCGAGATGAGAAATAACAGATCTCAGAATGTCCAGAATGTTGATCCTTACTACCATGAAGGTAGGAGCAGCTTTCAGAGTGAGCAAGAGAAAGCTCGGAAAGAGAAGGAGCTAGCTAAGAGACATTTCAAACCGAGAATGATTGTTCACCCTCGCTTCCAGAATATTACAGCTGATGAAGCAATAGAGGTTTGTGGCCTAAAATAAAGATCATTCGTAAAGTTTAAGTGCATAGATTTTGTTTGCGGCATTTTCATATTGCTATATCTTATGCATGTCCCTAAGAAATTGCTGATTGATTTTGATCTGCTAAAGTAGGCAATCCTGTTCATTTCTAAATGTAAAACAAACAGATGACTGGTTAGGCGGCAAGTTGTTAGTTTAAAATTTGCATCATTGTCGAGTTGTTTGAAGGTGGTTCAGAAGGAAGAGAAGGAAAGAGAGAAGTTGTTCGGAAGCCGTGGTGGTATTAGTTGGGTGGCAGGTGGTTCAGTTCTTAAATTTGGGGCTTGAAAGGATTCTGATCTGGTATTGCTGGGGAGATACTTTAAATTGTTGGTTCCCCCTTCCATCTTTGGGCACTCTAGAGTGATAAACACTAGGTTCTCCATGATATAGCTTGAAGTTGTGAAAGATGAGGTTACTCCATCCTTTTGAGTCATGTGGACAAAATATTTTGTGATGCACGATGTTCTTTAGACTTTTTTTTTTCTACTTATATTTGGATTGGATTTGGTTCAAGCATCCGTAATTTTATGTATGACAAGTTGTTTGACATGACCTCTTTGAATCAAGTGGGCGTACAAGGATTTATATTGCTGAGCCCACTTATTAGGACACGGCTTTGTTTGTACTTGTTCTAAACAAAACATTATCCATAATTTTCATTTGCTAGGTCTATCTTGGTAGCTCAGCAGTTTGTTTGGCTTCAATAAACTGAAATCTGATTATTTTTGTATATGTTTGTCCATGTAATCTTTATTGTAGCAGCATTCCTTGGATATACGAATCTCATGAAAAATTTTGGGGCTTGGGGCCGCGGAAATTGGATGTCTATTGAGTGTTGATAGAAATTGGTTTGAATTTAGGGTCACGTGTTCTTTTGTACTTAAGTTACTTCTAAGAAAATTCATTTATTGAGCAAAGTACTTGAAGAGTGGTTCTGTTGTGGCAGTTCTTGTCGGACAAAGATCCTGGTGAAAGTGTCATTCGTCCCAGTTCTCGAGGGCCCTCTTATTTGACCTTGACTCTTAAAGTTTATGATGGCGTTTATGCACACAAGGATATAGTTGAAGGTGGCAAGGAGCACAAAGACATCACAAGTCTGCTTCGCATTGGTAAGACATTGAAAATTGGGGAGGACACCTTCGAGGATTTGGATGAGGTCAGTAATTTTTCGTGTCCATCAAGTCACCACTTGATGAATTTCAGACAATTTTGCACGCTGCATGATCATTTGAAATGTACAATGGCGTGCGTCGCGTCACTTAGCTGTTTTTAGCTAGACTGTTGTTCCTTTTTAAAATTGGATTTTTTAGATTCTGAGTTACATTGCTTTATTTTTGTGGTAGGAAGCCTCCTTAGAATTACCGAATGAGTAATTGAGCTGATGGGTATCAGGAACTTGTTCTTGCTTCTTAAATGATGTAGTTGAGAAAATTGGTTAACAGTGATTTTCTTTAAATAGGCTTGAGATGGCAGACTGGGCCCATTTATTCAATATCTTGCTCCCTACTTGTTTCTATACGCCCACCACAAATGAATTGCCTGAGCTGCCTGTGAATAAATTGAACAGTTACAAAACATCATAATGTAACTCTTCCTACTTTTTTGGGTTAGGTTTTTGCAATAAAGGCTACTTCCTTTACTTAGTGAACTTGTGGTTTTTTCTTATTTGAGCAGATGATGTTCTGGAACAGGAACTCGGGGTTATTCTTGTTTGATTTTGCCTGGTAGTGCTTGTTGCTTGTTGTGACAAACCATACTTTAGTATACTATGGCCAATGCATTGTCTTTGCTTTCTTTTGGTAATTCCAGGAGAGATGTTTGCAGTTTTCTGGGACTTAAAATCGATTTTTTGGGTGTATGCACTTGCTAATGCTTGTGCTTGGTAGTTTTTTAGGCTAGGTAGGTTTTGGGGGGCTGGAGGTACTTAGTTGAACCACTGAGATTTTCTGTGCGGCACTCTTTCTTGCTAAGCACAGGATTAATACGTAGCTAATATTAAGGACTAAAATCTAGTAAAAATTCTCAGTTTAGGAATATATCCAGAAATTGAAATTTGGAATTTACCTTTAAGAAGCAAACTTACAAAATTTTCCTATTTGTTAGCTTGCATCGAGGATTATGTCTTATTAAGGCAATTCATACTGAAAATGGCCATTCTGGAGTTTCCAGAACTGACTTATTTCCTATAGTTTTTTAAGAAAGGGAGATCTTGAAAGCAACGCAAGAAGTAACATTTTAATCTTAACTCTGGAAAACATTTGTAGTGCTGTATTGTTTGGAAAATGCTCATATTGGCAGAGGCTGATGCTAGGGTACTCGTTTTAAAATTATGTGAGGCTGATGATAGGATAATTTTTTACATTTATGTGACATCTGCAGGCAAAGGGGATCTGATATACTTCTAAACTGAGTTGCTTATATTGTAGGTTATGGATCGGTATGTGGATCCCTTGGTGGGGCATTTAAAGGCAATGCTGAACTATCGAAAGTTTAGGAAGGGCACTAAAGCAGAAGTCGATGAGCTTCTAAGGATTGAGAAAGCAGAGTATCCTATGAGGATAGTTTATTGCTTTGGCATTTCCCATGAACATCCAGGCACCTTCATCCTTTCTTATATAAGGAGCACAAATCCCCACCATGAGTACATAGGTCTTTACCCTAAAGGATTTAAGTTCCGGAAAAGGATGTTTGAGGACATTGATCGGCTCGTGGCATATTTTCAGAAGCATATCAACGACCCTCAACATGACTCAACGCCATCAATTAGGTCAGTCGCTGCCATGGTGCCTATGCGAAGCCCTGCAACTGGAGGTTCTTCGGGAACATCTGTTGGCAGTGGTTGGGGTGGCTCTACCAATGAAGGCGGCTGGAGGGGCCAGTCTTTTGACAGAGATAGATCTTCAACGCCAGGGTCGAGAACAGGTACTGTCTGTCTAGATACCTAATATATAGGCTTGCGTGGATGCTTTATGTTTCTCCCGTTGGAATTTCCACAGAAAGTTCTCTTGAATTTCCAGTGCTAACTATTTTGAGGTTATGAAGAGATGGCCTGAGTTCATTGCCTAGCCTAGAATGCACCAGTCGAGACTTGGTTTTGTTCTAAAATACTACAGGGTCCGGTTAACAAGTGCCTGGGTGCACTTGTGAATATACTAGAGTAAAACAATACAGTTTTGAAGCATTTATTACGCATAATATGGGGACTATCGATGCATAGGAAACTTTTAGTATCCCCGGGACACGTGCTGCTAGAATCCATTGTAGACAGTATAAATATCCAGTAATGGGGAGTCTCTTCTGGTTTGGTTGAATAAGATTCTTGAGAGAAGCTCATGGTGTTCACCACCTATAACTGAGATTTGGTCTGGCTGTCACAGTTTATTTGAGGGGTGGTTCGAGCTTGATGTGCTCTGTTTACATCATGTACTTAATATTACATTGCGTGTTTCTGTCTTTTTGGCCATATGCATTTCACTATCATGGGCTATTTCCCTTCTGTCTTGCTTTTCCCCTGGCAAGTGCTGAGTGTTCTCTGTTTTTCATTTCTCTTTGCGTTATCAGATAGTGGGGAAGTGCTTCCGTGTTTTCAATGCATTCAGATGGCCTACTAATTTTCTCCGTTTGAAATTTTAACAGGTCGTCGTGATGGGCATCCTAGTGGGGTTCCTAGACCATATGGTGGGCGTGGACGTGGTCGGGGCTCATACAATAATAATAGGGGAGTAACACCCCCAGTAATGACCGACAGGATTCGGGTTATGACGCCCCTCAATGGGATTCAGGTAGCAAGGATGGAGGTGACGGGTGGGGCAGCTTTCCAGGTGCTAAAATTCAGAATTCGCCTGGTAGGGAAGCATTTCCTGGTGGATGGGGTGCCGGAGGCAGTGGAAGTGGCGGAGGCGACCATGGTGGTTGGGGAAGCGGCGGCAGTGCAAGCGGCGGAGGTGACCGTGGTGGTTGGGGAAGCGGCGGCAATGCAAGCGGCGGAGGTGATCGTGGTGGTTGGGGAAGCGGCGGCAATGCAAGCGGCGGAGGTGATCGTGGTGGTTGGGGAAGTGGGACAGGAAGTTGGGGCGGTGCCGGTGCCGGTCCGGTGCCGGTGCTACCGAGGGTGGGACTGAGAATGGTGGCGGTTGGGGGGTAGTAGCTCCAAGAAAGCAGCTGACGATGGATGGTCCGGCGGGGGTTGGTGATTGTCATGGACGAAAGCTTTATAGTGTTTTTCCTTCAATCCGAGGCGTTCCACGGTCTCTTTCCCCAAATGAGCCGTGAATTAAAAAAATGCTGACGTAGGTCGGGCTATAATATAATTTAGTTATTTGTCTTTTTTTTTTTTTTTTTTTAAATTCCTGCGGTAGAACCAAGCTTGTCCGCAGACAAACTTGCCCACTATGTTCTCATGGAAAGGAGAAAAGGCTGGAGGCGCGTCCATGATGAGTTTTTGACATTCAAGGCTAAAGATGATAAATATCTGTGCTGATGTTTCCCAATTCGAAACAGAAAATTGTATTTTCACGCCCACGTGTTAGATTGGCATCCGCTCTGTTTGCTCAAACTGTACGATCAGCTTTAAACAGATATTATCGGCTACATAGTGCCTATGCATCAGGAGTGATAGGAAAAAAGGCTAGTGTGTGTATATATATATAAAGCGTCTAATTTAAAAGTTTAAATTTATAAATTGAGATTATATAAATATAAAAAGTACTTAAAATGTTTTGTCAAATAATGTGAGATATGTTTCTAACATCTTCACTCACGTGCAAATCAATTTAAAAGCATGTGGAGTTTTTGAGATATTTTTTATTAAGAATATTTACGAAAGGGAAAGCATTAACTCTAATATCATATTAAAAAATTCAATATAAAATCTTAACTTATAAGTAAAAAAAAATTACATAAATATAAAGAGCATTTAGAATCCTTTGTCAAATAATACGAGACATATTTCAACATGCGACAATCCCATAGAAGGTTTAGACACAGATGTTGAAAATTTGGCACGCTGGACTTTCCCACAAGCTTTAAGAGCAAAATTACAGTGTACAATACAGTTGAAAACACCTAGTACAGGATTTTACCGAAGGAGTCAGATTTACAGAAATGGAAGAAGAGAAGAGGCTATCGTACTTTCAAACACCACACAATCTCTAAAAGCCAATTCCATCACAAGCAATTCTCTTACCAAGAATCGTTATCAGGATCACAAAGCAATTGGCATTTAAGGCACATCGACTTAGTCAAAGGGCCATCCAGAGTACCCCATCTGGTGGTGATTGTTTTCGCCCACGGTTGGGGAGTTATTCGGGTTGTTTCCGCTGTTGTTAGAGCTGGAATTCGATGAACGGAATGGCCACAAGTACGAGAAGGGGTTCCTCCTTCCTTGACTCTCCCTCCCGCTGCTGTTGCCATTACTGCTGCTGCCCCGATTCGCAGCAGTTGGACGGCTGCTGCTCGATCCTTGGGGCGGCAATTCTTGGCGGCAAACAGGGCATGAGTTGTGCTGGACTAGCCATGGGACAATGCAATCCGAGTGATAAATATGGTTGCATGGCATTTGCCTTGCTTCTGACCCGAGCTCAAATTTTTCTTTACAAACAGGGCAGTGTGAATCAGAACGAAGATGCCTCTGTGAGATCTTAACAGTGGGCATGGAATCGATGGAAGACCTTGCTGCAGGAGGAGGGCCCCGACGTTCATTAGCAGAAAGCTGTTCAAACAGTTCTTCTAATCCAGGCCCTATAAAATAGTCGCCTCCGTTACCCCTTGTCAATCCAATTCCAGGAACCCCATTAAAAAGGGCCTCAAAGCCATTATTTCGAGACAACCTAACAGGAATCTGGCCGCCAAATATCAGCAAAGGACCGACTCCAGAGTTATGCTCAGAAAATAGATCGGATCTGCCCCTGATGTCATGGCTATGGTTTCTATCTGCCAATCGCTGCCCCATCAATGCTGAGAATGCTTCCATCATCCGATACCG
The DNA here is from genome assembly GCA_021437795.1 of Rhodamnia rubescens. NCBI lineage: Eukaryota > Viridiplantae > Streptophyta > Magnoliopsida > Myrtales > Myrtaceae > Rhodamnia > Rhodamnia rubescens. Next base: position 1,540,890 of record JAILYA010000008.1, read on the forward strand.
TGGGTCACGACCTTCATCGTTGTCAAGTCCAAAGAAATCAAGCGGGTTAATGTGCACCATGTCATCAAGTTCTTGAATAAATCCTCCATTACAATTGGGGCAGACTGCATCTCGCCCTCGTAATCTTATTGGCCGTCTACATCTGTAACACCAATGGGTGTTTCTGCTACTTGACATAGTCTCCTCTCCCTGTCCCTCTAGAAATCAGCAAAGTTTGATCAAAACTCACCAAGGGAACTCGTAAAACTGCTGTTCAAGCATAATGCTAAAAGGTTTCTATTGTGAGAACTGCAAATGTCGCACAATCCCAACCGAATACCGCAAAGTAACACTGATACATGCATAATCACGACATATATATTTTCTCACTATTGTAGTAGAATAAATTATGCCATCCCAACTTAAACTACTGAATCATTTCCCTCATATAGAAATGTCTCATTTGAAAGGTGCTCTCACTTATCACGTACACGGGGCTAAAACAAGGGAGAAAGCACTAATCACTCAACATAATTCAAGGAACTCTTCACAGCATCTGTAGCACCAGTCAACAAAACTGACTAGGGAAACTTTCTCTAAGTTCTGACCTATTAAAACAAATGGGTTATAGTACTAGAGAAAAGTCCATCCAAAAAAGGGGAATAGGAAAAGTATTTTGCTAATTTTTACCAAATAAAGAATAAGTCCATAAACTGTACTTTGACAGAGAAACCATGATATTTCTCAATTCAAATAAATACGTCAACTAATCAAAAGTATTCTGTGCAGCTTCACAAGTTTCCAATCTAAATACATAGAATTTAGGGCTTTGCATTATGGCAGCCCAATTAGCAGTTCAATAAAGACGCTCTGTCCTTTCTCATTTCTATTATAGCAGAGGTAGAGATGGAAATCAATTATAGCCCAAGAAGAAGAACTGTTTGATTTTGGAAGAGCTTCTAATAAGTTCCAGATGAGTTACTGATTCACTCACAATTTCGCTAATCTTTGATTTGTTCTAATCTAAGAGCTTGGGCAGAAAAATCTGAAAAACAAGATAGTCTCAGAGTTGTATTTGTAGGACCAAAAAAATTTTGCGTAGATGCATTTGAAATTTAAGCAATGACAAAACTGAGTTGTTTCATCACCATCAGAATCTTGACACGCGTAAAATGACTGCTTCATACCATTCTATCAGACTATTTAATAAGGACATTCTTGGTCTTACTTACTGCCCAAAAAATCCAATTTTGAAAAGGATGTGTCAACATTTCGACCAACAACAAAAAATAAAAAGAAGTGTCAGCATGCACAATACTGGTTTATTATTATTATTTTTTTAACCATCAGAATCTTGACACATGTAAAATGATTGCTTCATACCATCATATCCAATTATGTAATAAGGACAATCCTAGTCGAAATTACTGCTGCAGAAAAACCAATTATAAAAAGAAGTGGGCAACGCGCACAATATTGGTCAACTGTTAATATCTTTGCGCATGTTAAATCAAGCTTGACATGGAGCCTTTTAACAATTAATTCATGCAAAGTATGCATTTACAATTTGGTTTGTTTCTACACAACTTTAAGAAATTGCATACTCATTATCATTTTAATTTCAAAGAACCAAGTTAAAAATAAGCAAGCACTGGGACTCTTTGGGCTCCACGGAGCGAAAAATTAATTCCGGGAAATAAAAGCACAGACAATCACAAAAGTGACTCACTCAATTGCAAACCTTACCACTGGATAGAAAGTGAAAAGCCTTTTAGAAATGATTTGAGGATTTCCTACAAGACACAGATCATTAAGAAGATTTCTCACATGGTTGAAGCCATTTCTAATTCAATGAACTCTCTCCCACTGGATAGAAAGTGAAAAACCTTTTAGAAATGCTTTGAGGATTTCCTAGGGGACACAGATCATAAAGAAGACTTCTCACATGGTTGAAGCCATTTCTAATTCAATGATCTCTCTCTCTTTTCTCTCTCTCTCTCTCACACACACACACACACAGAGCGCAGGCACGCTCCCCCACTCCAATTAGTTTAGGACATTTCAGCATGCTACTTACAAGAGGGATAAACTAGTGATCTCTCTCTCTCTCTCTCACACACACACACAGTGCAGGCTCACTCCCCCACTCCAATTAGGTTAGGACCTTTCAGTATGCTACTTGCAAAAGGAATGATAATTGCGCATACAAATATTATGAGCGGATGTTGCAATGGCATCGTTTCCTTATAGGAGAGCAGGTTCTCCTTAGACCAATGTGCAGCATGCGAGAGGGGAAAGTTTTACGCCAAAGAGAAGACAAGGCAGATAATGTGAAAATCAAAGTTGGATAGATCCTGAAAATACTAAGAAATGTTGGCAAACAAAAGTCCACGTACAAACAGAGAACTCATTATTGCTGGTCATGTGCAGGGTCCTACATTAAGTAGGTTCCTTACTACTGAGACCAAGTTTTAGATGAACGTAAAAGTGTGAGGCGACAATGACATTGCCATCATTAATGAAATGGAGGGAATCTAAGTGCGGAAAATGTTCAACGTCAGCATTGAAAAGAGTTATCCAATGGACCCTAACTCGCCCGACTTTAACTATTGCTTCAATCTAATTCCCCCTGCAATCCCAAGAATATCAAACAGAAGCCCATGTTTGCAAAATGCAAACCATGTGAGTGACAATTTAATTAAATCAATCTAAAGCTCCAAATGGAAGTTACATGATATATTCTCCATAATGTTCAAATAAATTAGCAACTTGAGCATCCGATTAAGGTCAAAATAGAGCACACTAACCCAACAATCAAGTGCAGGGTTGACTACAAAATTCCTCACTCCATGTTGTAAAAAGCATCAAGGCTGGTGCAATGACATCCAACAAACCAACTTGTAAGTGGTTTCCAGCTATAGGCGAAACTATTTTATCAACAACGTTTAAAATCCACAAACTAGTATGTAGGAAAATCCAAAAAGCCATTCCCAGTAAAAATTTTCATAACTCTTCTCATACATCACCAGCAAACAGAAAGAAAACCTAGGATGAGGACTTCAACCAAAGAAGTGTTTTGCAAAGGCAAGGTTCCAACATTTTTCATCATTACCTTCTCAATAGCAATCTACCGTCAACCCATTTAAGGTACCAAATGATACAGATGAGAAACAGCTCTTTTTCCCACATCCATCTCTCCCACCAATCAACTATTCAGTACGTTCAGTCACTGTCATCAATATCATGTCGAAACAGCTTGCAAGCAGTAAAGACATGCGATGTGTTACCCTTTCAACCAAAGACCTCGCTAGCAACCAAAGGATGGAGTGTAGCCCCTTCATGAACTAGAACGTTCGAAATGCATCGTATCTTTATTTTATGTGGAAGCCCATTGAACACCTCACGCATCAATATAAACGGAGCCCTGGTCACCAACATTGCTAAACTTACTTCTTAATCTAGCGATACCCATAATGAGTGAAAATGGACCCATTTTTCCTTTGGACACCAACCAATATCCAGGATGGCTTCCAGTGCAAAGTATCCTACAAAGAGCATTCTTATATGTACGACGTCCTCGGTGAATTACCCGTGGCCATTAACAACAAGAGAGCTTCATAGAAAGTCAATAACTGCAATTATGTATCCAGAAAAAGAAAAAAGGGGAGAGAATCTCATTCCCATCTCGATATAAAAAAATGATAATAATGCGCAGTTGTGAGCGGGGAAATCAAGCCAGAGATCTAATTCAGCAGGAAGGATCAAACATTTCAAGCCGTACAACACAAACACACAGCAAAAGCCGTTCGCCGGAATCCCCAATCATTCAAAAAAGCATATTCCAATCTCAAACCTCCATTTCCGAGCAAAAAAAGCATCACTGCTCTCGCTTCCAACTTACGAAATCTCAAGGGCGACGATTTCACACCGCCGCAATTAGTTAAAAAAGAGGAACTCAGACGCAAATCGCGGGGGGAGCACGAAATCTGCGAAAATGCCGAATCCAAAAAAAAAAAACCAATCGAAAGACCTAATTGTGGGGAGATTCAGAAGCAGACGATGGCGGAAGTACCTGCGGATGCGAACGTCGACTCCCGACCGCGTCAAAGGAAGGGGAGAGTTGAAGACCGAAAAAAAAATGCCCTAATTGAGGAGCTCACTTGCGATTTTTTATCAGATAAAGGGGCTTCGGCGAAGAAGATGAAGATGCCTTTCGTCTTCATCTGCGTATGACACGTGGCGAAAACAATGATTATCAACGAGTCAGGGTATTTTAGTAACTTCACTGGAGAAGGTGAGATACATGTGCTCTCGTGGGCTCCACCGATCGGCCGTCGTCCATCGGTCTTTCTTGAGGACATATTTGGAATTTCGCATGTCTCTCGCACCTCCTGACCGGTCAACCGATTCCTGAACTTTCATGCAATGTATTGTATTGTCTTTGGAACTTTTTAATTTACTTAATATGAGCTCCAAACTTTGATTTATCAATATCTAATCCAACATTTAATATGACATTAATTTTTTAACATTTTCAAATAATTTATAACTTTATTGAACATTTACTAATGATTAAACTACATTGAACAAATTAAAAACATAAATTCGACATTGCACGTTAAACGGAGTTCGGGGATCATATTGCATAAATTAAAAGTTCAAAATCGATATTACATAATAGAATAAAATTTATAGATCATATGTGCTTTTATCTCGACCACCTAAATGATGAATTATTTCCAACGTAAATAATTTGACTCTAGACTATGATATGTGGATTTCGACTTGTGAAATAAGCATATGTTTATTTTTGTAGTTTTGAAAATAAAAGAGTGAGGGGAGGAGCATTCTTAGCAAACTTTATATGACTACCACTGAGGTTGTACACTTCTTTCAGGAACTTTATTGTATCATCCAACAAAATCCAGATTGAGTATAGTAGCACCATCCAACTACATAATTTAGTCAATGAGATATCTATTGATCAAGATTCACGACGCATTAATAGTTAAGAGCATTCCTTTCCTATAGTCAAGATGGTCTCTTCCTTCTTCCTTTGTTCCCGCTCTAGTTTTCTAATCAATAAAAACTTTAGCAAATTCATAGACAACGTCTTTGTAATTTTAGGCTCTGTTCATTTCGGAAAAAAGTTTTCAAAAAATATTTTTCGGCCTTCGTTTCACGCGAATAGATGAGTCAAGGATGACAACTTTCACTCGTGGAAAATGTACCTTGAAAAGTGGGAAAATGTTTCTTCAAAAGAAATCATTTTCCTTCATCTTTCCACTCTCCATTTATGCACTTTCATTTCCTTTTTAAATATTCTAAAAAGAAATTCTTAAATTTTAAATAATTTAATTTTTTTCTTTTCTTTTCTTTTTAATTAAATTTTATTCGTTTTCTTTTTTATTTTTTCTTCTTCCTTGGCCGGGCATTGATCGTCACCACAAGCCGGCGCGAGCCTCGAGCTCAAGCTCGTTGACCTATGGCGAGGCTCGAGCTCGCTGCGGCCGGGCCTCGACCATGGCGCCGATTAACACCACAAGTCGACGTGAGCTTAGAGCTCGCTACATCGCACCTGCATGTGATCGATCGCCGATCATCACCGTGGCCACCTATAACGATATAGCCATACTAATTGCTATTCCATTATAATATAATTTCAATTAATTAGCGCAAGCGGAAAGAAAAAACTCATATTAAATATAAAGTCTTCATTCATTAAAGTTAAGTGAGATAAGATAAGCTCACACTATGCCATCACAGCCGAACACACTACAAGCAAACAACTACCACCTAATCCCCCACCACTTCTTCGATTTGCTCTCTTCTTCCGATCTACCTTCGTTGTTCTCAACATCTTCCTCCATCACTCGCTGCCACCATTACTATTGTCATCCTTTAGGAAAGGAATTGGGCCAACTAAATACCCACTATATCGAGCATAGATTGACATAAAGCGGTATGGGATTCGTTCCATCTTTAGAGCCACCTCAATCCAAAGAGTGGACATAATTCTTATGAACTCTATACCACGAAAAGCAGGGTCGGTAAAGTGATACACAAACGCCTCAAAATTCACGAAGTGCCATAACAAGCTATCGGTAGTAGCGGGTAGCTACCATATTACTAAAGCTCGAAAATGACAATAAGGGTAAGCCATAGCCCAATAAAAAAAACTTCTAAATATTACAAACTATGATTCCATGTTGTATGACGCCAATTTATTCAAACATACTTTCTTATTATTTATTAACCCGACACAAAATTTTATAACCTTTTAATTGCCAATCAAAAGGGTCACATCAATCACACAAGCGTACGCGCAGGGAAAGAAATTCACATAGATGAATAGGACATGCACTCAAAAATATGTAGTTATGCATTTATCTCATTTTTAATTCATACTTCGCTCACAATTTGCGGAATATCTTGCCAAGGTCCGTGGGCTCCTCCCCCACTTCCGCGCATGGCACTATCATGCTTTCCGTGCTTGGGCATCTCCAACTCCGGAAGTTTTCCCAATCACACAAAGGGGCTTCCCAAACTCTAGGGGCTCCATTGATACGCTATCCGACATGGGTAACTTTGCAAATTTTTACTCCATGTTAATGCATACATGTATTTATATGGTTTGTCACATGTAATTATGCCATATGCAATTCACCAAATTTTCCACAATTTGTCATTTATAGTGACATTATCTCATATAACAAATTTCTTTATTCCAAAGCTGAAAACAAATCAAATTTAGGCCCAACTAGTCATTGTGATTAATCACTAATTAAAATCATAAAGTTCCCAAATTTCACAGAGTAGTAGTTCATTTGGTAAGGATCAACTTTCATTGTCAAAGCTCTTGAGCATCCAGCTTGTATATCAAAGGGTTCTACCCAAATTTCGTGAATAACACCTCTATGGATAGTTTTACACTTTGAATGAATTTTGTACTTTTACCCCAATAAATCAACTCCAAAAGTCACCAAATTTTAGTATGCTATAGTCAAGATCCAGATCTACAACTTTCATGATAAGTACCCAAATTAGATCTTTCTATATCTTTCTCAAAAATTCATGAAAATGATACCAAATTTCAAACCCAGAAATATAACTGTTCCAAAACTTTCTAATTTAATATATGTTTTAGATTAAGATGTTAGCTCCGACTTTCATGTTTTGTGCCGAACCCATACGTGTCCACATAAAGAAATATAAAAATCATTAGCATCAAAGGTCATATCGGGTTCGAACGGGACTTGCGGACCCATGAAAGTAGAAAATAGTAAGGTTAATCAAACATGCTCCAAAATTCTTAATTTAATATATATATATATATAGTAGTTTAGAATGTTGGAAATGACTTTCACGTTTTGAATCAAGTCATTTAAATTTCACAAAAGATAGCACAAAAATGGCAAAACCAAAAGATTAGAGTGGTTCCAAGTTCACGTAAAAAATAATATTACGGACAAGTAAGGGCTTTTAAGCCATATGAACTCAAAAATTGCCAAATTAATATATATTATATTTTAAGATGTTCGCTTCATCTTATGTGTTTTGGCCCAAAACATTTGAAATCCATGAAAATTGATACGAAAATAATAAAAATAGTGGTTCAAGGTAGTCTCAAATAGGATAGGCTACAAGATTCACTATTTTAGTAACTTTCCTCCCACATATGCACGAAATCTACCACACGTACACACATTGGCATCTTATACTTTACATAAATCGGGCCTAACAATATTAAATCATAAAAACATAATAAAGAGATGTCGAACTTGTCTTAATCTTCAAGAACACTTCAAGAACAACCCTTTCTCTTTACAACTTATTGAGAGTATTTTTATGTGAGATTGTAATTGGAATTTTTTAGAGAAAAAGTGAGAGAGATAGAGTGATTTTTGACCAAGAGGGGTAAATGAGAGAGAAAATGAATAATGATTGAGTAAAGGCTTCAATTTTGTCATAAAATCACATTGGCTTAAGTGGATGGTATGAATAGTGTTCATGAATAGTATCATATAGGGGTGAAGCAAATCGGATCGATCGAAACTCGAACCGGTGGTCCAGATTTTGGTTCTGGAGGGAGGTGGTCCGGTTTCCGATTTTAGCGGTACAGGATCGGACCGGACCGATTGATTTTAATTTATATTTTTTGCATTTACACGGTCTCATACAATTGAGATTTAGACCATATGTTTATTTTGTAGCTTTTGTTGCCATGACTCCACCCAACGATATCAAATGTTATGTATTACTATATTGTGCTTGAAAATTCTATCATCTCATTTTTATTTTTAAAAGAATCTACTGTTTTAGAGTCATTTTTTGAAAATAATGCCCTTGATAATATTTGTTTGACTCCATTGGACCGCTCGGGAAACCAAATCGCACAGACATTTCGGTCCCCGGTTCGAAAATTGAGAACTGCAACATTGGTCATGTTCTCGATTCTTAAGGAGAACGAAACCTGGATCGAGAACCGCCCACCCCTAGTATTATAAGGTGAATAATGTTCATGACTAGTGAAAATTTGGGCACAATTCCCCTAGATTTGATGGCCATGATTTTGGGAGTGAAATGTCTATTTTATCCCCATAAGCTTAATTACATCATGTACATTAAACCTTATTTTAGGCTATAGTTTGCTCTACAATTACTTAGCATTTTGATTAGCATAATATTATTAATTTTATTATCACATAATTAGTCCTCTTTTTAATTATTAAGAATACTTAATTAATTCTAATATCATATATTATACTCTTGATAATTTTCTTAGGGGTTAATGTTTATCATAGTCCTTTTAATTGATTTCTTAGTATAATTAACTTAGTAAAAACAGAAAAAATCCAATTTATACCACAGCCGTACTCAATTAGCAAGTTTCACATTTTTAGGGCGTCCCCTTCATACGATTGTTACCCACAATTTCTCGTCCAAGAAATTGAGCCCGTATTGCCAATTCTAAAAAATAACATAACATTAATTACTTCTAAGTCATGTAATTTAATTTTAGTAGGTTTATCATCTTTAATTAATTAGGCAAAATATCGGGATGTCACATTGGCGAGTGGCCAAAGAAGAAGAAGAGAAAAGAAAAAATAAAAAAAAAAGGAATAATAACAATAAAAAATTAATCCTCACCTTTATTTTCTTTCTAAATATTTTTTAAAAATTTGATTTTTTAGTAATTTTTATTAAATCAATTTTTTTTTTTTTGTTCCTCGATTGAGCGCCGGCTAGCCTCGAAATCACAGGCCGTCACCATGGGTGGCGATTGGATGAAGAAGAAAGGCAAGAAAAAAAATAAAGAAGAAAGAAAAAAAAAAGTAATAAAAATAAAAAAATTAATTAAAAAAAAAAAGAAAATCTAAGAGGAACAAAAGAAGAAAAAATTACTAGAAAGAGTGCGCGAAGGAAATCCGATTTTCCATATCTTAAAGAATAATTTTCATTTCATTTTCAGATATCGATCGAACAATAGAAAATGTTATTATTTTCTTAAAAAATGACAAAATATTTTATTTTTCTCAAAACAAATGGATATTTAAGGTTTGTCAATAAAAGAACTTCTTTTGTGGAACCTTAATACAATCAAGAACATTTGCTGAAAAAACCCAAGTCTACTTAATATAATACTATAGTCTTTATAATTTGAAGGAAAAACAAATTTTTTTTATTTTTTTAAAAAAATTTTTTTAAAAAAAAAAAAAAATAAAATTATTTTTTTATTTTTTTAATTTGAAATTATACCTAAGTCTTCACAATATAACATAGACTATACAAATACGAAATAATAAAATGGTCGTGTACTCAGATCTAGAGTGAGGAAAGTGAAACCAGAAAGAAACCCTACCTCTCTTCTAAAGCCTCGGCCTCCCTCCGTGTCCCTCCGTCTATCTTCTCTCCTCTCGCTAGCCGCGGCAACCCACGCCGCCGCCGTCGTACCTCTCTCGTTCTCCGGCCTCGGCCCGCGCCCCGCGCAACCCGGCTCCGCAGCAGTTCAAAGAGCGAGTTTGGGAAACCTCAGTTTTGCGAGATGGACAAGAGCATGATGGGAGACCTGGACAATCTTCCGGAGGAAGACAAGCTTAAAATGGCCGCCATGATCGACCAGCTCCAGATCCGCGACAGGTTCTCTCCCTTCCGTCTATTTCACTTGCTTAGCGTCACTATGTTTATGGCGAAAGTGGCTCGGTTTTTGTTGCTCACTCGTGATTCGCCTTTCTTCGCTGGACGGATAGTTATGCCCAAAGGAATTAGCGATACGTGAGTCGAGTGATTTAGTTCGGGGTTCTAAACAATTATCTCAGGTCTTCCGTATCAGCTTAGTTCCTTTTGCCATTTGTATCTGCTAATGTCGATTAGAGGGTCTGGCGGGTCTCTTAAAGGTTTCTCTTTTATTCCTACCGATTTCAAACTCTTAAGGAGTCGAGGATGGAAAGTTTGCATTTCACTTTGTTTTTCTTGAAAGAGTGACGAGCGCTTGACATTTCACTGGATGAAGCTAATTAGCTTCTTTCATTTCCTGTAATGTGAATTTCTTCATTTGCTTTTTGTATGGCCTAGATCGCGCCAAGCAGATTCGGTTCGGACCCGTAAAAGTGATGGTTTTCTATCCACATCCGTGCGCTATGCACTGGGCTTCACATTTGCCTACGTTTTTACCAAAAAGGGTTGCATCTGAAATTTTCTTTTGCTACTCTATGTTCTTGTGAAGCTATAAGAAATGTTCTCCTTTAAAACCAGTGTAGCGTGCATGCTGCTGCTGGACGTTTAGGGAACGACATGCACATTTTGTTTCTTCTCCTGGATTTGTTGTTAAGTGTGTCGATATTAGCGGGCGTCATAGTTCGTATCCAAAAGAGTTTTTTTTATCATCGTGTTAGTTTGTTCTTCATTTTAACAGTGAATTGGCTACATGAAAGTTGTTGATAATTGTGTTGTTGCTTAAGAACTTTCGTTTGCTCCATTCATCTTGTGTTTCATATAAATGTTCTGGCTTGTATGAAGTTATAAATATATGCTATGCAATATTAGGCTGACATTGCATACCATTACCTACTTGGATTCTGAATCGAAATAGCACATTGCACGAGTTGGTCTTGTTTGAGCTCCCAAAAGCCGAGGGAAGGATGGATGTATGAGTTTAGTGCCTGACAGGTTTGCAGGAGCTGGGAATGGGCTGGCACAAAACATGCTACAGTCGTTGTAACTCTCATGTTCGTCTGCAGAAACAACTTTTCATATTTTATTCTAAGAACTCATCCATCTCGTTCTGGATTTTCTTTGCCTGGGCTAAGGGAGACGATGAAACCACCGAGTTGAGTGACTGATCCATTCAAGGAGAAATTTACTAACCCTGTGTATGGATAATTGGTGTTTTATTTGGCTTCTGGCTTCTCTCTACATGTATTAGTTTACTTGAAAATAACATAATCCCATTATAAATCTAGTTAAGCAGTGGATTGTGAGTTCTGTGACGTAAAGACCATTCGACATTAAGTCTCTGTTCCTTCATATGTAGATGCATTTGACAAACTGGCAGACAGCTGCTTTATGGGAAATTAAGTCCTATTATGGGTCTTGTTAACAGAGTGCCCCAAATTGTTGAATATACTTAATATAAGGAAATGTCTTGATTTTCGATGCATTATCCATGTAACATGAGAGAGTTCGTGCATTTTATGTTACTGAAAATTTTAAACGGGTCTTTTAACAAGTACTCTGGGGGGCCGTCAAAATTCTTCATATTAACAGTTGATCAACTTTCAAGACTTGTATAGCACCGTGTCTCTAAAATTGTGTGCTCTGTTTGCTGCTGCTACTGACCTTATTATTCCCATTAGCTGTCGCAAAAGTCCTCAGCAGAGTAGCTGTCGGCTAGTAGCATGTTTGTCTGCAGCTTGTGGCTATGCAAGTAATTGAAGTTCTAGAACCCATTCGTGAGGCATGCTTTTTTTTTTTCGTTTGTAGAATATTACTCATCCTAGTTAGATTGATTTTTATTTTTGAAAGCATAATCATGCATATTCCTTGTCCCAACTTGCAGTTTGAGAATGTACAACTCACTTGTCGAGAGATGCTTTAACGATTGTGTGGATTCCTTCAAGCACAAGAACTTGCAAAAGCAAGAGGAGACCTGCGTCAATCGATGTGCCGAGAAGTTCCTAAAGCATTCGATGAGGGTCGGCATGCGGTTCGCCGAGCTGAACCAAGGAGCGGCGACCCAAGATTGAAATCCTTGTTTTTAGGAACATAAGATCACAATCACCGCCTGACCCGGGGGGTTTTCTTCTGCACTCATGCAGGAACTCGATTATCGATTCAATCATGTCCTTTTAAATATTTGGGTATCTAGAGAGCACAATGTCTTATTTGTTACTTGAGATGAGGAAAAATGCGTTCTGCCAATAATTTGGGGTAAGATGGCACGCACTTGGTCTGGGAAATGAATGGTTCATGTCTCCTTTGGGTGTCATAAAGGTGGCTCGCCGGGCCCCAAGCTGGAGTTTGGCCTGAACCTATAGATTCTGTTTTGGCTTGGGCTGCTTCCGAGTGGAAAGCAGGGGAGATGATGCCAACTCACTCTTTGCCTGTAAATGATGAGTTCATTCTCATCATGCTTTGATCCGGTGCAGCCTTACTGATAGATTGCTTTGCCTGAATGTGGACCAGACTCTCTGGCCCAGCACTTGGCCACAAACCATTCCAAATCTGCTGTAACAGATGCTGCCTGCATCATCAATTACTCTCCATTTTTACCAAGAAAGTGGCAAATGAGGGTGCCAAGAATCATGCCAAACAGGTGCTAAGTGTTACCATTAATTTTTTTTTCCGGTAAGGGTTTGAAAGAATTTCATCACTCGAGTGTTCTGCATCAAAGGAAAGATTTCATTTACTCGATTTGAAACTTTTCGGTATTAAATTAAGGTAGTTGTAGAAAGAACATCATGCTACATTTAAACTTCCAAAGGATTCAGCTTAACCATAATGATGGTCCCACGTTGTCGATTAATCGAGAAAGGAAGGGGATTTATCAATGATTCATGAGATGATATGGTTAATTTATTAATTTATCCATTTAAATTCTTCAGAACTAATTTGCAGGATCATGCTTCTTTTCCCTTTGTACTAGTTGTAATGAAAAAATGCAGCTGATTTTGTCCGGTCAATTCTTGAAATAAACAACTCTCACATACTCCGATTCCCAAAAAGGAAAATTAAACAGCGAGGGCTATACTTAGATATATTGAATTTGTCGCTAAATTATCATTAGTAAATTTGAAGCTCTCGACCGATAGCCAGTGACCCAAGGAAAGAAAGAACAAAAAAAAAAAAAAAAAAAAATTTTTTTTTTTTTGTACATTCCTATTATCTTTTTTTTTTACTCTTTAATTCTTTCTCTATTCCGACAAATTCAGAAGATGATCTTCTGGCCATGGTTTAGCAAACTTTTCTCTACTTTTGAGTTGCTCTCCCAGAATACGCGGATGAAGCAGTAGTAGGCAGAATCCAGAAGCTCCTATCCCTGAGCTCATAAACATCAATATCCAGGCCACTCTGATAGAACCTGCCTTGATCAGAAGCAACCGGATATAAATGCAAGGGTCCCTTAGTCCCCTTGGTTGCTTTCTTTGGAAGAAGGAAATAGCTTGTGATGCTCTAGTCCGTTCGCACGACACGGCACGATACGTAACTAAACAGGTTTAGTTTGGCATGAATGATCCGGGCATGACCCGTTTTAATTAGTTAAAATGATTTAAACACGTATTAACATCTATATTACTGGTACTTGAAAGATTTTTTTCTTAATCCTTAAAATCTTATAAGATAACACCAATGTCACCCAAAAAAAAAAAAAAAAAAAAGAGAGAGAGACTTAACTAAACCTTGACTAGTGCAACTCCTTCAATTCACTCAACAGAATACTCACACCTTACCAGTGGCAGGCAATAATTTCTCCTCTCTTCTTCACCTCACAGACCACAGTATTCTTCACCCCCACGACTCGCCTCTGCTCGTTCTCACCTAGCTCAGATCCTGCTATCCGTGCTCGAATTCCGCTCTCTCGTTCTGGTCTCTCAGCGCCCGGGTCGCGAAAATGCGTATATTATCTAGATACGGGTTAGCTCGTGTGTTGTCGTGTTGACAAATGACACGCTGACACGCTCGATAATGGCGTTAATCAGTGTCGCGTTGGGGTGAACTATTGTTCTATGGACATGGCGAGTTTCACGTTGAGATAGTTTTGAGGTATTTATGAATCAGTGGCGCATCCGGGCCGGCCATAACTGGGTAACATCCTTGTCTCGACACGATACGAATCGCCAGTCAAAACAACAGATAAAAAGGACAGATCCTTTAAAGTCCAACTGGTGATTCTCCGCAAGATTCTATCCTTCAATGCCTTCCACTCATCTCTATTGGCTTTCCTGGCTCCATGCTTGAAAATCAGAGATTCTCAACACATCCGCAGCATATTCCTTAGTCATGCCACCATCACAGATTCCTGTCTTCATAGGACTAAGTCCAAAGCCTGACATGGCATAAAGTTCCTCAAAACAGCATCAACATTCCTCTTTACACCTTCAGGCTCACCAATCCATAAACACAACAAGATCGTCACCCGATACACAGGTCTGTCAACTTCAATCTGTTTTTCAGCCCAAAGGACCATTCTTCCTTTATTCCTCCTCCAACTACAGGCTCTATCTAGCAGACGTGAAAAGGCCTCGAACGGGGCCCATGCACTAAGGATCTTAAACAGGGGAAAACAGGGGATCCTATTTCTAGAAACATTTCATCGAAAGAGACGAAGGGAAGACTTCCTGTGTGGTCGTGTTCTTTTTTAGCCTACTTTCGATTTCCCCATATCTTAATCTGGATTCCTTCCTTGAGTTAAACGCATAAAAAGCAAAAATCAGGCATCATTTTCACTGCCCTTTTTGCGAGCTTCCCAAGGATTCCCTTGCCCTTTTCTTCATCCCCACCGATCGATCTCGAAGCTTTTTTCCTCTGCGTTCGTTCCTTTACGAAAATGCTTGTGGCCCGTCGTGTCGATCTCGACATTGCTGTGATATCCAAACTCGGTGGCCCCCCTTACGCCCTGCTTTTAATCCCATATCCGAAAAGAGAGAGGGTGAAGATAAAAAGATTGGATTGCACGGACTTGGAAATGAATAGGAAGTCTGCTTGATAGCAGCTCCATTTTATAAAGTGCGAAGGGAAAAAAGAAGGAAAAACCCAAAAAGGAAAGTAAAAAAGAAAGCTTGAATAGGAAGAAGGAAGACTCGCACATGATCGAGGAGGACCAACCCAAAAGATCATCAAATATTCAATGTGATTCTACAAAATGTAATGCTCATAACTTTTCCCTAGACTCAGCTGCCGTCGAAACATAGTCAAGCCCTCGGGCGAAGTGGCTTCCCCAAGTAAGAAATAGGGAAAATGTCGAAAAAGAATTCAAAACGCCTTCATTTTCTCAAGTAAGGATTTGTAATTTCTACTCGACAGTCTTTGTTAATTATTTCTAATCACACGATCTCTCGATTGATCGGTGTTTATGCAAAACATGTTTGTAATAATGTGTAGATTTATAGTTGAAATTATACCAATCCCGACATAAGCATTTTTCTTATTTAAATAAATGCGTGAAGTGGCTTTTCGTCATTTTTTTTAAATTTTTTTTTCTTTCTCTAAGGGTCTAAAACTTAAAAAAAAAAAAAAACACACACACACACACATACAAAAAAGCAAAAAACCCAGACAATATTGCTGCGCCCTCCACCGATGGGGCGTCGGCGATGGCCAATAGGGTTGCGGGAGCCTCGAGAGAGGGCTGCCAACCTCGCCAAAATCGATAGAATTTTTATATATAAAAAAAAATCTCATTTATGCACACTAACTTGATATTACATATGAAAGAAAATCATTTTTTTATTATTATGTACGTTCAAATGAGAAAAAAAGGAGGGCGCTGGGCGAGAAGATTGCGAAGATTATGGGGGATCAGTCCAGCAAAATCCGATCGAGCTCCCTTTTATATCGAAAAGAAAAGGAAAGAAAGGAAAAGGGAAAGGTGGGAGTGATAGCCACGGGTCCCAAATAGTGAAAAAAAAATAGACTAGTTTTTTTTTTTCTTCCTATTTTTTCAAGATTGAAACAAGAAAGAGATAAAATGGAAAAAAGAGAGGGGAGAAATTGGGAGGCCGATGTTGAAAGGAAGACTAAAACAAAAAATAGGCCCACTCCATATTAAGTGTTGGGAAGTGGGAGTGCCATCAACGTCTCGAATTTAAAAAGGCATTTTATGGACGAGAGCTGCCCTTTTTTTCTTTGCACGCATTCTATTATATTCTCTTTTTTTTTTTTTGGCAAAATCTCGGGCGATGGCCGCATGAGGTCGCGCGACCCGGTCTCCGGCTATAGATCGGAGTTTGTGTGCACATATCTCATTTTGCTAAATCTAACTGTAATAACCAAGTGTATTCATAATACAATAAGAATCTGCATAAGGTTGCGTTTCGGATTCATTCCTTAACGCGATCACATTTCTTAATAGATATGGTCGCTCATTCTCACGCCGATCAAGGGCAATTGGCTTTCGGGCTGGGTAAGTTCTAGACCAAGAAGTGGAAACCTACCCCGTTGGAATCGGTGCCCGATTTCTAGACTTGGAACCCCGGCGGTAGGGTTACAAAGTGGACATGGCTTTGAGTAATACGACTTTTATTTTCAAGAAAAAGATACAATGTTGAAAATCTCTGGCACAGTGGTTTGAGATTAGAAAAACCCGAAACGACGGTTCTCGAATAGAATTGACCCTACGAGTATAAAATCGGGGAACCGAAACGGTTAAGATCGCTTCTCCAACTTTTTACTCGGGAACCTACATGGTTCCCAATCGGCTTGGATGCCGGTTTGGTCCTATTTCCGGATCGAACCGACCTAATTACTCACCCTTGACACCAACCTTTTGAAGCGCCACCCCTCATAAAATCGACGGTAGTTATCACCTTCCTTATGCCGTTGATGTAACAAAGTCAATGTTATTATTTCCATTTAGGAAGAAAATTCCCCTTTGACCTCATTTCAATGAAGGGCCAATATTGTTGCCGACCAGAATTAAAACGGACCCGGCATTAATTAAGGTTGTTGGTGGTCTTGGCTCACCAAAGCCAACACAGGTGTCAGTAGTACGTGGCATCGCACCGGTGAGTGAGTCATCCTTATTTTTGCTTGTAATTTGTATTTTCCTTTTTTTTTTTTTGCTCGTTTTGAGGAAATTAATAAAAAAAAAATTGTGGGTTTTGGTTGTGCGTTCCCATCGTTGACTTTTGGGGGTGGCGTTGGATTTGACGAGACAAGTCAAAGCGTGCCCCGGGCAGGATCTCGTTTTCTAGTCGGGGAGGGAGTAAATTGAAAGCCCCGTCTTGGATATTTTTTAGATTATGTTAATTGCCATGGCCTATAATAATATAATAATAATAATAATAATAATAATAAGAGATGTTATGATAGTTTCGATTGGGGTCCACGAATTTTAAGTACCTACTATTATATAGGCGATCTTATATTCTTTAAAAGGGTGAAAAAAATTTAGTGAAATAACTATCGTGTTTGGGTTTCGAATTATCAACGAGGTACGAGACAAATCTCTAAATCATTTCAAAATTTATAAAAATTTGTAATTGAATAACCCGTCCTTCAACTTTAAAGTGAGGCATGTTTTAAGTTCTACTATAATTTGAAACAGGTCGGGGTGCATATTAAGACTCGACTAATTTTCACGGCTATCTCCAAGAGGTCGCTTATCTAGATAATACTCTCATACGAGCGTGGTTAGCATGGCAAGTATAGACGATGGACTCTGCTACTCCACCAAAAGGCAACATTTGCAAAGTTAGTTTCAATTTCAAATGTATGACTCGGGAACACTTTCTCCTTGCTTGACCCACGATTCGTGCCATTCCAACCTCCTTCGCTAGAGTAGAAGCCTATTAGGAATCGCGCATTGTTCGGAACCTTTCCGCCCCGACTATCGTTGTCTATCCCCATTGCAACGAGCCGTTTCCGCAAATCGCACTTACTTTTCTCCTTTATAAGCTTTCGCACGGCATTTTAAGTCACACACCCCTGAAAAAATAGCCAAACGACTATTTCGACTATGTCATCCTTGAATTCAAATTCTGTCAATGTACAATGTCATTATCTATTTTAATCGCTTCAACTTGGGTCCTTAAACTTATTTAATTTGGTCGGTATCTTTCCCCGATTAACTAATTTGTTGAAATTAAAGTCAATATGCGGGGACCTAGAAATTCATAAACGTGAATTCCGTAGTTATAACTGTTCATTTAAGATGATAAAAGAGGAGTGCATATATGGGTTTGACTTTTATTCTCGATAAGCAATACAAACGATGATACTGACGTTTTCAGACATCATTTAGAGGTCTAATTAAGATCATACTGATTTTTCAAGTAGAAGTTGAATATCGGACTAGGAATGGAGATTGAAAAAAGCAGACCTTTAAAATTAGAATTAATATGTCCAAACATTTTCGTTAATGGCCAAAAATATTTTCGTCAAACTCATTAATTTTACATTGGTATAACCATTGCAAAAAAAAAAAAAAAATCCTTAAAACTATCGATTTTGGGACCAAATTGAAGTCGAAGAGTCACACTCACCGTTCAAGTTCAAGCCGCAAACAATGAACCTCGGTTAGCTCAGCCGACGAAGAGCGTGTGGGACAAGGAATCGAGCCGAGCCGAGCGGAGCAGCTGAGGTCTGTGGGCCCCTCCCAATTCTGATTTTTTTAGCTTCCCTTTTATTATTATTATTTTTTTGTGGGTGCTTGCATGCATGTGAGGAGGGAATTGAGCCTCGAGCTTTCGGTGTTGCGCCATTCCGCCCAATCACACTCGACACGTCAACTCGTACGATGGGCCCCACATCCCCTTATCTTATCAAAAAAAAAAAAAATTTGTCCCAATTATCTTATCAATTTTCAGGCGACCTTTTATTTATCTGATGGCGTCAGCACCGCGTCACGCCACGTCACGATCCCACGTCACTGCTCGCGCAATTTACCGCTCTTTCTCTCTCTCTCTCTTCTTTTTTAATGAGAGCGTAAATGAATTGCTTCTAGACACTCCCAAAAGGCGAAAGGGACGCCTACGCCCCCCGTCTTCCTCCGACGAGGATAGATGCGCGCGTGCGCGCGTGCGGTTATCTCTCGCCGGATCTTTCTTCTCCTCTTTTAATTTTTTTTCTCATTTATTTTTATTTTTATTATGATTTCTAAGATTAACCCAAAATCAAGGTCTCCAATTTAAGTCCGTTGTGCTCCTCTCACCCGTTACTCTTTCTTAAATTCGAATTGTGACGCCTCCTTTTATGCACGTATTGCGTTTCTCTGACTTTCACATTTAAAATATTTAAGATTGGAATCCTATTTTGTTACGGATTAAGAACGAACATCTAAATTAGTTTATCGTATGCAATATCTTAGCCGTAGATGTTTCATATCAAGACTTAGATAACATTTTATTTATTAAACCAATCTTGATTTTCTGAAGAAAATAAATTCTTCTATTGAGTAAACTTCAAAAGATCATTTCGATTTTCGATTTTCATCTATGGAAAGTTCGTGGTAGATCAACGTATTGCATCCTTTCGACCCTAACACCAAATATTGCCTCGATTGTGCTTAATCCTTTTTCTTGATCATGAACAATTTTCTTGGACAAAAATACCCTTCAAATATAGAAACATTTGATTGAATTAGAAACCCTAACTTCTAATTAGAGACATGGCACACACAAACCCGATCATTAGAAACTGCTAAGTTAACTTATTGCAATTGTCACAAATCTCATCACTAGTAATTGCTAAGTTAACTTTTTGCAATTTGTCAATGCGGTTCGCCAATCGACAATTACGAAGACAAAGTTAAGCGCCATGAAGGGAGCACTAAAAAGACACATTCTCTCTTTATTTTTTATATATATATATATATATATGTAGATTGGTATGGTTATTGGTAGAGGAAATTAAACAATCAGTCCTAAGCTTATTGTAATGATGTCAATTTAGTTCTAAACTTTTCAATTAACAAATTTAGTCTTGAACTTTTGTGCGAAATTTTAATGTAATTATTTTGACCAATTTTCGCCACAATCCGCTGACGTGGCAAGTGTGTCACATAAGATCGCGATGATTGGACCGCCACGTCATCAATTTTCGGTGATTGGAAGGACTACATTGAAATTTCGCACAAAAGTTTAGAACTAAATTAGCCAAATGAAAAAGGTTATAACTGAATTAACATTCATACAATAAGTTTAAAATTGATTGAGTAATTTTGGTGGTCCCAAGTTCTATAGGCCAATCAGAAGAAGGGGCATCTCCTTTCGTGATCATATGACATGATCTCAATCACATCCGACCTGATGAAAATTATCTAACTTCAATTCAACCCATGTATTGTGCCTCCAATCACTGCCTGCCTACTGCCTAAGTTCATTATTTTCTTACATTACTAAACAAAATGGAGTCAACCTTTGGCACATCACACAGCTCCACTCAGGTAAGATTCCAAAACAAACGGCATTTTGTTTTCAGCCGAGCACTCGATTTACCATGGTCTGATTGGTCAGTTCAAATTTCGATGACGAAACCAAATCGAAATTAGTAAAAAGAAAAAGAAAAGAAGAGGCCGAAAATCAAATCATGATAATCACGCCGTAAGAAAAGCGCGTGTTTCTATGTTATCCCCAACTCCGATGTCGTTTCAGGGAGTGGATCACGCACAAATTTGAATTTTCCCTTTCGTAAATTCGAGATGGATCCAAGACCGTTTTTCGTTCGCGTGTGAACGGAGCTTTTATATGAATTATTTACGGAGTTCAAATCTTCGACAATAATGATTCCTAATCTTGGGTGCCCACGAAGTGCTACGTGACGTGGGGACGTGCTCAAAAGGTCTAAGTTGTCTAAGGTGAAGAAAATGGAAAACATAAAAACTAGGAAGAAGGTCCAATAAATCAAGACGATGACGTGGACTAATCTATGTACCAATCAAAGCACAAAGTCGTACCAAACATATTCTCTACAATAATTAAAATATTTAAGTTAGCTTAGATCATCGATGACGTGGCAAGAGCTGGGGGTCACAATCAGTGGTACGATTTGTCTTTTTTTTTTCCCTTCTTTCTTGCCCCACCTTGGATGAAATAAAATGTGACTTTTGACTTCTTTTTACACGTGAATTTGCCTCCCTGCCCAGTGAAAAAAGATGCTACGTACATGATAAACGTTTCGATTTGGGCAGGAAAATATACCAATTTATTGTGAAACATCCTACAAGAAATTCCCTCCCCCCAAAAAAAAAAAAAAATTAATACAAGGATAAAAGAGAGATTCCTCCAACCCCCAAAAGTTTTCTGTTTTAATTTTCACCAAAAAAATTACTCGGATATTTACTCATAACGAGAATAAATTCACCGAGTGATTTTAATAATTTTAGGCTCCGTTCGGCTAAAATTCACCTCTAAAAAGCACATGATTTATGATAATCTAGCCGTCTTACATTAAAAAAAAAAAAACTTTCGCCAACTGATAATGATCGCACTTTTGAAGTAGCAAGAGAACCGTAGGCTTTTTTTCTCTTTCTAATTTTGCCTAGAAAAACTGCGCGAATTTTCCAAAACGAACTAATACCAGTAAAGACATTACAAATTAGCAAATTCGAAAAAATTGTCGGTGGAAGTGAATTGACATTCACGCAGTAGGTTTTTGAATCTGATTATGTAATTTTCCCGGCGTCATACTCGAAAACGATCAATCATAATTCTCCCCGTATTCTTTTAAATTTGCTGTTAGAGGCCGTTCAATGGAGATCAAATGAGGCGATTAGCTGCCATTGTTTTGGCCATCTTTTCTTAGCTACCGGTCCTAGTCGAAGATGACTCTGTGTGTGTATATGTATTAGCTGCGACTGTACCAAACCCTAATTTGCCTTTTTGCCTTAATGCCCCTACACTAGCTCCCCGACTCTAGACCACACTTTGCCACGAGCTTATGAAAATGTCCATGGTGCAACCATGTACCGTATGTTCATCATTCAACGGTTATAGCATCCGTTTATAAGTGCCATCCGGTGATCGATAATTGACGATGTTATGATGTTGCAATCCGCAGAAGTATCCCTAGATTTTGATCGCTTGGTGCGATCCGTTGAAAACGCAAAAAACGATAGGCATAAGTATATTATTAGTTGATGTGATACATAATGGGAGAATATCGTGGTGAGTAGGTTGTGCTGAAGCCCCTAGAATTAAAAAAAAAAAATCCGACATGTCCTAGTGAATCAGATGTGCATTTTTCTGTCACTAATATATATTTTCACAATATCGTTCACTTTCAGATCTCTCTCTATTGTATAAAACATACATATTAGAGATTTTAACCTCGAACTTTCACCGATGAATGAATTCCATGAAAATCCCATCTATTCAATTGTTGTAACACGCGAAAACGACACAAATGGTACATGAACTTCAACCCATCGTATAATGTAGTTCCTGAAATTATAATTTGTGCAATTCGATCCATGAATTGTAGCCCAATATGCAACAAGGTACATGAATATTTTAATTTGTTCATTGCAGTCTATGAACTTTCCGTATATGTTCAATTTAGTCCTTTAACAATAAGAAAAATATTCAACATTGTCATTGAACTTGAATTAATGGAAAGACATCATTTAACATCTAAATTTAGTTGAAGGACCAGGTGAATATGTTAAAAAATTCGGGGATCACATTGCACATCGAGTTAAAGTTTGGGGATCACATTGAATAAATTAAAAGTTTATAGACCACGTCACATGTTGGGCCAAACATCGGAGATCATTTCAGTGGTTATTATCCCTTGAAATATCGCAATGTGAGTGTTGTCTATATGTATAGGCCTTGTGATTATCAATAACAGAGCTAATATCTACTCACGGATAGCCCCTCTAAATGGCTGCCCTGGTCTCAAGCCTCTCCTACATGTGACGATTCATTCTCGAATGCTAGGATCCTAGGACCACCAACTCTGTTCTTTGCTATAAGAAGGTGCATAATCTCGGCTCTAGTAGAGGCTTAAGCTCATGTCGGCGCGTGGCTTCTTCGTGAGAGTTCCGTTCTAAGGCTCCGGCATAGGTGGGGCAATGTTATGAAGCATTGAGTTCTTTTCACCGGCACCCGCTCGTGTGCCACGTCAGACGGACGCCGTATGCGCTAATATGAAGAGCGGGTATCTTCATTGAGGACGGTGTCTTCCATTTTTTCTTGAATCACCACGAAACATACGCATCTATAATTATGGGTGAGCATGGTTCGGGATTAGTCCGGTTCTCTCGAGAACCGTGAACCGGACCGGTAATACCGATTCTCAATTTCAAGAATCGTGGATCGAACCGAATGTTTGGAACCGTGGATGGACCGGCCACCGGTTCGGTCCGTGCCTGGGCAATCCAATGAAACCAAGTAAAATAAAAATAAAAAATAAAATGAAAACAAAAATATGAAACCCACATAACAGTTTGGGCATGCAAGAAAACCTGGAAAGATGCATGCTGAAAATGAGATAGAGAAAACCAAAGCTCAATAAAAGAACGTTGTAACCGAGCCACACCAGTGACCTAAAAAATGACCATTAGATTTCCTTTTATATTTTTTTGAGAATTAGAATTGAGTTATGTTTTTTTTTTAAATTTTAATTAACTTATGTATTTAAAAAATAAAAATAAAAATTCGTCGGTTTTGGCGACTTGATTTCGGGTTCTACGGTGGAATCGAACCGTAGGAATACCGGTTTCACTTTGAGGAATCGAGGACCGGACGGGTAATCTCGAGAACCGGATTAAACCCGTCGGTCTGAGCGGTTCACTATTTAGGCGGCCCACTTTGCTCATCCCTAACCTACAATAGTCGTGAATTTCGCAAACTGCGTGCTCCGAAAGGCGCTTATCGAAAGCGGTCCGCGTCAAGAAAACTTTGAACATCCATTTCAAGATGTCGGCTCCCCCCCCCCTCCCCTCCCCTCAATCCCTTTCATTTCCTGGCCTATGTCGACGCTGTTCAGTGATGGAGATTCGGAAATATACGACGGCATGCGCCGATGAAGATGACGGGGATTATTATATCTTGAAAAAGCGTAAAAGGATAAAAAGTAAATTTTTTTTGTAAAAAAATGGAAACGATAAAAAAAAACTGAGATTCTTCGAGATTAATGGAGGGAGGGGGGGACCCACGCGCTTTCAAGCTCTTTTGGGCCCCACCATCGCTATGCCTTTTACGAGAAAGACAGAGGCTTTTGCATGGATTGTCGTTTAGTATTTTGGGCAAATTTAAAAAGTGCCACAAGTTACAAGACGTCCATCCCTCCGACCCCACCATCGATCTACTCTCCCCCCATAATAATAATAATAATAATTTTTTTTATGAATAATAATATAATTTGAACCGCGGTGTTTGACTGAAAATATTCGTCAATCGCTTTGATCTTAGCGTCCTAATTTTAATTTTCGAAATCCATCTCTATCCGTACCGCTGGGTTGCTATGTCAATTAGCGAATCCGGCTTCAGTTGCTCCGTTTGTTTGTCGAAAGATTCGAATAACATATATTTAATTAAAATAATTAAATACGAAAAAAAAAACTTGTTTTTATCTATAAAAATATTTAAATATAAACTATTATTGATAATGATAATATTATTTATTAACTTTATAAGGGATTGATTATTGCAAAATAAGCGGAGCCTTCATCGTTGGTCGCCTGGTCGGGTTTTTAGAGCCACAACTCTTCTTGGACATGGAACTCTGGGTTTGAGTCTCATCCGATCTCTCTTTTCTACGACCTATATTTATGGTTTCGCCAAACTTACGGCAAATGCGATTTCTTCATTTTTACTGATGATCGTCGTAGGGAAAAAGGAAAAAAAGGATTACATGGTATAATATCGTATGAAGAAAATAGAAAAATAATGTATGATGATCGATACATCTGATGTTTTCTCCTACTACTCACGAGGTATGTAGGCGCATTGATGCACATCATTGGTCTTGAATTTGATCGGCTAGTCTCCCTCGAAAAACACGCATGATCGAACGATAGGAACTGCGCCGAGCAGTATCCTCGCTTTGTTCGATGGCCCTGGCCACATGGATTCGACAACTAAAGACGAGTTAGAAGAAAGCTTATTAATGTGCAGGATTTTGCTGAGCGAACATTTCTGAGGCTCATTAATCATTAAAGGTCAAAAGCCACCAAATGCCCCCAAATTATGTTTAATGTGACATATTTACCCTATATTTTTTTTCCCGTGACACAAAAAATTTGAAACTTGTACATGCATGACATATTTACCTTCCGTCGAGGTTTCGTCAATGAACAACATTAAAACATGTTTACGTGGACGTTGGAAAGTAAACAATGTCGACATTATGCTCACGTGACTAAAATGAAATAAAAACAACATTTTTTTGCCGACAACTCATCCGACGAAATCTTGATAGATGGTGAATATGTCACATAGATACAAGTTGGGTATTTTTAATATCATAAAAAATAGTTTGAGGTAAATGTATCACAATAAGCATAATTTGAGATTGTTGACGTAACAAAAAAAAAAAATTCACAAGTAGGAAGGGCATAATGTAAGTTTTTGGTGAATTTTTTTCCCTGTACAATTTTGAATTTTATCGTTTGTCTTCTCAGTCTATGTTGTTGTGATTTTGCAAAAGGCACTATTCTAAATCAACTGGACTCAACAAAACCTCCTATAAGCGATAGAAAAAACAATATGGTGAGAATTGAGAAGCTTGGGGGTCAGCCTCGATCCGACATTAAACAAAACTAAGCACGAAGTAGTCTAGTGATCTTGTAACTTAGGGATAGTTCCACCCGTCTCCAAATGGAACTGGCTAAGAACCTCTAAAATTTCGGCTTTCCGTTAAGTCTTTTTAAGGACATGGCTCATATCCAAAATCAACAATACTTGACAAGCTACGTGTGAGAGAGTCGTTAACGTGGTTCATATGCTTATTAGTAATTACATTATACTCGGAAACGAAATTTTGGAAATAGTAAATAAAAATAACCCGGCCCTGCTTTTGATGTTGAATTTAAGCGCTCTTCAATTTAGTTTTGGTTCGACCCAAAAAAAAAAAAATAGTTTTGGTTTAAAAAATAATAATAATTTAGTTTGGTTTCTTCTTTTCCCCTTCGTTTTCTTAAATTTTTAAGTAGATTTTATTCATTTCTTTCTTGCGGCAGTTCAACTGAGCTGTACGTGCGGGCTTGACGGAAATGTCTTCTACGGCGCGACAAATAAGGCAAAAAGAAAAGAAAAAGGATAGAAAATAGTGGCTCGGAATAAAAATATGAAATTAGAAAGAAAAAAAAATCAGAGCGAAAAAAACATGGGGGAGGTGAGATTACGCGTTAAAGCCGAGCGCCGACGGCGTGGCTTCGGCGCATGTCAGAGCTCCACTCGCGCTGGCTCGCTCGGCCTCTGCTTGCTTCCTCGGAGGAGAACTTGGAGATTCCTAATTAGGGTTAACAAAATACCCAAGTTAAATTGGAGATTCATCTGAAAATTAACAAGTTTCTCACTCAATGTTAATTTTGAAAAGAAAAAGGACAAAATAAAAACGAATAGAGATGCGATTCCCCCTTTACTTATTGATAGGCAAATTCGTCATCAATATGGCTAGTCTGTGTAAATATTCACGTGAATCGTAATATCTCGCATATTAATTTTACACGACGAGCTTTTTGACAGTCATCGATATTGCCTCTCGATGCATATCACGCACTATCTTAGGAAAATGTTCTTTTTTCTCAGGTTTATAGAAGCGTGTGTCAGAGAATTTCAAAGCAATATGAATCGATATGAATTTTTTTTTTTTGGAAAGCATTTTCGATAATGTAATGACAATTATGCGAATTTTATTATGTGAATTTCGGAAACGAGAATGAACCATGGTTAGGACTCAGGAGATGGGGTGGGGTTGCCATTGGTTTTGATTTCCGTACAGAAAGCTGACGCGTGTCCCTCCCGAACAACGCGGTTTTCTCTCTCTCTCTCTCTCTCTCTCTAGACGACTGACTGACTGAGACACCGCCCTATAAAATCTCACCCTCCCCTCCTCCTTCTTCCCCATTTCGTCCTCCTCCATCTCTGTCTGTTTTCCTTTGATTTCACCATTTCTTCCTCTTCTTCTTCTTCTTCTTCTTCTTCTTCACGGCGACGGACATCATACTTGAGTGTCCTCTGCTTCAGCTGACCGCTCTTGACTCTCTCTCTCCCTCCTTCTCTCTCCCCTCCTTCAGTCTCACCAGCTGCAGCAGACCATTTCCCTCTCTTTCTCTCTCGCCGCCCCACAATCTTAATCTTCTAACATCCAACTGACCCAGTTCGATAAAGCTCTTCCGGTGTTCTTCCATCGATACAGAGAGCGCGAGAGAGAGGGAGAGAGAGCGCGCAGTTCGAGTGGTAATCAATCAATGGCGTCGTCCGACCACATGGCGAGCGTTGACCCGTGGATCTTTTCTCGTCCCACCTTCATCGACTCCTGGTTCACCGAAGCCTACTCTCGCGACACCGAGACCCTCACCAAAGCCCTCCAGAAATCCATCTCCTCCGCTGCCGCCGCCACCACCACCACCACCTCCAACAACTCCAACAACTCCTCCGACACCCTCACCCCCGACGTCGTCTCCCCCTTCCTCAAACACCACCCGGAGCCCGCGCCTTCTACCCCCGCCGCCGCTTCCTTGGGGTCCGACCAGGAGGCCACGGCGGCGAAGCGGCACCGGGTCTCCGTCCCCGGCGCGTCGGGGAAGGTCTCGAAGCGGAAGTCGCGCGCCTCCAAGCGGTCCCAGACCACCTACATAACCGCCGACCCGGCCAACTTCCGCCAGATGGTGCAGCAGGTGACCGGTGCTAGGTTCGTCGGCGCGGGCCTCCAGGTGTCGGCCCCGATCCTCAAGCCGGAGCCGCAGAGGCCGGGCGTCGGCCGTTTGGTCACCGCCTCCGTGGCGAGCGGGTGCTTGCCGACTCTCGACACGTCGGCGTTTCTGCTGGACCACCACGCCGTGAGCCACCACAATCAGCAGCAGCAGCAGCAGCAGCAGCGGGAGGAGGAGATGGCCGACGTGGGTGGGGCGGCGCAGGGACAGCTGTCATTTTTTGAGGCGGGGGATGTGGTCGGCGGCCCAGGTGGCTACGATTTCGGGTCGTTCGCTGGGTTTCCCACTCTAGAGTCGTGGACTGCTAACGCCATGTGACGGATTAATTTTAGCCCTTTTTTAATTTATTTTTTATCAGCCTTTGTTCTTTTTGTTTTTCCAGATCGCCCCTCTTTTGTCGGTACGATGCTGCATGGTGCATATGGATGATTCTTGTAATTTGTTGCAGTGAGGAGGGGATGGAGGGATTTGGGGGCATGATCGGGTCGGGTCGGATCTGTTAATAGTTATGGTATATCATAGTGCTCTTCATTCCTTCAAACTCGCCGCTTTATTTACTCGTTCGCCTTATTTACTTGTTCTGTACACGAAACTCTGAAATTTCACACGAGAGAGCTTCAACACTCAGGATCTTACCCTGCCCTTGCCTTTCGATTTTGTAACCGGTGCCTTTCCCGGGGCCCGAGCTGAAACCCGGCTCAGGGCGGGCGAAGAACCCGCGAAGCTACCCGTGACCCGGCTCAATCTGGGTTTTTTTTTTACTAGGGTCGTCGGAGGATTAGGTTTCTCCGATGGTTATAAAGTGGGTGTCTTCGCAATGAGATTTGTCAAAAGGTTTGGGGGGAGGATGCAAGTGGATGTTGGCTTTGCATAGGAAGGAATAATAACGTGGACGAGGGAAGATCTAGAAGCCGTACAGTTAGGTGCGAAGGGGTCGGCGTGGCAACAATCCGAGTCCCAGCTCGTACGAAGAGACCCGACCCGACTCGTAAGCTCGCTGGTGACCACATAAAAGAACTCCGAATACTAGACATGACTTCAGTTCGTCGCGTGGCGCAAGACTTGTTTTTATGAAAGTCTCTTGTCATTTTTGATTGAACTCCCTTTGTTACGTATCGTTAGCCGATTCCCCCGGTCTTTCCTACGTCAGATCCGGAGGTCAGGGGTTCGATCCTCAAAAGCCGGGGGTTTAATACGACACATGGGTCATTAAACGCGCGCACAATTAAAAAGAGAAGAACAAGAAGAACAAGAAGATTGGCAAATGGCAAATGCTACTAGGGGATTTCATTAAATGATCTCTGAGTGCTGTCTCTCTTGAATTCATGGTCGATAGAGAAGATCCGAATATTACAACCATGTCCAACCATTCCTTAAACTCGAGGAAACCTTTGTTTCCCATGCTTGTACACTATTTGCTTATAAATGAGCAAAGACTAATTCGACCGACATCGAAATTGATGATCGCCCGAGCGACGAATTTAAGGAACTCGGCGCGATAGGCTCCCTGGCGAAATGACTGGATAAATGGCGGCAAGGAGTGTCCCAATCTGTGAGGTTGCTTGCCAAATTCTCTCATCGTGTAAAATAAGGTTTAAGCCACATGCATTATTAGATTAGAAAAGGCAATCCCAATCTTTACTTGGAATTTAGTGTCTTAGACAAACGATTAAGCAGCAGTGGGATTTTTTTTGTCCTACGTGGAAATACCTTGGCCACTTAGATAACTCGATCACATGCAAACACGGACGTGCCCATCAACCCTCATGACGGATTGGACAGGTTTTTTTTTTTTTTAAAGCTGAAAAAGACCACGTTTAATTAGAGATTGATGCGTCTCAAATTGTCATTAAGCGAACGCCCTTTTGGTGAAGATGATAATTACCTTTTTTTCACTTTTTTTTATTCTTGCATGTTGATATTTAGGTGGACCGGTCGAGAGAAACCTAAGAGTTCAGGAGCAAGAACCTCGGGTCGGGTGATGGATGTGAGAGCAGTTTAAATTCGTTAGTTCTTTTGGATCACCTCTAGATCGATCCTAAGGGGTTTGTTCTTAAATTAATTAAGCACCGCAAGATTTAAACAACTAATTCATCAGGGAAATCATTAAAAAAAAGGTCTTAGACTTATTGCACTTGTATCAATTCGGTTTAATCTTAAATCTTTTGACGATTTATTAATTTAGTTCTAAGCTTTTCAATTGTGTCAATTTGGTCATCCCGGCAATTTTGATCCAAAACGCTAACGTGGCGGTTTAGTCAACTTTGGTCGTCCTCCATGATATGGCCGGAGTTGTAATACTTGTTTGTTCTTTTTTTTCTCTTTTATTTTTTTTTTTCATTCTACTTTTCTTTTTCTTTTCCTCTTTTTCTTCCAACTGGTCTGGGCAAAGTTGTCGGCCCTTGCCCAAACCAGCCTATGGCTAGCGAGGATTGGCCGGTGACCTCGCCGGCCAACTATTGGAAAAGAAAATAAGAAAAAAAGAAAAGAAAATATTCAAAACAAAAAATGATCATGCCAAGCAGCAATCATGCAACATATGATGGCTGGGGCCAACTCAACTGCCATATTAGAGTTTTCTAGCCAAAATTGGTCGAAAGAATAAATTGACAAAATCTCGAAATGTTTATGACTAAATTGGTAAATTGTTAAAATATTTATGTCTAAATTAGCACAATTAAAAGGTTAGGACTAAAGTGGTAAATCGTCCAAAATGTTTACGATAAAATTGGACAATTTTAAAGATTTATGACCGAATTGGTATAAATGCAATAAGTTTAGGATTTTTTTGATATTTCTCCCTATATCATCTCACAAGACTTCATTGATCTAATTTACTCAAGTTAAAAAGTTGCACGAGATAATAATATCCCGCACGCAAATAGCGTTCGGTGGGCGATTAGCTTAGGCTAAAATATAATTGACTTAGGTCTTGATAATATATATTAATCACCTTTTTTTATTTATTAATAATTGATAAACGGAGGAGGATCGAGATAATGGGTCCAATTGAAAATCAGTATGAGAGAACGTAAAGACAATGGTTACGACTAAGTTAATTTGTATCATATTCTATACTTTAAGGAATAAATACCAAGGTGGGTCGATCAATTTAGCTATTTGACGCATTGCACGAGTTGACAAGACTTTTGTAGAATCAATCACGCAAACGACTTGCGACATTGGCGCGAGGTGGCGGTGTCGCAATCGAGCATGACTTTTCTTTAATTAATGACAATTATGCTAATTCAGCTTTGCAAGAAACTCCCTCTCCCTCTCCCTCTCCCTCTATGCTTGTAATTAATTGAAAAAAGAAGAAGAATTTTCCTTTGCGCGGCCGAATTGATCGTTCTAACTGTGCCTATAACTTCATTTAAGTAGACCGAAAGAAAGGTGGCATTAGCTTATGACGGTAACGACGCTTACGCGATTGTCGTTAATCCGATACTTGATCAATGAAAGATATGTTTATTATTTCTTTTGACGCGAGGAGTGAGTTTTATAATAACGTTGGTGGAACTATATATGTTGTATCAGAAATGACAACTGTCAAAGTTAAATATTTTTGTAACTAAGGTGAGGTTGGATTTTTGCGATTAGTTAAGTAATTAATTTGGTGGCTGAACCCAGCCTTGTGGGACAAGGCAAAGGATTACATTGGAGAGTCAAGGACAGACGAGATCGCTGGTTTGGACAACCACATTGCATGGCTGTCCAAATCTCACCGTTCCGGAAAAGGAATAAAATTTTCGTTTACGGGAGAGATTTGTTTGGACAAGGTGACTGGTGCTATGACGTCAGCAACGAAAGCTACGTTATATATATATATGGGAAAATGTTTGTTGCTAGCTTTGAATTGAATGGTTGGTGGGAGCCGGAGGGAAAGGTGTTTCATGTGACGGGTAACATATCGCGGGTGCAAATGAAAAGATTGAAAATCTGAAACCCTGGTTCGGATCGTATCGGACCGGCCGGAAGTGGCCGGTCAATCTTCGGGCAGCTCTTATGGTCATCTGGCGGGCGAACTTCGGACTTTGCGCTTTGCACCGGAAAGGCTAGGCTCGAAATATGTTACGGTGTACTTATTCTTAATGTTTGGATAGAACAAATGTGGAAAAAATGATTGATTTTGTGATATAATGACAATGTTTTTCCAGGTGTGGGGCTCCCTAGTCACCCCCACCCCGGTCGTAGAAGTGGACCAACTAGAAATTTTCTGCTCATTGGAAGAGTTAGTTGTTAGGAACTTTGGCAAAAAAGGAGGAGGAGGAGGAGGAATCAAGATAAGTATATAAAAAGAAATTTTGTAGTTAGGAACAATATCTAGAGATGCACATTTGTTGGGAAAACATTCTAAAATGATTATTCGTCGTGCATCTTTGAGTGGGCCAAATCGAAAATGACATTGATAAATTGTCGCATGCAACTTGGACGTATATGTGGATTAATTTTCCCAATTGGCAATATAAAGAAAAGCATGAGCACCCGATCGCGACGATATGAGGATTTTTAACTTTACGGGAGCGGACTTGTTGGGGGATATCAACCGTTCGCTCTCTCACTGACCAGCAAGAGGTAGATCGGCGTTTTGAAATTTGGCGAGAAATTCACATGATTGTTGGTGTCCAGTTAGGAACGTGTATGGCCATCTTCTCCCCTGGTAATTGGATCGATCACTTGATTCTACGGAAAGATAGCATTTTTAAGACACTGTTAATGCTAAAATTGACGTATACGCCGCTGCTATCGACTTAATTTAACAAATTTAACGAGTTCAGCAAAATCATTAGAAAAAAAAGGGTCATTCGGGTGAATGTGAAACGGGTTTGGATAGGGTCGGAAATCTTCTTGTATGCACTCGAGAATGGGACAACATCGGTTAAATAGGTCGACATGGTCCACCCCACCCCAGCCATGGCCCATCTGATTTCGACTCGACCTTGGTCCATCCACCGTCGAAAAACACCGCGTTCGAGTTCTCGATCCAGACGTTTCCGAATTTTTGCGAGCCCGATAAGAAGCAGATAAATGTATCCTCGTGCATCGTCCGCTTGCCACTGATTCCCATTCGGATACAATTCAACGTCGAGAGCAAAAGTTAGCGACGATTCGGAGGAGCAGAACTAAGGGAAAAAAATGAAAAAAGGTCAAAGGC
The DNA here is from genome assembly GCA_021437795.1 of Rhodamnia rubescens. Lineage (NCBI taxonomy): Eukaryota > Viridiplantae > Streptophyta > Magnoliopsida > Myrtales > Myrtaceae > Rhodamnia > Rhodamnia rubescens. The sequence continues at coordinate 1,574,063 of JAILYA010000008.1, forward strand.
GATGGGCAAAGAAGGAGGCACTGCTTCTGATCGTACGAGTCAGTCTTGTCCTTTTCCTCCTCTTTGACTGGCGCGCTCCTCCCCCACATGATTCCCGCGTCTTGACTCCCTCCTCCGCCGTCCGATGGCCCCCCCACCCGCCAGATCCCACGGCCCGGACCAGGCAGCGGCTGACCGGGAGGGCTCGGGTCCCACGCTGGGGTCCGCGTGACGTCACCGATTACGTGGGATTCTTTTTGTGGGGGCAGTTGTGAAGTGATAATGAGGAGGGAGGGGGGGTGGTAACTGGTAGCGGGGGAGGGAGGTTGTTGACCTAGATACGCGACAAGAGAATAGTTGGGGTCAAAGTCGTCGGGCGACGACGTGGCGTTTGACCTTTTGGGCCCATCCACGTCGGACTGGGCATTTAAAGAAGGGAGGCTCCCTCCCTGTTGTCCTTTTAAATGTTGCCACCCGCTGCGTCGTTTCGGGATTCCCCTGGGCCGACACGTGACCTCATGCTCGCGATCGCAGGTCGTCACCGGTCATCACTCCTGGGGTTTGACTCCTGGTTTCATTTTTGGGCTTTGCAAAGATAGATTCTAGAGAAGTCTGTGTGATTTCATGAACTTAAGAAGACTATTTAGTCAATTACAATCTTTCGGACACAGAGCCCAAATTTACATGATACGAAAGAGTTGGTTGGGCTGGCTGGCGTCCCTCGTTCGCACAGGCCAATGGGGAAAAAGTCGCGAGACTCGACAGCGTGTATCTGGACCTTCTCTTCCACCACCGTAGTACAGGCATTCCCATTGGAGTCGGATTTGCAGCATTTCCGGCAACTTCGTGTTTCGGCCCACCCTATAGCAGTGCTTGGTAGCGTTTGTTCTCGTCCACCATGGACATTTTCCAATAGCAATGCAGCAGATAAAGCCGAGCAGATTAGCGATGCCGTTACTTGCTGCACAGGACGGATGGGAACCTCTCCGCCGCCTTCGTATTTTCTTGCGAGACTCGAGCGCCCAGCAACTTGCGAGATTCACCAAGATGAGTCGAGGCTGGTGTGCGAGAAGGGAAAAGTACAAGTTTGATGAAAAGAACCTGTATAAACATTTTCTCAAAGTTCATTGTTGCGGTAACAAAGTTCTCTGAGCATGTTATAGAACACAGCAAATAACGGGTAATAACAGTTCTTCTCGCGCCTCGATACCACGCCAAAAGGTGAAGGCACGTAGATAAAGCAGCATTTTTCCTGAAGGTTGCCGGTCTTTGTATTCCTACATGCCAGAACCTCAAGCTCAGCATACTCCGGAGCAGAGATAGTAATGTCTCCTTTTCCACTCAAAAGAACATCAGACAATGCTGAAAATGGACTGACATGATGTGAAAATTAGAAACACAAAAAGTTGTCGGATTGGCTACATCCGGAATCGAAATGTATGAATTCCATGACTCGAAGCTTAGAACACTACCAAATGGATAGAAAGAAATCTTACACCACAGACCAAACAAAGACAAATGCTTGAGACATCTTAATTGAACACATCTTTTCTGCTTTAGCGCCCCAAGCTATGTAACCCATTCAGCAAATATACAGCAAAACTGAATCACCTTTCCCCGCTGGCGTCACGCCGTGCTTTTAAGTTCATAGCAATGTTTCTTAAACCACAATGGAGACTAAACTAAATGAGTCCTTGGCATGCAAGTTTAACAGAATGATCCATCTGGCTTGTTAAGATAACTCAATGCTAAATATTATGCTCAAAGCCGACTTCTCCCCAGTTGAGATGGCTAGGGTGTTTGGCATGAAGCTTGTGGTCATGAGTTCAAATCGCCTTTCTGGCAATTTTTACATTCTCTCCCCCATAAAGGCAGTGCTTAAATAACTATTTAATCTTGGTAAATGAACAAAGGCACACAACTCAGTTGGCTGAGCATTTGTGCAGTGTCAAACAGATCAGGGGTACAACCCCTTGACCCGTACCCATATTCTCAATTTGTACATCTCCCAGATCCAGAACCAGTTCCCAGTGTTCAACAGTTTGACCAACATCCGGTTTTGACTGGTTCGATGTCTGGGTGACTTCATAGTAGAACAGGACCAGACCAGGCTCCTGTACCTAGCTGAACCGGCCAGTCTAGTTTGGTTTCCAAAGAGTGGGTAAGTAAGGGACGATAATGTCCTCTACCAGCAGTTAAAAGACCTGCCAATGTTCAAACATCATATGATTCCTCACCGTTCCAAATACCCAAGAAAACTCTTGCAACAACTCACCATTTGTCTTCTATCAGGAAACCATAAGGATTTTCCATTACCCAAAAGATACGACACTTGTAAAGCCTTGTCATGCGCTTCGAAGGAAAAAAACGAGGGCATCATCACAGGTTCAAGCGTAAATGAATAAAAAGAAAATCATCAACCAATTCTTTTTATTCATTTCCATTGGGTGCTACATATCCTTACAAGCATCATTTTGAAAAGATTTGTCCCTCCTTAAAAAGTCTATCTGTAATTTCACAATGCTCCAAGGCTGACAATATACAAGTTACCCATTTGACTATCATTGAAAATGGGGAAGATTTCAAATAAGGACCCCAAGTCCTCTCATTTTCTCAAATGAGGACTTGAAGTGGTCATTATTTCAAATAAAGTCATAATGTGCTTTCTTTGTTTCAAATAAGGGCTTGAAGTGGCCATAGCTATTTCAAATAAGGGCTCGACCTTGCCGGCCGACCAAAAATTCTGGCCGATCAAGGGCATTTCCGTTAGAATACAATTTTAACCTAATTTTTAGTTAAACTAAATTAAAAATAAGTGTATGAGTGAAAAAAAAAAGGGAGATATAGGTGGGAGGGTTGCCCTCCCGCTTGTGGTCGCCGCCCCACCTTTGGCGGGGCTGCGGCCATGGCCAGCGACCCCGCTGATCGAGTGGCCCTTGCCTTGGTCCGGGTCGCGGTCGCCAGCGCCCGCCGAGGCGCCCGCCACCCCACCGATGTTGGGGCGGCCCCCACAGGCGGGAGGGCAACCCCTTCCCACTTGTTTTTCTTTCTTTCTTACTTTTTTTTAATTTTATTTCTTGGAAAAACAGAAAAAAGAAAAAAATATAGAAAAAAAAAATACATAATAAAGAAAATGACAAAAATGCCCCTAATCAATGGTGAGTTAGGCCATTTTTTGAAATTGATATGATCACTTCAGGCCTTTATTTGAAACAATGCCTACTTTAGGCCTTTATTTGAGACAATGAAGACACTTCAGGTCTCTATTTGAAACAAAGTTAACTTTAGGCTCTTATTTGAGAAAATGAAGAGACTTAAAGCTCTTTTTGAAATAATTCCCTTGAAAATGCATAAATTCCATGATACTGAGGTAAATACTCTATTCCAATTCTCATAAGCCGACAGTCCTGACAAGATTACTTGCCTAACAACTCTTGCCAATGAATGCAATCATATACAGTTCACCTGGCGAAACAAATCTCCAATACATGTGCGAAAGGCAGACATCCTGACTTCTCATTAGGACAAGTTTACTTTGTCAGGAGACTCAAATCTGCAGTAAGTAGACGTAGGATAGTGAACATCGAAGGGATAGCTATGATTGTTATAGAATTCACGTAGTTTTGAGAAAGAAATAATCTTGAAATACATGCTTCCTCATTGGATAACTAAGTTTTCCTAATGATAATATAACACAAGCGAAAGTCAAATATAAAAACTGCTGTGCTGCACCCTCATAGCTCGATGAAATACGAGTCACGGCAATTGCGAATTACCAGTAAATGGGATCCCTGAATGGAAGCTCCAACTACCATTTTAAAGCAAAAAACTCCAACTACCATTTTGAAGTAAAGGTAGGAAAGCACACAAAAGCTAAGCATGTCGTTTTAATTAGAGAGCAGTAGCTATTTCTTGCATCACATGCAACTTTCTCTGCACACTACAGCTCAAATTCTTCAGCAGACTAAACTGAATAGACCTGATCTAGTTATCCAACATATGAACCACATCTTATTTATTTCCAGTTACTTTCGTTAGTCACTTCGTATTCCTAAGAATAGGAGGAGATCATTGTAAACCAAGTTTTCAATTTCAGAATGAGATGTGTATACATTTCCAGAAGAAACTTCACGTTTCAGTAGAAAGAGGAATAAAGAAATGCAAATTGGGTTTTGTGGTTGATATTATGTAACTAATCGGTAAGCATCCCCTCCAGAACAAAACACAAGCTTTGCCATGACAAGATTGTCCTCTGAGAAGCTGTGATGGAGAAGCAGGATTAAATAATTTGGACTCATTTCTCAATCAACGAATAGATAGTGTAAATTCACTAGGAAAGATGGAATACACATTTGCAACAAAATAAAATCACAGCAAACTGAACAATTTAAAGAAAACAAAATCAGTATCTAGGAAAGGATTAAAAATGCATTAAAAAAACCACCACCAAACAAAACCCAACTAAGCTATTACTGCCTATGGGAGCACAGATTGAGCTGCTCATATAGAGAAAGTGAGCATGCATCAAAGACCATTGCATTGAGATCTTATCAGGATGGGAGGATTCAATATGTAAACTGAAAACATCTACTGGAGAGATTACACTCTAAAAACTTCAAAGTGGTATTCGCGAAATGGCAGGGCAAGATGCCCAGGTTTTATTGTGGAACTAGTAATTTTCTATGAAAAAGCACTTAGGAGTGACAAGATTTCAAAGCATGTCAGAGATGCATCTTAATTACGAGACACTTAAGCAAATGTTATTCTAGAAGAATGCACTCACCATGGAATGACTACTTCAGCCCGTACTTCAACTTTATCTGAGTAAATCCCAATCATCTTAACATCCAGTGAAACGAAATTATTAAGCAACTCATCTCTATTGAAAGCATGTGTCTGAACCATGGACTGCAACTTCATAATTCTACCACATGCATCAAGCTGTCCACTTCAATTTCATCTCCAGAAATATCATCTTTTGAGGTAAACATTGGCAATCAGATCATCTCTCAACTCCGTGACCTTCCAAACCCTCTAATATGGGAACTACCCAATCTCCCTCTCTTTTATGCCCTTCATCTACACTATAAACCAAATTGTCCTCCTCAATAACCGATAATACCTTAGTGTTCCGGCGTCTTAACAGAAGGAGCTCCAACATTTTCCAGCGAACACCATAGATGGGATTTGGCTCGAGCAAACACCCTTTGCTATAGGCTTCTCTGAGAAAGACGGTCTGAGAGCTTCCTTTAGTAGATATATAGAAAATTCCCGGGTGCTTCAGGAGTAACTCACGCATGTTAACTTCCATACCAAAGTCCTTCCTGAAATGAGCTAATCTTTCCACCTCTACCATCTTCTCCACGGTTAAGCTCAACAATTCATGAATAATTGCGACTGCCCGCTTCTCAAATCGCTCTACGCCACCACAAGTGCGCACTTTTACGATTTCTTTCCTCTCATATGGCTTCACATATGGAAGCCTCTGCCAATTCTTCATCTTCTGTCTAAATCCTCCCTCGATCTTGAAACCAGTAGGGAAATTAATTGGAAAGGCGAACCTAGTTTCGAACTCACTCAACCATTTCTCTCTATACTCCTTCTCTCTCCACTTTTCAATCTCAGCCACGCCCAAATCCTCATCCCTCTCCACTAATTCCACAACCTCCAAATCAACAAGCCTGAAATCCTGAGAGTACTTGACAAGGATCGACTCTCGAAACTCTTCCAGTAGACCCAATTCCCTCCTAATCAACCTCAATGCGTGCACATGAACTCTCCCATTAACTGACATCATCAACAGCTTCTTCACTCTCTTCACGGACTCCAATTCCATACGTTTAACAACACCCTCCTCTTCCTTAACCAGTTCCTTCATTCGGCGCCTAATTCTGCAACATAAGTTCCTACGAAGCGGGTGAGTAAATACCTCGAACACGTGGGGGTGCTTGCGGACGAAGGCCCCGACGGCGACGTTGAGTCCGACGAGGCCCCTCCAGCGAGACATGAGCTGGAGCGAGACGTAGGGGCCTCTCCTGCGGGCGGACATAAGGACAAGGAGACTGATGACGGTCTTGAGGGTCTCGAGGTGGGTCGCGAGCTTGTCGAGCTTGGCGTCTCTGGTTCGGCCTTCTAAGCGAGTCTGGGCGGTGACGAGTGGTTTTCGCCATCTCCTCTGCATGAAGGAGTTGAATGGGCAGAATGGCGTCGTGGGGCCGCTCGATGGAAGCCGTGCGCCACCGACGTTGAAGACGAGTGTTCGCAGTTGCAGCATTCTCATGATTGTGAGTCTGCGACGGGTGGTTTTGCAGGGCTTTTCGAAGACACTGAAAGAGTGAAGCGGAGAGCGATCAACCAGCCATTTGACTTCGATGAATACGAACAGCCCAACCGAAACCGGTAGAAAAGGTTCCTCCTTTTTGTCCTTTTCCTTTTCATAATCTCCGATTTCTTAAGAGCAACTTTTCATGGATCAGCAACCACGTCGTACCACTCGTTAATCCTGTCTCATCTCCATCCCCATTTCAGGACGAGGTTCACCCGGAAAAATGTTGAACAGCCCACTTAAAAACGCTTGTTGATTTTTATTAAACGCGCTCTCTGAAAATGTAAAACTATTGATTTAAACTAATTAATCATCTCAAATTGCGTAGTTCTCCGATTTTCGAAACTTCTCGAAAAAAACTAGAAAATAATGCACCATGCAAGGAACCTTAAAGAACATTGGCACAGAGAGAGAGAGAGATTGCGTAGTTCTCCGATTTTCGAAACTTCTTGAAAAAACTAGAAAATAATGCACCATGCAAGGAACCTTAAAGAACATTGGCACAGAGAGAGAGAGAGAGAGAGAGAGAGATACTGTGGTAGAAACTAGAAACTAATGCACCATGCAAGGAAGAAAGCTTAAAGCAACTGAACCATCCATTCCGACATTACATCTCCCCACCAATGAACACAAGGAAGCACAATCTACCCATCAAAACCAACATAAATATGAGAAAATTACAGTCTTCCCCATCTCCTCAGCCATTAAACTTCATGAGGCGACATCAGCAATGGAAAAAATCGACTTCAAGAACATTGACCTGCAAGTACAAAATCATATTCCATAAATGGCAGCAAGTTGTCGCATTCTAGACACATTGAATAAGCTAATGATTTCGTGTGCAGTTAGCGTTTGTCCCTCAAACCTGTAAGTTAATCTCATTCTTTAGGACATGTATGGGGAGCGACGTAATCGCACATCCCTTGGGTGTGCCAAAGTGATGCTCCATACATGCCTGGTTAAGGGGGTTAGTCTAAACTCCCCACCTGATGTGCTTTGGCACTTTATATGCAGTTTCAACATTATCCCTCAAGCCTATGAGATAATCTCATCGATTTTCGTGAACTTGTTTCTATTATCTCTTACAAATGGCGAAAGGCCAATGAAAAGATCATAGAGCTTTCCTCGGGCCAAGATGACATGATCGGACAGTCTAACAACTTATGGTGACAGTACTTCTGCATTCGATTCTAGTCAGCTTCCTTACAACAGATCAACTCTGAAGTTGTTCATGAAAAGGTCTATGCACAAAGTTGCAAGATGACACAACTGGCTAGTGGAAGATATAATCACAGCCACCACCCACCCACACGAGACCTTTAGATGCTTGAAATTTCGAATAAAAACTATCCGAGAAATCAGTGAACAAGCCTTTTTCCAAGGAATTTACTGTGCAAGACTTTACAAAAGCTTTCGTGCTAAAAGCTCTTCAAATCAAACATCCCTGTTGCATCTACACTGATGGTGGTCTGAAGCTCATGAAAGTGCAAAACTATGAAGTTGCTAGTCTGCTTCTAATGTTTTTGTACAGTACCTACATTGAAGAAAATCTTGACTGCCACAAAGCTGCTCTTCCATTCCGGTTGTGAACATACAATAAGGCACCAAATCTAGAGAAGTACTTTTTTTCACAAGCAACAAACCATTCAAAGGTGCATTTGTATGTTAGTGAAGAAACAAAATTTCAGCTGATATCTGCAGACTGATTACTGTCCTCCAACAATGATCAAAGACTGGCATGTCTTTCGTGCGCTTTGATAGACTTTCTTGTGAGAATATCTAACTATTGGAAGTGAATTGTGAACTCAAAGTCTAATTCGTCATTTGATGAACTGATAGTTACTCTTTCTATCAAATTTGTTAGTATAAGGTAATCTATGCATCAAACTAATGGCCATCACCACAAAAAGAGAGAAGCAATGAATGTCTTTTATTCATAATCTTAATTCTTTATTCTGATCAGAAATTGCACTTTCGAATGGCAACATCAACTATGCAGCGAGCCTTCACAAGGTTAAAGTTGTTCCTATGTTCTTGGTTGCATAACACTAGATGCTGCATTGCTATAGGCAGACATCCTCTACAAGCGTAAACTTCTTAAAAAAACCTCAAAAATAGTAGAACTCAGATGATACATGGGCAAAACTTAGAGCTCATTACAAATTGCAACAAGCAGCGAGGAAGTAACTACCTATTTAGGAAGAATCTCTTTATGAGCTTTGAATGATAGAATCACATTCCAAACCAAAGCAATAACATTAGCGGCAAGGACCTGAAATTATATCCATTAGATAAGATCTGAGATATATTCAAGAAGCAAACCTAAAGTAATAGATAAGAACTCTACCAAAACATCATCTACCAGAGCTATTCATGAAAATGGAACTCGAGAAATTTTTTTAGAGTGCTAATATATATGCATGACAGACCAATTAAGAGCAATTACTTTTTCTCTGCAAAGGCAAAGGAACTTATCAGTTTGAACGTGGCGGGCAGGACCTCATAAAATCATAAATCCAGGTCCTTCACCAATTCTTGTCCTTACTTCCAAATATACTAAAAGATTTCGTTATATATGAACACCACCATAAAAAAATTTATAGCAACAAACTTATAAGATAGAGCACATTATGTACTATGCTTCTGTTTTCGTATTCCAATTCCAGATTCCCTTGTGAGTCCAGATGCTGACTGATTCAAATAATTTGGCACAGAAATTTCATCTTTCCTGCTGGAAACGTGTTAGTTACTTTATTCTTAAATACTTTTACATGCAAGCTTACGAGTATTTGGAATGATTCCCTTCTTAATGGAAAACATGGACGGATTCTAAATAAATAAGTCTAACAAAAGTTTCAGATACAAGGGCAGGTAGAACCTGAAATTGCTGTGGGACGAAACGGAAATTGAGAAACTGGAATGGTATCCAGAGCTTCCAATTTGCTAGAACAGCAGAAAACCATTCCTACAAGTAAAAGAACCATCATAAGAACCATGATACATATGACATAGATAGCACACATTTTATTAAACACCTGTGTCGACACAAGTTTGCTAAGAGCCTAGAACTAACATTTGTTCCCTTTCTAAATATTGTATGAGTTCCAAATTCAAATTGAACACCTCTTGGGGTAATGCGCCTGACCAAAATGAGCAACACTTTGCTAGTGGCAATAATGCTTCGAGTTGATTGTACACAATCAACGCCATTCAAAATATCTTCATTGATAGGAAGACAGATAGACTATGGGCCCCTGGGGCCAGGGGGGGGGGGAGGGTGTGTGTGTGTTTGGGTGGAGGAGAACCCATACATCAAAGGAGCCCAAAACTAATGCCATTTTGAAAAAAAGTTTCAACCAGAAGGGACCTCAAATACAAGACAAATCATCCAATAAATCAACCTATGTATTTTCATCCATAAGCAAGTTTCCACTCCGTCAGAGCACTTCTGCTCTGCTACTTCCAAATGAACAAGAATTTTCCGTCAAAGGCATTTAAAGATATATTTTGCAGCACATTATGGGTGTGTATTTGTACGACTTAGGCTTTTGAGAAAAACAGTCGTTCAACATAGTATGACATCAAGGGTTCGACCTAGACACTCCCTCTTGTTTTCATTATGCCTGTTACTCACCTTTGTCCTACGGTTGTTGTATGATGTGGTCAGGTCCACCTACTGTGTTACAATTGTAATGTCTGGCTTCATGCAAATGAGGAGTGCTAAGATACTCGATAGAAGCGACAACTAAAGCTTGGAAAAAACAACTGTTTCACCAAACAATACATTTAATAGGCTGCAACAAGATAACTACATACTGGTTTTTCCTATTAGTTAGTCAATACGTTAGTACCAAAACTGACTTCGAAGATATGTGTCCCACCCAAATATTCGGTTATACTATATCAAAATAATAATGACTTGGTAATTTGATCCTTTACTTCATAATAAAAATAGCTAGGTATAAACCAGAGAGGATCCAATAATGTCGCCTTGTCACGCTAAGTGTGACACCTTTAGATTTTTTTCACCCTTGATGTTCTGAAGACTTTCACTTTCCACCTTTATCTCTCCCTTTGACACACCTGAATCCTTACAACCAAAGAAAAATGAGGAGCATCTCAATGTCATTTAAGCATTACCTGTTGCAGCTTGGGAACAACATCTGATGGCCTCCCTTCCAGTGTTACCAACGTAGCTAGGAAAACACCAATGAACAGAGGGGAGAAAATGAACTGCACAAAAGTTTGATCACACTTGGACTTGATTCATTAGCAAAATATCAAGCTGAATGTTCAATGACCTCATAAAGAACCTAGTCATCTATCTTAGAGATCAGACTTCGCCGAATTACCTGATCAAGTAGAAGGCGCAAAAAAGCTCCCGATGCTCCAGGCACAGTTACTAACCGGCTCAAGTATAAGTACCTGCAGGTGCACTGGATGGTGTCATAAAATGCAGGGGATAGAGCTCCATAGAAGCACAGGATAGTTTATCTATGCTCTGCTGTTAAAGCAAGATGGGTTCAAGTGATTGCACTAGCCATTCCTATATATCATCCAAGTACATGCAGCATAACTAATGGAAAAACTAATCAAAGTTGAGACCAAAATATTCCAGTGTTCGCCCAGCAGACAAATGCAGATTACACCGCATTAGTAACCACCAGACACCCGAGATACATTGTTTCTGCCATAAGATTTTACAGAAAATAGACGGACAATACCCAGAGGAAGCATTGACTAACTGCTTAAGTAGACAAAAGCAATGCCTCATTACCAGAAGTGCAGCGTTGGACCAACCAACACCAGCCCCAAAAAAGTAAATAAGAAGCTTCTTTTCAGGTCAAATGATGGCGCTTGATCAATCACAAGCTGCTTCAAAAAAGATCGAGATTTAGTATGACCGAGTGTAAAACCTCATATTGCAGTTGAAGTGCTAATTTTTTCCGGCAATAAACACAGATAAAGGATATCCAGATCACCACCTACTAAATACAAATCTGGGGGCTTAGAAACACTGACCACAATGGAAGTCCTTCACTAAAAGTTATAAACTTAAAACAGTTCCACGACCTGTCTAATCACCCTGGAGAGTTCATCAAGACTGATGCATCAAGTGGTAAGTAAAGAATTTTCATATGCAATCAATAGTTTTCAAGTATCTTCCTATCGCGTTCATATCTCGATGGATGGAAAGGCAAATAAATTGTTTAATGATATGAAACATATAGGATCAGAGCTAATCATACAGCCATGGATCTTCAAAACATGTCAAAATTATGGCAAAGTCTAGTATAACAACATTGGAATAGGACCTAGAAGGGCAGGAAATAATATTTTACTAATGGTTGCCGCTAAACAAAGTCTACCTGGCAGATTAAATCTCCAAGGAATGTTAGTAATGCAGAAGTCACCGCTTTTGTTACCACCGGATATTTTGCAAGTAGGTTCAGATACCTGCAGTATGAAAATTAAATCAGAAGAAATGGTTTTTGAATGGCTCACTTAAACAGTACAGACAGTCAGACAGTCAGACAGGTGCCTGAGCAAATGGAACCGTATACTGCATTGAATGACCTTACTGCAGTCAGTCTACTCAAGAATAAATGAATTGTACAAGATAGACATTTGCAACAAGAATAACAGCAAAATCATATATTAAAAAGATGCTAAGTTGACGATCTCTCCCTTCGTCTTGAAGTGATTTTTGTTTTTACCACCTCTTTTTCTGGATTTGCCTCTATGAAATTAGAAGTCATGTCTCTTCTCAGTGCCTTAACTCATCAAAGACAACATGGAGTAAGTAACTTTTGCTAGAACACTCCTTGATCACCCACGCTGCACAAAGAAACTTTGCCTTGCTGCAGTCCTAGAACTTACAATCATGAAAACACTGACTATGCCCTGCCCCAGCATCCTTAAACCACTACATAAAGCCAATCATCAAAACGCTTTAAGCAATCAGATTATGCATTATAAGCCACTAAGGTCCACCACAAGCTATGAAATTCTGTTTTCTGTAGCCAACAAAAAATTAATGAGAGAAGGCACAGTAGGCAAAAAAATTGCAGTTTTACCAAGAAAGCAAGGACCAGTTGTTTCCACTGTTCCCCCCGCCTCCACCACTGTCACCTTCCCCTCCTCCTCCGTAATTCTTGTCACCAGAACCTCCGTAACCACCAGTTCCACCAGACCCCGCGTCTGAAACTGCCGAAAACCGGGCCCGGTTGAAACCCAGTTGTCCGAACCCAGTTTCAACCCCACACGAGTCCTTAGAAACACCAGAACGGCCACAATTCAGAGGAAAGGCAGGATTTTGACACGAGGAAGAGCTCCAGAACCTGCTTTTCTGGACCGCTTTCGCATGAACTGGGGCGAAACGAGAAGGGTGGGCGCGAGAAAGACCCACCAACCGGAACAAGGCTGGGGATCGCCAGGTGATGCTACCGGTGGACGGGATCATATCTTTTGCGATTAAAGATCGATTCTTGTGAATGGACTTTGAGAGGAAAGCTCGTGGGGGGGTTTTGTGAGGGTTTTGGACAGCAAAGGCTCTTAGCCGAGGTTGCCGCAACATGGCGCGGGAGACGGTACAATGCAGCTCCTGCTTGCCGGCTCCACATTCACAATTGGAATTTTATTTAATCCTTATAATAATCTGAATCTAGCCATGGTTTTATACTGTTTCCCTGTTTTTTCTGACAAAAATTGAAAAAGGGAATCCAATTCATGCATGAGGGAAAGTTGTCGCAACCGGACGGGACAGAAATTGAGAAGAGCACGAAACAATTCATGCTTGTCTTCTCCATGGAATGTAAGAAATTGAGCTCTGGGAGTCGGCAACTAGGCCGGTTTACAAGGAGACGAGTCCGCTTTCTTGTTCTATACCCTGAGCCGGCGGTTTTATCAGGTTTCCTGGAACCAAATCGATTTTGAATCGACTTGCTCTGAACCTAAGTAAGTTCTCTTGCTTTTTTTTTTTTTAGACAGAAAATACTTATTGAAATTGAATGTGTTTGAGATATCATTCTCAACTAGGAAGGATTGTATTCATGTTTGATACATACTTACTACATACATAATGAAATGGAACTTATGAAATAGGATTAATACCAAGAAAAATATCAAATTTGTACATTTATGACAATTTTGCCCCAAACATTTTTTTGACCACTAAAAATTTAGGTACATCTATAACAATTTTACCAAAAACTATTTTTTTAACTACCAAAAATCATAAACCCGAGTACATACGTGACAAATTTACTACAAACTATTGACACCGAAAATAAATTTACCTTCCGTTAGTTTTCGTTAAATTTTATTATCAAATTTGATTTGATAGATGACACGTGCAAGCTTAACCTGGTGTATCCATTTGAGATTTATACCCTTTGTTTATCACATATGTATCAATTTGAGATTTTTGGGATATTAAATCAAATTAACGGAAACTAACGGATGGCGAATTTATCATAGGTGTCCAAACTTATCACAAGTGTACTTGGTTCGGGATTTTTGGTGGCCAAAAAAAATTACCCGGGGAAAATTTATCACATATGTAGCAGTTTATGGTTTTACGTTATCGGAAAAATAGTTTGGGACAAATTTGTAACAATTGTATCGGTTTGAGATTTTTGATCAAAAAAATAGTTTGGGGTAAAAATTTATCACGGGCGTCTTTGAAATTTTTCGTGGTATTAACCCTATAAAATAAAAATCCCGGATGATTCTAAGGTCACTGGAGTTGCCCATTCCAAAAACTAGGGATAGAACCGACATGGTAAGAGCTATTAGTAGTGTCTTATAGGGGTGATCGGTTCCTGTTCGGTCCGGTTCCCCTCAAGAACCGAGAAACGGACCGGTAGCTCCGGTTCTCAATTTTTCGGAAACGGGAACCGGACCACCGGTCTGTCTTCCCGGCGGTTCCATTTGATATGACAAGTGCTAAAAAAAATGCACCATTCTTGGACGTCTTGGTCTAGCAAATATAGAGGTTGAACATAAAAAAATTTCGAAGTTCATTTCTTGAAACGGGTTTTTCAAGGCAAAGCTAGGAACTTTTTTGCAAGATTGTTTCCAAAATGTACATGAGATTTAAGCAGAAACGATCTCCCTTCGGGTCAAAAAAGGCCTAGGAACTAGTTGAGGCAAGATCGAGATGGAGATTTCGTTTGAGGACTAAAAAGGCAAGATCGAAAAAACTCTATGCGCATGGAGTTTTCTTGATCAAAATATAAAAAAATTCGATCGGTCCGGTCCGGGCGGTCCGGTCCTAGGGGACCCTAGAACCGGGAACCGGACCGCTCCCTCTAGAACCGGGAAACCCGGATCCACGGTCCCGTCCGGTGCCCGTTCGGTGCGGTCCGATTTGCTCACCCCTAGTGTCTTAACCCTTTGAAATTGTTCTCTGTTTGCCATCGTCACTCACGAAATAGAAGAGACCCCCGTGTGTCCAGATCTTTTTATATGTTATGCCCGTTCCCTGAAAGCTAAGGCTAGTGGAACTGGCATGGAGTTTGTAGTTTCATATCAATCAGCAAGGGGAAAAAAGTAAAAAAAATTATTTATGGGAGTAGTCTCTTTTTTGGCTAATAGTTCCCTGGGATTAATATTTTCAGCGTACACTAAAATAACTTTCAATAAACTTAAGACCCTTTGAGACATAAAATAAAACATTCAAAGGAAAAAAATTACCACAGCCAGTTCCAGAGTGGACAAGGCCGCTGTACTCTTCTTCTCGTAGCCCTTTGCCAGAAGTCTTTCTAGAAAAGGTGCATGGGAACACGCCAAAGAACACGCCATAGCGCCATAGCCATTCCGATAAATATGTCATCGATAATTAACACTACACTCACCACCTATTTCACGGCGATGCCGATTCCATACCCTTGTGCACGTGGCTTCGGCGAGAAGATATATGAGCTGTACATTGACGTGATCGGCCACATCTCGATAATGAAGAAGACCAAGTAGGAAAACACAAAGGCAATGCACATGGCAATTACCCATGTGAGCTTTGTATGGCTATGGTCGATGACGGTGAGGCACGGTCCGAGGCAAGCGAACCGGAGGATCAACCCATTGATGTTGCTAAGCAACAATAGTTGCCATCTGACCCGGTTAAGGAGGAAGGTGGCGATGAGAATGTACACTATCTTGCAAAGTCAACCATGATGTTCGGTCTCCTCTAAAATGCGAGGCAGGTGGATGAGAGCTTTTTGTAGGAAAAGGTAATATCGGTCGATGATGGTGAGGCACAGTCCGAGGCAGGTGAACGAGAGGATCAACCCATTGATGTTGCTCAATAGCAATAGCTGTCGTCCGACCCGGTTAAGGAGGAAGGTGGCAACGAGAATGAATACTATCTTACAAAGTCGACTACTATCTTTTGCAAGCTCTGCACTCCATGTACAGCAGAAATAAAAGCCTTCCGTTCACCTTGAACAACGGCTAAAACCCAAATAATTGCACCTAAACCAAAAGGAAATTCCCCATATAACCATAATGTAGATACAGATAGAGAAATCTTTCAGATACGTACTTGTGGCTTCAACGATAGCAAGCAGGAAGTAGAATCCGAACAAGTCAGGCTTGGAGCGGACTGGTCTTGTCAGCCTAGGTGCCGGTCTAGGCGGTGACTAGCTTCTTGAGGTCGCCGATGGTGTCGTCTCCGTTGCATTTCACCCTCACCTTCTTCCCCAGTCGGTAGTTTGGCTTTCGACAGACTAGAGCTGTCTCAGCTAGGTCGTGAGTCGATTTTGGAGAGAGAGAGACCAGGGAGTAGTCGCTCGGCTTGAAACGAGGAGAGAGAGCAGAGTAGGGTTTCTTGGTCGCGAGTCGGGAGTGACGGAGAGAGCAGAGCGGAATCGCGTGTCGTCGAGAGGGAGGGAGGGAGAGAGAGCAGAGAGTGAATAGTGAATAGAGACCGAGAGAAGGGCAGAGAGCCCGTCACATGAGTGAGATGGGAGGAGAAGAGAGACCGCGAGTGAGAGTTCAAAATTTGGACTGACAGGTGGGCTCGCTTCGGACACGTGTCGCACATCCGAGAGAATTGGCTTTTTTCGTGATAGTGGAGAGAGAAACGCCAGCTCGTTTCAATTTTTCAGACAAGCGGCCCCACAATTGCCACGTGTCGCACTCTGACTGGTGAGTTAAACGACGTCAGACTTACCAAGGCTGTATGCAATATTTTCTCCCGACTAAGACCGTAGCCATGATGGATTCTTAGGGAGTGCATGAAAACACTTCTCTCCGGAGAAATCAACTTACGATCGAAGTTGATTTACACACTCTTTTTCTCTCAAAAGGAAGAAATTGATATTTACCATACCCAATGCTCCGATCAGTAATTAAAAAAATTCGTTTAAGTAACGATTGAAAATTTCTACTTTTGAAACATTATTAGAAAAATTTTGCACTAACCGTTCCTAATGTATCAGGTGGTTAGAAGCGTACTTGTGGCCCAACGATAGGAAGCAGGAAGCAGCTCGACAAGTCAGGCTTGGGCGGCTGGGGTGCCGGTCAGCGGTGGGTGTGGGCAGGGGGAGGGAGGCGATGGGTCGCCCTGTTGCGGTCGGTTGGTCGGTTTCGACAGACTAGAGCGTCTGCAGGTCGCGAGTGGAGGGAGAGAGGCAGGGAGTAGTCGCTGGTGGGAGACCGAGAGGGCAGTAGGGTTTCGATCGGGTCGGGAGTGACACGGAGAGCAGGCGGAATCGCGTGTCGTTGAGAGGGAGGGCGATGAGGGA
Source organism: Rhodamnia rubescens (assembly GCA_021437795.1). Taxonomy (NCBI): domain Eukaryota; kingdom Viridiplantae; phylum Streptophyta; class Magnoliopsida; order Myrtales; family Myrtaceae; genus Rhodamnia; species Rhodamnia rubescens. The sequence goes on from JAILYA010000008.1 coordinate 1,591,115, forward strand.
GCCGAGAGTGAACAAGGAATGACCGAGGGAGGGAGGGTGTGGTCCCATGAGTGAGATGGAGGAGAAGGAGCCGAGAGCAAGAGTTCAAAATTTTTAGGTTTCTCGAAAATTGATCCGAAAATCTTTGCGATAATAGAGAGACACAATTTTTCTAGACAAGTGAAAAATCCTACCAAGTCAATTTTTTTCCAAACGAATTTCTACTTGAGTTAGATTTTTATCAAACACATTTATCCGTCTGTGATGCAATAAGAAATAAAAATTAAGACGGTAGCCACGATGGACTCTTAATGGCCACGCAGGTTGCCAGGTCGGATTTTCCAAGGCCATATTGACACAAGTTTGGAATATTGGTGAGAAAAAAAAAGGTTTATAAATATTAGTGTCTCGAAGAAAAGTTTATAATCTTTCCTGTTTCATCCCAAAAAGATTTAAAAGCATGGGCGTTCGTCCTTACTTCATAGAGCGAGGAAAAGGAGAGAAGCGAGCGTATTTTCCCCCAAAACTGGAGCTCCGTCGCCATCGTATTCAAGCGAGCTTCGACGCGTCTCCGAGAGCATCGAGCAAAACCCTAGAACACCGGTCATGCCTTCGTTTCCGAGCCCGGGCTCAGTCACCGTCTGCGAAATCAATCGCGAGCTCAGTACGTATCCTCTTCCCTTGTCGTTCAAATTTCGCGCGAGTGTTGAACCCATTCGCGGGGCTCAGGGTTTTTTCCGGGCGTAGAGCACGGGGTCCATTAATGCCTGAAATCCTGCAGTTACGGCCGATAGTCTGTCCGAGGCTCAAGCTAAAGAAACCTACGGGAAGCTGCTTGTGAGTTTTCCCATTCAAGTCACTGGGACAGCATAGGTCCATCCGTTGGCGATGTTGCCTTTAGGGTTGCTTTCGTTTTGCTGGAGTTGCTGTTCTGATTATTCTCCCATCGCAGAGAATGGTGTTCAATCCGGTCTCCTTTCAGCCTGATCGGCTGGGCCAGTCGGGACCGGAGCTCGATGCCGAGCAGCAGGTGGAGGAGGAGGGTTTGGGGAATGGAGTGGCTGTTCAAAGGAAGAACGTGGTGGAGACTGTGCAGGGGATCTTCAGTGATTATATCAAGCGGGTTTTTAATCCCTGCGACGTGAGTATCTTTGTGCCTTTTTATGTATCAATACATGATAAATATCTCGAGATTTAATATCGCAAACCGATCTTGAAAATCAAATCGTATTGCAGCAGAGTTGGCCGCCATTAGTCTTTAAACCGTTTCAAATCTTTTTCTGTTCTGCTGTGCAAAAGGTAGAATCAGATTCTAGAGTTCTGGTATGATTTTACTGCCCAGATGACTTATTAGGTCGTAGAAAATGTAGTTTTAGTCATTAGGGGAGGTCTTTTAGCTCATCCAAGTCATTCCTTCCTTAATAACAGATATCTTGAATTCAAACCTCAATGGAAAGACTTAATGTCAAAGCAACTTAAATGCACTTTGCCGGTAGATGCGATCATTTTTTGGTTTTCAGGCTACTGACATATTTATCATACTCATAGGTTAATTTACTAGCTGAAGTTGATCTAAAAGGAGTGAGCTGGCACCCGCATAAGAATATTATAGCACTTATCTCTGCTCCGAATCAGGTTCTAGTGCGTGACTATGATGATGCAGGTCCGTATCTTTCATAGTCTGTCTCCGGTGCTGATTCTTATCTTGTTACTACTGACATCCCCCATTTCCGTCCTTTGAAATGCTTGCACTGTTATCTTCAAAAGAGTGCAGGGAACCTTGTATCTTGACTCATGAGTCCCAAAAGGACGTTAAGGCTCTTGAGTGGAGACCCAATGGCGGAAGGATGCTTTCTGTGTCTTGCAAGCAAGTATCGCTAGTCATCCTTTTCTCGTTTTAAGTTTAATTGGTCATTAAGATTCTTCTATTCTTTTCAGTGTTTTTTTCATCTCATCAGCGTCACGAAAAAAATGAAATTCTCAAATTATTTATTTTTCAGGGGTGGAATATGCATTTGGGCTGCTTCTTTCCCTGGCAATGCGGCATCTATAAGATCTGGTGCTCCTTCTTTTGTTGGGACCCTGCCAAGAGGCACTGGTGTCCGATGGACTTTGGTTGATTTTCTTGGCAGTGATGCTGATGAGCAAATAACTGCACTCTCATGGAGCCCTGATGGAAGATATCCTTCACAAACTAACTAGTGAAGTTTCTTACATAAATGCTTCTCAATTGACAAAGCCATGCTACTTTTGCTTTAATAATGTTTTTACCTGATCTTCCATTTATGTACGTATTCTTAATCCCATCCCCCCCCCCCTCTCCCGGGGTGCGTGTGTGCCACCCAAGAAGGCTCCTTTACATACTTTTTGAACAATGGCTCCTTTACATACTTTTTGAACAATGGCTCCTTTACATACTTTTTGAACAATCTAACAATGGTTTTAGTAGTCACCAGATGTTACATATGTTACCATTTTTAATAATCAATTTCCAATCACAGTTTTCATAATGCATGGTGGACATATTATGTTCTTCAATATTAATTTCTGGGGGCTTTTGTACTTAGTAAGGCCAAGGCATATGTTTGAACTCTTTTGACTGGAAGAGGACCCAGAACCAGTTTTTCTGTTATCACGGTGCATGGTAGCTTGATAGCCTGTTTCCTTGACCTACCTCTACATACTTGGCATCAGCCTCCTACGAAAGCTCCTCGTTCACTATATGGGACGTGGCACAAGGTTATTGACTATTCTAATAATTCTTGTCTCATTTAGTTAATCAACTATTTTTTTTTCGCAATTACATTGAGGATATGTTCGTTTTTGCAATCATCTCTGTGGTCGTACATCTGGTGTTTCCATTTAATTTCGTAATGGCACCTCCTATAATTGGTTTCTAAGGCTCCTAGTTCCTAGTCTACTTTTTCCAGTAATCATGCAAAACCAATAATCTAGTCTTTTGCCAAATTGTATTTCTTTCCCATTGCACTATTTGTTGGTAAAGGAAATTTACTCATCACACATCTATGATGGGCTTGGCCCATGGTCATCATGCATCTGCTGGACTAGTTTTCGTAAGTTACAGCCTTAATTTACAGCCTTAAATAATTAAATTATAGTTATTCTGATTAAATGAAGCTTCAGTCACACTTATAATTGTCATATGCATAAAAAGAAGCACCTGCCAGACATTAACTCCTGGTTGCTCATATTGGAATTTACTTCCTGCCAGGGCAGCGAATGTAATGAGAGTTCATAGAGGTAGCAAAAAGGATGATAGTTCATATGATAAGACTGGGAGTAGTCCAAGCTTTAAGGTCTAAATGGTAAATTTGGAAACTAGTCTTGTTGCAATTCTATTTCGAATGCACCTCTGATTAAATTTGTAGTATTAATAAAATGATTTTTATTGAAATTGACTGTATGTACACAAACATTGAAAGACGCACACTTCTGGAGCTTGATCCATGTGGATTTAGTTCTTTAATCTAGAATCTTTTCTGGAATTCCCGTGTGCCAAAAAAGAAAATGTTCTGATGAGACTTTTATCCATCTATGTGCATGAAAAACATATGGAACAGAAATTTTAAATTTTGAAAATGATGACTATGTGGAGGTGGTTCTGAAGTTTTTGAGTGAAGAGCGATGGTCACAATGAGTGAATTTGTCGGTCAAAAACATTTCAAACAATAAATTTTCAAACAATTGCTATTTAGCTTCAAGTATGGTTCTTGAATGGCAAATTTTCGAAGTTAATAACCAAATATAATTGACAATAACTGTTGCCAATTTTTTAAAAAAGCATATAAACACATGCACGTGCGTGCACTTCTACACCCAAATTTTGGAGCTTGATCTGTATGATTTTAGTGATGGAACTTTATGTTTCTGGATTTCATTTTATCCCCCTTCCTGCCACTCATCTTTGGATCATGCTGTTGATACGGTAGTAAGTTTCTCTCTCTGAGGCATTGCTTCCTTAGTTATAACTGTTGTTTATTTGCAGGTGTTGGGACACCTATTCGACGTGGATTAGGGGGCATATCCATGCTAAAGTGGTCTCCTACTGGAGATTACTTCTTTTCTGCAAAATTGTATGGTCATAGCTATAGTTACTTTCTCTTCATGTGTGGACAAATATGGATAACTTTGTCTGTCTGATCTGGATCCTTGTCATCCTTTACAGTGATGGAACATTTTATCTGTGGGAGACAAACACGTGGACCTCTGAACGTTGGTCATCAACTAGTGGTTTTGTCACGGTGAGGAAAGTGATTTAGATGGCTTGTCTGAAAATAGGATCAGAGGATGAATAATGATGTGATGCATTGCTCGAACGCTGTGCCACAAAAAAATGTCGAAAGATTTTCCTTTTAATTCCTTGTATTGGTGCACAGTCTTTCTGCCTTAAATTAGATTCTGCTTAAGATCTGTAAAAATATGACTAGTTTTCTAGCTTTTGCGCCATAGAGAGGTAGATAATTACTAGTTTTCTAGTTTTTGCACCATAGAGAGGTAGATAATTACATGACTCTTGCAGTGAAAATTTAACTGTCACTGTTGTCTCAGAGCTGCTTGCATGTTGTAAAAGTTTGTATCAGTTTCTGCTCTAATTGTTAGCAACATGGTGATGATCCGTGTGTCTTGATGAGAATTCTGGCCAAAACAGCTGGGGTTGTGTTTGGAGTTCATGATGGGATCTGTGCGTCAAAACTCTTATCTTGCCTAGACATTGTAAAAATGTCTGCACTGTAAAGTTGACAACAGTCATATTGGTATGTTTTAACTAGTGATATTTATCTCTATCTCCAAGAAATGAGTTGTTGAATTGTCTCACTCCACTTGCGACTTATTAGCATTTATTATGGCAGTGTCTTAGTTGATTAGCATGTAACTCTTGGCATGTTTTTTTTTTTTTTTGGCAAGTGTGAAGCTGCATTGTATGTTAAGCAACTGGTGCACTTTATTTATATAGTGGTTCAATTTTTTGCTCTTCTCTATGCGTCTTTCAATTGTATGTCAGAATTCCTTGAACTTTTTTGATTTAGAGTCGTGTTGTAACAGGGGGCAACATGGGATCCTGATGGGCATATGATACTGATTGCTTTCTCCAAGTCTCCAATGTTGGCTTCTGTTCACTTTGCATCAAAGCCTCCATCTTTGGGTAACCAGTTTTGCTTAAGATATGTGCTTCTAGTCTCCACGGTGGTATTATGACCCAATAAAAAAATGAAAAATTTATGCTCCCCAATTATTACTTGTACAAACTCAAGCACCTTTCTTGTGCATAACTTACAAGGGGGAAAAGAAGAAACATAGACAAATATGATGTCTTGGCTCTCAGTGTTAGTTTACACCAAAGGGGATTATATGCGGTTTGGTGGAGCTCGGGCATACTTAATTCAATTGTGGGAAATCCTTGGAGAAACTCAATGGAGTAGATATTCCTTATAATTGCGTTACTAAGAGGGAAAACAGTTAAACTTCATGGAAGGAACTTAAACTGGGAAATTCCTGCTGATTTGAGGTGCTTTGAATCGATTGATGTATTTTTGTGACCTACTAGGCAACTTTGAAGACTTGTTCTCTTTTGTACCATTCCATTGTTAACTTGACTCATTTTACTTTTGGGTGGTGCTGTGAAGATGCGCTCTTGTTGCCTGTTGAATTACCAGAATTGTCATCCCTGCCTGGCAGGTAAATCAAGCTAGTGCAAATGTTAATGTTTGGTTAATCATGTGTCTTGGAGTGCAATATTTACTTTTTGCCCCCTCTTTATCTAATAATGTGATGATTCCTGTCAATCAGATTTTTGATAAATGTGTACCATCGAAGCAAAATAGTATGTTACATGTAACATTATGCATTCATCACATTGAAAAAAGAAGCAATTGGGTAGGACTTATTGTACCAAATGGCATGAGCTGTCTTTACTTGTGTGATAACATGCAGTCAGGGAATTGAGAAGATAGCTTGGAATGCTTCCGGCGAACGACTGGCTGTATCATTCAAAGGTGGGGATGAAATATACAGGGGTCTGATTGCCATTTATGATGCTAGAAGAATACCGGTGGTTTCTGCCTCACTAGTGTGAGTGTCAGTTAAGCAATACCTGCGGTCTTGCACATTTACTTTCCAGATGGTGAGCTTTTGTCTGTATGATTTAACTGATGTACTGACAGATTTATTCATGTTGTCTTGCGATACAGCGGCTTTATCAGAGGGCCTGGTGATAATCCTAAGCCAATGACATTTTCATTTCATGATAAATTCAAGCAGGGACCTTTGCTTTCTGTGGTAAGTCTTCACGATTATGATCTCTCTCTTGTGCTTGAGCCGATTTGGAAATCTGCCTTATTCACGGGAATCTGCAAACTCAAGCATAGTGAACACATAAAGTATTCGCTTTTGCTTCATTATGGGCAATTGTCAGAATTATGCTTTGCAATCTAATGAATTATACATATGCCGAAGCACTGTTTACCTTGACTCAAGCAGCTCTAGTTACTTGTTTCTACTGTTTGTCTGCAATTTCATGCAGTGTTGGAGCAGTGGATTTTGCTGTACCTACCCTCTCCTGTTTCGTTCTCATTCTCTTCCTTAAAGTAAGGTACTTGCTGCTTTGTGGTGGTTCACATGTTATTTCCAGTTTGATGTCAGCAAAATATCATTAGTGCTTAGAGTTGCGGAACATTGAGTCTATATTTGTCAACTTAGAGATTAAACTCTTGGTTTAGGAGGTTTTCTGATGGCAAGAATCTCAGTTTGGGCAGCGCATATTATGAGGGTGTTATTTCATCCTACTTACTCTCACCAACTCAATTGTTCTTGATTTTTTGTTGAACCTGCAACTGACTGTTGTTTATCTGGGTTCTCTATTGTGTTGGACAGTAAGCGTTGTAGCTGGCGAAGCCACCCTTCAGTTTTTGATTCTGGAGAACTTTTTGCGCAGAGCTTCTCCCCTCTCCTTGCCTTTGAGCTCTCTCATTCAAGCTCGAGACTTTGGCCATTGACACACTGATCCGACAGATGTCATGTAGGACGCCGCAAAAAATTCAAGTAAAGCTCCGCGTGGAAATTGACTTCAAACCGGAGGGCAGTGTCAGTGAAAATTTCATCTGTTTGTATGTCTTCCGAAATGACAATGCAAACCTGGAGATTGTTGTGATCCTCATTTCTTGGTGAATGGGGGCTATTCTCAGCCTTTATCTATGGTTTCCATGTGTGTCGAAAGGGAACGATGTAGAGGGTAGAAGGAAAAAAAGAATTTTTACGAATGGACTATGAGAATACCAATTTTGTCCTTCCCTGTTGGAGGCGTAGATTTGCGTTTTTGTTGAGAAGAATTTGAGACATTTTAGCTCTTCAGTAATTGATTCTTTTGCAATCAATAAGGTGAATGGCATAATGGTAAGAGAGGTAATCTGCCTCGAGCAAATTTTTGGTACAACTCGTGTTGTGTTGGTTAACTACGATGCCGAGACAATCTTTGTAGGCTGTGATGGTGGGTTCATTAACTTCGGAATATTCGGATTGCCGGTGAAACGGAGTACGTGTGGGTTAATCCGAACCTTTTGTAATTAGATTTGTTAAACTTTTAATCAGAGGAAAATAATTTCTTTGGGATAATAATCTAGATACAAGAAAAATATTTCGTTTTCAGTCATAAGCGCCAGGAAGCTTGGGTTAAATTGTCAATCTTCTCGTCTCGTTGGTCGGTCGGACAACCTTGGTGCTCCCATCGGAAGACCATGTCGCTGATCGGCTCGACGACATCCCTCAAATCAGCCTCTCTCGCTCTCCTTCCTTCTTCCACTTCGTCGTCCCCTTCCTCTCGCGCCTCCTCTCTTCCTGCCACTACTCCTCCTTCATCATCGCGTACGTCTTCTCTCTCTTTCTCAAATGCCTTGCGTTAGATAGCTGAACCGAAACTCCGTACGCCGTTCGCGCATCTCCGGCTTTTTGGCTGTTCCAACTTCCGGTGGTTGATCGTCGCGTGTGCTCGCGAAGTGGATTGCCTCGATTGTTTGCGCTGACGAATCTTTGTGTTGTGTGCCCTGTGAGAGGGCCTTAAACGTTTTGGAGGTGTTCTGTGGAGACTTCTGATATGTCTGTGTGTAGGAGGGGGTGTTTCGTTTCGCTCGTTGCTTGTTTCGGTTCATTTGTGAAGTTAGGAAGGGAGTGGTAAGTTGTCGACACCGCTCTGAAGATCTTCCTACCGGTGATTGCGCTCTCTCGGAAGAGTGTCGGAGTGGTTTGGCGAATCATCTCAGGTTGAATTTGTTAGCTATTATTGCTGATTTAGAGTAATTGAAACTCGGTGTGCGGGTTAACCGAGTTTTTGTGGGATCTTTAGAATTGGAGAATCAAATTCAACATACCTGTTCAGAGTGTAGTTGGCTTCGCTCTACACTCCGCGCTAGCCGTAGCTTGCCTTTTGGATCCTTAGCATCCGCCATTTTTATATCTCGACGATGTGAACAACTGGGGGTTCGTTTGATTGGCCACATTTCACGTGGCGGAGCCGTTCGCCGGACTCACTTTCAGTTTATATGCACTCGGTCTTCATGATTCTTGGGACTGTCCATGGTAGATTGTGATGTTTCCTCCATAATTGTAAGTCTTTTGAAGACGGCTGATGGTTGGCCTCGGATGTAGAGAATGCAACGGGGCCATCCTAGTTACTCATTCTATACTTTGTCTACATACTTTGTGCAATTGCATGGAAGAATCTTTGATGATTTCAGATCCAGGAGTCTGTTTATTCGTGACTGCTGCCGTTGTCTCTTCTTTTATGTCGGTTTCAGTATTCTGTCTTTTCTTTCTTTGTAATTGCTCACTGTATCTAGATTGGCTCTTGTTTTCCAGTATCATTGTCGAATACAGAACCCACTCATTGTCATCTGAATTACGTCCGAGCACTTGGCGCTGGCATGATCCCGCCTGCCAAGAGAAGGGTTGTGATGCTAATCAAGCTGACGGACGTTGAAGAGACTGCTCAGGATGATGGAGAGTATTGGTCGGACGCTGATGTGGGTTCTCTTCCGTTTGACACAAGTTGGTTGGAGGCCAAGCTTCAGCTGAAGCTCGAGCAGAAAATGAGGATGAAAGTGCCAAAGAGGATACGGCTCCGGAGGAAAAAGCTTGTCCGCAAGAGGAGAATGAGGAAGAGAGGCCGGTGGCCGCCCTCGAAGATGAAGTAGTTGACCGATTTTTCGAACACCATTTTCGTTTCTGCACCTTCTATGTCAAATTCGGGAGTGATGCTTTTATTGACATTCATGTCTTGTTCATAGAGTACTTACAATCGAAACCTGATTAGTATAGGTAAAATCTGTCCATTCTTTTCTTGCTTATCATAAATCACGAAGTGGATCTAAAAGAAATCCTATGAATCAACACTGAAGATGGGATTAAGAAGATGCACAGACGATGAATTTACAGCATATGCTACAGCCAGATGAAGGGTCGACAGGCTAAAGGTCCAACCCTTAGGAGTCACTGATATTATCGTTCATCTTTGCCTTCGGACCCTTTTTCAGTGCTTGGATCTCGAAGGTGAATCAGCTTTTCGCCATCTTGCGAGCCGATATGTTGTTCTAACAAGTCAAATGAAGTGAAAGAATACGGGGCGAGTATGACTTCCATGTCCTTTCCTGCACTTTTAAGCGCAATTTGTTTTGGAGACACCTGCATTAAATCAGGAGGAGATGCATCAAAGATGCTGCGATGTGATTTACCTCCGCATAAACTCGTCATTTTCCTGGTTCTCGGAAACGACTCTGCTTATATAATTTTTAAGTGAGTTACAGCCGGTGTCGAATCATATACTTCCAGAAATATTCATATGCATGAAGTCCCTTTGGTAAAAGTTTGATTGAAAAAGATAATTAGAAGATAAATAATGGCTTGTATTCGACAAATGAACCAGCTAGAACTATTAGTGTTAAATGACCACCCTTCCAGGAAGATGTAGACACCAGACAGCATGACCTCAACAGATTGAGTGTTGGAGACTAGGACGTGATAACTCGAATACTGATGCAAGGAAGAAGAGAAGGAGATACCTTTTTCGGCTGTTGAAAGGAATTCTCGTCCCTCAAATTTCCAGAAGTTAGGACAGTTTTGGAAGAGCTGGACAGTTGTATAGTATCTGTGTCAAATCCTCCAACAGATATCTTCAGATCAATCGAGCTGTTTCCGAAGTTCACAGCCTACAAAATTTTGAAGATCCTGAACTCAACTGTCGCTCTATTGCCAAAAAACAAGAATCTACTAGACGTGTATTTGATCTCGAGCGGAGCATGATGTTGACAAATCTAATCAAACAAAGAATAAGTATCTGCCAAATCAGAAACCAATAAAACATGCATGATGTTTTGTGATAATGGAGCATAGGCGATTGCTCTTTAATTATGTCACCCGATGAAGCTCAACCAGGTATGTCTCAATGTATAAGTTCGGTCTTGTCATGACAACGACGCTAAAAATTACTGTGCCAAAGAATGTGATTGGTTGTGCACCAAACAGTAAGAAAGCTTTGATTATTGTCTTCATACTTTCCCTTTCCTTGTTCAGAAATTTCATTTCCATCCCGTCAGAGTCTGGCTGTAAAGGTACTGGTCAATGGGCAAATGAGAGAGACAAGGATGTATTCATGAATAAGAGAGAATTCTGAGTTTGTCAAGGACAAATTTCAAACCTTTATTTTTATGTAGTTCTTCTCATTAGTGGAATCTTTCCATAAGATAGCAGATGTAACGAGTAATGTCGAGGTTGAATTCAATGTCGTGTCAAGAAGGGTTGCTCCGCTTGACTCTGTGAAAAGACTTTGCATCCAGTATCTGGGAGTTCCATACAGCTGCCAAGAGTTGAACACGATCGTGTCCGGAGAGAAACTTCAATGAAGCAGGTTGGTGTCAGTGAGGGAGAATCTTGGTTTCTTTTGCTCTTTTCAAATGGCTTGATAAACCGATAGATATCTTCAGTGAGAGAAACTACCTTCCGTCATTTGCATTCATGAATAGTGGCGCAGAACTTGCCATCGCAACAACATCACTGCGAAACAGCAGAAAATTTTGAGATTTAAGTAGTATTTACTCTTTTTCATGAAGAGGAAAACTACCCTTGTTTTCGTGATTCAACAGAAAAGAGAAATGCCGTCATGTTTTCATGTGGTGTTTTCAGTTTTCTCTTAGATTAGACTATGATACAGATGATATCATAGGGTCCTTAATTATAAATGTACTATTAGAGAGACCTGTTCTTTTCTAGGCCAAGAAGGAATGCAGCTTCAGCTAGGGCTGCCAGGAGACTTCCTTTGCCCGCGTCTTTTCCTGTAACACAATACTCGCTGACAAAAGCCTGAAAGCACCAAAATTGAAGGTCATTCATGTGCACACCTCTCGACCTTCAAATATGTTACGGCACGTAAAATGCACCTTCGGACCAGTTCGAGACACCTGATCGAACTTATGAGCTGTTGAGAACATGTTGCTCGCAGAAGTGTAGACCTTATCAAGAAGCGATGATGTCATTTTTTAATGGGTTCGTATTTACAGAAGAGTTCTTGAAGGGAAAGGTAAGAAGAGATTTTACATGAAAATCATAGAGATCGGCAGGGTGATCCAACTGCCCAGCAGAACCATCACAATTTGAGATGATTTGCATGTCTGGATAGGCATGCTTTATAGAGTCATAGAACTTGAGATAATTCCCTTGTCATTGATGAAAATGAAAGAGGAAAAACTGGTCAGCTGCAATATTAAGAAATAGGTATGAACTAGCTACTGTCCTGATCCTCGAGCAGAAACAACAACCCATCCCCATAATCAATAGCACGGACTCCATGGTAACAATTCTCTAGTGGCGTAGATTGCAGATAATGTGAAGGAGGAGGTGCAGTGTCACGTTAATTGAATTTATCAGATCGAAGGAAGTTACATTGCCCGCTTCTGTGTGAGGTAAAATCTTGATCAGGGTATGTTACAAGTAGAAGCACAAGAAACGCAAGTCCGGATTTCAGTAATGTAAGGCAACTAGAGCGTCGAAAAACCTCAGCAAAGGCGAGAAGGCAGGTCAAAGTTGGATATAGTGCCTTGACAACAGCAAAAATACACATTACTTTCGATGCCGTGTTTATTCATCTGCAAAATTCCAAATAAGGGTTTGAAGTGCTTTCATTTTTTTCAAATAAGCGCCCAAAGTGTTACTCAAGTATAAAATCTGTCCGCAACGTCACAAGATGATGACTATCCTGTGATGTGCTTATATCTATTAAGATGTTCTGTCCATGAAATTAAATAGCAGGTGCGACTGGCATGCGGTTTTCATTATAAATGAAAGAACACTGCATAATTATTTGATCCTCTCCTTCAACGCAGAGAGCTACCTACTACCTTGACCTAAGATACAGAAATATGCTGAGATAGGCACGACATTCTGTTCATTAACAGAGAACGTGTACCAGACATCTCTACTGCAAACCGAGGTTTATCTTGCAACTACTTGTTAGATGCAACAGAAAGATAAAAAGGGGATGGGGGGAATATTAGGTGTAAAAGGATTGCAATAGAAAGCAAACCTCGGTAGTTCTTTTTCCAGCAATCTTGGTTCCCAACAGCAACATATCTCAAGTCAAAAGGTTCCGGGTGTCCCATTGCAGCTCGAACTGAACCCCATGTAGAATCCGGATCACCTCTGGCAAACTCAATACCATCAAGGGTTTCCTATGGCAAAGGCGGCGAATTATTTAAAGTTAGGGACAAATCAACTCAAAAGCTTCAATGGCAGTATAAACCAGAACTAAAGTTATAAGCTACCTCCTAAATTCCAAACAATCTATTGCTCTTTTAAAGTTCTCTCCCCCCACCACCCATTTGCCTCATCTTAGCAAGTGCAGAATTAGAATTGAAGTTAACAACTAAACATGGTCATATGAATCCAGGTTAGGATCAGGTTAGGGGCATACTTTTACAAAAGGAGGCACACTGAGAGTTTCAACTTGATCATTATGGCTGAATCCTGCAAAATAAACAAGGTCACCGAAAATGGAAAAAAGTAAAGTTTCTTCATTTTTTTAAGGGAGAATGGAATCAACATATTATAAAGAGATGTGAATTACCGCCATTGAATACCCAGACTGGCAATGCACCAAGATCCTCTGCAAGCTGTAGATAAATTTGTTAGGATATGTATATGAGAAAAAAGCATTTTCTAACTAAAGTCCTTGAAAGGAAGAGTTTTATGCAGTCTAGAAACTAGACAGTTTTATAGTAAGCATGTTTTACCAACCTGGAGGAACTCGAAATAGCCAAGTCCATCATCAGTCCAGTACTTCCATGCATCATTAAAATGGCCAGGCCTCTCTCCCCAGGGTCCCACGGTTTCTTTCCAACGAAATGCGTTTGTCAACCATTCACCTTCCACAAAAGATCCACCTACAATGGATGTGAGGGAACATATTACGTGGCAAGCTCTGGGGACCAAATAAAGCAACAGTCTCGCTCCAGTTTACTAAGATAGGCAGCAGAAGCGAAAAGGAAATGTTTTTCGAGCAACAGAACAATCTATAATTGTTCCGTTCTAAGCTAAAGCAAAAAAGTTTCTCGGTTCATTGGTTTAATGGCTCATAATATGTCAGATTCATCATGAGGACATAGGTTTAGGACGGGATCTGCAGCACCCCAAGTCTTAGATGTTATGAGAGACCTATACGGGCAACACACTTGAGTGCTCCTTTTGGAGCTTGTTCCATGTGGATTCAGGCATTGATCATGCAAATGATATCAAAGCACAGACCATAGTCGTGTTGAGGCTGATGTACTTTTGTCAAACTAAGGGCTCGAATTAAGTTCTAGGCCTAACATCTGAGGGCAAAGGAGGTTCCAAATGTAAAGATGGAAAGAATTCAAATGATAAGGCTATGTATACCTGGAAATCTCAGAAATCGTGGTTTTATGTCTGCAAGCATTTGAAAAAGATCATTCCGAAAACCATGTTCCTGCATCTCCCAAATTAACAAATCTTGTGAACATAATTGAGCTGAAAAATTTTTTGCACTCCGGAATCACCGAAATGGTATTATTTGAACACCTATATCTTCTAAAAGTTAACAAGCTGAATCGACTAGCTTTCAACTGTTTTTTCACGGTGCAAAGCTATTCAATGTTAGCGTATGGCCAGAAACTGCACATCTTCATATTTCTTAATCTTCTAGACATCCACCAATTCCAAACTCAGTCTGTCAATGCTACATTGTGACAAACTGTATCCTTCCTTCAATTAATGCATTAAACCATGGCCTTTAATTCTATATAATCAGAAAAATTTACTGGTGCATGGTGCACTCCAAACATGCAATCAAACAAGGATGCACAAGAAATGACAGAATCTGTAAAATTGAATGCTTTTTTATTAGCTGAAGAAGATTTACACATTACTTTGCAAATGTCACTTAGTTTCGGCAAATCTTTTGTATTTTATTGATAACTTATGAGTTATTGGAAGAATCTGAGGCATCTATGGCATGATGACGTCACACTCTGGTAACATTGCACAACAAAAATAAGTCGAACACAAGTTTTTTTTGAACATATCAGTAGAAACCAGTGTCAGGATAAAGTTATGCTCATCCTCTGACTACACGGACATTCAGCAAAGGACAATCCTTCCCTGTCACACAAAAGCTGTTGAGTTTGCCAAAGACTTCCTTTCATGATTTGGCTTATGCTTAAAAGAACTATAGTAGAGTTTTAAAGAGCAAAAAACTCTTCTTTATAAACTCAACCATGTGTTCACACGTAGAGAATTTGTGGTTTTATCTATAATCTGTATGACAATCATTGATGATTTAAGCAAAGGAATGCATAGCATACCATGTGAGTATCCAGAGGCATAGCCGAGACTTGATCAAACCATATCACTCCCTTTTGGGTGGTTGTCAATTGAAGTCTCGAATTATGATTTGTCCCTCTTGCCTCCAATAGAACCTCCATCTTTGTCCAGCTTGAAACATCTGAAGCAGATGCTCTACAAACATACGTAGAATTTAAGAAGGTAACATACATCTACTAAGGGACAATTCACAAACTATGCGGATGAAAATAGTAAGTGGTGCGCACCTAATGTTGGCACTAGCCAGCAATGGCGTCCCATTTGATCCGGCCAAGGCCAAGGATAGATTCATCGATGTTGATGATTGAACATAAAACACTACTTTGTAGGTCTTTCCCTTCTCAATATTCTGGAAAAAGGCAATGATGATTTAAAGCCTTCTGAAGGCAGGCAAAATATAACCACTTCAGGAAGGGGAAAGTAAAGTGAGGCAAGTATCATCAAGGACTATTAAGGAAACTTATACTAAAGTACACGCAAAAACGAATTGACCAAGTTCTGACAGGAATGGAAATCCAAGTTCTAACCATGCCCCAGAACCCCGGGTTATATATACCAACTCCCCCATCTGGACACACTTTGGCTCCTTGGTTATCACAGATCACATCCATTCGCAAAGCAACAGTATTCCGTTCAAAGCATGATGACCGGTCCGTCGATAAAATCAGAGACGACTCGTCGCCAATGATAGACCAAGGGGCAATGTTTGAGGGGGTGTTCTGGCCCCCAGCTTCAAATCCTGGAAATCCAACGTATAATCAGGATTATAATGTGTGGTTGATCTGAGAAAGAATATTTGCAGCTTAATTCCATAGTCAACAATTCAACTGCAAAACATTCCGTGATGGGCTTGTGAGCCATAGCACATATTTTGTGCCTCTCTATATGCAGGAATGGCATGAAGGTGGCTACATGACCGGCAATTTTGCATTCAGATTCACGTATGTATCTAATATGCATATTTACTCGAAAAAGACAAGTGGCTCCATATTCACACGCTGCCATCCCAATAAAAAAAAAAAATCAAGAGGATTTATATGTGACCTCTGTTGCTTACAAGTTCCGCCCAAAGTCCCCCAGCCCCAGCGTGGTTGATCTCCTGCCAAAAAATCAAAGAAATGCTGAATTCCCGATATGTAACTGGGAAAAACAAAGGATGCATAACAAATGTGTGATCAAAAGGCGTTGTTTCTTCTGAAAAATTCATCCTATTATCTGCAACAGCCATACTTCGGGCATTCCAGGATGAAAAACGATGCAGTCATTAGAGTGGCTGAACTAATTAAGACCGAGCAAAAATTAGAAGCTAATCAAGCATTCAGTCTTGAACTTGCTGATGTTAAATTACAAATAGATGGTGGCGGGAAGGAAACTGTAGCAACTGAAAATAGTAGTGGTCGGGCAGGTCAAGAACAAACCTCGAAGAATATACCGAATAGAGTTCCTGGTATCGGCCGACCAGCTGCTTCAGAAGCATTTACAAACAGCTGTGCAGTTTGGTTCTTGTCGACTTCAAGAGCAAAGCTTTGCCATACAAAACAGATGCTAATGAAAACATCTATAAAAACTTTGCTAGATGAGGCCTTGTGAGAACCCATTTTTCTCCTCCTGCATTCAATCGCTGGAAACTGAAGACAGAGGTGCCAATTAGCTATTGTTTGATTAGTCACATTAGAGACCTCGTCTTTTGTCAGTGTTTTGTCACCGACTCTATTAAATTAAACGATTTCGGTGAGAACTTAATGTGACAGCTGAGGACATCAAAACTATAAACTCGTTGCTCTACAGCCATGAGCATCAGTAAGCATTTTTAGGCTCAAATTGTACTAATGAAATTATGACATGCGTAATCTACTCGGAGAAAAAGAATACGTCACAGTATTTCCTGCTGGTAAATGCAAACATAACTATTGGCTCCTACTCAGGCATATACATCACCAATACCATACCCAAAGCCAAAACATCAATTTTTCCTCACACATAAACAAACATCCTGTCTTGCAGATGCGAATGCTCCACGAGGTGTGCAATCAGAAGCACACACACAGAAGTTTGTTCAAATAATTAATGGTCAGTCTTTGGAACCAAATATGACGAATCGCCGAAGAATTATCGCTAGGTGGATCTGGATGTGGCTATGCATTCTAACATTCAAAGACTAAACACAAATTGCGAGTGTAAACCTCAATTCTCCATGGGGTACGCCAAAGAGCCAGAAGGGTGGGGGCAAATCACTTGCACAAGTACAGAGAATTGAATATGTAAATGCTTCTCTTAATGCTGGCAAAACAGACACAGCACTACTAATGGAGACATCGGACAAATCACGAGACTTTGCTCAACAGCAGTCTAAGAACATGAATGGACTTACGAAGCTATTAATACCGAGTGTTGGATTTCAAAAGCCAAAAGCGATGGTGTTTCCTGGACTATGTAGCTGGTAGGCCTCTGTTCTTGGGCATTCTAGAGAGTGAAGGAGAAACTGGAATCAGAGTTTGGACTTCTTATGCACACAAAAACAGAGCAAGCGTTGCCAGTACAATGCCATTTACTGAAGAAATGCTTAACAGTGGCCTTTTTTGGGTTTGCTTTCAAGGGAGAGACTCGCTTGGCAGTGGATTACAAGGCAACACAAAAGGGTCTTGTTCTGTCTTGCAAGTAAGCTTCAAGGTTGTCAATTTCTGTGCTGACGTAGCTTGGGCGCATGATGACGATGATGGTGTTTTTGTAAGGTAACTGTCAGATCATAAAGAAACGATTTTTAGGGGATAGGACAGGACTTACCATGAAGATGACGACGACGACGATGCATGTTTCCCTTGTTTTGCGAAGCTGGCCTGGCCCCGCTTACCGTTCGGATAGAGCTCTCTGACTTGTTCTTTCTGTTTATCTAATATTCTTAAGATACCATATCGAATCCCATAAATGATTAGTTGTAATCATTGTGTTCTCAATTATGATACAATATAGTAATGCGGGGACGAAAAATTATTCAATAAATTCGATACATATACAAAAATAAAAAATGGAACCATGGCAAATTTGCTTGGATTGACGTGGAACTTACCATTAGCAAGAGTCCCAATTCGTTTCAATGCGTGTATCACCTTCGCGCGATTATAATCCGACTGTCTAGGCAACGGCATAATTGAACATTGTTTCGCTAATGATTTAAGAGCAATTGTTGAGAAGATTAAGGACGCGCCAATGGTCGGTGAATCGTTTAACGTACGTAGATGGGCCGATCGGAAAATTTGTAATTGGTGATATTTGAATTACATCATGTAGTAATTTTGTTTGATGATCAGGCAGCTTTTAAACTTGCCCCATCTGTCCGAAAACGGGAAAATGAGATGCCCGAGCCGAGCGGATGGGATGTCGTGTCTTTTTCCTTTTCCTCGTTCTTTACTGGGCTTAGCGCGCGGAAATGTCGCACCAATCTGGAAGATCTTTGCCAGATTTGGACAAGAAGCTGTTGAGGGAGAGAAGGACGTGGTCTTTGTAGGGATGTGATGCTGAGAGGGCAATGGTAAAGGGGAAGCAGTTATTTCTTTGGCAAAACAGGGAAGAAAGATGTGAGGAAACTGAAAACACCCCTCCCAAATCCTCTGCTTTCATCATCCGCAAGACTCCTGCAAAATAACAAGAGAAAGAAGCCGAGTGGTGTTTTCCGGGGGTGAAAAAGAAAGAAAACAGGGTCGAATCGTTCCGGATGTGATAGGAGAAGATGAGCAGGAGCAAAGTCCACAACCTCGACGACAGCGGTGATGATCGCGGATTCTCCTCCAAAGACATAGGCTCCCCTGGACCCCTTCCCAGGAGGCTCTACCAAGTTTGGAAGGGTAACAATGTAATCTTTTTCTTCCCGAGTTTCGATTCAAGGTGGTGTTTTTATCCAGACTGTCGAGCTTTTTCTATGTTCTTGAAACGAAATGTGTCCGATTGGGTTTGTGGGATTCTCAATTAAACTGTCGTGACGTGTGGCTGTTCTGGTTTTCCCGCTTTCATTCGTTCTGGTCGTGTTCGATGCTGACGGCAGATTCCTTTCGATTTAGTATCAAATAGTTTGGGCGAGAGAAGGTGCCTCTTTAGCTCTGTCGGTCTCCCTCTCCTCATGATTCGATGTACTTGAGCCGATTTTTACTGTTCGTTTTGTTTATGTAATGCGTGTTCAATTTGCAGAATCCTATCTACATGCCTTATTCACCGCTCGACGGCATCCTGTGCATGCTTGTCTGAATAAATCTGAGATTGATCACTCATTTGGCGGAACATCGTAGAAAAACCTAGACAAATCCTAGGGATCCAAGACACAGCAGGTCTTGGGGTATCTCTATGCACGACCGGTCTCGGCACGAAAACCTAGGCCCGTGTCACATGCATGTTCAATAATTTCTATTTGCTACATCGAAAAGCAAAAAAAAAAAAAGAGTAATTGCGGATTTATCTCGATGAGCATTCGAGTATTCAGTTAGAAGCTTGACATTGTGGTGTGTAGTGTTAGATATTGCCTGCTAAATGGCTCTTATATCGTGGTCATTCGCGTTTTGTTATGTCATTTAGCTGCTGAAAATCTTATATCGTGGACTCACAAATGAGTTCAAAACCATAAAAGTTGATGCAGCTTCAGTTGGACCTTGTGTTTTCGGCGAATAAAATCCAGGAATTAATTATTGGACGACTATGAGGGCTTCTCTGGTCTGATGACTTGCTTCTTTCCCTCATGGGCTAAGCTCAATGGAGAGCTACTCAAAGAAATGAATTACCAGTCCGTCATTCAAGTGGCGACACTAATCTACCATCTTGATATGGATGATGAGATTTTCACCTTTTATTCGTCTTCAAGTTGATTGATGTATTTTGTTTGTCTCTCAGAAATTCCTCTGTGGTGGGAGATTGATCTTCGGTCCAGATGCTGCATCGGTGTTGTTGACTGCTACCCTCATTGGAGGTCCTGCAATAACATTCTGCATAAAAATGCTTTTGCTCATCGGTGTAGTGAATCCGCTCTTCGGGTACATCGTTCTGATCGTGGGATCGGTCCTCACTGTTCTGGTTGGTTCATGTAATGTTTCTCTCGCATGTTGCAAATTGATGGCATTACTTAGTTATAAGGGTTAAGCTGTCCAAAATATGTGCAGGACTTCATTTTTCTATTCCTGACCTCTGGTAGAGACCCTGGGATAATTCCAAGAAATTCACAGCCACCCGAATCTGATGAAGCATGTGACGTAGCTACTCCGTCGATAGAGTGGGTCAATACTAAAGTGCCAGATCTGAAATTGCCAAGAACCAAGGACATACTAGTGAATGGTCAAACAGTAAAAGTGAAGTTCTGCGACACTTGTTTGCTATATCGACCACCACGCGCTTCTCATTGCTCTATCTGCAACAACTGTGTGCAAAGGTTCGATCATCACTGTCCATGGGTTGGTCAGTGTATTGCATTAGTAAGTTATTTGCATGTTGTCATATGTTATGCTGTTCAATCCAACTTTTAAGCTCTTTATTCTGGAACCTTTTTAGTCAATGTGCTCTGGTAACTTACACCTTGTATGTTTTCCTGCCATGAGCATTTTGAAGATCTTGCTTCTAAGAAAGGCCCTAAAGAAAGAGACCCTAATCCTCCGTTTTTACTTCGTTGTCCTGCGAGTAATTGAAGTGCTTATGGTGCCAGAAACTAACAGATCATCCATATGTACTTTTGTTGCAGCGTAACTATCCGTTCTTTGTATGTTTCATATCGACATCAACCTTCTTGTGCATATATGTGTTTACCTTCTCGTGGATCAACGTTCTTCGACAAGGAGGCAATCTTTGGAAGGCCATGTCACATGATGTCCTCTCAGTTGCTTTAATAATATATTGCTTCATCGCCTTCTGGTTTGTCGGCGGGCTCACAGTGTTCCATCTTTACTTGATTTGCACCAACCAGGTAACTCCCATGCTATATGTTCCGCATTCATCTTTCTTTTTCTTTAGTTGCTTTTCTGATTTCCCTCTCCTTTGCGTCTCGCAATTATATCTAATTTGTGGAGCGCCGCTACTTGTTTTCTTTTCTTTTCTTTTCTTTTTTTCCAATTCTGCAAGCTTCGCGTGGTGCCACACTTCATTAGCCACCAGATAGCCATAACTAATTTCCTGTGCAGTAGGACGAGTCCTTGGTTTTTGCAGGGTCAATTATTTGTTATCCCCCTTTTCTTCCTTTATGTCTGCATGATTTCTTCTATCTCTATTGAGCACAACTGCTATCTATTGGCTTCTCATTGCTTTCCCGATGAGTCTAACCCTATGAACTTGTCTAAATTTCGTCATTTCTTTGGCATTTGGTTTTTCCAGACAACCTATGAAAATTTCCGCTACCGCTACGAAAAGAAGGAGAATCCATATAACAAGGGAATGCTACGAAACGTTAAGGAACTTGTCTTTGGCAAGATCCCACCTTCAATGATCAGCTTTCGAACTTGGACAGTGGAATATGATACCGGTGGATCCGTTACCTCCGAGTTTGAACAAGGCTATGTGCTTTCCAGAGGTAAATTTGACATAGAAATGGGAGGTTCTCTTCGGAAGGAGGGCGAACCTCAACTTCCAAGCATTCTGCAGAGGTTGGATTACAGTGGCCTTGATGAGAAGTTGAAGAGAAAAGAGAGAGAGGGATCTGTTGCATTCGATCCGTTCTTCTTGCCCGCTCATCTAGATTCAAAGTATCCAAAGCAGCAACTGGGTAATGGGCTCAAAATCAGTTCAGGTCACAGAATAGTGGATACAGGCTCCCATCAAATTGCATCAATCAGTCCACTGAGATAGAAGAGGTACTGTGTTTCTTCTTTCGCTTCCTAGACATGTCTTCATCTCCGTATGAAGCATATGAAGTTTTCAGGGGCTAAGTGTTAAATGAAGGAACGGAAAGGAAAAAGTTGCCTGCGAAACGCCGCCTAGAGGTTTTCTGAAATGCAAAGGAGGCTTCATCATAAAAAAACCACGTTGCATCCCCTCGGTGGCACTTTTTTCTTTTTTGTTTTTGCCGCAACTAATCCTCAATGATTTTGCTATTTGTGGACTTTCATATGCTGAGATCCTGACTTTTGGAGATTAGTAAATTCGTTTGATAAGGCTTGCATTGTTGTTACCGTAGCAAATCGACCTGCATCTAAAGTCGATGAACAAGAGAAATCGCAAGCAATTAATTAAATCAAAGGTTGCCGAGCTGTACATTTGAAGGTTGCTCTACAAACTTGTGAAAAGTAAATGATGAACAGTTGCAGATCCTTGGTGGAATTTGAGAAGAACTCATAATGAGAGGAACTGTTTGTGTAATGGGTATGCTATATTCAGTTCTAACTACAATGTCTATAGATAATTCCCTCTAAAGCCGGAACCGGTCACGGCATTATCTAGAAGGGTCATTTTGGAGGAAAGATTATTGGCTGGTAGAGCACTTAGCATGACTCTATCTTGTTTTTCATGCTGGTTTACTGAACCGGAGTGTCGAACAGAGAAGAAGTACACGCAACGCCCCGAGCTTAATGTGGTCGTTACCCTGTTTTCTGAGGTGAAATCAAATTTGTATCCCGAAGTTGATGAACCAAAATTTCCTAAATCTACTTCGCTGTTCACGCTGGTTCTCAAAATAGGCTATTCTTCATCCCAGAATGTCGAGGGATAACGCAGTAGCTCAAAACGAAGTGAGGCCTGAGAATCGAACAGCGGAGTGGCGTATGTGGTGCAGCGGATCTGAAACATGATCTGTGGTCCTTTGTTTTCGCCACAATGAGCTTCGAAACAGAGGACGAATGCTACAAAACGGAGTGCAGTTTGTGATTGTTATATGCTGCAGCGAAAAGGCAAAAATTTTTTAGAGAGGGAATTGGATCCAGCGCATACTTCCTCAACCCTTTTTGGCAGCTAAGTTTCCTGGCATGTCTACATTGCCTGCAACTCTGTCTGGCCTCATTCTTGCTTTCTCCATGGATTCCTTAGACTTGAGCTCAAACTTTGGGGGTCGATCTAGCAGACTAGAGAGAGAGAGAGAGAGAGAGAGAGAGAATATTTTCCATTGTATGAATGATCACCTGGAACTTACCTGCTAGAGTATGGCGGAATCTTCTTCCTGATCGAGGACAACACGAAACATGCTGCGGTTTCTCTGTCGAGAATGTCCTAACTTTCCGTCTTCCTGGAAACCAATTCCAGGAATAGACCAGAGGGCATCTACAAGGATTATCTGTTTCACGCTAATCTGGCCTCTCGTTTGTATGCCCAACTATCATCATCTGATGCAAAGCATCTTCCTTCCCTCGGAGGAGGTCGAACTGTTCGCTCGATTGTCGGAACTCGCGTCCCTCAGCATCAACCTAAATGCCAGCGCAAGTACCCGACAGGGATCGCGAAGAGGAGGAGAAGAACATTATCATTTAGTAGCAAGAGATGCAAAGCTGCCTGCTCATTGCTCGTCTCACCATCTGATCTTGTTGCAAAATGGGCTTCTCATATTCATGCGCAAGCCGAGCTTTGAGGCCGAGATCGATCTTTTACTTCCGGGCCGATCAACCAGTTGGGTCGTCAAATCTAAGCATGCATTGCCAATAACGGGGTGCATCGGTCCTGCCGAGCGCATGATTATTCTTTACCGATGAGCCGTAGGGCCACACACTTTGTCCTCGGTTCCGGGACGCCTCCAAAAGAATGAACGAACAAGCAGGGGCACCATTCATCAATTAGGACTAGATTGAATCAAGTCAAAAGTTCAATGATTCAATTACAATCTGCACATGAATTTTAGGACTTCTCGTGCAATTTTTCTGGGTGATGAAAGAGCTGTCATACGTAAATTTTGCATTGTCTCTTGCCCGAGGAGGACTGGACAGGTACAAACAAATTTTCCAAAGTAAATTACTTCTTCGTGGCCTTTGAGGATCTTCTCGCCGTTGGCACTCAGCCAGCCGACAGAATTGGCGGGGAACATTTGAAGCCTTCGAATATTTACGCCCTCGTAGACCAAAAAAGTTTCACTAACAAATTCAAACCGAAAAAATTATAAAGTTTCATCATGTCAATGTGAATTTAAACCTCTTACTTAGATCAAAATTTCCCGACTTTCCTTCCACAATTTAAGAACGAAAACCAAATTAAATTCATAATGTCAAGAGAATTAGTACACGACTATGCATGTCGACGATATCCTGGTTATTTCGATATGACAAAGGGGAATTTCCGGGAGCCTGGGAATTTCCAAAAAGGAAAAAAATAATAAATGAAACTGATTTAAGTTCTGGTTTTTTGTTTGATTAACCAAAATAATGAGACAATGGAAATCAATACAGTAGAATACAAATGTTTTCATGGTTTGGCTGTTGCGGTTGTGAATTCCTAAAGACGAGCAAACCAATGAACTTATGAAGGGTTCATACTTCATACCATATGAAGTTCCCTTTCTTATTGTTTAGCGAAAAGTTGACAAACTTCGAGCATTCGATTAATTAAAAATCTCAAATTGATACCTCATTACGTATTTATCATTTACTAATATTCATCTGGCAAGAAATTTCAAAACCGATACCCCATACGCTCAAAATGCGTGCATGCCAAGGCACGTGGATCTTTCACGCCGGAAACCCGCTGTTCGCCATGCGTGCAGACACGTATGCAATTCGATGGGGGTACTGGACGGAGTGCTACCAGAGGGCAAGTTTGGGTCGGGGGCGGTCCGAGGTTCTCTTGTGAGACAAGAGTTAAGTTCGGGAAAAATCCGCCGTGGGGGGCGGCACTTCGAGACTTATAATGGAATCAATTGCAGTTATCGGCTTTTTAAAAAATAATTTTTTTTTTTTGTCTCAATCAATCCTAATTTTTTATTTCCTCTTATTCCCACCCTCCCACGATTAACGATAATAACAGAACTTCCCACCCATTCCAAGTCTCGACAGCCATTTGTCTTCATCGTTTCAAGTGGATCACAGACAATAAGACAAGCCGGTCGGACATTCCATCGTTTATGCGCTTTTACAAAACTTGCATTACAAGAAAGTAAATTAAAATAAAATCAAAATAAGAGAGACATGACGTCGGGTCGAGACGGAAAATCAATTCAAAATCGAAGAACAAGCGAGCTGTGAATGTGATGGCACGTTTGTTGGAGGAGCAGCACCAATGCGCTCCGAGGACCAGCGGAAACCAAAACACGCGTATGCTTTTTTATTTTTTTTAATAATTGTTTATCCGCTAATATTTTTATTTATTTTCATTTGTCATTAATCTCGAAATCCAAAGGAAAATTACACGAATAGTCTGTGAACTTTGACTAGATATGTAACGTGATCCATAAACTTTAGCTTAATATGTAATGTTGTCCCTGAAATTTTAAATTGTTCAATGCGGTCTCCGAACCTTTGGTATATGTTTAATTTAATCCCTGGACCATGTGAAAAATGATCAATGACCGGGGACTAAATTGAACATGCAATAAAAGTTCATGAACTATATTGAATAAATTAAAAGTTCGGAGACCACATTGAGGTGAAATTTAGGTATTGCATTTTATGTTGGAGTAAAGTTTGTGGACCATTTATTAGACCCGTCGGGTTGAGATTGAATTAGGTCATAAATGGTCGATTCAGAAAGATTCATTTAACCAATTTAGTGACTTATTCTCAATTCGACTTATATTCCCGAAACACTTCCATATTAGATTCAATCTAAAAAATCGGGAGAGAGTGCGGGTGAGTGAACGCGAGATCTAATGAGGACGAGAGAGAATGAAAAGAAAGTCATAATGATGTCTTATATTGCTTAAAACAATTAGAACAATAAAAAAAAATATCATTGTGGACAACAATTTATGTCTCGATATTGCGGGGATGACAAAAAAATTTTGTTTTCATTTATTTTTGTTAGCAATATAAGTGATCAATTTTAGGAATATATTTTCTAAATCATTAATTTTTCATAAAACAAACATAGCCTAAAATAATAACTCATCCCGTCTTCTATGGATTAAGAAATGAATTTATGATCCATTTTGATAAATCTATCTTGTTATATGGATTTTTTTTGGGTCGAAATTCAAACGATATAGAATAATAAACGCGTTAAATAAAAAAAGGGCGCATAAGACCCGCGAGAAAATTGAAACTTCCGCCCCTCACCGAACTCATCGCTCTCTGCATCGGAGAGAGAGAGACAGAGAAGTGCTAATGTGACAAGATCATGGTATATTCCTTCTCACAGCCACAAAGAAGAAGAAGAGGAAGAGGAAGAAGAAGAAGAAGAAGAGGAGGGGGTTGGTGCGAGAGCAGCGACGGACGCTGTTTTTTGTTCTCTTTTGTTGTTATTCGATTCGATTTGAATAAGATTTCGCTCTCTCTCTCTTTCGATTCCAGTTTCGCTGAGTTTCTTGCCGGGCCATATTGTATAAAGTTTTGAAATTCGGAAGTGGGTCATCTTTTGGAGTTGCGTTTCGATGATCTTTTCTGGGTAAGTTTCGGTTTTTTTCTTTCCTTCTGTTTCTTGCGAGGCTTTCCCCTGTGAAGACGACGATCAGAGAAAGACGGTGAGAGAGAGTGATATCTGCATCCTCGTTGTAGTCGATATCTTTCTCGCAAAGAATGGCACAGGACGCCAAGCCCAGGAGGCTTTATCAGGTCTGGAAGGGAAGCAATGTGAGTCTCTCTCTCCAATGCACTTCTACTTTATCCGGAGCTGGTGCTGTTTGACGCAGTTGAGTTCGTCCGATTTCAATGCTGGGTTTTAGCGCGTGAACTGTTCTGTATCGCCTTTAATGTTCCTTGTGATGATGCTTTGGATTCTGTGATTCATCAAAAGAACTCGGAGTTTGTTCAGGCAGTGGAATGTGTTCATCCTTCTTGTACTTTGTCTTTAGATCAGCGAATTGTCTGTTTGTGTGAGTAGGGTGCTTCGTTGTTCTCGTGGGATTTGTAGTCAATTGTACCGTCCCTCTGCACATTAATTGACTATTGTTCGGATGTTTAATCACTGACCATCTTGTAGTGTCAACTGTTTATGTGGAGGGACTTGTTGTTCCTTTGGTGAAATTTGCTAGCGGTCTTGAAATCGCCTGAGATGGCGCAACGCAGAAGAAGGATTGGGAGCAATAAATCTTTATATGATTTGTGGATCTTGAAAATTCAGAACTAATGATACCATTTGGCAATGTCTAATACTTTTTTGTCTCTCTTTCTTTCTTCTCCGTCTTCTGGGTCAGAGATTTTTCTGCCAAGGGAGGTTGATTTTCGGGCCTGATGTCGCGTCCCTGTCGCTTTCAACCCTTCTCATTGCTGGCCCTGCGATTGCTTTCTGCACGAGAGCCCATTCCAAAATTGAAGATCATCCCTACGAATTGCCTGCACTGATTGGTGGTTTGATTCTCGCTGTTCTGGTATGCGTGTTAGAGCTTCCGTCACACTGACAAATTGAAGTTTGTTTTCAATATCCTATTGCATGTTAATGTTCTTTTCAGCAGGTAAGAATTTTTTTTTCCCCATTAGTTTTGCTCGGTAATCATGGATATCTGAAAAACTTCATTATATAAGCTTGACGGAAAAATATATTCTCTGTCAGTGCCATCCATCTCTTGAGCAATGCCTTTTAGTATCTACGACACAAGAATTCGAGGAACCTGATCTTCGCATAGAGAAACATGTAACTTCTTGATGCATTACAGCATATAACTTTTCTCTTATTTCTCTGGGTTTTGACTGTACAACAGAAATTCTGAAAGAAAAAGTTACAAGAGAGAATGCATCCTTTTTTGGCGTTACGTGGAGAAGATTTCTCTCTCTAGAATCTAAGTGATGATCTGAATGTGCGTTGACTTTGAATTTCTGGAACTTTATGTGCTGCTGTTGAAGGAAGTGTTTTCTTGTGGTTGAATATTTTGACTGGACAAATCCTTCGCATTTACAATGTGAATTTTGATTCTCAGTCAGGCATGTCCTGTTGCGGATTTGTTCACTGACTTATACTACACATTTTCATGCAGGATTTAGTTTTTCTTTTTATCACTTCTGCTAGAGATCCTGGGATAGTCCCTAGAAATTCTAAGCCTCCTGAATCAGATGAAGCCTGTGATGTTACTACCCCATCAATGGAGTGGGTTAATGGGAGAACGCCTCATATGAAACTACCCCGAACAAAGGATGTGATTGTGAATGGTCATACAGTAAAAGTGAAGTACTGTGATACTTGCTTGCTGTTTCGTCCTCCTCGTGCTTCTCATTGCTCAATCTGCAACAATTGTGTCCAGAGATTTGACCATCATTGTCCATGGGTCGGCCAGTGCATTGGAATAGTAAGTAATTTTGAGCCAAGCATCTAAAAACCTAAAAGAAAAAGGTTCATATTCAGGCTGATATACCAAGTCAATGTGATCTGTTGTTGTAAGTGTGGATGGGTTGTCATTTTTCCTATCTTGTTTCTGTCCAATCTTCACTAAGTTGTACCTGCCAAGAGGACAGTGAGGTAAGTTGAAGTCTCGAAGATTATTATTATTATTATTTTTTGGTAAGGAAGTCTTGAAGATTCTTTGTGCGTCGATAATCGTGAAATTTGAATCAATGATATCTTACAATTAGTCCTGTGAGAAGTTGCATCTCCCAGTACCTCTTCTCTTATGCACTGTCTTTTTCACCCTGAGATTTTGCCTATATTTTTTCATATGTAATGAAACTTTCAAGCCTAAGTCAGTCTGTCTAGTGCATTGTTTCACTACAACTGATTCTATCCTAGTTAGGTGTTAGTAGTTCAAGATTGATGTCACTAGGATCTATATCTGCTATAAGAGAACAAAAAACGCCGTCAGAAATCAATCTCTTTTATTGATGATCACTTAAGGAAAATCCATTTATAGATTCCATAAGAAGTTATGAACAAAAGTCTGCACATTTACATGCGAAGAGCAACACTGTCCATTTGTAACCAATTTCTAAGAGAGACAATTGCCTGCATTTCCTCGATTAGGGAAAGTGATACAAAACCTAATTAGTAGGAGACCGTCTTGTGGAGTCGTACTCGTTTTACATGCTTTTTGCTGGTCAGGGATGGATAGATGCGTTGTTTGGTGTTTATATGGAATCTAAGTTCCGCTTAAAAATGCTTTTCCTCACCCTCGCCCAATCTTTCCACTAATTAGCTAACATTTCTTATCTTCCTTCTTGGTGCAGCGTAATTACAGATTCTTCTTCATGTTTGTGTCAACTTCAACCGTGTTGTGCATATATGTGTTTGCGTTTTCTTGGATCGACCTTCTTGAACTGAAAAGAGCAAAAAAGTCTATCTGGAAGGCTATGTCAAATGATTACTTGTCAGATTTTCTCATTATCTACTGCTTCATAGCTGTCTGGTTCGTCGGTGGTTTAACAGTTTTCCATTCCTATATGATTTGCACAAATCAGGTGATCTTTCTATCCCTCTCAAAGCGACGTCCGACTGTGCACTTACTATGAATTAATCTTGCTAAAATTCGATTCTTCTGCTTGTGCAGACCACCTATGAGAACTTCCGCTACCGCTACGATAAAAAGGAGAACCCCTATAACAGGGGGGTCATGGGAAACCTTAGGGAAGTTTTCTTCTCTAAGATCCCACCTTCAATGAACAATTTCCGTGCATTTGTCGAGGTAGAGGAACAAGATTCTGTAGTTGTGGTGACTCCAAACTTCGGAGAAGGTATTATGAGCTCAAAAGAGAAATTAGATATTGAGATGGGAATGAAACTTGCAGAGGATGGTGGCATCACTCTTCCTGAAATCTTGCGTGACTTGGAATATGATGATTCTGACGATGATTTGAAGAATATGGAGGAAGATGGAGGGTATGTTGACTCAATGTTCCCTGCGGAGCAAGACATGAAGGAAGCCACAGAAACAAATATCGATGGTGATCAAGTGACTTGTTCTGGACAAAGCCTTGCTGTTCGACAGCAAGCCAGAGAATCTGCGTATAGGTCCAGTGCTTTAGAAGATGACAATATTGCAACAGAAAAGAAAGATGATACTAGTGGTTCCAATCAAAGTGCTGCGCCATAAAGGTCAATTTTGTTCTTATCAATTATGCCTTTTTCGGCATTTTGTTCGTACTTATGAAATTTGTCATTCGGATTGGGTGGAATAATCTTCTCATAAGTAGTATATGATGATATTTTATTTGCACATTTGGCATTGATCCCACATGATGACAGTATATCGAGGACAGGCATCTACTTGTGGCAGGCGATATGCAAAATTGAAAAGCTCTTATTAACCTTCCCGTGCATGACCATCACGAACTCTTCCTTAGCAAGTTAGGAACCCATACGGTTAGGAGATACTTTCAGCTAATTCTTGGTCAACATGTTTTCCTTATCCATGTGACAGCAACTTTGCATTTTTAAAGTCAGCAGAAGTTTTCAGTTGGTACAGCATGATTTGTTTGACCAAAGTTCATGCTGTAAAATGTTGAAGCCGAGATACTCAAACCGATGGTTTATCGAAATGCACAAATTGAGGACGTCATGAAAAGATTTGTAGACCGTGACACCCACCACCAACATCATTCCCTCTCCCCCACCACCCACTCTCTCTTCTCCTTTTCTCCTCCTCCCTCCCTTTCTCTTTCTCTTTTTTCCTCCTTTCCTTCCCCTTTTCTCCTTTTGTGCCGCTTGCTCCCCCCACTACTGACTCCTCTTTCTTCTCCTTCTTCCTCTCTTCTTTTCTTCTTCTTTCTTCTTCTTTCTTCTTCCTTCTGCCGTGTGCGAGCCTTCCCCTCACGCACGCGCTCTCCCTCGTTTCTCAACCGCACGAACAGCCGTCCTCCTCCTTTCTCCGGCCATTTTTGCTCGACCACCACCATCCTCCGCCTCCAGCCATCTCCGCCCGCCCTGCGCCACTACCGGACGGCCGCGCGCCACGAACCGCCGGAAACCGCCACGAACAGCCTAGGACGAGCCGAAGCCGCCTCCCCTATTTTATGCCTGTTCGCGCCGATTCTGAGCCCTGTTCCGCCGCCTCCGGCCGCCGTCCCGCCACGCCTGGTCCCGAGGGTTGTCCTCGACCCGTAGGTGAGCCCCTAGCCGGCCCGCCTCGCCTAAGCTCGTGAGGTCGGGTTTTCCTCAATTCAATCCCGATCCCTTTGTTTTATACGTGGATTATGTTTTCTCCGGCCTTGCGCTCGCGGAGCTCCGTCGCCAAGCCTAGCTAGCTGCCGCCACGAGCTCGTTTGCCGTCGGTGAAGCCAGTGTTTCCGGCGTGAACAGTGTTTTTCCGGCGTGAATAGTATTTTCGGGCCCGCCTCGAAAATCGTGCCCCACGACCTCGACCGCCGTTGTTGTGAGTTGACCCTAATCCTTGGTTAGGCGCTAATTGCGCCTAGAATTAGTTAGTTAGTCGGTAGGGTATTGAGGTAGGTTTGATTATGGTCGGATTAGTTAGAAACTAGGTTTAGGCTAAATGACCATAATCGATTAAGTTAGAATTGTTTGTGGCTAATTGTTGTTTAGCGAATTTGATACGTGGTGATTTGATCGCGAGCGAGCGATAGGTTAAGAACGAGCGATCGATTGGCATTTTTAAATCAAATTGGCTAATCAATGACTACTCGCACGAAATTGAGCCTCGGGGCATAATTGAAATGGCTTATTCGTGTGGAATTGATGATTGTGTTTTGGGGCGGTTCGCCTCGTTGAAATGCTCGTTGAGTGGATGGGTGTTGTTTGGGGATTAATTATCCCGTGTGATCTTGCCATATTTAATTGGTAGTTTGCATTCATATGACCGTGTAAAGATCAAAGATATAATTTGGCATTAAAATGGCCTTGGGCCGAGTCGTTGAGACGTTGTGTGAGCATCGCCTAAATCAAAGAGAATAAATTGATTGATGTGTCGGGTGTCTTTGCATGGTCATATGAAGGAACGATGATGGGTTTTCCTGGCAAGTTCTGTACACGGAGTACACACTGTACCATTTTTATGGAACCACACGACTTGCGGATGCACGATAATTCATGCCCGTATGGTACGTACGGTTTTAAGGGATTATCGGATGCCGGTCGACTTGTGATGGACCGACGCCCCGTATAGGGATGCCTACTTGCCGTGCCGTGCGAGTACCTTGGATACACCGCTTGTAGTAGCCGTTCTGAGAGGGAAAAGGAACGTTGCCCGGTCCGGAAGAATCGGGATCGCATTATTTGTGAGAGTTGATCACGCCGTAGCGTGGATCCTCATCATGGCGCCGAGAGCGCGATCATCGTTAATAAATGGACTTGTGTGGTGTCCAGTGCATGCTTGTGAGTGTGATGCGTGTTCGGTTGGTTGTCGATGTGGTGTCGAGTGGAGTCAAGCATTGCATTATGTGTGGGTGTAGGTAAGTATGCGTGTGGGTGATTATTGCCATGTGATATGATTGTTGGATATATGGTTATATCGTGATTTTTATAATGCTCGTGGTTAGGATGTTTTGGGCGAATCGGTATCCTAACCGAGCTTAGGCTTGATTCACCGAGATTTATATCTCACCCCGTTATGGGAACCATTTTTCGGTCCCAAGTGATGGAGCTTTATGGATACCAAGGCCGGGTTATGAGGGTAGTCTTTTGGAGTAGATGAAGTAAATCTTATCTGAACTAGTAACCTTTTGAGGTCTTAGTGAGCTGCCCGAAGTGTGGGGTTGTGTGTATTTCGAAGTAGGGTTAAGGCTTCTCTTGTCCCATGAATCGTGGTTGTTACTTTTGACTATTTTCCTTGGTATGTATTTTTGCTATGCTATCCTATTTGTTTATATGTTTGTCCGGGAGTAAACCGTTTCCGCATGCGTATATAATTGAAAGGTCGATAACGCGCCTGGGACGTTATCCTTCGTGACCTCGTGGCGATTTGGTAGGGATGTCGCGGGCTCGAGAGTCGGGCGTGACATCCCCGCCCAGGTGGTATCGAGCAAGGTCGGCTGATCCATCGGTCATTGGCCGGAGTAATAAGGAGCGATGGGATATGGGATAGTTAGTAGGACTTTTATCGCTATGCATGTGATTGTTATTGGGTGTTAAGTTTTGGGGTAGCCTTCGACCGCGCTCGCTTTGGGGTAAGCGGGACTCCGCATCATTTCGCATAATGAGCGGGCGCGGTAGGAGAGCACCTTCGAGTGAGGGCGGTAGATGAGATCGTCGATGTTAGAGCGGCACCTCCTGTTGCACCTCCCGTAGCTAGTCCCGCTCAGAGAGCCACTATGGCGAAGTTTTGCAAGCTTTAGGAGCTATGGGAGAGAGGATAGAGCAGCGAGATAAGAAATCAAAACGTTGCTACCGCCGGTCTTGTTGAAGCCCCCTGTAGTTCCACCGTAATTCCGCCGGTGGAAGTGCCACTGACGGTAATTGAGGATCGTAGAGCTCAAAATGGTGGAGCAATTTCTTAAGTTGAAGCCGCCGCGGTTCACTGGAAGCGGAGACCCCGAGGCCGCCACCCAATGGATTCAAGGATTGGAGAAAGTGTTTAACTTACTAAGATGCTCGAATGAGGATAAGGTAGTCCTGGCCGTCTATCAACTGGAGGGTAACGCCCGATGGCGGTGGGGAGCCGTCAAGGATAGAATTTTCCACTGAAGGTACGGTCCCGGTGTGGGATGCCTTTGTGGAGGCTTTTAATAACAAGTATTTCTCGAGGATGGCTAGAGAGCGAAGATGACGGGTTCGTTCGTCTCCTTGGAATCGGATATTGTCGATCAATATGAAGCCAAGTTCTCCGAATTGTCTAAGTATGCTTCGAGATTGATTGAAGACCCGAGGATAGGGCTAGAAGGTTTAGGGACGGGCTGAAACCCGAGATTAAGAGTATACTAGCGCCGTTCAACCTTCGGGACTATGATGATCTTTATGAGAGGGCGGCGATAGTGGAGCGGGACTTAGCTGAGAGAACCGCCGCATCCGGGTCGCGGTTTACGTCCTCAAATAGATTTGAGAAGAGGCAAGGAAGAGGCCTATGTATGGAGGCGGACATCACATCCCACCCAATCGCAGAGGAGCGATCAATAAACCTGTTTTTCGCCGGATTGAGGTGTGCGATGCGTACGAAACATGGACTGGTCCATGCTCGTATAGAGTGGAGCCGCTTTGGATGTGGCAGTGGGCCATCGGGTGAAGGATCGCCGCGCAGAGGCGGCAAGGAAGGCGGGCGCCACAACCGAGAGGACCACTAAGGGGAGCCGCGCCACCAAACTTCCCGAATCGTCCCGAGGCTCAAGGAAGAGTGTTTGCCGTCACTCGCGAAGAGGCGAAGGATTCGCCGACCGTTACAGTACGGTCCTCTTGCATAATCAAGTCGCTATGCTTTATTTGATCCGGGTGCTACGCATTCCTTTGTGGGTGATAGATTTGTTAAACTGGTTGATTTGAATGTGGTACCATTAGATGTTGTTTTCAACGTGTCTACACCTTTAAAGGATAGTGTGGTAGGCTGCAATAGGTTCTGGTTGTAGACTAGTTGTAGCTGGTCATGAAAGTGAGATAGATCTTATCATATTGGAGATGTACGATTTTGACGATCGTGGGCATGGATTGGTTGTGAAGCAAAGGGCTACGATGGATTGCTATCGTAAAGGCTATTCAATTTAGGCCGTTGAATGGTGTGAGTTTTGAATTT
The DNA here is from genome assembly GCA_021437795.1 of Rhodamnia rubescens. Taxonomy (NCBI): domain Eukaryota; kingdom Viridiplantae; phylum Streptophyta; class Magnoliopsida; order Myrtales; family Myrtaceae; genus Rhodamnia; species Rhodamnia rubescens. Next base: position 1,625,613 of record JAILYA010000008.1, read on the forward strand.
GATGGGAGTCGAGGTGGAACCTCAACCTTGTGGATTTCGTCGTTGGAAGCGACGCGTCTGTTGGAAAGTGGATGCCAAGGGTATTTGGCGTTGTATTGGATGTATCGGTTAAGGAGCCGAAGATTGAGGACATTGCGGTAGTTCGCGAATTTCCGGATGTCTTTCCTCGGGAACTGCCGGTTTACCGCCGGAAAGGGCGATAGAATTTGTAATAGAGTTAGCTCCTGGGACGGAGCCAATCTCTAAGGCACCGTATAGGATGGCATTGTCGGAACCGAAGGAACTCAAGGTGCGATGCAAGAGTTAATGGATAAAGGGTTCATTCGTCCTAGTGCATCACCTTGGGGAGCGCCGTTTTGTTTGTAAAGAAGAAGGATGGGTCGATGAGGTTGTGTATAGACTATCGACGGTTGAATCGGGTGACGATAAAGAATAAGTACCCTTGCCGAGGATTGATGATCGTTCGATCGGTTGCAAGGAGCATCGGTATTCTCTAAGATCGATCTACGGACGGGATACCATCGGTTGAGAATTAAAAAGGAGCATGTGCCAAAAACGGCGTTCGGGACGCGTTATGGACACTATGAGTTCACGGTGATGCCGTTTGGTCTTACGAATGCTCCTGTGCTTTTATGGATCGATGAACAGGGGTGTTCAAAGAGTTCTTGGATCTCTTTGTGATCGTATTTATAGACGACATTCGGTGTACTCGAAGAGCCTGAGGAGCATGAGCAACATCTAAGGGTAGTTTTGGAAACTCTAAGGGTACATCGCTTTATGCGAAGTTTAGCAAGTGCGAGTTTTGGTTAACTCGTGTGGCGTTCCTAGGCCACGTGGTCTCTGGAGAAGGAATTGAAGTAGATCCATCGAAGATCGAGGCGATTAGGGATTGGCCAAGACCGAAGACGGTGACGGAGATCGAAGCTTCTTGGGATTGGCGGGCTACTATAGGCGTTTTGTGGAAAGATTTTGGTCATTGCCTGCCTATAACAAAGCTATTGAAGAAAGACGCAAAGTTTGAGTGGACGGACAAATGCGGCGTAGTTTTCAAGAGCTTAAGCATAAGGCGACTACGGCTCCTGTGTTGATAATTCCGTTTGGTCCGGGAGGTTTTGAGATCTGATGCGCATCTCTAAGAGGTCAGGTTGTGTTCTAATGCAACATGGAAGGGTTGTAGCGTATGCATCTCGCCAATTGAGACCACATGAGTTAAACTACCCGACCCACGACCTAGAGTTGGTGCAGTCGTATTCGCCCTAAAAATCTGGAGACACTATTTGATTGGAGAAAGTTTTCAAGTGTATACGGATCACCGAGTTTGAAATATCTGTTCTCTCGAAAGAGTTGAACATGAGGCGGCGTCGATGGATGGAGCTGCTCAAGGATTATGATTGTGAAATATTGTATCATCGGGTAAGGCGAATAAGGTTGCGATGCCCTGAGTAGAAAATCGGTGATTGCTCAATTATGTGTTAGTGAATGGCGTCGCTTGAGCAAGTGAGAGACTCGGACTTCAAGTTGGAGATAAGTTTGTCGAGTCGGTAGCTACATTGAGAATTGAGCAAGTGCGGACTAGAATAAGGGCCCACGGTCGACGGACCCTATTGTTCGAAGATCCTTCGAGAAGACGCAACTAAGCGAAGGGTTGATTTTCAAGTGGCCGAGGATGGGATACGAAGTTTAGTGGACGTCTAGTTGTGCCAATCGATGAAAGTCTAAGGGGGATATCCTATCGGAGGCACATCGTAGCGGTTATAGTATCCATCCTGGAAGTACGAAGATGTATCGAATTTGAAACAACACTACTGGTGGAATGGAATGAAGGCGGATATAGCCAAGTTGTGGCTAAGTGTCGACACATCGGCAAGTCAAGGCGCAGACTTGTAAGTCGGGAGGATTTGTTGCAACCCTTGGAGATTCCGAGTGGAAATGGGAGCATATTACGATGGACTTCGTGATGGGATTGCCAAGAAGTCGAAAGGACATGATTCGATATGGGTTGTTGTAGACAGTTGACGAAGTCGGCACACTTCATTCCGGTGAGAAAAGATTTTGCCTTAGACAAATATGCGAATCGTATGTGAAGCATATCGTGAGACTACATGGAGTACCCGTGACAATCACCTCGGATCGTGATCCCAAGTTCATTGCCACATTTTGGAAAAGTCTCAGATCGCTTTGGGAACGAAGCTTCGTTCGGTACGGCTTATCATCGGACGGATGGTCGGCCTGAAAGGACAATTCAAACTCGGAGGATATGTTGAGAGCTTGTGTCATGGATTTTAAGGGCAGTTGGGAAGAACAGTTGCATTTGGTTGAATTTGCCTACAATAACGGTTTTCGGTAGAGTATTAAGATGGCACCATTCGAGGCATTGTATGGCGAGTGTGCGGGACGCCGTTTGTTGGGATGAAGTAGGCGAAAGAAAAATCATTGGTCTGAGTTGGTACGGCTCTATGGAAGCTGTCAAAGTTATCAAAGACAGGCGAAGGCGCCCAAAGTCGCCGGAAGAGCTATGCGAGATAGGAGGCGTAGGCCTCGGAATTTCAAGTGGGCGACCATGTGTTTTTGAAGGTGTCGCCTATGAGAGGGACATCCCGTTTTGGCAAGAAAGGAAAGTTGAGCCCTAGATATGTTGGGCCTTTTGAGATTTTGGAGCGGATTGGAAATCGGCATATCGTCTTGCGTTACCGCCAAGAGCGGCTCAAGTGCATAATGTATTCCACGTGTCGATGTTGAGAAAGTACGAACCGGATCCCGCTCATGTCTTGAGTTATGAAGAAATCAAGCTAGATGAGCGAGCCGCATATGTGGAACAGCCGGTCGGGATCGTGGATAGGAAAGAACAAGTGCTCCGGAGTAAGACGATTCCGCTAGTGAAAGTGGTTTGGCAACACCATGGACTTGAAGGAGCTACATGGGAGAACGAGGAAGTTATGAAGAGCTTACTCGTATCTTTTTGAAGAGTCGTGATGCATCTTGTAATTTCGGGGACGAAATTTTCTAAGGTGGGGAGAGTTGTGACACCCACCACCAACATCATTCCCTCTCCCCCACCACCCACTCTCTCTTCTCCTTTTCTCCTCCTCCTCCCTTTCTCTTTCTCTTTTTCTCCTCCTTTCCTTCCCCTTTTCTCCTTTTTGCCGCCTTGCTCCCCCACTACCGACTCCTCTTTCTTCTCCTTCTTCCTCTCTTCTTTTCTTCTTCTTTCTTCTTCTTTCTTCTTCCTTTCCGCGTGTGCGAAGCCTTCCCCCTCACGCACGCGCTCTCCCTCTGTTTCTCAACCGCACGAACAGCCGTCCTCCTCCTTTCCTCCGGCCATTTTTGCTCGACCGCCACCATCCTCCGCCTCCAGCCATCTCCGCCCGCCACTGCGCCACTCGGACGGCCGCGCGCCCACGAACCGCCGGAAACCGCCACGAACAGCCTAGGACGGAACCGAAGCCAGCCTCCCTATTTTATGCCCTGTTCGCGCCGATTATACAGCCTGTTCCGCCGCCTCCGGCCGCCGTCCGCCGCCACCATGGTCCCGAGGGTTGTCCTCGACCCGTAGGTGAGCCCCCTAGCCCGGCCCGGCCTCTAAGCTCGTGAGGTCGGGTTTTCCTCAATTCAATCCCGATCCCTTTGTTTTATCGTGGATTATGTTTTCTCCGGCCTTCGCCGCTCGCCGGAGCTCCGTCGCCAAGCCTAGCCTGCCGTCGCCACGAGCTCGTCCTGTTTCGGCCGTGAACGGTGCCGCCGGGATATGCCGTCGGTGAACAGTGTTTCCGGCGTGAACAGTGTTTTTCGGCGTGAATAGTATTTTCGGGGCCCGCCTCGAAAATCGTGCCCGCACGACCTCGACCGCCGTTGTTGTGAGTTGACCCTAATCCTTGGTTAGGGCGCTAATTGCGCCTAGAATTAGTTAGTTAGTCGGTAGGGTATTGAGGTAGGTTTGATTATGGTCGGATTAGTTAGAAACCGGGTTTAGGCTAAATGACCATAATCGATTAAGTTAGAATTGTTTGTGGCTAATTGTTGTTTAGCGAATTTGTGTACGTGGTGATTTGATCGCGAGCGAGCGATAGGTTAAGAACAGCGATCGATTGGCATTTTTAAATCAAATTGGCTAATCAATGACTCGGCACGAAATTGAGCCTTCGGGGCATAATTGAAATGGCTTATTCGTGTGGAATTGATGATTGTGTTTTGGGGCGGTTCGCCTCGTTGAAATGCTCGTTGAGTGGATGGGTGTTGTTTGGGGATTAATTATCCCGTGTGATCTTGCCATATTTAATTGGTAGTTTGCATTCATATGACGTGTGCGGCATCAAAGATATAATTTGGCATTAAAATGGCCTTGGGCCGAGTCGTTGAGCACGTTGTGTGAGCATGGCCTAAATCAAAGAGAATAAATTGATTGATGTGTCGGGTGTCTTGCATGGTCATATGAAGGAACGATGATGGGTTTTCTGGCAAGTTCGTGCTTTGTACACGGAGTACACTTTGTACCATTTTTATGGAACCACCGACTTGCCGGATGCACGATAATTCATGCCCGTATGGTACGTACGGTTTTAAGGGATTATCGGATGCCGGTCGCGGCTTGTGATGGACCGACGCCCCGTATAGGGATGCCTACTTGCCGTGCCGTGCGAGTGCCTGGATACACCGCTTGTAGTAGCCGTTCTTGAGAGGGAAAAGGAACGTTGCCGGTCGTGGAAGAATGCGGGATCGCATTATTTGTGAGAGTTGATCACGCCGGTAGCGTGGATCCTCGTCTGTGGCGCCGAGAGCGCGATCATCGTTAATAAATGGACTTGTGTGGTGTCCAGTGCATGCTTGTGAGTGTGATGCGTGTTCGGTTGGTTGTCGATGTGTGTCAGTGGAGTCAAGCATTGCATTATGTGTGGTAAGGCGGTAAGTATGCGTGTGGGTGATTATTGCCATGTGATATGATTGTTGGATATATGGTTATATCGTGATTTTTATAATGCTCGTGGTTAGGATGTTTTGGGCGAATCGGTATCTAACCGAGCTTAGGCTTGATTCATCGAGATTTATATCTCACCCGTTATGGGAACCATTTTTGGTCCCAAGTGATGGAGCTTTATGGATACCAAGGCCGGGTTATGAGGGTAGTCTTTTGGAGTAGATGAGAAGTAAATCTTATCGAACTAGTAACCTTTTGAGGTCTTAGTGCCCCAGTGTGGGGTTGTGTGTATTTCTAGCCCAGTGGGGTTAAGACTGTCTTTGTCTTATGCTTGTGGTTGTTACTTTTGACTATTTTCTTGGTATGTATTTTCTGCTATGCTATCCTATTTGTTTATATGTTGTCGGGAGTAAACCGTTTCCGCATGCGTATATAATTGAAAGGTCGATAACGCGCTGGGACGTTATCCTTCGTGACCTCGTGGCGATTTGGTAGGGATGTCGCGGCTCGAGAGTCGGGCGTGACACCATTGTTAGTTATTGGTTCGAATTCCTTTTAGTTGCCATGCTTTCTAGTTGGATTAACTTCATTAATTATGTTACCTAGGCGCTCACAAATCTTTCCCTATCTTATTCAGAGCTGACGTTAGAGAATGTGACATTGTCACGGTTGAATTAGTTGGTGACTGAGAGGAAGCCGGCAAACTCATGAGAAATGTCAACCGGAGGACTGATGCTTTTGATGCTGGACAAGGGGACAATGCCTTTAATCAGATATTGGCATCTGCTAATTATTTGTTCTAACGCATGCGAATGGCTTGTACAATTGGATATGACGCGGAGTCCCGCGAGATAAGAAACGATTTTGGTTCACGGTAAAACGGTCTGTGATTGTGAAGTAGGTTGTCGTTCTATACTTTTGGTTTTATTTGTCTCGATACATCACATTTCATGTGATTTATACGGTTAACTAGATTGAATTATCTGCTGTTGTGTCTGCTGGAGTATTTGAACATGAACGATAACCTTTGTGCTCTCCTGTGTACTTTCTTTTCTACGTTTTCGTAAAGTATTATCCGGATTTCAGTTCAAGAACTCGAAAACTGGTTCTGCAATAGTACTTGGATTGCAGACTGAGAATCCTTAGTCTTCTAATGCGAATGGTAAGAAAATCAGTAGCTTTTCCTGCAACTTTCTGTCGAGCGGGCTTTTATTAATTATGTGTATTGCTGTGGCCTATTTGGGCCATTAGCTTTTTTACGTAAAGACCAAGACTTGAAGCTTGGTGTCGACACTAGGATATGAAATAAGTCAACTATTACAAAAATTTTCCTGGTGTTGGTTTCTACACTTACCTATATCTTCCAAGACTAGCAAACAAGGAAAAACTTGGTAGATACTTCGATTAGTTACTTGGAATGGAGAGCAATAAAAGTTGTTTTGTGTCTTCTACACTAAAAGCACTAGCGACCAATGAAAAAAATCTCTGCCTTGGTGGCAGCTGGCACATTGAATGTACGCGCATCGTTTGGGTCCGAGGTGAGAGACGGTAAAAGTTTTACGTGAGACCAACATGATCCGGCAACTCCGTGTATATTGGGCCAGTATGAGACGGGTCGGCTAAGTGATGATAGTTGCATTCTTTCCATCCCGTGCCGTAGTGGGTAGCGCAGCAAACCTTCGTCTCTCCTTGTCCTTGTATGTAACCTTCTTTCTGGCTACTTATAAAGCATAAGTACGTCATCGTTTGTCTTGCAATTACCTCCTAATGGACTTCGGAGCCCAGTACATTCGACCGTGTCACGAGCGAACTAAGCAAACTGCACTTGTGAGTTATGTTAGATGTCGGAAAATATGTGTGGTGAATCCAACCGGATATGTTGATAAGCTCGAACCTGAGCTTCCTTCAGGCAATCTCTCCGGTGAAGGCGGCTGCTGTATGCTCCCAACAGCCCATTGGCTAAATTCTAGTATTTTTTGTAGATGCGGTCGATACGGAGGCTCAAGAGAGATGACCATCGATAAGCTTGAAGTAGGATTATGAGAAGACAACAGCCCGATTCCATTTGAAATCGAATCCAGATCGAAGTCGAAGGACATCTGGGGCATGGTAAATAGGTTTGGGACGGCGCAAAGACGGAGCCCGACGTCTTGAGGATCGATTTCGATATTCAGATAGGTCAGAAAAATTTCTCCAAGCTACTGTGTATCCAACGACAAGACCCGATGCCCGTTTTGGCGTTTGTGGTTGGAATCGGACGTTAGAATTGTGCTGAAATCTGGATGCCACCAGATTCGGACGTCCAACCACTTCATGTTTAAACTTCCGACTTGCTACCCGCGAGATGTTTCGGACGCCGGCCCCCGGCCCCACTTCCGGTGGATGGCCGGACGCGCACGAGATGGAGTTTCAAGTCTGGGATTCTAACGTGTTTTGCTTGTCACGTCGAAGTCTAACTCGAGACGAAGTTTTGGAGAGTTGTCGGGGAGAGCTAGAAACATTTGAGAGTACAATGGAGCGATCATAACATCACTCGATGGGACTAAATCATGTAAGCACGATAACGAACCCACACGTAAAATCTTCGGTGTCAAGTTTTATATCTAGACCTTATTCGATATGTTTAACATCTATTCACGTTCCGAGCGCCATTCCCTCTTATCTCGGGGGAGGGAATTCGTGATATTTTGTAAAATTCATGTAAATTTAAGACAAACCTTCTGCAATATGGATATGCACCATGGAGGGACTCTCTACTTCAAATTTTCAATGAATGAGAGAGAGAGAGAGAGAGAGCGAGAGATAGAGATTGATGCGTCTAAACCATTATTCATCTTCTTGCCTTATTTATAACATTAAAGAGATACGTCAAGGTATCAGTTATTTTTAAAGTGAAGACAGGACTTTGCTGCCTTTTACTGGCAAGGCTTCATCTCATGCAAACCTAATTCATGGCCCGCACGCTCGTAGCACGTCGCAAGTTCAAGTTCATACGAGGATCAGCCCCGTGACGAACTGGGCCACTCCTTGCACGACGCTCACGAGGATGAGGCTCACGCGAAGGATGCCGGTCGGGGGAAAGACGCTGCAGCCCACGACGCCCAAGAGATTGACCGTCGCCACGCACGTCGAGCTGTCGAAAAGGAGGCCGTCCGCGACGTCAAACGTGGCATTCAGGAATCCGGCCGTGTTGGTGACGGCCTGGCCAAGGGTGACCGTGCCGCCGTTGCACGTGACGTTCACCGACACTCCGGGGAGGGGCGGACTGCCCAAGATCGCCGGTGTCCCCGGGACGGCGCAGCTCAGGAGGCCGAGGACTTTGACTTGGGCGATGCTGCCGCCGATGATGACTCCATGAGCGCGCGGAGGGGTGGCGACCAGGAAGAAGAGAGCAATTAGGACGATGTTACGGTAAGAAGCCATGGCTATATAAGGTCGTGCTTCTGCTCTTGTGTACCGAAAGCTCGGGGCGAAGTCCCTTTATATAGATTTCAGGATGTGGCATTCTTGAAGCAACTTGCATGGCCACTTTCTTCTTTTATCTAAAACCAGCTTAGAAAATATGTCACCATTGCCAAATTTTTCTGGTTTTGATGTATATTCTTACGTACATCTTGTTAGATTAGGGACAGCAAAGAAAGGGAAAAATTCAATCTAATCCATAACGTTGAGCGTCAACCCTCTATGGATTTTTTTATATAGATCGGATCGTTTGGCAAAACCTCCTCCCTGTTATCTAGTTAGATTAGGGACAGCGAATACTATTGCAGAAACCCTAGCGCTGCGAGAGAGGTTGACGTTCGTGCAAGAAAAGGGAGATCTCAGCCAGTGCAGTTTAAGTGATAAGTACAGAGGTGGAACTGATCGGAGCGTGGAAGTGGTGCCCGACAACCTATCCAGCGTGCGGTGCGGTGGATTTTGGGCCAAGAAGAAAGCCCGTGTGGTGGCCGATTGTCAAAGTCTGTTGGCCCATCTCCCCGGGGTCACACATACAAATTTTCTCAACCCTAACTGGTTCTCTAAGCCTTATCATTTGCTTTGGGTTTTATTGTGCTATGATTGTGTAAACCCTGGTGTCTAGGTTCAAGTTCTTAATGAGAGAAGTTTGCTTCTGACAAAAAAAAAATGACAATGTAAGGAAAGTTGAGTGGTCCACCACTACCAATCTTTAAGGGACAAAATTCCCTATAAAAAAAAAAATCTCCGACTTTACTTCTAATCACAATTCTATCACGAACTTTTTTTTTGTCTTGGAAAAAACCCGAAACTTTAGGTCCAATCCTTAATCTGCCATGCATTGTGTTTTGTTCAAAAAGGATTGCCAACTTTCAATATGTTCTCAGATCTCCCCCATGGGGGCAGATTTCAAATTAGAGTAAAAATTGATAATTTTTCTCTTAACCAATATATATAAGTTGAGGGTAGATTTGGGACTTGACATAAAGTTGGATTTTTTTTTTTCAGACAAAGAAAATTTTGAGGCAGATTTGGACTGGACGTAAAGTTTGTGGTGTTTTTCTAGAAAAAAAAAAAGAAGAATTGAAGCTGAATAGGGATTAGACCTAAAATTGATGTTTTTAATGGAATTAGGCCAAGAATCTTAGCTTTATGGGGGTAGTTCTGTCTCATCTGCTAAAAAGCTGTGGAAGTAGCTATTTGTTGCTATGGAGTTCACCTGACGCTTCATTTCAGAACAGGAAATCTCGTATGATCCTTGCTGTGATGTACCATAATTCAAGCCTAGGTAAAACTAAGAGACATGGGCTAAAAAATATAACACATACCAATGTGAAGTTTTATATCATAATTGATTTACGGATTGATGCCGATCTCTACCAAAATGAGGTTGAAAGAACCCAAAATACTATGATTTCATTCTTCTTCTTCTTTTATACGGCTCCGCCACCAGTGGCCTATGGTGGTTGCCCTTTGATCCTTTCTCTAAGTTGTTGGTAATTTTTCAACGCTAGAGGTACTACTAATGGAGGCGAAAAATTAAAACGGTATCGATTGTTTTATAGGTCAGATTGTTTTGCAAAACCCAAGAAAGAGTTCTCTTTTTTTATATATCTTAGAGCACTACGTATTACAATAATTTATATCCTTAGATTCCATATTACCATACGTATTGCAATAATTTATATCCATAGAGCAATATAGGCATGTAACTGAGAAAGATGGGGATTCGGTCAGGGGCCTATAGGCCTTGGTCCGAGTAGATGAAGTGCATGAAGACGAAGAAGTGTTATTAGATTCTAATTCTGATAGTGGGATGGTGAAGAATGGATGTGAAAAGATACGTTCATTTTGAGTCTCCTTTTTATTGTATATTTCATCAGAATGGTTAAAACCTCTTTAATAGTCCACTGTTGGCGGTAGCAAAAGTCAATGTTCCTTACCAACTTCTGGCTTATCCACTAAGTCAACCAAATCAATCGGTTCATATATTGCGATTCCCATAATAGCGGAGACCGAAATGGGAGCAGCCTAAACCGTAAAAAAAAAAAAAAAAAAGCCACCATTAAAAAAAATATGGGAGTGTCAAGTTCTTTCTCCCTTGTCCTAATATGCTTACTACCATACTTTCGCTAGTGAGTATTGCATTTTCAAAATTGTAACCTTCCCATGGCTCAAAAAAGAGGTATCCTGAGCAATTGCAATAACCAGGTTCATTGATATTCTTGGATTAAAAGTTTAAGATTACTCTCTTATTAGATTAAAAAAAATAGAGAAATAGATTGTTCTTTTTTTAAAAAAATTTACGTTGACCAAGAGATGTTAAAGCTGCACCACGCCCATAAGGGGCTAAAAGATCTACTACTTTAATTCATGTTTCAAAAAATAGATAATTTTGCAACTTACTTAAACAATTTTGTATTAAGAGCTAAATTTCTACTTTTATTGGATCACATGAAAAGGTACTTGACAATTGAGATGAGTAAACTATATAACTGTTATTTTGAAAATCTAATGCAACAAGTTTAAATTGTGATGAATATAAGCGAGAGTCCCATACTTTCCTATCGATGAAAAGTATGAATCACATCCTAATATTGACAAATACTTTTTTCTTTCATAAACACTGTTGATCTTATACTACACGTTGAGAGATTAGACATCTTTTGGGCATGATGACATTAAGAAGTGCTCGTAATAAAGTTATTCGCCATTTCTGAACCTAACACCAATGGAAATGAATAGACGGCAATAATAATGGTAAGCAATAACACTAGTAATAATGCTAAAATTTTCAAATTGCTTTACCACCAGTTCATGGGATGATTAACAATAATTTAATTTACATGTAAGGCAATGATCCGAAAAACGATTTGGCAAAGAGTGGTACCAGGACTTTTAAGGCAAGCCTCGTACATACAAAGATAACGATAACCCGTATCATGTCATCATAATACATGCGAAATGGTGAGTGATCGACGATGCCGTGTTCATATCATGTGATGAAACCGTCGCATAAGCTACGTGCAGATAGCGCAAATCATAATACCAAAAGCAAACTCGATATCTCGAATGCCGAAAAGCGGAAGTCCGTGAAATTAGTATCCCGGGGAAACGAAAACACCAGTAGAGGATCAACTGAACAGGATAAACGCTGTGGATCCAAAGGAACTCAGACTATCCCCCAAACACCAAAAACTAATTGTGATATACAAAAAAAGGGGAAACTAAAAGGAGAGAAGGCAAAAACTGATCCCTATACACTTAGTACTCTTTGATACAATGATACCCCCCGACCCATCAATTTCACAACTTTCAACACCATGGAAATGGCCACATCTATACAAAGAAATAATAACGACAAAAATACAACTGACATCCAGGAGAAGCACATCACTGGTGCGGGAAACCAGTGAGGACCCGACAGGATGCTGCAGCTGCTGGAGCATGTTCTCCACCGAACTCGAAAACATTTGAGCTCAGAAAGGGGTTCAAAGAGCTGTTGTTGAGAGTCCTGAGAGCGTGACTCACCTGTGCCATGCAAGAGCCATTGACGATGTCCAGACGATAAGGGAATGCTCTCAAATGAGAATCTGACCGCACGATGGGACACCATCAACCAGTTACTGTGACAACCTGCTGTTCCAAGACAGGTTCCGGTCCAGAAAATCCATTGAATTTATATAGTTCGTTTCGGTCTCAGATACATCTACCACCAATCAGTCAAGATGTGACAATGACCAATGGAAAGTTCCAAGTTTTTTACCTTCTGCCACCAGTCAATTTGAAATGTCTCAACCAGACGTGTCAACTTCCTTCCCGTGATCTTCCTCACGGATGTTTCTCCTCAATCTTCTGAGCCATATATCATAATCCATGGGATACGGTGTCCCACAGAGACTGTCAACATAATCCGCAAAAGCTTTTAGAACAGTGGAAACATCGCCAAGCTTCTGCTGAATCAACCTCCTTGACCAAGAGGTCTCTCTCCATTGAAGAGCTCCCTCCACCGAATCAAGATCGGGCAAAACCCCACCACAGGAGAAGTAAAGCAAGTAAACCAAACTCTCTGCATCTGAGGCAGAACAAAGTTTTCCTTCCTGTAGTGCATAAGTAGACGAAAAGTGAAGATTCATCACTGGACGGTCCCTATCTTCGAGAATAGCATGTCCCCAGCCAATGAGGGCAAAATAAGGATACCTCGTGCCAGATCTAACATAGATTACATTCTCCGGCCGAATGTCTCCATGACGAATGCCAACAAAAGATGCAGCTGAGAGTGCAGATAAACAATCATGACAACAGCGGATTGCTTCATCCAAACCCAATCGGCCTTCAGTCACCATGTTAGCAACCGTTTCGCCAACTGGGCTGGTGACAAGAATTGGAGTACCACACCAAGGGTGGTCACAGTTTCCACCAGGGCTCGGTCTCCGACATTGACCAGGGTGAATAATTCTCCCTGACGCACTGATCTGAGGCAGGTATTTGCTAGATAGACCTTTCTGTTTCATTACAGTGAGTACTTTAGTCTGCCTCTGGACTTGATACCACAAATTCATATCTTCCCAAGCTGGTTCCAACTGAGAAGGAGGAGAGCCAACATAAAGAAATAGAGATTTTCCCGGATCTTCAACAGGGGACGCAACATAATATGGAAGCTCACCATCATTCAAGACTTCATCTATCTGATAGCCCTTTTGCCAGTTCGAATCCTCCATCCATAGCACAGATCCTACTTCTAGCCTCATCAATTCTTCAGGTTCTATTTTCGCAGATTCCTCCTGGACTTCAACAATTTCAGGGGAAACACTGCGCTGCTGAAATCTAAATAGACCATTCCCATTTGCCCTCGCATCTCCTAACTGCCTCTCCATTCTTCTTGTTTGTAGGCGAGCACCATGATCAGCAGCTAAATCCTCAATCGAGTGCCTAGGCATCCCGGCAAATTGCATTATACAGTGGAAGGTAGCAAAAAGTACCTGTAAAGCACCAATGTCTCCCCAATTAGCATTTCCAAGTTTGTTCCAGATTCGATCAACTGGAGAAACTGAAATGCAACAGTGCGCTTTAATCCACTCAGCGGCACATTCATAAACGTTATTTACATCAAACTCCATTTTATTTACATCTCCATCGACCTTTACAACCCGACCGTACTGAGAGTCAACAAGGAGGATAAAAGCCGAATTAAAACCCTGAGTTAAAGCTAATCTGCTTATGCTCCTTGATAATAGCATACGAACAGCATAAAAAAGAGCTTCACCTAAAACAGATAGCGAAGGCTGTCGGTCACTATCCGCAGGGAGACCTCCAATATCAGGCCTCAGAAGAGCCAATTCAAGAATGTGATCCCATTTTCCATGTGGATGTCTTGGGTTCTTAAGCATCAGACCAGTTGCGCAAAGACTCTCAATCTTTCCATTAGCAATTGCTTTCTCAGCCTGGTAAAATTTGAAGTTTGGCCCATACAGGCAAGCAACCGCGAATGGCAATGGCTCATCCTGACTCCAGAATGCCTCCCACAAGCCCTTTACACTTGCATGTAGAAAATCTTCAATTGCAAGATAAGCAGTAGCTTCCACGGCATCTGAGGCCGATGCATAAACAGCATTTGGCATTCGAATTAGCTGCTCAAATGAGACCCCTTCTAATGCATAGTCAAACTTTTGTAGTTCCACCAACTCAAATGGAACATCAAAAGCAGGTTCTCTACCTGCTCCACCCTCTGATATTGATATAAACCAATCCTCAAGTTTTCCAGTTAAATGCTCGTGGTTCATGAATTTGCGAAGGAATTCTTTGCGATTCTTGGACCTGCTACCAGATGATACACTGGACCTTTTTGTCTCAGACCCCACTGATTCCCGGTCTGGGGATCCACCTGGAGATCAAGTTCGATGTTCTTCATCAGTCAAATTACCTCTACCACATATGTATCGAGCAATCGCAGAAAAGAGAATAATAACTAAAGGGGGTTGCACATAGTTGATGTGGGGTGTGGGGTGAGTTGTTTTGAATGAGATGTATCAAGGGTGTCCTACTAACAAAGGTCCCATGGGCAAGGTCCATGGTCAATCTTAAATAGACTCAGTGTAACTCTTGCAATGATAGGTAGTTCCAAAGACTTTGAGTCGTCATTCCCCACGCAAGTTAGAGGTCAAATTCCTACATAATTGAGTTCATCGATCAAGACATACAAAGTTCTAAAGCTACACAATTAATGAAGGCATGACTTTGCTTAAAACGGCCTTCAGTAATCTGGGTCTTAACTAGATCAGTGGGATGAATCATTTTGAAACGATAAGCATATCTGCAGCTGTCATGTCGCCATAGAGTTTGAATTTTCAACAGATTGATGAATGCAACTTCACAAATCATCCTCAGAGACTTCACCAATCACTCAGCCCGATTATGATGCATTCATCATACAAGACTTGATAATGTAAATAAGATCGTTGTCGTCGTCGTCATAGAACTACATACTCGACACTGATTGATTTGGACAATATTTATATCAAAGTGATACTGCATCAATGTACCAAAGAAAGCTGGTTATAAGACTTATTTATATCACTTCCAAAGCATGTGATAACTTAACTCAAGTGCGTAACTTAACAGAAACCAAAGGATCTGCCTCAGGCACTTCACTATCAAGTGATGTCCACCTAAGAACTACATCAAATGATACTAAACAATGAAGATGCTAAACGGAAACTAACTAAGAGAGCCAAGACCCGTACAACCAAGGGAAATGATTAGCCAGGTTACTCAGTAATCAGTATGCCTCACATTGAGAAGGGGGACGAACTAAATACTAGATGATCTTGGACACAAAAGAAAAGGGGAACTAAAACCAGAACAAGAGCATTTTGATTTTTGTAATTATAGATACGCTCAGGACATCTCCTAAAAACACGGCGAATATCTCGGCGCTGAGTCGTCGTAAAACAACACTCAAAATGTATTGAATTGGATTATGTCGGACTAGATGCCATCTAACTTAAGCAAACCCTTCCCACAGAACCAACAATGTTGTATGTTCAGCAGGCAAATACTTCAGTGGGTACTAATTAAAAGAGACCATTTGGCATACGCATGTAAGAAAAGGAATGACAAAAAAGTTCTCGATTAGATTGTGGCATGGCAGGAGCGCAGAGAGAGAGAGAGAGAACTCATGCTTTCAATTAACTCGCTTAAAAAGCAACTGAGTGACTACGTGCAGCTCGAATATGGAAAAAGAAGCTGCGGATGTTCTTAGATCCCGGCAGACGCATATAACTAAGAACCATCCGCGTCTTATGTCGAGATAAAAACCTCCCAAGAACACTTTCATAATGCCAAAGCAAGCAACTTGCCAGAGAAATCACGCCGAACGAGTGGCATTCGATTCAGAATCAACCCCTCTGAGCTAATATGGCTGGCCCCCCAAAGCCGAATCAATCAGTAAGAGCCCAACCCAAAAAAAAAAAATAGAAAAAGAAAAAAAAGAAAAAAATAGGGATGAAGTCGCGACGGAGACTTGGAGCCGAGAGAGACGGAGTCAACGGGATTTCCGAGCGGAGTCGGGAGTGGGAATCGGGTCAAAGGAGAGAGAATCTAGGGTTCCGTGAAGGCGAATTACTTCAGCATCGGAGCGCAGAACGAGAGCATACCTTCCATCACGGAGCGAGAGAGCAAATGGAAGACCTTTCGGACAGCTTCCTCCTTCCTCGACGTCCTCGTCCTCCTTCCTCGACCTCGGATCGTCCTCTCACGCAGGACCAAACATTCGCATCTTCTTTCTCTCTCTAGATTTTGTCGGGGAGATATGCAGGTCGTCTCTTCACTCCCGAAGATGACCCGAGTGTTTTTCACTTTGTATTAATTTCCTCGACAATTACACACTTAAGAAAGAGAAAGAGAAAGTGAAGGGGCTGACTGTTATGGGTGTGCCATCTCGTCACGGTCGGTCACCCCAAGCCCACAACCTCTTCAATTAATTTACTTTTTAATTGATATGATTAAAATCTTGATTAATATTAACTTATTAGCCTTTTATTACTAACAACACTTGTTTAGTCTCGATAAACAAGCCCCTACCGTTGTTTTGCAACACTTCTGCTCTATAAATATTTTTCTACTTGTGAAGATAAGTAATTATTTTTTTAACTTCTTCAAGCGGGGTATCAAGAAGAGCAATTCGTGCTACAACAGGTAACCTTTTTCATCCATGAAAGGAAATGGCAAGTCGAATGGCTTCAAAATGAAGATGAGTAAAACCCTGTTGAATCCACTAGATGGGAAACTCCTGGGGTATTTAAAGAGTTGCAAACTGTTCATGCTAGTTAGCAAGCATATGATGCTAATCAAACTTGAAGGACTGGACATATTCCTTGATAGCTCGAGGAGTATACATGATAAGATGCTTTATAGATCTAATGGGTGAGAAAGAAGAAGGCTTGAAAAATGCGGAATAAGGATTTATGAGAGGAAGTTGGGTTTCGAACACTTGCTATATTCTCGAATAAGCTACCTCATAGAGATAGTTTATTTTAGAAGCCGTAGATTTACGGAGTTCGGGTGGAGAAGCTAATGAAAGTGGTGATTCAAGGTGAACTGGAGTTACATCGAAGGAGGTTCCAAGAGAAGTAAGAAGTCTTCTCTCCTTGCAGGTCCTAAACTTAGAATCATAATCTTAACTTGGGTTTGACGATAAATGGCTCTCATACCGGGAAGGAAGCGGAAACAAACTTGAATTTGAAGCAAGTACGCTATGTCCAATCGGGCCCTGTTGCCCATTTGAGGGGACTGTCTTTTAACGAACAGAGAATGCACTCGCCCAGAATGTGGCCTTAGATAAGGTCACTACTCGGCTAGAAAGGATAGACTAGACTACTTGCTTTGACAAAAAAGATGTTAGAAGATTTCCGGAAGAGAATTTATCTCGTTCGAAACTAAGCGAGATACCTCCAAGTCATTATTTGGAGGATTAGACACCTGAAATTGAGAAGCTAAGACGGCAAATAAAACTTCTTGAGGAACAAAAGTCTCGTTTTGAACAGTAAACCCCTTTTTTCAAATCCTCTACTTGTTTGCTCCCATTTCAAAACCCTCTATCGAGTCCTTAGGATCTTCCTCTTCCTTTGCAACAAGTGCTTAACTCAAGACCACCTCCTCCAAAGACAAATGTCTTGGCTCTTCGAGCACGGTTGCAAGAAATCAAAAAAGAAAGATCTCGAGGAAAAAGGAGATCATCACCTCCAATTCCTTCGACTCCTCCTAAACCAAATCCATCACCACCTAACTCTCCATCCTTAGACCCAAAACCCTTTGGAAAGTTTCCTCATACACCAAATCCCTCCAATCTCTACTATCAATCCCGCAAAACCACCTAAAGAAATGTCGATTCGGATACTGATTCCTCTTAATCCTATTCTTCCGAATCTCATTCCTCCGACAATTCGTCCCAACCTATTGCTAATGAAATCATGATGGCAGATCCTACGAACACCCAAAGAAGAAGAAATGGCCGAGCCAGAAGTTGTTCACCCTCTAGACACTCATCCTGGTACTCGGAACGTCCTATACTTCTTCTTCTAAGTCATATTTCACTTTTGATGACATCTCGTATCACAAATGGCCCGAACGTCTCTAAGACTTTCATGTTTGGCCGACAACTAAAAACTTAAAGGAACACAATACTTATGAAGTACTCACTGGGTTCACTAGCGATTCACGGGATCATTGAAAGATTGGTGGAAAGCGGCTTGAACAAGACTAGATTGTGTTCTTGACTATGAATCTCGATCGGGCTATGAAAATTATTCATCCGTACTTTATTGGTCACCTGAAAATACCAAAGAACTCAATAGGAAAGAATTCTTGTAGCGTAAATGCTACTCCTTGGCCGTAAAAGATCTTGATCGTCATTTCGGAGAAATGATCAAGCTCTTTACCATCTTGGTGCCGACATAAATCTCAAACTTGTTTTCCTAGTATCCATTCATAAGGAAATCAATAATGCAATTGAGAAGACTTTATAGGCAAGCAAGAAACTGCTAGAAGAAGCCATGTTTGAAGAAATCCAACAAGCAATCCATATTGCAATTGAAGAGTTGTGTCACAAAAGGGAACTTTTTAAGAGTTACCTTCAAGAGAATCGCAATCTTGATAAGGCCTACGTTAAGCCAAATTTGAAGATCAAATGTTCTAAAGAATGCAGTGATCCATCATGTTCGTGTCACAAAAGAAGAGACATTACAATAAGTTTTCCTTTGCAAAGGGGCATAAAGGGAAAGGAAAATGGAGATTCCTTCGACAAAAGAAATTTTGTTCTTCAAAGTCCTGAAGGAAGTCTAAATCAAATAGATGCTACATCTCGCAACAAAAAAAAATGACATTTTGCTAAGAAGTATCCTCAAGCCAAATGTTAGGAAAGTTACATGACCTAGAAAATAGCCCATAGCACAGGAATCTCTTTTGATGATGAAGATATTGAATCAGTATTTTCCATCGAAGATGAGCCTTCATCCTGAAACCCTTTGTGCTATAAAGGCTTATTCTTCTCGATTTCGATGATTCTCCGGTGAAATCTTTGCTTTCTTCCTATATCCTATTTGGACTCCTTCCATACTTGATCCTCTGTTTGCCATTCTCCCAATATCCCAATTCGGATATTTATTTCTAGAAATGAAAAGCCCATCCAGGCAATAGCACTAATAGACATCGGAGCTTTGCATCTATCATGGATATTAAAGTACTCCCGGAAGAATTTTGGATGCCTTATGCAAGGTATTTTCATTCTCGCTTCTAGTGATACTTTTATAACCAAAGTATGCGATAAACCGATTACTCTCCGATTTTCCCTCAATGCTCAATCACCACTAAAATCCTTAGATGTCATTCTCATGATAAAGATTTTATCATTAGTTGGGACATACGATCCCAGCTCCCATAGCTCAAAATTGTCCCCGATGGATTACAATTCAAAGATCATGTCAAAAAATTTGTAGATATCCAGAGGCTTTTCATAATTCAGACCCGAGATCCTTGATCCAATTATCCAAACCCTTCACTCTTGTTATACCGAATCTCATTCTCAGTTTTTTCGGACTAGTCCTCACCCTCTTTGGAAGAATCCAGACTTCTTTGTTCGTTTACCCTTTAAGAAAAATGAGGACTTCAACCCCACAAAAGCTAGTCATTTTGGGATGAATCCCGAACATCTTGCTCTTGCCCAAAAGGAATGTTTTGAGTTACTTGCTCAAGGCCTCATTGAACCTTCGATTCCCATTGGGCTTGTAAAGCTTTTTATGTCAATAAAAAGGCAGAGAAAAATCGTGGTAAACTTAGGCTAGTAATCAATTACCAGCCTTTGAACAGTTTCTTCGGGACGATAAGTTTCCTCTGCCCCATAAGAATTCCATTTTCTCTAGCTTAGCTCAAGTAAAGGTATACTCTAAGTTTGATTTAAAAGCGGGATTTTGGCGATTAGGAATACACCCCGAAGACATATCTAAAACTGGGTTTTGTATCTCAAACCAGCATTTCCAATAGACGGTTGTCCCATTCGGGCTCAAAACAGCCCCTTTTCTCTTTTAGAAAGCTATGTGCAGAATTTTTCAACCCATTCGCCGTATGCCCAAATTTATATCGATGACATCCTCCTTTACTCTGCTGATGAGGAATCCCTTTGCAAACTCCTATCTCGGTTTGCCGAGATTGTGAAAAAATATGGCATCACACTTTCTCAAAAGAAAATGATCATTGCCCAAAAGGAGATAGAGTTTCTCGGTATGCATCTAAAGGAAGGAACTTATTGTCTAGGTCCTCCCATCGCGGAAGATCTACGAAGTTCCCAAGCAAGGACTTCATGATTAACCAGGTGCAATCGTTCCTTGGTATTATTAATTATCTTCGGGACTTCGTTCCGAAAATCTCGAAAGTACTCCATCCACTTCAAAGGATATTGAAGAAAAATGCACTACCATGGGGACCAAAGTAGACCAAGGCAATGGCTTACCTAAAAGAGGTATTTCAAAATCTTCCTCCTTTATAGATTCCATCTATAGGAAAAAAAAAGTTAGCAAACAGATGCCGGTGACAAGTCTCGAGCAGCCATCCTCCTTGAAAAGATCAATGGTAAACGTCGAATTTGTGCCTACAAAAGTGGACGATTTACTCGTATTTAAATGCACTATCACTTCACTTTTAAGAAAATCTTGGCGCTCAAATATGGCATAAAGAAATTTGAATTCCATCTCATGGGACATCATTTTCTTGTTGAAATAGATATGTCATCTTTTCCCCAAATGCTCAAATTTAAGTAGAAACAAATCCTACATCCACGACTTTTGAGGTGGGCGGAATGATTTTCAAAATATTCTTTTAACACTAAGCATATTTCAAGGGGAAAAAGTGCTTGCAGATTTCCTCTCCAGACCCAAACAATCGATCTCCTCTATTAACATGTACGTACGAAAGGAAGTCACATGAAACACATTTTGTACAATTAATATGAGAGAAAATCGGTGGCATTGTCACCAATACCCTCTAGATGTTCCGGACCTAATTAGGCAAAACCAGTTCACTCCTAATCTTGCTCGTAGTCTTTGGCATTATCATTACCATATCTTCAGTGATTATGGTGGTTTAATGCTAAAATCATGTGGTCTTAATTATGATTATCTATTCATCCATCCACTCTTGTGGTCTTCGGATATTAAATTTTCGGAAGAACTCAAGTTTTGGTATATGTTCAATTTCTACCATGTCGCTATTGAGTTCCCCATGAGACAAGATTGTTAGAGTTTTGTCCAAAGCTCTCATGAGAGATTATTCAAACCAGAAACATATGACAAACATGTTGATATGGTTCCAACCTCTCGGAGCTTGGCGAGAATTGTTTAGACAACAATGGCGTATTGGAAGACCCGAACAGAAAGGCACACCACCGTGATTTTTCACAGGCCATGGTTCTTTGTTGATCCAACAGGAGATCATAGACCGGATCTTTGTCGATCCGGAACTACCACATTTAAACCCAATATTCATGAACAAGTTGCTTGAATTCATCGGACTCTAGCGAGGTCAATTTCGGTCATTCCTTATGGATACAGAGAACTCCAGAGAGTTTTGTGTCAAGAAAATCGATTCATCCCTCCGTAAATATGCCCATATCATGCAACAAATCTTTCATGGGATACTTTCTATGGATAACCAAAGACCTTCGAAGCATTAGAAGTGTTCGGACAGTAACCAACCTCAATTCTCAATGGATACGGACTACGAAAACCCATGGGGAGAACCACTCTCACAAGACTCTTATGATTTCTCCAGCCGGGATATTCCAAGTAGATATTTCATCCAGTTCTTGGAACGCTCCGTCTAGTTCCATTCCTTATGATCCGGAGCTTGATGAAAAGATCTCGAAGTTCAAGGAAGAATAGCTTTTGCGAGCCTTCAAAAGACAGAAAGATGGCCTAGACGGCTCGGACTTTGACGACGCAAATTATTATCCTTCATAATAAGTCATCAACTTTGTCGGCCACGTGTTGGCTCACATGTGTGTTTTCTATTCGATAATTGACCACTTGTGGTCAAAAGCTGAAATGCCTTTATCTTTGTCCTGTCAATGTGATGCGTGTCAATCATGTATAATGGATTTGAGGATCCAATGCAAGTAGTTGTCGTTTTGCAAGTCGCCTTTGCCTATATAAGGCCTCATGTTTCATGTATCAAGGCGGACTTTGCCTTTAGAAAAATATCGGTGTGAAGTTGTGATACCACAAGTTTCTAAGTTCTTTCTTCTCTTCTATTCCGGGCATGATTCTTTAGCTTTAGAATCATCTTGTTAATTTGGTAGTATGATATGGTTCAATATGCTCTCCACTTGTCACTCAATAGAATCTGTGGATTAGAAATTTCTAACACCTTAAGGGTTGGTTGAGCTTCAAGAACGAGCCTATAAGGTAAAAGGCGATCCCCTCAAATGGCCAAGAGGGCCTAATAAGAGATAGCATACTTGATTTAGGTTCAAGCTTGTCTCCGCTTCCTTCTTCAACAAAAAAAAAAATACTTGAAAAAAAAAGTTGTGTAACCAAACGAATTTCTGCTTTAAATGTTGCCTTATCAAACAAATTTCTACTCCCGAAGTGTTGTCGCGCCCTCACCCTCTTTAGCTAACGGGGGCGAATTTCATACACGAAAAGGAACACATCAAACAAATGCGACAAGAAACTATACGCCATGAATTGCAAGCTCTATAGGCCATGCTCTTTTATAAGCGAAAGCTTGCCAAATCTGACGGAATATGCCACTTTGGACTCGGGAGTCTCCGTTGAATAGGATTTACCTACCATCAATAACATAGGTTATCTCTCATTTTTACTGTAATTCCACTATCCATTCCAAAGAAGAATCAAGAAATTACCCCGGTGCATTTTACTTTTGACGTTGAGAAATTTGCTTGCCTCACGTTCACCATGGCTTTTCCGTTCCAATATATTTGGGAGTAGGCTTCGCGAAATGTATCATGGAAGACCAAGGTGATCTAGGAACACTCATTTTGTATGTTATGTGGAATCATTTAGACATTATAAGATTGCATTTGGCACAGTAATTCCCAAGGAATGGAGTGAAAATTGGGGCGCTCGGTAAATTTATTTCTAGGAGAATTTTAACTGAAAACCAGCTTTGACAAAGCCCAAGGCAGCTGGACCTCGCCTTAGCTTGGGCTTATAGCATTTTCGGGAAGCCATCTCCACCTTCCCACCTTACCCTCGTTGAATTATTTGAATTCTAGTTCTACCCTCATGTTACACACAATCTCCTTCTCCACTGCATCTCTGCTCAACCTTGCCATATCCGGCGAGCCCACGAACATGCCCATCTTCGCCGGCTCGACCATTGCCACGCCAACCATCCGCCTTACGGCGGTGTGCTCGTGCTCAACTAGCCACCTACACCAATGAGCCCCATTAGATCGGCCGCCATGCCAATGAGTCAATTGTGGTCGTCACTCAACCAATCAACCTTGATTCGGCATTGAGAGAGCCAATATTCGAGACCTAGGGCTCCGGTCGAGCGGGCGGGAATTCAAGACTCAATGACGGGGCTTGAGTAGAGGGGAAGAAAGAGAAGGAGAAGGTGGAGGTGGAGCCAATATTCGAGACCTAGGACTCTTCTTGGAGCCTAGACACTGCACCTTGGGTTCGCGCGACCTTAGAGCCCTCGCATGGGTGGCGGTGGCTCTCGCTCGAAGCTTCTAGCTCATGTTGCTTCTTGGCAAGCCCTTTTTTTTTTTTTTTTTTACTTCGAGTTATTTTATACAGAAATACACCGGAGTTATTTATCTAACGAGAATTTCGCATTCGGTAAATTCATATTGAATCAAAGATGTTTGAGAAAATGGCTTTGCATTTTCCCAAGAACTCTCCCATCCGCACCCTAAGTCATTCCAAGACACGTGAATTACATAAGTGCGGTCGGAATTGCCACTTCCCCACGACTACGAGGAAAGAAATGCTTATTTCTTTTTGTTACATAAGACATGTCAAATTTTCAATTTCCGAATATACCCCTATTTCTTCCCCTCTTTGAAAAAAATTAAAAATAAAAAAAATTGCAGATTGTGGTTAAGGCAATCAAGTCGTTTTGGTCCTTTTCTTTCCCTAGTGTTTTCGAAAAATTGCAGTTTGCATGGTCAACCCTACTACGTGAAATTGAAATGACTTTGAATATCTTCCACCCGAGGGGGAAAAAAATCATAATCTCGAACGCTCATTTATTCATCCAAACCTCCATCCGTATCAGCCACCACCACCAACGTCATCCGCCCACCATCGCGAATTATAGACATTCGTTATAATCGCTTCTGTGCATCTTTGCCAAAAATAATGACAAAAAAAGATCTAATTACTCTTCCAAGTGCAGAACATCGATTAGATCAAAATTCACGTGTGGCGAAACTTGAATTCTAGTTTTTTCAAATCTCCGAAATCCTAATCCCTCGCAACCCGTCCTTTACTCCCCAATCACTCTCCATCCAACATCACTCGCCTCTCTGTTAGCCACCGCCTCAAAACCCCCTCTCTATCCCTTTCTCTCTTGCCCGCCTGTGACGGCGACGAGTAGATTACTGTGATTAATTACTGCCCACAATCATAGTTGTCAAATGCCCAGATGACCTTAACTTGAATTCGAGTGCCCCGATAACCTCAAATCAATACTGCTGACCATCATGATAACATCGGTTGAGGTCGTTGCAATGAGAGAGAGAGAGAGAGAGAGAGAAATGTGTTCGACTATGAGCAGCGCAAAGGCTGCAATGATAGGCCAGTACGAGACCAACAACGATTCGGCTAGAATTCAGATTTCTTTTTGTTCGAGGTTCTTTGTATCAATGAAGTTTATATAAAAGTCAAAAAAGGAAAGTTTGTTTTGGAAGTTAACGATGATGATTTGATAAACGAAACTTCGGCCCAATTATAAAATATATATATATATATATATATGTGTGTGTAGTATAGGTGGCTCCTTTTTTTTTATTCCCTAGACAAAAACTGGGTGGGCAGAACTAGCTGGCACCGCTAACGGCTAGTTGGGGAGAAGGACGCTTCAACGGTCACCCAAGCCTCTGTCGGCAAATTCAAAATCCTTTAAGCATTCACCAAAAAAAAAAAAAAACAGGAAGACGGAAAAAAAAAAAAAGAGATAAGAAAAGAAAGAAACGCCGTTAACGGGGTAACGGTGGAGAAAAAGAAGGCTGAGAATGGAACGGGATTCCCAAGTTCAAAGTCCCGACACGAAATGGGGGTGGGGAACGCCAAAAGCATATAAACGCTCCCTTTGATTTGAAGTCTGGATGCCGTTGCCCATTGCCGTAGTATTACTAAAATGACCCTGCACCGCCCCTAGATTTGCAAATTTGCCATCAAAATAGCTTAGGCAAGAGTTTCACCGAGAACACTTTTGCAGTTTCCTCTTTGCTTTCTCAATTCTCACATTTAACCTGAGCGGCCTTGTTAAAAATAAAATGAAAGTAGCCGAATTATGAGAAATAATTACAGATATGCTTGAGAAAGTCGAGAGGATCACACATTGACCATGCTGACCGGTGCACTTGTATTCAATAAGCAAATTACATTTCTCGACACTTAATTTTATGAGATTTGATTGATCCGTTTAAAGGACTCTATTGTAATTTCATGAAAATCGCCCTAAATTAATGAAACTTTGCAATTCCGTGTTATGCATAATTGCTACTTTCTTGAAAAGTTAATTACTCATCGTTCAGTATATTCGATAAGTGCATCGGGAACATTCGTTATCATGTTCCATAAAATCGTCATTTCTCCATCAATCTTATACGACGCAAAAGTCTTTGCGAATTGGCCCCACCTCAATATCGGATGTATATGGAATGTCACGTCGGCACTCGAGGCGCGATTTCTATTTTCGTAATGGAATCCTTTCTGAACTTTCAATCCAATCCTCTGTCGTGATCGCAGGACAGCAAGAAAGGGGGGTGGAGAGTCGTCCGATTAGCGATGCTAAAAATGTAAAACAAGGACAAAATGGCGAGCAAGTATATTTGGCTACGCAGCGGAGGGCAAACTCGTCATTGCGCGCCCTCAGATCTATCTAGAAAACACATCGCTCGCCCCACCCGAGCTCGAGCTCGAGTCGATGCGGAAGATCCCACGTGCGGCGGCGAGTGCTGTTCCAGCACGCGCCGTGCTCTTCCGATCCGTGTCCCGTAATCCGCACGTGCGAAGGGGCATCAGTGCGGCCCACGAACGATGCAGAGCGCGTAGGACCATCGACTGTCGGGATTGGGAAAAAGAAAAAACTTATCATATTGCGTGACGTTCGACATTTTCCTTTTAAGTGTTTTTGTCTTGTGCTGATCCGACTCCCAACGGAAACATTATTCAAAAAAGAAAAAGGAAATGACAAAATAAAAGAAAAACAAATTATTTGAGAAATTTTAATAATTCCCTCTCTCTCTCTCTCTCTATTAAAAATTCACCATTCAATGATTTCTGGAGAAAGAGATTGCTTTCTCACTTCGCCTTGCATTCTCTCTCTCTCTCTCTCTTTGTGCTCTCGCTCTTTCTGATTTCTTTGACCAGGTGATTTTTCTCGCCTTCTTGGTTCGGCTGCATGTATGTGCGGCATTCTTCTGTTGCAAGCTCGTATCTTTTTCCCGTGTTTGAATTGTGGGTGGCGATCGTTTGGATGACCCGCAACGCGAGTTCGGTTGGTGAATCTCCCGTTCGGCGTGGAAATTTGGGTTTTACTGATTCGCCTGTTCCTCGAAGCCTTGATCTTTCTTTTTAGTGGGGGGTGGGGGGGGGGGGGGGGGAGTTGTTCACATGAGTGCCCGTATGAAGCGTGACGATACAAAGAAGAAGAAAAAGATTGCATTTTGATTGCTTCCTCAGCCAACTGGAAATGCTGAAGTCTTCGTTTCTAGGGTTTTCCAATTGGGAATTTCATTTTCTCGGAATCTTTCTTTCCTGCTTTTTGTCTTCTGGTTCCTCCTTTCTGCAAATTCAAATGGTGACTATTCGTTGGCTTAGGGTTTTCTCCTACTTTGAGACGGGTCATATTTTTCATTTTATAGGGAAGGGTTTGTTTTTTTTTTTTTGGGTTGGTGGGGATTCAACTCGGTTATGAATAGCTTAACATGCTTGTCCGTTTATCTCATTACGATTATTGTTCATAGCATTTGATTTCCTCTTCCTGATCCTCATCATTTATGTTGCTGGCATTCACTCTCTAATTCTTCTTTGTAAATTGCCGAGAAAGCTTGTTCATTGTGCTTTTTTAGTACTTTCTGAAATTGGTTTAGTTGTTGGGGATATGTAATTTTCCATATTGCGTGCATACATTGTGTTTTACCTTAGATTTTTATTTCTGGGCGCATTTGATCATTATGTCTTTGGTAGTTGCAAGATGAACATTATGGAGGATCACCTTTGCTTTTGACAGTTTTGTGCGAAAACAGAACTAGGTTAATAGATGCAGGTGGACAAGGCAGCAAAGGGAAGTCGAGTATTTGGGGTATTGGGAACACTCATTGACTGTCAAGACAATTCTCATCCATGGCAGAGAATTACCACCTCCTTCATTTAGGTGTAGCAGTATGGTTGCTATGGCGGCGAAAGATTGTGCTAATGAATTTTGCCCCTTCCTCTCAAAGAGAACATAAGCGAGACCAATGCTTGGAACTCTATAGCATGAAGAGTAATCGTGTGTGACTTTATCAAAGCTGTTCCACAATAAATTGTCATACAAGAATCTTATTGTTCTTCCATGATGTATCATTCGCCGTGGTAAAATCTAGTGCTTCCATGTTCTTGGTATTCACTTCCCAATTAGATTCGTGGATTTTGAAGTGCAACGTGTGTGCTTTGTCCTATTTTTCGCTTATGGCAATTGTCATGCTGTTTAGGTGATGATAGTTGTGACTTTGGGGTGGTTTGCAATTCTTAATAATGGTTGACAAGTTCATCTGTATCCATGGTTCCAGCTAATCCTTCAGCGGTCATCCTCGAACTAGGGCCTGTCAGTTAAGCCTTTAAGTTTCTGTTCAGTTCTTTGCATAACAGGTTATTGTTCTGCAGGGCTGGCCTTCATCACAGTTAGCCAGTAGCCAATTGTTCAGCATAGCAACTTGACGTGTCGGGGCTCCACTACAAGCTCTTATCCAACTACGACAAATTCTTATTGGGGGTAGTGTGGCTATGGTAATTTGCCTCCTTTTGACTCTTCGATTCTCTTGTTTTTCGATTTAAATTGTCTGGTGTGCTTAGCTTTCTTGGTAAGTACATTGCTAGAATGAGTCTCAGCTATAATTAATTGCCTTGATATCAATCAAAAAGTTTGTTGGTTCGGCATCTCAAGGTCTGTGGAAAGAATGTGTGAGTTGATAATATTGTCTTCACATTGTTTCGTGATTGCCTAAATGAGTCTACCATAAGTATACTTGAGAATGCACTTTCAAAATAATAATTATGGAGAATAGAATATTGTACTTCCAGCTTCGACAGTCGTGCGAGCTGCTATTTTCTGATCATGAACACCCTTTTTAAAAGTTTTGCTTTTAGTGGTTTTCATTCCTTAAGTTTGGCTATAGGATGTGCTCCTATTAGTTTTGTGTTCCGGTGGATCAAAATTTTCTTTTTCTTAGGCTACAAATGAAAATCTTCCTCCAAACGTTATAAAGCAACTTGCAAAGGAACTGAAGAACCTTGATGAATCCCCCCGGAGGGCATAAAAGTTGGAGTAAATGATGATGATTTTTCCACCATATTTGCTGATATTGAAGGCCCAGGTTACTCTCTTTCTTTTGACTGCTTAAATCATTCATTTGCAAATAATATGGTCATAGTCAATAAAATTATTTCTTTTGGTCTTTCAGCTGGGACTCCATACGAGAATGGTGTTTTTCGGACGAAGTTGTTATTGTCTCATGACTTTCCACATTCTCCTCCCAGAGGTCTGCCCATGCTTAGTACTACACGGCAAGAGAACTTATAGCACTGTTTTAACCAACGGTTTCGCAATAAGAAATGGTGCACACGTCAGTTCATGGTTGGAAGTCTCTGTTAATGTTGTCTGAGACTGTTTTATATGGTTGTAACTCATTTGTATATTAAAAATACCAGTTTCACAACATGTACAATCGACCAAGTCATGCATTATTACCTTTCTATGCAAGTCTTTTCCTTTTGACGGACTCAAATATACAGAATCATGGACTATGTAGGTTATTTTCTTACCAAGATTTTCCACCCAAATATTGCTACCAACGGCGAAATTTGTGTCAACACATTGAAGAAGGACTGGAATCCTAGCTTGGGACTACGTCATGTTCTTATTGTGAGTTTCTCCTACATGAGTTTAATTAGCCATGTTCGTGTAGATGCTACTGAGAAACACTGATTTTTCATTGTGTAAGGTTTTTCTTTAGTTTCAATTAATTTCCTTTCATTGACTTCCTTCTTTGAAATTCAGGTTGTTAGGTGCTTACTCATTGAACCATTTCCTGAGTCAGCTCTGAATGAACAGGCTGGCAAGATGCTGCTTGAAAATTATGAAGAGTATGCCAGACATGCCAGGTAATACTAAATTATAATCTGCTTCATGTTTATAATAAGTTATGGGACCAGGAACCTTTACACATGAGATGCTGGAGTATTATTGAGACAAATTATATCCTGGTGTTGAATGGGCCATAAAGAAACAGCCATTTCGTGGGACCTTGGCCATCTTCCTTTTCACATAGTTCTACTGCCAATCCATGTAGACATGGCAGAAGGGCCAAAATACTGATAATGATTTGACTGGTAGTCATCTTCCTTTTCACGTAGTTATACTTCCAATCCATGTAGACATGGCAGAAGGGCCAAAATACTGATAATAATTTGGCTGGTACGTTTTCTACTTAAGTAACTTTTCTGTTCTCCATAGGGGGTCGCCCTCTGTGATGAATCAAATCATTGTCTTTGCTGGAGTATGATTGAGACAAATTATATCCTTGTGTTGAATGGACCATAAAGAAACAGCCATTTCGTGGGACCCTTTCTTCCTTTTCAGGAAAAGCCATCGCAAATGATTATTTGACTGGTCCATTTAATAATGAAGTAACTTTTCCGTTCTCCGTATGAGTCTTCACAATGAATTAAGTGATTGTCGATAAGTTTCCTTTTTCATTGTAGTAACAGAGCAATAGTCCAGTATCGCGAATTCTTTGAACCCCCATCTGACAAATCATTACAATCTTGAGAATGAGCGATATTGATTTTGCATTCGAAGTACTGATGTGTTTTTCCCGTGCATGTGTGATTGTGCTTATTACTCACAGACTTTACACGGGAATACATGCTTGCAAGCCAAAACCCAAGTTCAAGTCAGGAGCCATTTCTGAGTCGACCACAGTACTTAATGTCGACCAGAGTAATGCTTCGCTTCTTAAAATTGACCAGAAGAATCAATCGACAGCTGCAGCGGTGCCTTTGCCTTTGAATACAGCAGCACTCAAGGGAGTGAATGGCCAGGAGCATCCAACGAGTGTGGCTCCATTAGCCGAGACTGGAGTTAGCGGGTCTGCGGTAGTTAGCGGCACCGCGACTCAAAAGAAAGAACTTGGGTCGGTGAAAGTACAGCCTGACAAGAAGAAAATGGATGCAAGGAAGAAAAGCTTGAAAAGATTGTAACATTGTAACTTCATTCCGTATTCCTGGTTCACACCTCTTGGCTTTATGTACAATGACTCATTCCATTGATGAAAGTCGATCAATCGAGCTGATCGATTTCTCTGTTGACATTTGCGCGCAATAAATTTGTATTTTGATGGAAATTCTCCTATCCTGCTTTGTGTTAGCTTTTGCATTTCTCTCTAACCTTACTCTCTTGGTTTATTTCTTTTTTTCCTCCGGGAGAAGGATTTTCATTGAAATCCTCGGAACATGCTCTTGCATCTCTAAATGCAGCTTGATCTCGCTCCAAAAGTCGTCAACTGTTGCCAGTGACTCGGCTGTCAATCTGAGGCGATTCGACTGGTTCGGGGTGGGCAGGCGGATGCCTAAAAGGTGTGGGGTACGAAAGCTAGCTGGAAGAGTCGCAAATTGTTCCAAATGGAACAGAGAAGTGGTGTCCGCTCCTAGCACGGTTTATTTTTAGATTTGAACGCTCCCTACGAAACCGCTGGCGTTTTGTTGATGACCATGCATTGTGTTTGTGCCTGCGTGTGGATTATATACGACGCTGGCAATTATTATTGTGCTAGTTGAAAGCTCATCTATCTGTACAAAGCCATATTAGAGAGAAAACCATAGTGAGCAATCAAAAGTCATATACAAAAGTCATTTTAAGGTAGTTTGGATTACGAATAATACAAAAGACACGACCTGCCAAAAAGTACTTGAGAATTCCAAGACGCGAAAAAGACAGAAAAAAGACGACGGGATTTAACCCTGCAAGACCGGACCCACTACTTCTTCAAAGACATGTTTCAACAATAAACATCAAATAAGAATGGGAAAGGAAGAAGGAAACATCATTATATTTTTAGCCAAACCCCGTTTCCCCCTTTCTCCAGGATCGGAGTCAGTTACTTAGCCATCATCACCTTCACGAACTCCTCGTAGTTTATTTGTCCATCGCCATCCACATCAGCCTCCCTGATCATCTCATCCACTTCTTCATCGGTGAGCTTCTCCCCTAGGTTAGTCATCACGTGGCGCAGCTCCGCAGCCGAGATGAACCCGTTTTGGTCCTTGTCAAAGACTCTGAAAGCCTCTTTCAGCTCCTCCTCGGAGTCGGTGTCTTTCATCTTCCTGGCCATGAGGTTTAGGAACTCCGGGAAGTCGATGGTCCCGTTGCCATCAGCATCGACTTCGTTGATCATGTCCTGGAGCTCAGCCTCAGTTGGGTTCTGACCCAGCGACCTCATCACGGTTCCAAGTTCCTTGGTAGTGATGCAACCTATTAAAATATGGTAATCAAATTGCTTTCAGTGAGCAGAGAACCTCAATCCATAGAAGAAACCATTGCATTTAATGGCCAAAAAGGGGAACTCAACGAATGCATCTTCAAGGAATGTCTAAATAAGATCAAGATGATTTCGAGCAAGGGGAAAAGAAAGACGTGATGATGACGCAGCAAATTTCAATTCATAATCCAAATTA
The DNA here is from genome assembly GCA_021437795.1 of Rhodamnia rubescens. Taxonomy (NCBI): domain Eukaryota; kingdom Viridiplantae; phylum Streptophyta; class Magnoliopsida; order Myrtales; family Myrtaceae; genus Rhodamnia; species Rhodamnia rubescens. Next base: position 1,657,662 of record JAILYA010000008.1, read on the forward strand.
TAGAAGATGATAGCAAAAGAAATTTTTCATATTTTATCACTAAGTAAAATCAGGATACGAATGAGTTTATATAAAGTAACTAAGTCTCATCTCCTCCAAACACAGGACAACAAAGAACTTGCTAAGCCCAGAAGAAACCAAATTGACGTAGGCAAAACCTCAAGATTGTTCTAAGTAATATATTATATCGAGCAACTTGACTTCAAGCAATATAAAATTAATACATCCGTTGATTGAAAGGGGCATATTATACATCATTATATTGCACACTGCTTAGTTTATGTTAAGAGAAGGGAAGCCATTTCCCGCCTGCGTAGTTGACCATCCCCTGCCCTGGCCAATCATTATTTTGGACCGTAAGTGATCGATTGACTCAAACAATATAACACATTAAGAACTCCTCCTTAGCCTTGGAAGGACACCATGGAAATAGGAGATTTCGAAAGCCATTACTCATAATACGTCCACATATTAGCATAGTATTAATGACTATGACCACAAGTGATGGGGAAGCCCTACAGCTACACGCTGTATCCTCATAAAATTGAGGTAACTCTCAGCTATTGAAACCTCACGTTGTGTCGTTATGGGTGTGATCTAAGCACGGTGATCATGACACATCCACTGCATAAAATATTGATGTTATCTAAGCGAATCACCAAGCAGACGAGTATTGTAATTGTCAACAATCAGAGAACAGACCAAAAAAAAAAAAAAAAAAGAAGTGGCAACTTCATAGGCATAACCAAATCATGGAACAGGTGATGGAGGTACTGGAAAAGTAGGGATTGCACTACGATCGGTAACACTATGCTGTAAGAATTTGAACACAGTAGACAATATTCGGCACATCATAGATAGTTGGGCATCTATAGATATTAAAATGCTAAACGAATAACCACCAAATGTTCCACGGAAAGCAAGACAGAAAAAATTGAATTGCCATCAGAGACTCAGGTGATTCAATAAGAAAAATGTCGGAAAAAAAAATTAAGATAATAAACGCAATTCCCAATGTCATTCATCAAATTATGCATCCACTGTCCCAAAACCTCCACCACACCAAAATTAACAAATTTGATTGATGTTCCTCTGGTTCTTCCCGTGGATTTCCCATCGATCAAACATTTTAAGGATGCTACAAGATTTATAAGGGGAACACCAACATTTTCTGGGCATAAGTTTACATGCAAGTTTCCAATCGGCCAATCGGGAGGAAAATTAAGAAAGTATAAGCGGATTCGATCTAGCTCGAAATTTAACCCAAGGCACCCGCGTGACGCCCCATAAACCGACCGCCACGATAAAAGCTAATTCTTCGTTACAAACCCGGAACACTACCCCTCCCCCCAAAAAAAAAAGGGGGGGGGGGCCTCCCCCCAAAAAAAAAAAAAAAAAAAAAAAAAAAAAAAAAAAAAAAAAAAAGGCTCTCGCGCGTCCAACGCACCGCCATCCCTATCGCGCTCTGAGATTCGCGAAAGCAAGGCCACGAGTCAAAGCCAAGGAAGCAACGAGCGGCGAACTAGATCCGACTTAAAAACAGGCGATGCGAGCGAGCGACGGACATCGACGTCGCCGCGAACGCACGCCCCTACGTATATGGACACCCAGAAGCATACAGATCATGCGCCGAGCGAAACGACGTGCGAAAGAGAGAGAGAGAGAGAGGAAGCGAACCATCGCCGTCCTTGTCGAACAAGCTGAAGGCTTCCTTGAACTCGGAGATCTGGTCGTCGGTGAGCTGATCCGCCATCTCCCTCCCTCGGCGAACTTCCTCTTCCAAAATGTGAAAAGCGAAAGGGGCGGGTGGGTTAGAAGAAACGATCGCCTCCTCTGAGATCGTGAAATTCAGGAGAGGGAGAGGGAGAGGGAGAGGGAGAAAAGAGAGACAGAGCGAGCTTTCGTAAATCTGCGAAGAAGACGGGTTTTATACGGAGGGGGAAGAATCGATCCAACGCGCTCCGAGACCGGCCTCGATTTGTCATCGCCACCGTCCGTTTTCGTCGCCGCTTTTTACCCTTTTGCCCTTTATCTCTTTGTCAGTTTTAATACCGTTGAACGCGTCCCCCCGGGCCCGGATATTTTTAGATTTCTGCTTTTTCCTCGATGGAACTTTTTTAGATTCACTGGCTACTTTTTTAAATTATTATCTTTTCTTTCCTTGATGAAATGAATTTAAATTGATTTGACATTTGTCTTAACTTAATATGAATTTTACGGTTTGGGCACTTTGTTCTTTTTTTTTTTTTTAATTCAAGATACGTGAAACCTTTACAATATATATAAGCTTTGATAAGTAAAATTCTACGAAAAATTCTTTCGTGCTTTTCATGGAAAAATGGAAATTCGCCCCGTACGTACATCGGGCTTAAGAGAAACAAATGCGCCTTTTGCTCGTTCTGATTATAATAAAGAAAGAAGTTAGAAAAAAAGAAGGGATTTTCCATTCCTGTAAATCTTTAAAATTTCAAAATGTTAAAGATTTTCTATTTTGCCCCAGAAGGAAAGAAAGGATTTTCGAAAGCGACGTCGGGACACGTGGCGTAGCATCAAGCCTACGCCGCGATGTACTCGATCAGACCCCGGCCAACACTACGCGGAGTGGAGGATTCGTCACGAACTTTACTTTTCTTTTTCTTTTTCTTTTTCTATACAGAGTTGAATAAAAAGGGAAGTAAAACGGGAGGGGGACAATGATTCTCGCTTTTTCCAAAATTGATAAATTTATTGTTATTCTCTCTCCTCGTTATCCGACCAATGGGATCGCACGCGGTTTGTACGCGGAGCAAACCTGAGCAGCGGGTCCCCCCGCCCAACGGTTGACCGCCACGTCAGCCCCCGCCCTCTCCGCACTATTCCCAGGCGGCTTTCTCGAGGATTGTCAGGGTTGGGTGCAATTTTTTTTTTTTGATCGTACGACTGTAACTTTTTTTTATATAAAATTTCAATAAAAACGCTAAATATTCTCATTTTATCAAATAAAGATATGAAGTAACGTTTAATTCAAGTAAGAGCTCGAAACATCGTCTTTGTCTCAAATAAAGACCTAAAATAGCTGTATCTATTTCAAATAAGAGCACGATCTCGTTGACCCATCGATTAGCCATATATTCCAGCCGATTAGGAGCATTTTGGTAATTTATTTATTTTTTTTTCTTAAAAAATGTAAAACTATACAAAAAAGGACTGAGATGCAGGTGGGAGGAAGCTGCCCTATCGCTTGTGGCCGTAGCCCCAACGTCGGTAGAGCGACGACGAGGGCGAGCAACCTCGCCAACCATGGGCAAGGGCTCAAGGGCGGCGACCCTCGCCCAAAGACGGCTGAGGGTTGTCCTCCTCTCCCAAATGAGGTGAGGGCTTGGCCTCTCGTTGGCGGGGTCATTGGCGACCCTAACGGTCCTCGCCGGAGCCCCAATGGCATTTGGGGCCTTCCCGCTTGAGTTTGAGTTTTTTTTTTTCTTAAACCGTTTTAGTTTTTTTTTAAAATGGATAAAGTAAAAATAAATAATTTTTTTCCAAAATGCCCATAATCAACTAATGAGAGTCAAGTCCTTATTTGATATAATGAGCATCCTTCATGTTTTTATTTGAAACAATGTTGAAGTCTTTATTTTAGAAAATGAAGGCCTTTTTATTTGAAATTTTTTCAACTTTTTTTTTCTCTCCTATCTTTAGCTTTCATCTCTTTTTATGAAGCGCAAATGCAAAAATCGAACCCCAAACCTATGATATGAGCATCCCCACCCCCAATTCCTTTACCAATGGGTGCCTATTGGAGTATGGATTCAATTTAAAAGCAACACTTCTACTAAAATTTCTTCGTCGAAAAAAAGTAAGTTTTGGATTTCATTTCCTACCAAAGCATTAAAAATATTTAGGAGGGACTTTAATTAACATGTGACTCAATTAACCTTATGAATGATACTTCAAATTACATCAATCAAATTTTGGACAAATTCAAATAAAACTCGAAATGCCCTTATTTTCTCAAATAATGACTTTAAGTGGATCTTATTTTAAATAAATGACCGAAGTGCCCTCATTATTTCAAAGAATGGCCGACCAAATGCATTTTCATCATTTTTTATTTTATTTTTTTCACTTCCTTCTCGTCGGTGGCCGGTCTCAAGCGATGGTTGGCCACCGCCGAGGGCCGGGCGAGGCGACCCTCGGCTCGGCACCCGGTCCACAGCGGTGGCCAACCATTGCTTGACACCGGCCATCGGCGCGAAGAAAGGGCAAAAAAAAGGAAAAAGAAAAAAAATGAGAAACAAAAAAAGAAAAGGAGAAAAAAATTGAAAAATGACAAAAATGCCCTTGGCGAGGGCTGCCCTCACTTGGCAAGGCCGACGAGAAGGAAGGAAAAAAAAAAAAAAAAAAGGGTTAAAAAAAGAAAAGAAAAATGAAAGAGAATTTAAAAAAAACAAATGTCGAAAATGCTTCTTAATTTGAGAAAATGAGAACATTTCATGTCTTTATTTGCAATTTTTCCTAAGCTTTTTTGTTTTTGTTTTTTTGCCATCTACACGTAAGAGAATGATGGCAAGTCGCGGTTAAGAATGACCGATCCCGTGTGGGAGTTTCTACGAGAGCCTCAAACTTATTACGAAATGTTCAGTACGATCCACATGCTCGATCTATGATAAATCCGTAGGTTTGAAGCCGACCGATCCGCAATGTGATAACTTCGCGCGATTTACTACTCTCGTCAAATAAATCTGATCATGGGCCGTGTGGCCCATTAACTCACCTAGGCCCGAGCAGAAATGCCGATCAAACCTGGAGGTTTACATCTTATAGTTTATGATTGGCAGGCTTGGGAAAAAATTTAAGCCCGACCTGAAGGCCTCGTCCAGGCCCGTCCAATAATCAAATCTATTTCGAACTTTTTTTTTTTTTTTTTTTTTTTGGAGCATTTCATTGGGCTCGAAAGTTATTTGTTCTGATGAGCGTTGGATGGGAGATTTTTTATTGTTTGGGAGGTTTATTGCGGACAGGTCAAAAGCAAATCGAACGGATTATTCGTTGTTACGGAGCATAGATTCTATATCGTAGCCTTGAGCGAATGGACAAAGAACGCGATGCAGAGGGGTGGAATCGTCCACGTTGTCTGCGTTCTGCTTAGCAAGAATAATTGCGGTAGAGTAAATAATGGCTTGGAGGATTCGAAAGGCAATGGCGGCATTATGATCTCCTCCGAGATTTAGCCGAGGGTTAACTCAGGACCCCGACTGCTCGCCGCATTCGATTGGGAATTGCCGTCTGGCTTTAAGAGTCATGACAATACCGAGGATCGGTTGGGTTCATCACCGGTGATTATGGGCCTGGCCCGTTTTAGAGTAGTTTACCTAGACAATATCGAGACCCGACTCCAAAATCCCCGATTTTTTTTCCCGGGTCCGGCCGGTCCGGGCCTTTTTGACAGCCATAGCAACTAGGGGTGAGCAAATTGGATCACCCGGATCGGGACCGCATGGACCGGACCGGGATCGGTGGTCCGATTTCCTGTTCTAGAGGGAGCGGTCCGGTTCTCGATTCTAGGGTCCTAGGACAGGATTGGATCGATCGAATCGATTTTTTTTTTTTATAAAGTTACTCTCTCTTTATTTGTTAAAGGTATCTAAAAATTTTTACCAAATTGAAAAACTATTAAGACTCTCTATTTTTTATTCTCTTATGTATAAGTCTTTTTTAGTTGCACTCTGTTTTATTTTTTGAAAATAACCAAGCTCATGTGATTCATATTAGGAATTGTGCATATCTTTCTTTGGCATGTGTCCGATTCAATGGAACCGCCAGGAAATCGGACCGGACCGGTGGTCCGATTCTCGGTTTCGGAAAATTGAAAATCGAGACCACCGATTCGATTCTCGATTCTTGAGGAGAATCGAATCAAATCGAGAATCAATCATCCCTAATAGCAGCAATTAAGATCTCTGAGATTTCCATGGTGGGGGAGGAAAAGCCTGGTCAAAATCAATCCAGCTGATCTAAATATCACTCTGTAAGCGGTTACCAAAAGCAAAACTCAAAAAGCCTTTTGACTATTCCCCAATTCTTGCTTCTTCATTCACAAAACGACAATCATCTTCCTGCCCTAAGAGAGGGAAAACAATTAAAAGAGGGGATTGAGAAAAGGGAAAGAAGATTGTTAAACAACGCGCTCAAAACAGAGTCTTCGTTTACAAGCCTCGAAAGGGAGGGAGCTCGCGATGCACCAAGACCCCATCTCTCTGACGGTCTCCTCTATCAAGTCCCTGCAGATGTGGTCGTGCAGGGCCAGGCCTATCCTTCCCACCTCCCTCCTCTGCCCCCACGCGATGTCCCTGCACACTTGCTCCACGCTCTGCCTCATGACCTCGCTGATCCGCGCCGGCGGCGCCGGCGCCGTAACCGGGATCTCGCAGGTCCTCGCGCGGGCCGGCGAGGGCTCGTAGGCGATCCTGTCCAAGAGGCATATGCTGTAGTTGAGCTCTTCTCCCGGCTTCTTCCTCTGGAGCGGTGGCACTAGCCGTTCTGCGTGACATGCCACGTAATTATTGGGTCGCGCCTGATTAGCTTTCGAAAGCAAAAGTGAATGAAATTAGAAAACAAGTCATCGTCAAATGGTCCATAGGAATCTCACACGTTTCGCCTGTGTCATGATTTGCCTAAAATTTTCATTTGAAAACCATTGATCCTACTATATTTAAGGAGGCTTGAAAAGACAAATTTACTTTAAATCATCCCCGACAAATTCTGACTTTATCAATTGTTACCACACACTGCAAAATCATTTGTTAGATACCCACTATAGAATGATCCAAACATACCAAAATCATACTTGTACGGATGCTAAGCAAGTCTTTCTAAGTCCCAGATTCCTATTTGGAGGGCACAGTATAAAAATATCTATGCCATGAAGAGCAGTCCTAAACAATTAGCAGGTGGATGGTATTTGAACCAACTTGAAAAATACAAGTCCATGAACACATGGGCAAAGTTTATCTAGAAATCTCTTTCGGACGACAAAGGTAACCTCTTTCAAGATGGCTAGAAGTTTTTTAAGCAATCAATCTACATGGCCAACCCAACGAAAGTATCTTTCCATCGAGCTATTTCTGATTTCGACTCGTGACTTTCGCAACAAAAATTCGAAATTCAAAGGTCATTGTACAGATCTCGCATAACTATGGAAAAATCATACACAATTCCGCACTTCAATAGTTGCATATCTTAAAAAGTTTTGAGGGTTTCTTAGTGGCAAGTTTCTCAAAATCTGTAAAAAGATAAAAAGAGAAAAAAAAAAATTACATGTTTGTGTGGTTATATAAGATACGGGCATAGATGTATTAAAGTGTTGGGGCGCAATGTGGTGGCCCCTGCTACTAATTAAAGCAGACACCTGCAAACGGTGAAGTAATAATGGCGTGTGCGCCTTCTCGCTTTTCCTTTTTGGTTTTGTCCTTCGTTTCTTACCCTTTTGAATCGGGACAGCCCGGACAGGGGGCATCACACCTTACAAAAGCGAAAGGGGCAGGACAGGGACAGCCCGGACAGGGCATAATCTCCGCTCACCACTTTACATTGATGTAAAACTATTGTTTCGAAAGCTTAGCCCCGACCCGAATAGAAAGTGGATCATCCCGAACGTTGGATCTAAAATGGGCTCTGCTCTTTCTTTCTATTCTCCCCTGCTTTATCATCATAACAAAAGGGAGGAGCCGACAGTCATCTTTGGATCCGAAACGGGTCTGCGATAATAATGTCGTGGAGTAATCTATGAAGGAAGAATTCAATCGGGTTGTCCATCCACTATGGTTGTAATGGATCCGAACCCGATAGGCCATCGATGGTTTAACTTTAACCTTCTTTTTCTAGGCCATGGTGGGCTGTGATTGTTTTGCTAGGAATCCTAAAACAGGGCATGTGGCTAAAAAGCATGTCTTGTCCGAAAGCGCCCCTGCCGTCGATTCGAAGACATCCCTATGTAGGTGTGGCTTAAAGAACCGTTTCTTGTGGCTGGAACAACAACAGATCAGATAATTTTGTTCGGACCTGTCTTAGATTGAGGGATTATATATGAACAGTATGGCCAAAAAGAGTTCCTTACACGAAAAAGTGGTTTGCATGAACATGTTGAAGCAGAGACACGTATTAATTTTTACTTTCCTCGGTGTGCTATTTTCTCGAGTCATGTGTAATCGTCTGTCTTAAAAACTACAAAATTTACCTAAGTATGCATGATAAACACCTTGGGGCGTTAGTTTTTATTTTATTTTTAAAACCTTAATGTTAATTCTTCATTAAATCATTTCATTTTTCAAATTTCCTTGTTGACTGAACTTGATATGGGTGGATGTACCAATTTCAAGGAACTGTAAAGTCATGTGTGCACGAAGGAGAACGAAGAGACTTATAGAAATGGATTAGGCCTAAATTAAGTTGTAAACTGATTTACGATATATTTATGATCCGTTTAACACTCGCATCATATTTAAATCAATTTATGACCCATTTACAAAATATAAGTAATCCATACAACATCTGAATCCATCGTATATGTGATGAGAAATGGGTTTATAACCCGTTTTGACAAGATTTATGATTAGCCATGTTAGCGAGCAACTCGGGATCGTCCCCATACCATCTCTTCGATAAAAGAACAAAGGTATTCGAATAACTATTTCGATGAAACGGACATCCATATTGTTTGCTTCAAAAATTGATCACGAATAACCATTCCGTGCAATTGAGAATAGTTTCGATTTGTATGTTTCCTTTTAATTATTATTTAGGTTTAAAGATAAGCCAAATTTATTAAGCAAATGATTCATATCCATCATATACGATATTATGTATTTATTATTAAGTTAATAAATAAAATTTTTACGTGAATTGGCGAATAAAAATTAAGTTGACTTGGGGGGGAATTGATGAACCTTGTCGTCCAGTGGTTCCATGGCATGCAGGTACGCACGAGAGAAGAGACAGAGCGACAATAAATGCAGGAAGAGAAGAGAACATACCAATGGAATGTCGCTTGCTGTAGCCACTGATCAGACTGGACCGAGTGAACTCGTCTAGCACGGACACCGGGCTCGGCTCCTGCTGCTGCGGTGGCGGCGGTGGCGGTAGCTCCTCCTCCTCCTCCTCCTCCCCGCTGTTACTGTCCTCGTTGTCACCGGAATCGTCGTCGCGCTCGGTCTCACCTTCCTTCTTCGCCAGCTCTTGCAGTCGGCCGTCGAAGCTGGCGTTCGGCTTCGAGGCTTCTCGCGCGTACCGGAGCTCCTCGGCCGAGCGCACCACGTCGATGATCTTCTTCAGCGCCTTCAAGTCCTGGTCGCACCTGTCCAGCGCCCCCAGCAGCTTGCGCCTCTTCTCCGAGGCGGACTCCGGCGCCTCGCCGGCGGTCAGTCCCATCAGACGAGCCACCACCGTCGGCTGCGGCCAGGGAGCGGCGTGGCCCTCCGGCGAGCTCGACCGCCGGATCTCCGCCGGCAGAGTGGGGCTCCTCGGCACGTCGCACGAGATCCTCTTTGCGGCGGCGGCGGCGGCTCCTTCTCGCAGCAAAGCGGGAACTAGATCCGCGGTTCCGTCCTTGGCGGGAGGAGAGACTGCTAGAGTGTTCTTCTGCGGCCTTTTACCTGGAGATTTGAGGAAAACAAACTCTCGGTGATTCGGTTAAAATTCGGAGGCAAATCGAAATGGGAAAGCGTGGCTTCTCGAATTGGAGAAATCAAAGCAGAAGTCATGAACACGAAGGGAACGGGAAACGATGTGAACTACTACCGTAAGTGAGGGACTTGCGGCGGTGTTGATAGCGGGAGAGGAGGCGGAAGAGGCCGGACATGCATCCGATGCTCTGGGAGTGGAGGCAGCTACGGCCGTCGGGCGTAGCGTTGGTGGCGGCGCCGCGTTCTCGGTAGGAGGAAGAAGATGAGGAGGAGAGGAGGGTCTTCTCTCCCTTCATGTCTCTCTTTCTGCGTGAGGCGAGTGGTTGCAGAGAGAGAGAGAGAGAAAGTGAGAGGGTGGTGGTCGCTGCTTTTCTCCTTTTCTGTTGGAGGGCCGGCGTTGTGGCAGCCGCATAGAGAGTGGGTTCAGTACATTGTTACTATTAGTACCACGCTACATTAATTCTCACATTCTTTCTTATCCCCACAATGGTCATGTCATTCTTACGAGGAAACAGCTAGCCCGATAATTTAATAATACTGTCATTATTTTTTACCTCGCGATTTTTCAATTAATAATTTTTTTTATGTAAAACACGCAATGATGATGCGTAGATTCTACGGACAAAAAAAATAACTAATAAGATCTTGTCATGTTATTCTTATAATATTATATATATATATATATATATATATATCCAAATTTCAAGAATTATAGTTTTTATTGAGTTGCATGTATATATTGTTTTAAGAAAGTCTTCCATATTGAAAAATTGGAGTGATGCGAAGAGGTTAATGTATCATAATTAGCTCTATAACTCATTAATTTTAAAAGATTTTGAGTGGAGGTGGGTCCAACCAAATCTATTGATGGGTTGCACACTCCCAATAAATTTTTAACCGTGGCTACAAATATTCTATGTTGCTTTATGTAAATGCTGCATGCTCTCAATGTGAGTGCTGCTATCAGTCCCAAATTAGTACGTTCACATGGTTGACAATTGCTTTTATCATGCCGGCACTATCACCTTAATTGCTTGTCCTCGTGCTCGGCAAGCGGCAGCATCCAACAATGGCCGGTCGATTCTTGCTCGAGGGGCTGCACCACCACGTGATGCGAGGCTTTCGCTTGCTACCAATGCAAGTGCGGGGGCAACGCCGCAGACCCAACTCTCTCTCTAGAATTTTTCCCGATTTGGTGTTACACATCGACAATCACCCCCGCACGTGTGGATTTTATGACGGAGTTAGATTGCCATGTCAATTGAAATGACTAAATCAGTACAAATGAAAAGGTAAAAGGATTAATCCGACCAAAATTAAAATCTAAAAGGGTCGAGCTAGACATCGACCGAGAGTTAACGGACAGATTCCAACATTTCTAAAACGGAGGAAGTTCCCCCATCTCTCTTAGGATCACAGACGAGCACCCACTTGAAATCTCTTCAGGATAATCAGAAAACGACAACGCCTAATGCCTCCTAATCACTGTCAAACGACACGACCAAAAGTCGAACAAGACAAGCATGATTCAACCCTGAATCCGAAAATCATTTTGTTGATCTCTAATCCTGTTCTTGTCCTTTCTCGCGATTCAATCAATGAAAGGCTCTCGCTTTCTCCAATTAACATCATGGCTTTAGCTGTCTCCCTTTAACGAAAGTGGGTGAATCTTAGGATTCAGAGATCGAGCTTTGGTCAATGAAATGAGAGTCGGGGGGTGGATCGGGTCCCCGTGTCCTTCTTTTTCCCCCCAACTTTGGTTTACCTAACCCTACCCTCTTTTACAATAAAGCTTTTGGGATCCATACGACTCCGGCGCACCGACGATCTCGGTCCGAATTGAATTTTGATTTTGATTTTCTTTACTCAGATCTAAAAACCTGCTACTTAGTACTTACACAATTTGGTATTTTATGATTCGAAGCTCTCGGAACTTTCGCAATTGTCGATGTCGATACGTAAATAATCCGTATGCAATCTTTTCACAATTCTTCTGCATTTGAATGGTATTTTAGATTTTGACTAAGAAGTAGACAAACATGCATGTATAAACAAGTATGCTTTGCATGTTTTCTTGTTTTCACAAAATGGGCGACAATTTTTCCTCACCACCACATGCAATGTTGAAAAGCGCTTTCCTGAGAACAAGAAAAGCTAGACAGAGAGATCAAAATGAGAGGTGACCTTATGAATGATCGAAAGCTCGATAGGGGCTAAATCTATTTTGACACGGCTTGAACTAATTAGTGAACCGCAAGCAATCGCAACCATTAATTTTTGTAAGACTCGTGTGGGATCCGCATGATTAATGATTGTGGTTGACCCAATTCATGCGGACCTGTGTCCATGCAAGCACTTACCACTTGCTTCGAGATGGACCTAGCATTGAGCAGGAGCAGATATCATGCGTTCAACACAGAATCTGCATCGCAGGAAACACAAACAGGAAAAAGAAGAAACTAAAGAGAGGAAAGGCAAAGGCAAAGGGACTCATGAGTCATCATTCTCAATGTCTTGGACTGCACTCTTACCTCACTTTCTCGAAGGGGGGACAGTGTGGTTCAGCTTGAAGAGAGCACCGTCCTCACCCTCCGTGGGCCCGTATCATCCAACGACTGTGATCGTATGATCTGCGATGAGTCAAGTTCACACGAGAAATTCCCGGACGGTCAATCATGGTCGACAGGTTTGATGCAAGCCTCACTCGATTTGACGATCGCATTGATATAATCCAGAAGTGGTCTGTCCTCAAACAACCACCGCCCTGAACCCATCTAAGTCTCCAAGATACCCGCATTCCATTGCTGCTTATAGCGACGGAAGGCGTTCAGGCATGCCGGGAGAAACAAATCTGCAGATAGGAGGGACTTCCCACCTTGCTTGTCCTCTTTCTTGGGAACTCAATGGTGCTTGTAGCCTCTCTAACTCCTACAACCTTAATGTTTCTCCTCTCCTAGAAAACCTAGGCAAACTCATCTCTATCTACAGCCAATCATTAGATAGCATTAGCAGTTTGCACTGCCTTGCCTCGAGTATATCAGCAATAGCAGAAGTAAACCACTCCAGAACACCTAGATGGTGAAAGTCAAGATGTCGCAAAGCTTTCTCCCAACCAAATATGTAAAGGGAAGTGTCCTCATGCACGAGGCTCCGTTCCTCGTGGTCAGGCATAAATGCACATCGAATCGAGCTCCTCCCGAGGAAGTTTACCCGGCTCTCGGGTCCTTGACATCCATCAGGATGCAAGTTGTTTTTTTCCCCCTTTTGTCAGCGTCTCTCCGTAAAGATCTCATGGTACATAATGAACAGAGCTAGGTCCCTACTTTGACAAGTGAAACGAAGATGTGCGAGAACAGGCCTCTAGCCCTCACTTTACTTGCTAAAAAGGAAGTTCAAAAGCCCATTGCAAGAAGGGCGAAGCTCTTGAGAAATATGTACCAAGTGTACCATGGATTGAGGTGAATCTAAATAGCCTGATTCCGTGGAAAACATAAAATCAATAACCCTCCATAATTCTTCATCTGCATCTGCCCCTTTAGATTTCCTCCCTTGTGGACTTCCAAGAGACTAACTAGGTCATCACTGGCAAAGCATGGAGAATTAAAGGGGCCATTGATAAATCTAGAATTGCACCATAATTGACGATCAACGAATGACAGAATGATCTGAACAGTTGTTTAGTAACTCTCTAACACCATCCACAACTTCCAAGTCACAATGACAGAATAATCATCATTCAGACAAATTTTGTTTTCCTCTTCAAGTATATGGCACTCGACAACTATCCTTCCGTTCCGCCCACAAATCCGTTCGACCGCTCATTTAACAAGGTACGCGAGCGGCCCGCTCTTAAACTTCAGTTCCATTCACTCTTAACTATTGTAGTCAAGCCACTCATTCAGCAATTTCCACTCTACAAAACTTATGACTATCCCTTTCCTCCTATCTTAGGAAGACTAATACTGCATTACCAGACAAATAGCCCATGATAAATCTATAATTGCACCATAATTGACAATCAATGAATAGAAACAGAAAGCAGGACCAGCATTTAATCATCTGCCCGAGAAATTATGGTATGGTATCGGCCGAAATACACAAAATTTTTTAGCTTGAATTTCTCGTGCCATTGGCACTAATATGCTCGTGCATGAAACAAGGAAAAAAAAAAAAGATGTCCTCCAGATAGTAAAATTGAAGAGCAAAATTGCCAACAAAGAAAACAAAAAAGAACCGGTATAAGGTTGAACATAATATAACCAAGCAGAAGATGTCACTTAAGTGACTGACAAGCCAGATGTCACCTCAGTGAGACATTGCTTTATGTACATATAAACTCTCAAATTACATCTGATTGAATGTGAACAATTCAAACGATTCCCAGATGTAAGCAAAAGGGAAAGAAAACTAGACTAGTTAGTTAATTGATCAGACAGAGTTGGACGGCCAGGGAGGCAGTGCCATATTTGACACTACTTACAGATCTTTCCAAAAACGATAGTCAGTACTAGAGCCGTTATAGTTTATCACACTATCCTGGCACCCAATGAAGAATGTAGTCTGTACATGATCCACATTTACCAAGGCATGAGCTGTACCACTTGGACTTGCTGCAACAGCAACCTCATCAGTAGCAACAACTACTTCGGCATAAGTTTTGCCACCCATCTCACTGCTCTCCAGCTGCAACAAGTGCAATGCCTATCGTATAAGAAACACAAAAGCCATCTAAGAACGAAAACACTTTTGACTCTTTACATGTACATTGTACCCTTATTCACATTTGTCTCCTTTGCTAGATTAGAGTTCTACAAGAATCAAGCTGTCGTCAAAATCGAAAAATTAAAGCAAAAGAACAAGGAAAAGCATCTAAGGAAGGTGGAAACGTGCATGAGAACTACAGCCAGTGGTTCATTCTTTTGACAGATAGACAAAACAGAATTGAGATATGTAATGGCATTTGGAGGCGGATTTGTGAAGAAAAAAACAATGGGGGAGAGAGGATAGAGAAGCTTTCAGAGAAACCTTTAAAAACCTCCAATTTCCAGCAACACCAATTGATTGTGCACAAAACCCGTACTATGATGCCATCGATTTTTCTTGATGTTGAGGGCCTGGAGCCGTGGACACCCTGTAGAAAACCCACAGGTGTTTCAGAGCCACTTATTCTGCATCGCTCTGCCACAATTAACTTGCACCAGCCCTCGGATCCCATTGCCTTCTTTGCAAGAATGTGTCGTCTCTCTCTCTCTCTCTCTCTCTCTCTCTCTCTCTCTCTTCCATACGCGTGCGCAAACTGCAGCCGGCGGCTCATTATATTGATTGAATGACAAAATAGGATTGAGACATGTGATGGCATGTGGAGGCGGGTTTGTGAAGACAAAACCAATGGGGGTGAGAGGATAGAGAAGCTTCCAGAGAAACCCTGAAAAGCTCCAATTTCCAGGAACGCCCATTAAATAAAGCACAAAACCCGTACTATGATGCCATTGACTTTTCTTGATGTTGAGGGCGTGGAGCTGTGGGCACCCTGTAGAAAACCCACAGGTGTTTCAGAGCCACTGGTTCTGCATCACTCTGCCCCAGTTAACTTGCACCAGCCCTCGAATTCTATTTCTGCTAGCTTCTTCTTCTTTTCCCAGAAAAAGAAAAACAGAATGTAATGGGAGAATGTGTTTGCTCTCTTCCTCCCTCTCCCTCTCCCCCCCCTCCCCTCCTCTCTCTCTCTCTCTCTCTCTCTCTCACACACACACACACACACACACACAGAGAAAGAAAAACAGAGTTCAGCGTGAGAATGTCTCCCTCTCTCTAGCTCCCTTCCCTTCCTCCCTCCAATGATTCATCATGTCTAGACAACGCTGTCGGCACTGCAATCTTTTCCCTATGAAGGGATTATGGCAAAGATAATTTCCACAATGTGGCTACAATTGAATATGAACTCCCACTTATGGTGGTTTTTCTCTTTCCATCAACAACCAGGAATGACAGAAAAATAGGAAGAAAACATTTCCCGTGGACATGTTAGACTTGAAACAGCACATTACATGATGCACCACACACCTGAATATCTATATCAGGCTTATCAGCTACCTAAGGTGAATATCTGATTGAACTCTGGTAAAACATAACTAATAAGTTTGACCGCAGGTTGGAGAGACGAACTTGGGCAATTCCAATAACATGATTTCAGAAAAGAGTCCTCAAATAATACTCACTAGAAACCATGGCGTTCAATGTGAATTACTGAAAATCCTGTCTACGGCAGCAATGACTAGAAACCATTCTCGCTCAAACAACTTTCAGAAACAACTTCCACTTGAATCCTGAGACACTTGGAGAAAGGGAGGAAGGTAACCTAGTCTGAATTTGGTCTTAGCACCCCAATTGACGAACGTCTCGTTACAAGTGTGATGCCTATGATTCCCCCTCACACCGCCAGGGCGGGCGGATTTCGCCGACATGGATGGAAGCACAGGCCACAGCTTCCCCTGCAAGCACAAAACCACACTCCTCCATCTAAAGTCATCAACCAAAAGGAGAGTAATGCAACAACAACCAAGCTCAACGAGGCTCCGAAGTTCACATTCAATCATAATCCAGAGCGACAAAGAGAGAGAGAAAGAGACCTCGAATGCTGGAATCGAGCGCAACGGAGGTGGGATCGAGGCGCCACCCGCGCTTATCACTGAAGGAACCGAGGGGAAACCTGACGAGATTGGCCTTGCGGTCGTCGTCGTCTCTGCTCCGCTCGCTGTCGCGGCTAGAAGCGAAGCGCGAGGCGGCGGCGGCGGAGGAGCTGCTCTGGAGGCGGAGAGAGATCCAAGTGAGGAGCAAGAAGGCGGAGAGGAGGAAGGGGAAGGCGTGGGGCTTCTTGAGGAAGTGGACGAGGGACGAGGGACGAGAAGGCGCTCCTCTGGGCCAGCGCGGCGGGCGACGCCTGTGCGCTCTCCAGGCTGATGGCGGGGCCGGCCGCCGCGGAGTACGAAGGCCTCCTTGGGTTCGCCATCGACGGCCTCTAAAACCGCGCTCAATCTCGCGGCGACATGGACGTGCTCGGTTTGAATAAGCGGGGCTCAGTGACTGGTGCGCGGCGGCGGCGAGCGGAGGAGGAGGAAGAAGAAGAAGCGGCTGTTTCGGCGGAGGTGTACTTTAGGTCTCTAGTCGCTCAACTCATCGCACTAACCGTAAAGTAGTAGGCGACACTAACTTTTGGTAATATTTTAAGCGAAAATGACACAAATATTTGATAAATTTTGACATTATATACGATGTGGTATGAACTTTGACTAAATATATAATGTGTCCCAAAATTTTTAATTTGTTCAGTATAATTCATGAGCAGATAAAATATAAAGACTACATTAAACATATATGAAAATTTGGGGATCACATTGATATATTGAATTAAAGTTAAAAGATCATATTAAATAAAATTAAAAGTTTAAAGATCGAATTACACATTGAAAAAAAAAATTAGGAATCGTTTATGTTATTGTCCCTTAATTTAACTAATCTAATAGATCAAGTCGCCGTTTCTCTCAAATGTAAACCTGTCAAAAGGGTGGATCGGCTTGAATTTGACTCTGGTCATATCCAAATTGACTCATTAACTCATTTATGATCCATTTATAGTAATGCAAATTGCTTGACCCATATTCGATCCAACCCATACTTGATTCATACCCGATGCGACCTCTATTAATAAAACACTTCTATATTTAACAAAATCATTAAATATTTATTTATTTATTTTCCTTTTTCTTCCTGAAGTGGTTGATGGTAGCCGGTGGTGGCGGTGAACGATGGTCAATAGCGGCGGGTGGCGATCGGTGATCGGTGGTGGTAGGCGATGGATGGCAGCGGCCGCCGCGACATTATATGCATTTCAATTTAATTTTCTATTTTTATTTATTTATTTTAATTATTAAAGAATAATAAAAATTAAAAATTAAAAAAAATCTATAAACTGATAATGAATTAGGCTTCTCTAGTTAAATGGATTGTAAATGGGTTCAAAGATAAACTCATTTACAATCCACATATAATTAGGTTAACCAATCAATAACCTAGCTTGCAATTGTGCCAACCCATTAGCAACGCATTTTCTTGAAAAGTGGGTCAACTGTGAGTTTGGAATCCTTATTGACACCTCCCCTCAAATGCTCAAGGATGGAGAGGTAGGATCAGCCTGGACGACTCTCTCTAAGCTTTTCTAAAAAGCTTCTTAGGCTAGTTTGGATTGCATCAAAATTAAGGTGAGTATCAATCAAGAATAGATCTTGAGATCGAATCGAAAACTGACCCTACTAGGCCTATTCAAGTTCGGTTCCGCTTCAATATTTTTAGAACCCGCTATTATTGACACAATTCTCGATTCTGGGTTCGAAAGCAAACCCAAAAAACCCTAATTTTCTCCTTTAAGCTTTACTTTGCATCTTGCATTCTTACCTTTGTCGCCTCCGCCTCTCGTAAATAAGAGATGTTTTCCCCAAATTTGTCCTTCCAAGGAATAAAACAAAAATGAAACAAGACAGAAAGTAATTGATTGGTTCTCAGATAGACCACATAGCGAAATTTTACCGATAATGTCAGCTCCAGTGAATAGGTTTCAAGTTTCAAAAGTAGAAAACTAATAGCAAAGGGACAGGTTCCAGACTTGGAATGCTCGTAATGTGACCGCAACATTGTCTTGAACCTGCTCACCCCCTAATCATGACTACTTCATAACGATCGTGGTGCGACCGCAACATTATTGCTAGCTGTCAAAAAACCACTAGGCAACACAACGTGAATGGAACAAAGGTTCTCTCGCAACGTGAATCAAATTCATAACCTCGTAGAAAGCAAGTGCCAAATAATGAACACCTCCCAAGAGAAGTAAAATCATAAGTCAAAGTTACACCAAAATTCACAGTATTTTCTGATTCTTTATCCACCCTACTATAAGCTGGCTATACGAACAATAAAGAACGCAGTTTCTGGGAGACCGGAATGTTCACCACACAGCATAAGCATGAGCGAAAAGAAAAAGATTGAAGGCCTGACGGGTGCTAAAACTTTCGAGTCTAAGCAGCTTCCGCGTGCATATCAACCATGGAGGAGGCATTGGCCTACATATGAACCAAGGCAGCAAAAACGGAAAGTTACTGCTGCCCGCAAGAACATAAAATCGTGAGGACAATAAAGATACTCAGATACATGAGCTGCCATTCTGCTTGCTTTCACATGAATGAATCAATGTTGCAAACAGTGAATACACTGCACTTATACGTCTCGGTTGTATTTATGCATCACGGAGCAAAAAAGGGCTCATACCGTGACGCTGCGTTACAGAGGCAGAGGTCAGAGGTCGAACTTTGCAGGATATTGACCTATTACCATATAGTTCCTCTCTTTTGCAGTGCATGACGCCTGCAATGGAACATGGTATCGCCAAAGAGTGCTAGTCATTTGGCTGAGCCAGAAAAGGTTTGAAGGTCATCAGCAATCCCAATGCCTCGATAACGTTCAGGAGGAAGAAAACCATGTGAGTACCTGCATCCCAACAAACCCATAGATTTCACCTTTCATTCCATGATGTGAACTTTGAGATCATCAGTTCAACTTCAATTGATAGAAGAATACAAAGAAGAGAATCAAATAATGCAAAGAAAGGGATGGGCATGCAAGGCTACACTGATATGCAAAGGAGACGATAAGTATTTGATGCGAGTATGCCACGTGTGCATGTTTCCTTATGCAAGACTACCAGATTGTGCAGAAACCAAAGTTGTGAAGAGTTTTTAGTGCTTCAGGATAGTGAGGCACGTGGAAAAGGTTCACTCATCCGATTTCATCAAAACCAGTAAACTGCAATTTATTACGTGTATAAAACGAATACAGGGACTTCAACATTTTCCACAGTTCCACCATTCAATAAAGGAAGGCTACTGCTGACTTAAATTGTGAACTTTTTATACAGTATTGATCAACGTACCAAAAATATCCTTTAATGTTTTAACCGCAGAACACTGAGGACTAAGGAAATGACACCATTGATATCAATAAGCTCCAAAGTAGTTTAACATGACTATACTAGTCAAATTGTCTATAGATATATCCAGCAGCCAATTGGTACAAGGAAACCTTGTAAATGGACAGATAGAGAGGTTTGCTTCTTTAGCTATTGTCAGACAAAAACTTCCATATATTTGTAAGGTATGAAGAGTGGTCTTTACCGGGCAAAAAAGAAGCATTTTGACGCGTCTGTGCCCAAGAAAAGCTGCAGTTACAGAAAAGCATTAAAAGTCAGAAAATAAAACTTGTTACATAATCCTATCTTCAGCTGCTTCAGTTTGATGGTGACCTCAAAGAGGCAAAAATTCACGGAACCACGGAATGCATCCATTCAGCCTATTCACAGATCCACCACCAAATGACAGAAAAATCATGTCGTCAAAGAGTTGAACAATTAAAATAGATGGTGAATTGACAAAAAGTTCCCAAGTATTATTACTACGAATCCCTATATCCATCAAACGAATATTTCAGCAAAGTCGTTGCCATATGCAGTGCATCGACAAAAAGTCAAAGTTGTTATTCATTAAATAATGGCTGGATGTCTGATGCAAGAAAGTAGCAGCAGAGCTCTTATAACTTTACCAAACATCGATTTTTTAAAAAAAAGACGGCATGAATCCAAGCAGAAAATTCAGAAGATCAAATCTCAGTTACACTGCCTCAATACAGATTCCATCCTTAAGAACGCAAAATACTTGTCTTCGCCTGAATAGACTATCAATTGGAACCACCACGAATCCTGAACAATTTGATTTGCAGATAATCCATAAAGCATCCTGAATATTCTAACTTTGCACATATAAACCACCTTGAAATGTCGATCTCTTTTTCTATGACGAAGACAATTGACCAGTTACAAGAAAATGTAACCCGCATTACTTGTTTCCAATGCACACAAGGTGTTCTCTCCAATCCTTCCGTTCATTATCAAAAATCTTATGCACGAATAACAGGAAGTACAGATACTTTAAACAAAAAGACGGTAAGTCCATTATATTCAGCCCATTGACATTCCTCCCACAAATTGAATTTTTAAATAGGCTTAGGAGCAATTGGATTGCCAAGCATCATAAACCAGGGTTCAAGGAGCTTATATTAACGAAACTTCTTACATCGAACCTCCTGCTGCTGGACCCATTGCTTTGAAAAGAGACATTGCAGACAGAGAGATACCATTTGCAGCTCCTCTCTGCTCCTGAGTCTAACCATTTGAATTCAGGATTATTTCAAGATCAGACATATTGACATTGGGCTTGCCAATAAATAAGCAGTCAAAAAGAAGAATTTTACCACAGCTCTGTTCTGAAGGAGGAATAAGCCTGTAGTTATGGATACCTAATTTGAACAACAAATGCCAAAGAAGTGAGGCATAGCAAGAAAGAAGGATAAAACTCTTTTTCACAAACACAGAACACAATACAAATTCAAAGCAAGAATAAACGACGACTATTACTCATCCACAATCTAAGTTAAGTGACAATAAACGGTCAAACCGCTTTTATTTTTCATTTTAAGCCAAACTTCTGGGATGGAGAAACTATAATAGCATCATATCAAACTTCTAGTATCGAGAAACTATAATAGCATCATATCCTGCAACGCTGCAGAATTTGTCAATCAACAAGAATCTAGATTACAGATTACTTCCCGAAAGCCTAGTCATCTTCCTCCTATCCATTAAATTATCGTTCTTGTGTCATTAACTGCTCATGTTCCTTGTACAAACAAAGTAGATAATGTTATCTCTATAGATTTTTGTTACTGGAGCTCCTCCCTCTCTGGCCCTCCACTCCCCATGCACACACACACACTCAAATACCAACACAAACAGACAGACACACACTGGCTCATGTGCACCCACAACAGTGGCATCAAGGAAGTTTGAGAGCATGTTGAACTTACAGCAAGCACATTCTTCAAAATAGATGCTGAATCCATCAGTATTGTGAGAATAATGCCAGTCAGTTTCGCTATAAAGGGGTAACTTGACAGCAGAATTATGCTCAACACCTTTTATATAACAAAAAAAATATCAATGTAAGAGCAATAAATAGGAGACAAATGTAGCACACCATTTTTGGTTAAAAAAAAGTTGGAAAGTGGAAAGAAAGCATACTGCTCCAACTCGTGAAATTACAATTGGGCCACAAATCCTTTCCACTTGTGGGTACAGAAATAGCTGGAATAATAAGAGCCCGAAACCTAATGTTTACCCAAAGAATGGACAAAAATTAGATCATATCCAGAATAGAGTCGGGCTACACAAATTGCGCACATACGCATGCAAATATTGAATAGATGCGAAGGAACAGACAGTGACAAGTTTCATCCCAAAGTAAACACTGATCTCATTGCCATATAGAAGGTAGACTTCATATGAATATGAAATTAGAAAAATGCAACATTTAGGGCTAGCAACGTGTATACCAAGCTGACCTTCCCAAAATGATCCAACTACTGTACAACAACCCTACTATTTACCCTAAGACTGTAACAATCACACTTCAAAAGCGATACAAGGCCCCCAGCTATGCCCAGATCAAACAAATGAGTTTATCAGCCCACAGGTCGATAATGTACCCAAAATGCAGGATTGACAGGATTGTGCAGGTCAGGTCCTAACTTATCTCATCCAGGGGCATACAACTCAGAGAGCTTAAACAAAGAATACTTGTGTTGGCCTACCTCGAGATCATGACTCAACTTGACGATCAAAATTCCAACTAGATTTATAAAAGGGATCTTCTGACTGAATGTTAAATAGGATGCTCCTCAGTACAAAGTGGAATTGTTAATCAGAGACGATATCCCACATGATCAAATAACTAATTTCATATAAATCTCTTTTTTTTGTCTTTTACCTGAAAGAGCAAGAACTTCACCAACGTCTGCTGTTGAATAGTTCAATCCGCCAAACTTCCAAGGACTGATAGCCCATAGTGAAAAAATCTGAAGTAGGTGGTTAACAAGAATATATCAATAAGCAAACACTATGAATGACCAAGTATGAGTATTATCGAAGAATAATGTTCAAGATGACAGATTGTCAAAAGCACAATGGCTCTTTGCATCAGCGATAATTAACCAGACAAATCGATTTTTTATGGACAGGTGCCAGTGGCAAATCTTCCAGCTTTCCAGCTCAGAAATTTATGCCCATAGGTAAACAGTTAGGTAATATAATAACAAGCATCACCAATGGCACATCGTGGCACTTAGCACCAGTGTCAGGACCTATTAAAGTACACAACGACATATTTGCAAACAGCATAAGTAACAACAATTTCAAATGAGTACCTCTGTATATGCCATGTCATGAAGCTGGAAAACACAATAGACAATTATGGATGAGATTAATGGCCAATTTCTGAGAAGGCTCCAAGACGTATGACGACTTCCCTCATTTCGTTGTAGTTCTTCCTTGAAGTCTTATTTTCCTCTGCCTCTAGCGCCTCATATGGTACATCACATTCTCTGCTGTTTTCATCATGCATGTGAAGGGTTTCCTGGGAAGATATTAGAGTTCTGAGTCACTTGTTTGAACCAAATGTAACTAGAATGGTGCACCATAATAATGTTGCCATTTGCAGATGATAGAATGAAGGATATTACCTAAACTATTCAGTACAAAAAGAGCAGAAACCCGAGCAGATTCAAATAAACTATTGCTCCCTAAAAAATTTGAAGTTTCAGAGATGTTTCAAATTATTGACCACCCAGAAGAAATTGAAATCACAATATTGAGTCTACTCTTTAGTTCTGTGATATGAGAAGTAAAGAATCCCCATACTTCCCAAGTTTCTCATACACTAATCCTTTCACGTATATTTAGCATCCTTTTGCATGCTACGTTCTACATACTGAAAATTGCCATGCAACAATAAAATGATTGACAAAAGTTATGCACTGTTCTCTTCAACATTCACATGATATGTGCAAATAAGGGGCGTGCATAGGTCAAATGAAAGGCTTTAAGTTTAATATAGTAACATACCGGAAGCCAACAAGCAACAACCATCACCCCCAAAGAAAAAACTGATATCAAGAGACATGGTAAAAGGTATGGAAACCTACATTTCATTCATTTAGGAAGTCAGCAACTTGAAGTGGTAAAAGGACAAATTATTGAGGAAAGTGGTAATAGCAAACCATCACTTACCTCCTGAAAACAGATTTTGCGGGAAATACATTAGGAAATTTTTCTGCAGGCTGCAAAATAATTCATAAATATCATGGAGATGGATCTTTCAACGATCTCTTGGCAGATTGTACTAATGGGTGGGAGATTCAAATTGAACAGTACAAATAGAAAAGAAAAAAAAGGTAAAATGAGGAAAGAACAAGCGAAATAGTATTTGAAAAATAAGAGTGGATGCATCAAAGAATCTGCAAAAATAAGCAATGAGAAAGGGACCACAATTTATAGAAAAAGCATCGAGTCAAGGAGTAACCTAGCTACCCAAGCCACCTGAATGTAGATGCATATTAAGTTCAAACAACTGGTGACACGATAGAGGCTTCGTCGCGACCTAAAAATTAAAAATTCCTAGGCTAATGGATTACCAAGTTAGTTAAATTAACTACCCTAGTTCGAGCTCTCCCAAGCCCTACCAAATCGCAACTTAAGATTCAATTTCATGCAAAGATCTTACACTTGGAGTCGCCACTAATCATTTTATGGTAGGTGACTAGACACCTAAATAAAGTACCGGGAAAAATACTTTATTCCTACGAACCGAGATTCTAAGTCCGGGGACTTGATTACGCTAGATTGCTCTAACGCCCTTTCGGTACCATTTCATTTAATGAAAAAGGATTTTGTCGGGCAATATTAATTGATTTTAACCTAAGCCACAACAAAGGTTATCATGCGGTTGCACAATCAATTAATGAATATCGAAATCAAAAGTAATTGCGGGAAGCATGCGCCAAGACAAATTGTTCTCACTTTTGGATTTTTTTTTTTAATGAAAAAATAAACTAAATGCAATGCATGAAATCATTTAAAATGCAATGACATAAGTAAATGCAAACTATTCTAAGAATACATATGAATTCAATTAAACTACATGACTAACTTAGATGACATGCGATTACCATCTAATTATGTTAACTACATGACATATGAATTAAAGACCTAAGCATGCGATTCTATGTGATCTAAACCTAGCATGCAAATGACATGACAATATTGTTTTTGATTTTTTGTATTTTCGGATTAATAAATGATCCTAAATAAAACTATGCCTAAAGGTAATTATCTTACATATTTTAAGGTTTAAATTAGCCTAAACCCTAATTTATTAAAGATAATTTATCTCGGACATGAAAATCTACTTAGATATGTGTATCCTATCCTAGAATGCAAATCTAAATTAACTTATTCTAAAATTAAATTAAATGTGCAAATATCTACATGATTTTAATTTAAGAATGCAACTTTTATCTAAAAATGCAATGCAATATCTTTAGAATTTTAAATATCATGCAAGAGAATATTCATTCTAAAGATATTATGCCAATCGAATCAAGTGGATGTATTAACCGATTTCTGAAAATATTTTAGATATTTGAGTCAATCTTTAATTCGTAATCTTACGATTAACGATTGAACTCAAATCCTTGCTCGTACGGCAAGTTGCGGATTAGGAGATTCTCCTAATCAACCTATTTTTAAAAAATCCACTTTTATGCAAGATAATACACCAAATGCTCTAAGTATGCAAAACATCCTCAAATTAATCAAATTTCGAGATAGAGAATGTACCTTGATTGCTCGAAGATTGCTTTCTCAATTCGAAATTTTTGAAAATTGTAGCTCGAGCTAGGATTCCTTGGATCCGATCTATGGCGCCACGTGCGGGCGATGGTGAGAGTTGACTCGCACGAGAGCCGGAGGCTCAAACGCCTGCGATGACGCTCATGGCGATCATCCGATCGGGGTATTTACCGCATGCACTACAACTGGACCTCCCTCCAAAGCTTCACCGAATCCAACCTCGGGATTCACTTAGTCAACATATTTAGACTTGTAGGTGATTAGCAAAAGAATCTAAGTTTTAGACTCAGTTGACCAAGCAAAAGGAAAAAACGCTGAAGCAGTTCACTTTTCGGATGATAGTAGTATCCCTTTCTTCTCAAATTGGACACCACACTAGAAAGCCTTTAAGGAACCAAGAACAGCAGATTTGCGGACAAGGATACCAATGTAAGAAGACTCGCTCATGCACGTCTGGACAGCATCTCCATCGTCAAGAGTGGAACTCACCTCAGTTTTGGCTCAACCGTGTCATGGCTGGGATCGTTGGACTGGTTCGCGACAAGGATCACCGGGCCAGCGACGAACTAAGTAGAATCACGGGGACTCGAGACCGAGCTGTCGGGGTCGCAGAACACTAGGATTTGATTCTCGCCGGAGGGGTTTTCTTGGTTTTGACTTAGCTGAAAATTGAGAGAGAATTCTCAAACTTGCTCTCACTTTTCCTCTCAAAATCTCAAGTGCATTTCTGGTGTTTCTGAATAAAAATAGATTCACTCCCACAAATACTCTCAAATGGTGGGGCTCTCAATTTTTGTTTTCTCCTCAATTTTTCTTCTGGGCGAGGCCTCTCTTTTCTCTCCACCTTCTGACGTGCAGTCTCGTGAAGCTCCCTCTTCCACCCCTTATGCTCACTTTCTTTAACGAATCAATGGCCCCCTGAGTCCATGACTTTTCTGCCCTATAATACTATGAAGCTCTCCCTCGCAGTGTATTGGTGGTCTCTTTTATAGATCCAAAGAAAAATCTCCCACAATCCTTCATGCAACCGTGAAATCCCTTAATCATTGGGATTCCTCAATGAATTACTGACTTTTTGTTATAAACCAGATTTTCCTCCCATGAAAGTAGCCCTCAATCACACCTAGAATGATTCCCGTCGGTTGCAGATCACTTTTGATATCTCACATTTTCGGATTTTTTTGCTGCAATAACAGTTGAATGCCAACTACCGATAGCATTGAACATGTGCTCTTGTAGCATGTTGACATCTCATAGCTCACATATCTTCAACAGATCTTATGCGTTTTTTTTTGGCCAAGAGAGTCCGGCGCCTTGAATATCCGAAGAATTAAGCTTGAAAGTGTCCACTCAAGTCCATCGTGCCTCAATTTAACTTTGCATTTGCCGCTAGTCTAATTCGGAATGTAAGGCATAAAATAAACCATACTATATGAAAAATGATTTAAATATTTTTTCTAGGGACTAAAATTAATCCCTAATTTTTTATGCAAAAATTAATGACTAAAAGGAAGACCAAAATTTAGGTATCAACAGCTTCTCAAGTGAATTGACTTGGACCACAGATAGATGCTAAGCCAACAAGTATGCAGAACCAGATGAACCGTGAAATCCAGGGAATAAACTTAAATGATATTTCTATAGTTCTTTGATCCAGCGAGATAACTTGTCGTAAATCAGATTCAGTGTTGATTGTTTCCGCCAAGTAATTTCACTTTTTGTTATAGTGATGAGACTTGGAAACCAGTTAGTTGCTCTGTATTCCTACGCTTCAGATAACATCAGATAGCATCACAACTTCCAAGCCCCAGTTTCAAACTTACTTCTCTTGAACCAGTGTTTAGCTAGTAGATGAATCCTCTAGCACAATTAAAAGATTTCAAAAGCTTCATTTAGCTCAGAGGGATCACATCACATTGCGATTTCAGTAACTCATTTACTTTCAAGAAAAGTTACAGCAACCAGATTGACCATGACTTAGAATTAGAATCAGTGTCTTTAAACCCGGACCGATCAAAGAACTGGTCGGGCTTTCTGAGTTGCAGGTCAAGTGATTCAACCGGTTCAACCACCGAGTAGACAAGTTTTCCCAGCATAGAAGTACATTATCTTATTTATATAATCATAGAAGCCATTAGACGAGCTGGGAGTTATTGCTGCATCCATGAGGTCGAAGGTTCAATCCCTCTTGTTGCTGCCTCTGCTCAATTTTCAAGCTACAGGTTTGACTGGCTCTTGACCACGCTGGTTCTCAATTTAAACCGGACCAGACCATAGTCTGGTTGCTGGTTCAACTACCGATCAGGTCTGGAATTAAAAACATCGTTTAGAGTAGATGATATCCCTTATTCTATCAAATCATCAGGCCAGATTGGTTCAGGAAATGCAAATTTCCTAGATGTAAGTAAAAGGATGTCTATTTTCTCATTGCAAAAACTCCAGGTGATATTATCATTACATACAGATAACGCAATTTACAAGTTTTGAATCATGAAATCCTTTGACAGTCATGTGCTTTGACCACGCATTCACGATCCATATGAGTTAAGAATAAACAATACCTGGGCCAGATATCCCCCAATAGCCGGACCAATGACCAATCCGATACCCCATGATGTGCTAATCTGCAAAGTTATGCTTCATTCAGATTGCATCACACTCGCACTTGAAGAAGGTATTATTACATAGAAAATTGGAGTGTGGGACTTCCATACAATTGACATCGCCAAAGCTTGATACTCTTTACGACAAACTTCTGAAGCATATGCCTGGCAATGTAAAAAATAAGTGAATGTCTATCACAGTTTCTTACGCCATAATTCAACAGATAAATCCGTAGACATCTCTAAACACCTTTAACTCGTCATGCTTTCGGGAAGACAATAGAGATTCAGAGCGAAAACTAAGCAAGTTAAGTGAATAGTGTAGTTTCAGAAGGACTATCCCACATATGAGCATCAGACCAAGAAAAACCAACGAAGACCTGATAATTAAACATGCGCTGAGACAAGGCATGGGAGCCTGTTGGCTTGATGACAAGTCCCAATACTAAAACAAGATGCCACAATTGAACAGTTGGTTTCATGAGGACAAAATGGTAGCCAGCAGTCTTACATATATGCAAATGGTCTTGGCACTGATATTTCCTACTTTAAACAATCTCCTTTTGTCTCATTATGAGATCTCAGGCTACTTCAAATGTTTATTGGTGTCACAGTGACAAATAAAAGGGAATGTTGGATTGTGAGAGTTTATGCATCAGACGGCCACAAGAGGTGACAACACTCGCTAAAAGAGATGTATCTCAAGCATAATGAGGTCTGTGGCCCTCACAGCATTTTTTGCATGACCATCTCAAGGCAGCAACAACAGCAACATTCTAAATTATCTTAATAAAAAAGAGATAAGGATTCTAATAGTAGGCACGCTATGATCTTTAGTATTCCAGTTTTCCCAAAGAGCGGGGAAAGCTAGAAGGAAGCGAATGAGCTAGAAGATGCCTGATGTTTGCAAGGCAATTCAATTCTGAGTGTCCTAAAAAGGTTATGACCTAAAACACAGTTGGACTCAAGAGTCTAGCTATGTTTAACATGAAGGGTTAAGAACACAGTACCCTCATTGGGCCAAGTATGCCACACAAACTTCCCAGGAGAAACCTTGTGGAGACTGCCATCCAGAAGTTTGTACTGAGGCCAAAAAGTGTGTTTAAAACCACCCTGATTATTGACCAAATCAAGAGACACAGCCCAAAATTATGAGAATATTCATCAAGCATGTGTCTGGGAAATTATACAGATTAGAACAGATGTCTAGAAGTACTAACACTGCAATTGTACCAAATAGTATCACGGGCTTTCGGCCATATCTATCTGCTATCATACCCCAGAGTACAGAAGTCAAAGCTCTTCCAAACATAAAAGCAGAACCTTCAAGGAGACAAAATAAAATGGATCTGAATTCTACAAACCGAAATTTTTTAACTAAATAAAAATATTTGCACAAAGAAATGCATAAGAGATCGACTACATATCCTGGAGTAGAAGCCAATGCCAAGTGCTCACCTACATATCCTGCATAGAAGCCAATATCTTCTTCTCTCTTGGCTATTTTGAAGTCCCTTATCTGGAGAAGGTGTATTAGCAAGCTCCAAATTAGTAAAGCCTAAAAAGCTAAAATGAAGATTTTCAACTAAAATAGCATCAGGTGCAAACACTCCAGCTCATAGATATAAAACTTCCTGATGCCAAAAGTTATACAGAAGAGATCATCAAGAAATAATCTTGGTATTCATCTCATTTTGGAAATGCGTCAATGAACCAAAGACCAAGGCTCTTCATGTCAAAAGGACTGAAAAAGTGGAACTTGCTCTACCAACGGTAATGACATCTTACACATCTTGGGGGCTGGGCGAAGAACATTGACATGTAGTCAACCACAACTTTAATTAATAACGACATATTAAATGCTAATCATTAGCACACCAGAAATGCTTTTCATGCCACCTAAGGGCGTCCAACCTAGTCAGGCTCAATGAGAAAGCAGGATTCAATAAAAGCTTGACTTGAAAACCTTGTGCTCATGCATCTAAATGAGGATTACTTCAACATGCATGTCTACCCCCATAAGCATATACGAGACTAAAGTCAAATCACTGAAATATAAGAGATTAAATGAAGTAAATGAGCATAGGTAGGCTCAAAGAGAAAGCGAACTTTAATAAAAAGCTCGAATTGAAAACTCTGTGTTCACGTATATAAATGTGGATCCCTCAACATGCATGTTTTTCTCCATACACAGATCCAAGATTAAAGTCAAGTGACTGAAATCTAAGAGATTAAATGACAAATATGCGTATGCATTCTCACTTCTGCAAATTACACCTACTTTCAAAAACCGGGACATTGATTTTCAGAGCAAAACATATATTATCAACTTAAAATCGTCAGCAAGTAAGCTAAGAGAGAAAAAGTTACAGTACCATGAAATACAGGAAAGGGAAAAGAGACGATATAGGCAAAGCTGCAAGAATCAAAAGAAAATGCATCAGCAGTGAATGAAAATAAAACATCCATGACCCCCATAAGTTCCGTCGGCCACACGAAAATGCAAGAAACAATAACTGTGAAGCGTTTTACACTATTTGAACAGCGAAAAAGCATATAAAAGCAGACTTGTCTTGGATTAAGCTCAGTAGCTTGTCTAATCCTCTGCACCAACAGACACACTAACAAGTCAAAAACATCGCCGTCCGGTTGACCTCCTATTCCAACTAACGCTCTCCTCCGTGGCTTTTTTAATTTCTGCCCCCATCTTTTCCTTCAGCATTTTCCCAGTGCAACTTATGGTCGACAAACATAATCTACCCAGTGTAATTACATTCCTGACATTCATATACATTCGCTCCACAGCCTAGTGTCTAGCGATTTTCCTCAAGTTATCGCAACAGAACAGGACAAAGACCGGGCCAAGGGCCTCCTGACTTTATCCTGAACATCCACGACAAGGTCAGCGGCCTCGTCCGAGCCTTTACTGATAGTTTTGCACTAGCGTGAGCACTGAGCTGTGAGTGTTGTGGACAGATATCAGTCATTTCAGTTCGCTCGGAGTCAAAGCGTATCTCCTAGACACGATCAATCTGCAGACCAACATTTCACCCAGGACAAGACATCCATTTGTCGGGTGAAAGCACGCACATATTCACGCTCATTCTCGTACGCACTCTTCCATTTTCTAAAGCACAGCGACGACGAAAACCGACAAAATTGGCAGGTACCAAATCGAATAAAATAAAGCATCCGAACTCCCACTATCACGTCAGACGCACACTCGATTTTGTTCCGTTCCGTCTCACACTATCGTGTACTTTTGGATAAGAAGCGCGCCATCGCGACCTGCGCAGAGGACGATGATCCAGACGTAGAAGAGAAGCTTGTAGGGCACGCCGCGGTTCGTCTCCTTGAGCCGATCGATCTTGCACCCAGGACAATCCTCCCGATACCGAGCCTTCTCGCCCTCCTTCAGCAACGCCTCCGTGTTCTCCGCCATTGCTTTGCTCCTTTCTCCCGAACTTAGCTTCTCTTCCCCTCGCTACGCTTCGCAGGCCGACCCAATAACGAAGCAATGGTTGACTCACAGATGGCTTGGCCCCGCGAGAGAGAGAGGGAGGTTTGTCGGTCACCAGAACTACCAGTCCAGGGAGGCGAAAAGCGAAGAAGCAGAGCTGGCGATTGATGCGTGGGACCAAAACCGTTGCCGAGCGAAGCGGGGCCGCACCGATGGCCTACCGTCTCTGCGATTCTGTCTGGCTCGACTACGGAAAAGGAAGGACAAGGACTTCCCTTGGCCAGACGCAGCCCGCAGAGGTAAAGCCAACGAAGAAGATGACGGCATCTTTATGGCTTGCGTGCTTTCGTCTTACGCAAGCCACTGCGCGCGCGCGCTCTCTCTCTCTCTTCGGGAAATATGAGACAAATATTCCCTGCATTTTGGCTAATATATAATTCGGCACCTCAATTGTTAAATTATTCAACATAATTCTTTTCGACCAAAAAAAAAAAATGATTCTTAAATTTTATCTTAACGCGATTTCTAAATTTTTAACTTATTCAATATAATTCCTTAATTTATTTATACATTTTTTAATTTTATTTCTAGACTATATTCCAATATTATCTCTAATCTTAAATTGATGAAAAGATTACATTGAATATTTTCAAATAATTCAATAACTAAATTGAATTACAGATGTCAAATGAGTGGGTCGAGTCGAATATGATCCGACCCATATTGATCCGTCTAACGTATATTGACTCATATTTAATGACCAATATCCGCCTCGACCCTATCCGCGATCGACCCATTCCCCGACCCCACCCATTTTGACCCATATTATCAAAACATATTAATATTGTAGGAAAACTTATACAACTTATTTAATTTAATCTCTTCACATGTATATCTTACGAGATAAAACTTCACATCATATAAAAATAAATTTAAATAATAAAAAAATGAGTAAATTAAATAAAAATTGATATTACTAAAATACTCTCACGTAATAAAAATCCAGTGGACCCAATGTGATATTCAAATCAAGTGTCGGACACTAAAGCTTTACATGAAAGACCAATCTCTCTCCAACAATGCAATGGAAGTCAAATCAGAGCATCCGATTACGAAGTAGCGAAATTTGACGCTTTTCCTTGTTCAATCTAAACTGCATCCATCGATCGCTGCCGCGTTTTCCTATCTGTCTTGATAGTTAGCAGGGAAATTGTTTAGTTTTTAAGTGCAGCAGCATGTGAACCTAATGTGAGTTCATTGGCAGTATATGAGCCCTTCAATTGTCTCCTGTCTTCCATCTTTTATTGATGGACCGCTCGGCTCTCCCATTGGTGGCAGCGGGCGGCGATGGGAGGCATCGATGGCGGGTGATGGTGGGAGGCGGCCGAAGGTAGTTAGCAGTGGGGGGGGGGGGGGGTGGTGGTCAGGTGGGGCGGTGGTGGAAGGATACACCATCTTCTACATGACTGGGCTTACATGCAGCTAGAGTTGTCAATATGAATTCACCCATTTCTCGGTAATTTTGTATTGACTTATTTACAAGATCCGTTACCGTTTCCGCATTTTATCTCAACAACAAGTAATCTAGTCGACAGTTGCTTTTATCATGCTAGCACCACCACCTTAATTGCTTTTCCTTGTGCCCGATTCGGCGGCGGCGGCGACATCCGATGATGGCCGATCGATTCTTGCACGAGTGGTCACACCACCACATAATGCGAGGCCTTTGCCTGCTACTAGTGCAAGTGCCGGTGCAAGTGGTGCGGCAGCGCTGCAAACCTAACTCTCTCTCTCTCAAATTTTTGCCAATCTAGTTTTACACATGAACAATCACCCCCGGACGTGCAGATTCTATGACCAAGTTAGATTGCCATGCCAATTAAAATGACTAAATTGGTTCAAATAAATTCATGAAACGGTTAATTCGACCAAAATTAAAATCTAAAAGGGTCGAG
The DNA here is from genome assembly GCA_021437795.1 of Rhodamnia rubescens. Classification (NCBI taxonomy): domain Eukaryota; kingdom Viridiplantae; phylum Streptophyta; class Magnoliopsida; order Myrtales; family Myrtaceae; genus Rhodamnia; species Rhodamnia rubescens. The sequence goes on from JAILYA010000008.1 coordinate 1,691,177, forward strand.
CGAGACATGGACCGAGAGTTAACGGACGGATTTCAACTTTCAAACTAGTTGTTCCCCATGTCTTGGGGAATTACAGAGCATCATCCACTTGAAATCTCTCGAGGATAATCAAGAAACGATGACGCCTGATGCCTCCTAATCACCGTCAAACGACACGACCAAAAGTCGAACAAGACCAGCATGATTCAACCCTGAATCCGAAAATCATGTTGTTGATCTCTAATCCTGTTCTTTGTCGTTTCTCACGACTCTCAATCAATGAAAGGTCTTCACTTTCCCCCAATTAACATCATGTTTAGCTGTCTCCCTTAACGAAAGTGGGTGGAGCTTAGGATTCAGAGATGAGCTTTGGTCAATGAAATGAGAGTCGGCAGTGGATCGGACCTTGTGCTTGTCCTTCCTTTTTCCGCCCCCAACTTTGGTTTACCTAACCCCACCCTCTTTTCGCGATAAAGCTTTTGGGGATCCATACGGCTCGCGATGCGCCGACGATCTCCGACCGAATTGAACTTTGATTTTGATTTTCTTTACTTAGATCTAAAACCCGCTACTTAGTACTTACACAGTTTGGTATTTTATGATTCGAAACTCTCGAAACTTTCGCGCGTGGGTAGCTGCGTTAAACCAACTCCTCAGAGGCCGGAATCTGTCAAATGTTCGATACGTGGGGTGTCTTTAGTCCCCCAGATATAGGGGCCGGCGCTCCATGCCTACCGGCACGGACCTTATCCTCTCATAAAAAAAAAAATAATAATCCGTATATAATCTTTTCACAATCCTTCTTAATTTGAATGGTATTTTAGATTTTGACAGGGAAATAGACAAACATGCATGTATAAACAAGCATGCTTTTGCATGTTTTCTTGTTTTCACAAATAGGCAACAATTTCTCCTCACCACCACACAACGTTGAAAGGCGCTTTCCAGAATACAAGAAAAACTAGATAGAGAGATCAAAACGAGAGGTGACCTTATGAATGATCGAAAGCTCGATAGGGTTAAATCTATTTTCACACGGCTTGATTTTGCTTTTACTGACTAGTAAATCTCATGCAATCCCAACCATTGATTTCTGTAAGACTCGTGTGGGATCCGCATGATTAATAATCGTAATTGACCCAATTCATACGGACCTCAGTCCAGGCAAGCACTTAATCACTTGCTTCGAGATGGACCTAGCATTGAGCAGGAGCAGATATCATGTGTACAACACAGTCTACATCGCAGGTGACACAAACACTAAAAAGAAGAAACTAAAGAGCAAAAAGGAAAAGGCAAAGGCAAAGGGACTCGTGAGTCATCATTCTCAATGCCTTGGACTGCGCTCTTGCCTTACTTTCTCAAAGGGGGCCAGTGTGCTTCAGCTTGATGAGAGCGCCCTCCTCACCCTCCGTGGGCCCGCATCATCCGACGACTGTGATCGTATGATCTGCAATGAGTCAAGTTCACACGAGGAATTCCCCGCCAATCATGGTCAACAGGTTCGATGCAAACCACCGGCCCGAACCCATCTAAGTCTCCAAGATACCGCATTCCATTGCTGCGTATAGCGACGGACGCCGTTGAGGCATGCTGGAAGAAACAAATCTGGAGATAGGAGGGATTTCCCAGCTTGCTTGCCCGCTTTCTTGTGAACTCAATGGTGCTTGTAGCCCCTCTTATCCTACAACCTTAATGTTTCTCCTTTCCTAGGAAACCTGGGCAAACTCATCTCTGTCTACACCCAATCATTAGACAGCATTAGGAGTTTTGACTGCCTTGCCTCCAGTATAACAGCAATAGCAGAAGTTAACAACTCCAGAACACCAAGGTGGTGAAAGTCAAGTTGTCGCAAAGCTTTCTCTCCCGACCAAAATATGTAAAGGGACGTCCTCATGCACGAGGCTCCCTACTATGTTGGTAGGGAAATAGTAAGGTAGATACAACAAGGAGGCCGATTCGCATGAAAGAGCAGAGTTGGAATCAAAGAGAACATGAGGCAGAGAGATTCCTCTCGGTCACTTTCTTCCTGGCTGTGCTCAAAACCCTTCCTCATGGTCGGGCGTAAATGCACATCGAATCAAGCTCCTCGCGATGAAGTTTACCCAGATCTTGAGTCCTTGACATCCATCAGGACACAATTTTTTTTTTTTCCGTTTTGTCAGCGTCTCTCCGTAAAGATCACATTGTACATAATGGAGTTAATACTTATAATATGATTCTGCGGTAAACATAAAATCAATAAACCTCCATAATTCTTCACCTGCCTCTGCCCCTTAGAGTTCCTTCCTTGAGGACTTCCAAGAGACTAACTAGGTCATCGCAGGCAAAGCATGGAGAATTAAAAGGGCCAGTCCCACTGAAGCAGAAACGCAGCACAACCAGGATCGCATCCATGACGGCAGAAAATATCACTCCCAATTGCTTTTGACTGGACATGGTAGTGGATTCGGGGCAAACCAAAGGAAGAGATCTGAACAGTTGTTAGTCACTCATCAACACCATCCACAACTTCCAAGTCACAATGACAGAATGGTCATCATTCAGACAATTTTGTTTTCCTCTCAAGTATAAGGCACTCGACAACTATCCTTCCGTTCCTTCCATGAATCTGTTGAACCACTCATTCAGCAAGGTAGGCAAGCGGTCCGCCCTTAAACTTCAATTCCATCCTCTTTTAACTATTTTAGGCAAGCCACTCATTCATCAATTTCTACTCTACAAAACTTATTCTCTCTTTCCTCCTATCATAGAAAGACTAATACCGTATTACCAGGCTAATAGCATATGATAAATCTATAATTCCACCATAATTCACAATCAACGAATAGAAACATCATCCGCCCGAGAAATTATGGTACAGTATCAGCTGAAATACATAAAAAAATTTAGCTTGAATTTCTTGTGCCACTGGCACTAACATGCTCGTGCATGAAAGGAAAAAAAAAGAAGAAGATGTCCTCCAGATAGTAAAATTTGAGAGCAAAATTGCCACAAAAAAAAAAAAAAAGAACTGGTACAAGGTTGAATATAATATAACCAAGCAGAAGATGTCACTTAAGTGACTGACAAGCCAGATGTCACTTAAGTGAGACATTGCTTTATGTACATATCAACTTTCAAATTACATCTGATTGAATGTGACCAATTCAAACGATTCCCAGATGTGAGCAAAAGGAAAGAAAACTAGACTAGTTAGTTAATTGATCAGACAAGAGTTGGACAGCCAAGGAGGCGGTGCCATATTTGACACTACTTACAGATCTTTCCAAACACGATAGTCAGTACTGGAGCTGTTATAGTTTATCACACTGTCCTGGCACCCGATGAAGAATGCAGTATGTACAGGATCCACATTTACCAAGGCATGAGCTGTACCACTTGGACTTGCTGCAACAGCAACCTCATCAGCAGCAACAACTACTTCAGCATAAGTTTTGCCACCCAGCTCACTGCTCTCCAGCTGCAACAAGTTCAATGCTTATCGTATGAGAAACACAAAAGCCATCTAAGAACGAAAACACTTGACTCTTTACATGTACATTGTACCCCTATTCACATTTCTTGTTTGTCTCCTTTGCTAGATAAGAATCAAGCTGTCGTCAAAATCGAAAAAATTCAAGCAAAAGAACAAGGAAAAGCATTTAAGGAAGGTGGAAACGTGCATGAGACCTATAGCCAGTGGTTCATTCTTTTGACAGATAGACAAAACAGAATTGAGATATGTAATGGCATTTGGAGGCGGATTTGTGAAGAGAAAAACAATGTGGGAGAGAGGAAAGAGAAGCTTTCAGAGAAACCTTAAAAAGCTCCAATTTCCAGCAACACCCATTGATTGAGCACAAAACCCGTACTATGATGCCATTGATTTTTCTTGATGTTGAGGGCGTGGAGCTGTGGGCACCCTGTAGAAAACCCACAGGTGTTTCAGAGCCACTGATTCTGCATCGCTCTGCCCCAATTAACGTGCACCAGCCCTCGGATTCCATTGCCTTCTTTGCAAGAATATGTCAGTCTCTCTCTCTCTCTCTCTCTCTCTCACACACACACACACACACGCACGGGGACACACGCACGGGCACAAACTGCAGCCAACAGTTCATTATGTTGATAGATAGACAAAACAGGATTGAGACATGTGATGGCACTTGGAGGCGGATTTGTGAAGACAACCAAATGGGGAGAGAGGACAGAGAAGCTTTCAGAGAAACCCTGAAAAGTTTCAATTTCCTGGAACGCCCATTAAATAAGCACAAAACCCGTACTATGATGCCATTGATTTTCCTCAATGTTGAGGGCGTGGAGCTGTAGGCACCCTGAAGAAAACCCACAGGTGTTTCAGAGCCACTGATTCTGCATCGCTCTGCCCCAATTAACTTGCACCAGTCCTCAGATTCCATTGCTTTCTTTGCAAGAATGTGTCGGTCTCTCTCTCTCTCTCTCTCTCTCTCTCTCTCTCTCTCTCTCCACACACACCCCCACACACACACACACATGGGCGCGAACTACAGCCAGCAGTTCATTATGTTGATAGATAGACAAAACAGGATTGAGAAATGTGATGGCACTTGGAGGCGGATTTGTGAAGACAAAACCAATGGGGGAGAGAGGATAGAGAAGATTTCAGAGAAATACTGAAAAGCTCCAATTTCCAGGAACGCCCATTGAATGAGCACAAAACCCATACTATGATGCCATTGATTTTTCTTGATGTTGAGGGCGCGGAGCTGTGGGCACCCTTGTAGAAAACCCACAGGTGTTTCAGAGCCACTGATTCCGCATCACTCTGCCCCAATTATCGAATTTTATTTTTGCTGTCCTCTTCTTCTTTTCCCAGAAAAAGAAAAACAGAATGTAACATGAGAATGTGTTTGCGCTCCCTCCCTCCCTCCCTCTCTCTCTCTCTCTCTCTCGCACACCCACACACACACAGAGAAAAAGAAAAACAGAGTTCAACGTGAGAATGGCTCTCTTGCTCTCCCCTCTCCTCCCTCCCTCCCAATGATTCATCACGTCTGAAACAACGAGGTCGGCACTGCAATCTTTTTCCTATAGGATTATGGCAAAGATAATGTCCACAAAGTAACTACAATTGAATATGAACTCCCACTTATGGTGGGTTTTCTCTTTCCATAAAAATATATGAAGAACACACTTCCCTTGGTTTGGGTGGGGGGGAGAGAGAAACATTCTCACGTTGAACTCTGTTTTTCTTTTTCTGTGTGGGTGGGGGTGCGTGAGCGAGCGAGAGAGGGAGGGAGGAGGGAGGGAGATATATATAAGGCTTATCAGCTACTTAAGGTGAATATCTGATTGAACTCTGGTAAAACATAACTAATAAGTCAGACCACAGGTTGGCGAGACGAACTTGGGCAATTCTAATAACCAGATTTCAGATAAGAGTCCTCAAATAATACTCACTAGAAACGATGGCGTTCAATGTGAATTCCTGAAAATCCTGTCTACGGCAACAATGACTAGAAACCATTCTCGCTCAAACAACTTTCAGAAACAACTTCCACTTGAACCCTGAGACACTTGGCGAAAGGGAGGAAGGTAACCTACTCTGAATTTGGTCTTAGCACCCCAAATGACGAACGTCTCGTTACAAGTGTGATGCCTATGATTCCCCCTCACACCGCCAGGGCGGATTTCGCCGACATGGATGGAAGCACAGGCCACAGCTCCCCCTGCAAGCACAACACAACACTCCTCCATCTAAAGTCATCAACCAAACGGAGAGCAAAGCAGCAGCAACCAAGCTCAACGAGGCTCCGAAGTTCACATTCAATCATAATCCAGAGAGAGAGAGAGAGAGAGACCTCGAATGCCGGAATCGAGCGCAACGGAGGTGGGATCGAGGAGCCACCCGCGCTTATCACTGAAGGAACCGAGAGGAAACCTGACGAGATTGGCCTTGCGGTCGTCCTCCTCTCTGCTCCGCTCGCTATCGCGGCTAGAAGTGAAGCGCGAGGCGGTGGCGGAGGAGGAAGAGCTGCTCTGGAGGCGGAGAGAGATCCAAGTGAGGAGCAAGAAGGCGGAGAGGAGGAAGGGGAAGGCGTGGGGCTTCTTGAGGAAGTGGACGAGGGACGAGGACGAGAAGGCGCTTCTCTGGGCCAGCGCGGCGGGCGACGCCTGCGCGCTCTCCAGGCTGATGGCGGGGCCAGCCGCCGCGGAGTACGAGGGCCTCCTCGGGTTCGCCATCGACGGCCTCTAAACCGCGCTCAATCTCGCGGCGACATGGACGTGCTCGGTTTTAGTAAGCGGGGTTCAGTGACTGGGGCGAGGCTGCAAGCAGAGGGAGAAGAAGAAGCGGCTGTTTCGGCGGAGCTCTTTAGGTCTCCACTATTTCGAATTTTGGTAATATTTTAAGCGAAAATGACACAAGCAGTTAATAAATTTTGGCGTTACGTACGATGCGATTTCAACTTCATCTAAGTATACAATGTCTGTGCCAAAAATTTTAATTTATTCAATAAGTTTTATGAATCGACAACATCAGATATTTAAATATATATCAAAATTCAAAGATCACATTGACAGTGAACTAATATTCATAGACCATATTCAGTAAAATTAAAAGCTTAGGAATCGAATTGTACGTTAAATAAAAATTTAGGAATCATTTATGTTATTATCCCTTAATTTAACTAATCTAATAGATCAAGCCATCGTTTCTTTCAAATGTAAACCTATTAAATGGGTGAGTCATCTCGAATTTGGGTCGGGTTATAAATGGAACGACTCAAATTGACTCATTAATCCGTTTATGACCTATTTATGCGTAATGCAAATTGCTTGATTCCGTATCCATTTGAACCTATACTCGATCTCATTCATATTATTAAAACACTTTTATATTTAACCAAATAATGAAATATTTAGTTTTTTTTTATATTTTTTAAGAAAAACGTATTGCTAAAACACTTATATGAAAGACAAAATGAATTTTTTAATTGATAAAAACTTATTTCATATCTAAGTTTTTATTTTTTTTATTTTTTGAAAAGGTACTTTTTCGTTTTATTTTCCTTTTTTCTCCGGTGATGGTCGATGATAGCCATGGGTGATAGTCGATGGCGTTTGTGAACAAGGTCGACGGCAGCTACGGTCGGGGGTCAACGACGGTAGGCAGCTATCAGTGGCGACATTATATGTATTTCAATTTTATTTTTTTATTTTTTTCTTTATTTTACTTATTAAAAATAATAATAATGAAAATAAAAATATATATAAACTAATAAATGGATTGGGCTTCTCTAGTTAAATCGGTTCTGAATGGGTTCGAAACAAACCCATTTACAATCCACAAATTAGGCTAACCCATCAGCAACTCATCTTGTAATTGTGCCAACCCATTAGCAATCCATTTTCTTGAAAGGTGGGTCAAATATGAGTTTGGAACCCATATTGATACCTCTGCTCAAATGTGAAAGGATGGAGAGGTAGGATCAGCCTGGACGACTCTCTCTAAGCTTTTCTGAAAAGCTTCTTAGGCTAATTGGATTGCATCAAAATTAGGGTGGGTATCAATCAAGAATAGATCTTGAAATCAAATCGAAAACTAACCCTACTAGGCCTATTCTAGTTCAGTTCCCGATTCTTTGTTTTTAGAACCCGCTATTATTGGCACAATTCTCGATTCTGGGTTCGAAACCAGACCAAAAAACCCTAATGTTCTCTTTACTTTGCCTTAAATAATGCTTTACCCAAATTTGTCATTCAAGAAAAAAAAAAAAAAAAAAAAAAAAAAAGGAAATAAATGGTTTTTTAAAAAAACCAAAAAAAAAAAATAAACAAAAAAAAAAGGGAAAAAAAAAAAAAAAAAAAAAAAAAAAAAAAAAAAAAAAAAATAATTTTAAAAATTAAAAAACACAAAATAAAAAAAAAAAATTTTTATTAATTCCCAAAACCAAAAAAATAAAAAAAAAAAAAAAAAAAAAAAAAAAAAAAAAAATTATTTAAAAAAAAACTTAGGCAACAGTGAATAGTACAAAGGTTCTCTCACAACGTGAATCAAATTCATAACCTCGTAGAAAGCAAGTGCCAAATAATGAATACCTCCCAAGAGAAGTAAAATCATAACTCAAAGTTACACCAAAATTCACAGTATTTTCTGATTCCTATCCACCCTACTATATGCTGGTGATACGAACAATAAAGAATGCAGTTTCTTGGAGAACGGAATGTTCACCATACAGCACAAACATGAGGGAAAAGAAAAAGATTGAAGGCCTGACGGCTGCTAAAACTCTCGAGTCTAAGCAGCTTCCGCTTGCATATCAACCATGGAGGAGGCATTGGCCTACTTATGAACCAAGGAGGCAAAACAAAAAGTTACCACTGCCCGCAAGAACATACATAAAATCGTGAGGACAATAAAGATACCCAGATACATGAGCTGCCATTCTGCTTGCTTTCACATGAATGAATCAATGTAGCAAACAGTGAATACACTGCACTTATACGGAGCAAAAAGGGCTCATACCGCGATGCAGCATTACAGAGACAAAGGTCAGACTTTATATTGATCTATTACCGTATAGTTCCTCTCTTTTGCAGTGCATGATGCCTGCAATGGAACACGGTATCGCCAAAGAGTGCTAGTCATTTGGCTGAGCCAGAAAAGGTTTGAAGGTCATCAACAATCCCAATGCCTCGATAACGTTCAGGAGGAAGAAAACCATGTGAGTACCTGCATCCCAACAAAGCCATAGATTTCAGCTTTCATTCCGTGATGTGAACTTTGAGAGCATAAGTTCAACTTCAATTGATAGAAGAATACAAACAAGAGAATCAAATAATGCTAAGAAAGGGATGGGCATGCAAGGCTATACCGATATGCAAAGGCTACGATAATTATTTGATGCGAGTATTGCCACGTGTGCATGTTTCTGTATGCAAGAAGACCAGATTGTGCAGAAACCAGAGTTGTGAAAAGTTTTTAGTGCTTCAGGATAGTGAGGCACGATGGAAAAGGTGCACTCATCCGATTTCGTCAAAACCAGTAAACTGCAATTTATTGCGTGTATAAAACTAGTACAGGGACTTCAACATCTTACACAGTTCCACCATTCAATAAAGGAAGGCTGCTGCTGACTTAAATTGTGAACTTTTTATACAGTCCTGATCAACGTACCAAAAATATCCTTTAATGCTTTAACCACAGAATACTGAGGACTAAGGAAATGACAACATTGATATCTATAAGCTCCACAGTGTTTTTAAAAACTCTCCAATCCTTCCGGTTCAGAAATAATAACATTCTTATGACGAAGTAGTCACAAGAAAATGTAGCCTTACTCCTTTCCTTTCTTTTTTAAATATTATGCACGAATAACAGGAAGTACAGATACTTCAAACGAAAAGACTATAAGTCCATTCTATTAAGGAAAATCTACTTGCCACTGTCAGCCTGTTGACATTCCTCCCACAAATTGAAGTTTTATATACGCTTAAGAGTAATTGGAATGCCAAGCATCATAAACAAGGGGTTCAAGGAGCTTATATTAATGAAACTTCTTACATCGAACCTCCTGCTGCTGGACCCATTGCTTTGAAAAGAGACATTGCAGACAGAGAGATACCATTTGCAGCTCCTCTCTGCTCCTGGGTCTAACCATTTTAATTCAGGATTATTTCAAGATCAGACATATTGACATTGGGCTTGCCAATAAATAAGCAGTCAAAAAGAAGAATTTTACCACAGCTCTGTTCTGAAGGAGGAATAAGCCTGTAGTTATGGATACCTAATGTGCACAACAAATGCCAAATAAGCGAGGCATAGCAAGAAAGAGGATAAAACTCTTTTTCACAAACACCGAACATGATACAAATTCAAAGCAAGAATAAACTACGACTATTACTCATACTTATCCACTACCTAAGTTAAGTAACAACAAATTATCAGACTGCTTTTATTTTTCATGTTAAGCCAAACTTCTAGGATGGAGAAACTATAATAGCATCATATCAAAGTTCTAGTATGGAGAAACTATAATAGCATCATATCCTGCAACGCTGCAGAATTTGTCAATCAACACGAATCTAGAGTACAGATGACTTCCTGAAAACCTAGTCATCTTCCTTCTATCCTTTAAATTATCGTTCTTGTGCAATTAACCGCTCATGTTCCTTGTACTAACAAATTAGATAATGTTATCTCTATAGATTTTTTATTACCGGAGCTCTCTCTCTACCCCACCCCACCTCTTACACACACACTCAAACACCAACACAAACAGCACTGGCTCATGTGCACCCACAACAGTTGCATCAAGGAAGTTTGAGAGCATGTTGAACTTACAGCAAGCACATTCTTCAAAATAGATGCTGAATCCACCAGTATTGTGAGAATAATGCCAGTCAGTTTTGCTATAAAGGGGTAACTTGACAGCAGAATTATGCTCAACACCTTTTATATAACAAAAAAATATGAACGTAAAAACAATAAATAGGAGACAAATGTAGTACATTGTTTTTGGAAAAAAAAAAAGTTGGAAAGTGGGAAGAAAGCATACTGCTCCAACTCGTGAAATTACAATCGGGCCACAAATCCTTTCCACTTGCGGGTACAGAAATAGCTGGAATAATAAGAGCCCAAAACCTATTGTTTACCCAAAGAATGGACAAAAATTAGATCATATCCAGAATTGAGTCGGGCTACATAAATTGCACACCTATGCGTGCAAATATTGAATAGATGTGAAGGAACAGACATTAACAAGTTTCATCCCAAAGTAAACACTGATCTCATTGCCATATAGAAGGTCTTGACTTCATACGAATATGAAATTAGAAAGATGCGACGGTTAGGGCTAGCAACGTGTATACCGAGCTGACCATCCCAAAATGATCCAACTACTATACAACAACCCTACTAGTTACCCTAAGACTGTAACAATCACACTTCAAATGTGGTTCAAGGCCCCCAGCTATGCCCAGATCAAACAAATGAGTCTATCAGCTCACAGGTCAATAATGTACCCAAAATGCAGGATTGACAGGATTGTGCAAGTCAGGTCCTAACTTATCTCATCCAGGGGTGTACAACTCAGACAGCTTAAACAAAGAATACTTGTGTTGACCTATCTCGAGATCATGACTCAAATTAACGATCAAAATTCCAACTAGATTTATAAAAGGGATCTTCTGACTGAATGTTTAATAGGATGCTCCTCAGCACAAAGTGGAATTGTTAGATGATATCTCACATGATCAAATAACTATTTTCATATAAATCTCTTCCTTTTTACCCGAAAGAGCAAGAACTTCACCGACATCTGCTGTTGAATAGTTCAATCCGCCAAACTTCCAAGGACTGATAGCCCATAGTGAAAAAATCTGAAGTAGGTGGTTAACAAAGAATATATCAATAAGCAAACACTATGAATGATCAAGCATGACTATTATCGAAGAACAATGTTCAAGATGACAGATTGTCAAAAGCACAATGGCTCTTTGCACCAGAGATAATTGACCAGAAAAGTCGATTTTTCTGGACAGATGCCAGCGGCAATCTTCCAGCTTTCCAGCTCAGAATTTATGACCACAGGTAAACAGTTAGTTAATATAATAACCAGCATCACCAATGGCACATCCTGGCACTTAGCACCAGCGTCGGGACCTATTAAAGTACACAAAGACATAATTGCAAACAGCATAAGTAACAACAATTTCAAATGAGTACCTCTGTATATGCCATGTCATGAAGCTGAAAAACACAATAGACAATTATGGATGAGATTAATGGCCAATTTCTGAGAAGGCTCCAAGACGTATGACGACTTCCCTCATTTCGTTGTAGTTCTTTCTTCGAAGTCTTATCTTCCTCTGCCTCTAGTGCCTCATATGGTATATCATATTCTTTGCTGTTTTCACCATGCATATGAAGGGTTTCCTGGGAAAATATTAGAGTTCTGAGTCACTTGTTTGAACCAAATGTAACTAGAATGGTGCACCATAATAATGTTGTCATTTGCACATGATGGAATGAAGGATATTACCTAAACTATTTAGTACAAAAAGAGCAGAAACCCGAGCAGATTCAAATGAACTATTTGCTCCCTAAAAAAATTTGAAGTTTCAGAGATGTTTCAAATTATTGACCACCCAGAAGAAATTGAAATCACAACATTGAGTCTACTCTTTAGTTCTGTGATATGAGAAGTAAAGAATCCCCATACTTCCCAAGTTTCTTGTACACTAATCCTTTCATGTATATTTAGCATCTTTTTGCATGCTACTTTCTACATACTGAAAATTGCCATGCAACAATAAAATGATTGACAAAAGTTATGCACTGTTCTCTTCAACATTCACATGATATGTGCAATTAATGGGCGTGCATAGGTCAAATGAAAGGCTTTACGTTTAATATAGGAACATACCGGAAGCCAACAAGCAACAACCATCACCCCCAAAGAAAAAACTGATATCAAGAGACATGGTAAAAGGTATGGAAACCTACATTTCATTCATTTAGGAAGTCAGCAACTTGAAGTGGTAAAAGGACAAATTATTAAGGAAAGTGGAAATGGCAAACCATCACTTACCTCCCGAAACGGATTTTGCGGGAAATACATTGGGAAATTTTTCTGCAGGCTGCAAAATAATTCATAAATATCATGGAGATGGATCTTTCAACGATCTCTTGGCAAATTGTACTAATGGGTGGGAGATTCAAATTGAACAGTACAAAAAGAAAAGAAAAAAGGTGAAATGAGGAAAGAAAAAGCAAAATAGTGTTTGAAAAACAACAGTGGATGCGTCAAAGAATTCGCAAAAATAAGCAATGAGAAAGAGACCACAATTTATAGAATAAGCATCAAGTCAAGGAGTAACTTAGCTACCTAGGCCACCTGAATGTAGATGACTGAGGCATCATATTAAGTCCAAACGACTGGTGACACGATAGAGGCTTCTCAAGTGAATTGACTTGGGCCAGGGGTAGATGCTAAGCCAACAAGTATGCAGAACCAGATGAACCATGAAATCCAGGGAATACACTTAACTGATATTTCTATAGTTCTTTGATCCAGTGAGATAATTTGTCGTAAATCAGATTCATTGTTGATTGTTTCCACCAAGTAATTTCACTTTTTGTTATAGTGATGAGACTTGGAAACTAGTTAGTTGCTCTGGATTCCTATGATTCAGATAACATCAGATAGCATCACAACTTCCAAGCCCATTTTCCCAAACTTACTTCTCTTGAACCAGTTTTTAGTTAGTAGATGAATCCTCTAGCACAATCAAAAGATTTCAAAAGCTGCATTTAGCCCAGAGGGATACATCACATTGCGATATCAGTAACTCACTTACTTTCAAGGAAAGTTACAGAAACCAGACTGACCATGACTTAGATTTAGAACCAGTGTCTTTAAACCCAGACCGATCAAATAACTGGTCAGGCTTTCTGAGTCACAGGTCAAGTGATTCAACCGGTTCAACCACCGCGTAGACAAGTTTTCCCAGAATAGAAGCCATTAGACGAGCTGGGAGTTATTGCTGCATCCATGAGGTCAAGGGTTCAATCCCTCTCTTGTTGCCACCTCTGCTCAATTTTTCAAGCTACAGGTTTGACTGGCTCTTGACCACTCTGGTTCTCAATTTAAACCGGACCAGACCATAGTCTGGTTCCCGGTTCAACAATGGATCGGGTCTGGATTTAAAAACATCGTTTAGAGTAGATGATATCCCTTATTCTATCAAATCATCAGGCCAGATGGGTTCAGGAAGTGCAAATTTCCTAGATGTTAAAAGGATGTTTATTTTCTCATTGCAAAAACTCCAGGTGATATTATCATTACATACAGATAACGCAAATTGCAAGTTTTGAATCATGAAATCCTTTGCCAGTCATGTGCTTTGACCATGCATTCACGATCCATTCGAGTTAAGAAGAAACAGTACCTGGGCCAGATATCCCCCAATAGCCGGACCAATGACCAATCCGATACCCCATGATGTGCTAATCTGCAAAGTTATGCTCCATTCAGATTGCAACAGTCGCACTTGAAGACGTTATTATTACATAGAAAATCAGAGTGTGGAACTTCCATACAATTGACATCGCCAAAGCTTGATACTCTTTACGACAAACTTCTGAAGCATATGCCTGGCAATGTAAAAAATAAGTGAATGTCTATAGCAGTTTCTTAAGCCATAATTCAACAGATAAATCCGTAGACATCTCCAAACACCTTTAACTTGTCATGCTTTCAGGAAGACAATAGAGATTCAGTGCGGAAACTAAGCAAGCTAAGTGAATAGTGTAGTTTCAGAAGGACTATCCCACATATGAGCATCAGACCGAGAATAACCAACAAAGACTTGATAATTAAACATGCGCTGAGACAAGGCATGGGAGCCTGTTGGCTTGATGACAAGTCCCAATACTAAAACAAGATGCCACAATTGAACAGCTAGTTTCATGAGGACAAAATGGTAGCCAGCAGTCTTACATATATGCAAATGGTCTTGGCACTGATATTTCCTACTTTAAGCAATCTCCTTTTGTCCCATTATGAGATCTCAGGCTTCTTCAAATGTTTATTGGTATCACAGTGACAAATAAAAGGGATTGTTGAATTGTGAGAGCTTATGCATCGGATGGCCACAAAAGGTGACAACACTCGCTAAAAGAGGTGTATCTCAAGCATAATGAGGTCTGTGGCCCTCACAGCATTTTTTGCATGACCATCTCAAGGCAGCAACGACAGCAATATTCTAAATTAGCTATGTAAACACAATCTATGACCTAAAACACAGTTGGACTCAAGAGTCTAGCTATGTTTAACACGAAGGGTTAAGAACACCGTACCCTCATTGGGCCAAGTATGCCACACAAACTTCCCAGGAGAAACCTTGTGGAGACTGCCATCCAGAAGTTTGTACTGAGGCCAAAAAGTGTGTTTAAAACGACCCTGATTATTGACCAAATCAAGAGACAGAGCGCAAAATTATGAGAATATTCATCAAGCATGTGTCTGGGAAATTATACAGATTAGAACAGATGTCTAGAAGTACTAACACTGCAATTGTACCACATAGTATCACGGGCTTTCGGCCATATCTATCTGCTGTCATACCCCAGAGTACAGAAGTCAAAGCTCTTCCAAACATAAAAGCAGAACCTTCAGGGAGACAAAATAAAATGGATCTGAATTCTACAAACCGAAATTTTTAACTAAATAAAAATATTTGCACAAAGAAATGCATAAGAGATCGACTACATATCCTGCATAAAAGCCAATGCCAAGTGCTCACCTACATATCCTGCATAGAAGCCAATATCTTCTTCTCTCTTGGCTATTTTGAAGTCCCTTATCTGGAGAGGGTGTAATAGCAAGCTCCACATCAGTAAAACCTAAAAAGCTAAAATGAAGATTTTCAACTAAATAGCATCTGGTGCAAACACTCCAGCTCATAGATATAAAACTTTCTGATGCCAGAAGTCATACAGAAGAGATCATCAAGAAATAATCTTGGTATTCATCCCATTTTGCAAATGCATCAATGAACCAAAGACCAAGGCTCTTCATGTTAAAAGGACTGAAAAAGTGGAACTTGCTCTACCAACAGTAATAACATCTTACAGATCTTGGGGGCTGGGCGAAGAACATTGACATGTAGTCAACCGCAACTTTAATTAATAATGACATATAAAATGCTAATCATTAGCACATCAGAAATGCTTTTCATGCCACCTAAGGGCGTCCAACCTAGGAAGGCTCAATGAGAAAGCAGGATTCAATAAAAGCTTGACTTGAAAACCTTGTGCTCATGCATCTAAATGTGGATTACTTCAACATGCATGTCTATCCCCATAAGCATATACAAGACTAAAGTCAAATCACTGAAATATAAGAGATTAAATGAAGTAAATGAGCATAGGTAGGCTCAAAGAGAAAGCGAGATCTAATAAAAAGCTCGAATTGAAAACTGTGTTCACGTATATAAATGTGGATCTCTCAACATGCATGTTTATCTCCATAGACAGATCCAAGATTAAAGTCAAGTGACTGAAATCTAAGAGATTAAATGAAGAATATGCGTATGCATTCTCACTTCTGCAAATTACACCTACTTTAAAAAACCGAGACATTGATTTTCAGAGTGAAACATATATTATCAACTTAAAATCGTCAGCAAGCTAAGAGAGAAAAGTACCATGAAATACAGGAAAGGGAAAAGAGACGATATAGGCAAAGCTGCGAGAATCAAAAGAAAATGCATCAGCAGTGAATGAAAATAAAACATCCATGACCACTATAAGTTCCGTGGCCCACGACAATGCAAGAAACAATAATTGCGAACCGTTTTACACTACTTGAACAGAGCTTAAGCATATAAAAGCAGACTTGTCTTAGATTAAGCTCAGTAGCTTGTCTAATCCTCTGCACCAACAGACACACTAACAAGTCAAAATCCTCGTCTTCTGGTTGACCTCCCATTCCAACTAATGTTCTTCTCCATGGCTTGTTTAATTTCCGCCCCATCTTTTCCTTCAGCATTTTCCCAGTGCAACTTATGGTCCACAAACATAATCTACCCAGTGTAATTACATTCCTGCCATTTATATACATTCGCCCCGCACCCTAGTGTCTAGTGATTTTCCTCAAAAGTTACTGCAACAGAACAGGACAAAGACCGGGCCAAGGGCCTCCTGACTTTATCCTGAACATCCACAAAAAGGTCAGCATCCTCGTCCGAGGATTTACTGATAGTTTTGCACTAGTGTGAGCACTGAACTGTGAGTGTTGTGGACAGAGATCAGTCATTTCAGTTCGCTCTGAGTCAAAGCGTGTCTCCTAGACACGATTGATCTGTAGATCAACTATTAAGGCAGGACAAAACATCCATTGTCGGGTGAAAGCACGCACATGTTGACGCTCATTCTCGTACGCACTCTTCCATTTTCTGAAGCACAGCGACGACGAAAACCGACAAAATAGGCAGGTACCAAATCTAGTAAAATAATGCATCCGAACTCCCGCTGTCACGTCAGACGCACACTCGATTTCGTTCCGTTCTGTCTCCGTGTACTTTAAAGCAAAAGAAGCGCAGCGATCGCGACCTGCGGAGAGGACGATGATCCAGACATAGAAGAGAAGCTTGTAGGGCACGCCGCGGTTCGTCTCCTTGAGCCGATCGATCTTGCACCCAGGACAATCCTCCCGATACCGAGCCCTCTCGCCCTTCTTCAGCAACGCCTCCGTGTTCTCCGCCATTGCTTTGTCCTTTTCCCGAACTTCGCTCCTCTTCCCCTCGCGACGCTTCGCAGGCCGACAAAATCACGAAGCAATGGTTGACTCACAGATGGCTTGGCCCCGCGAGAGAGAGAGGCTTATCGGTCACGACGTGTTATCAGTCGCCACCACTTCCGGTGGAACAACCAGCCAAGGGAGGCAAAAAGCGAACAAGCAGAGCTGGCGATTGGTGCGTGGAACAAAGAACCGTTGCCGGGCGAAGCGGGGTCGCACCGATGGCCTACCGCCTCTGCGATTCTGTCTGGTCCGACTACGGAAAACGAAGGACAAGGACTTCCCCTTGGCCAGACCCCACCCTGCAGAGGTAAAGCCAACGAAGAAGACGACGGAATCTTTGTGCGAGCTTTCGTCCTACGGGAGCCTCTTGCCTCGCGCGCCCCCTTCCTCTCTTTTCGGACGAAGTGAGACAAATATTCCCTCCATTTGGCCAATACAAAATTTAGTCCTGAGTTCTTAGTTTATTCAACATGACCTTAAATTTTATTTCAAAATTGCAATATGATTCTTAAATTTTAAATTTATTTAACATGATCTTTAAATTTTTTTTTATACATATTCAATTTAATCCCTGAATATTTAAAGTTAAATTTGTTTAGGGATAAATTTAGTCCTTGATCATTTAAAATTAAAAGTTAATTTATTCAATATGATTTTTTGACATTTTGTACAAATTCAATTTAATCTTTAATTTAAATTTTTAAATTTTCAAGGAGTAAATTGAATACATATAAAAAAATTTAAAAATTATATTGAATATTATATTAAATTTTAAATATTGTATTGGACAAAAATATAATAAATATTTGTGTCATTATCCTTTTCTCTTTATTCGGTTTTTTTCCGCTTTTTATAAGAAGAATAAAGCTTAGGTCAAAGGGGGATGGGCGGGCCTGTCGGGCTTTCTATTTTAAAATTAGCCCGGCCCGAACGGAACAGGTTGGGCCCACAACATTGTTCCGCGCTTCCTCAAATCGGGCCCGAGCTAGAGCTAGGCTCCAGTCGGCGACACTGGCAAAGAAGTCAGTGGGACTGCTTGGGAGTCCAAGATGAGTCAATTTCATAGAAGCGTTCACCCACGTGGGTCCGCCGGCGCCCGTTTGAAGGGATAATTATACCAACGACAATTTTGGCGGACAATCAATCTCGTCTTTTGGTCTTTTGATAATTTAATATAATTTATGAATTTTAACTTAATATATAATATCTTTTTGAGCTTTTGATTTATTCAATATGTTATTGAATCATATAAAAATCCGCATACAAAGCAGGGACATTGCACATCGTATCGACAATATCGGACGATATTATACGTTTCTATTAAAGTTTAGAAGCCACGTTGAATAAATTCAAAGTTCATGAAGCGGCATTCATATATGAATTAAAATTCAGTAGCCACATTGAACAAATTAAAAATTCAAGAACGATATTACACGTTGAATCAAATT
Source organism: Rhodamnia rubescens (assembly GCA_021437795.1). Lineage (NCBI taxonomy): Eukaryota > Viridiplantae > Streptophyta > Magnoliopsida > Myrtales > Myrtaceae > Rhodamnia > Rhodamnia rubescens. The sequence continues at coordinate 1,709,874 of JAILYA010000008.1, forward strand.
TTAGAGATCAATTAAGTAAATTGGCCCCCAAAATTAAAGAAAGAAAGAAGGTCCAGTCTCCAATCAAACGAGGGGTTGTCGCGATTATTAGGACAAGTACTGCAATTAACGTGGTCCAGGCACGATGGAGACATTCGCAAAAGTAGCCCATTGTCCTATGCAATCAGTCGACATGAAAAAATAACGGATTATTGATTGGTGGTTTGTTTTGCTAAAAAGGGATTATTCAAAAAATTAATAATTATTTTATATGATAATAAAAAAAATATTGACAAAATATATGTCTACACATTTTCATGAATAATACAATTTTTTCTTCGTTCATTTTCGCAAACAATACAAAATACTATTTTTAAGAAAATATTTTTTAAAATCATTCATTTTATGCGAAATAAATACACTTTAAAATTAAAATTGAAAGTTGATGTTAACCAGGGGTATGTAACTAATAAGCTAGTTAACAAGTATTATGCGAAGCACAGGCTAACTAACTCGTAGGAGCCGAAACTCGATGACTCACTTTAGGCGCGAAAGGCTTCTATATCGCTTATCGCCCAAACTTATATTGCCTACCCGACAAGTGGCCAATCAAAGTTGATGTGGAATCTACCTTCCCCATCGTCACTCATAAGTTGAGAGAGTGTATTTTTTCTTCCCCTCATCCCAAAGAATCCCCCGAAAGTTTTATATTCTAGAGTACATATGAAGTAGTTTAAGGACTTGCTTAGATCCAAATTGTTTCCACAATGAGAAATGAACAAAGGCGCATTGATTTTGCGAAAGTGTTTTTTGGGAATTGATTTTTCGGACTTTTACTCGTTTGGTTTCTCGAAAATTACTCAAGTCAATGGAAAACACTTTCCTATCAACGGTAAATTCATGCATAAAAAATTTGAAGGGGTGAAAACACTTTTTGAATTACTCATCTTGAATTTTTTAATATTTTATTTTTATTTTTATTTTTATTTTTCTTCTTCCTCTAAAGGTCGCCGAGCCTTGGCGAAGGCCGCACCTTTGCTACAAAGGTGTGCCGGAAGCTCGAGGGTCGCCGACGGTCACGATGGAGGGAGAAAGAAAAAGAAAAATAAAGAACAATTTAAAATTTTAATTTTTAGCATGAGATTAAATTTATTTTCTAAATGAGATACGAACACCCAAAAACGTTTTTTATCATACATCACCAAACACAAGAAAACTAACCCTTTTTTAGGAAAGCGTTTTCTCTTGGAGCCTAACCAAACGCTCCCCAAGTGACAATTTTTAATCTACTTGTGATAATAACGATCTTTTCTAAACCACAAAAAGAATAATAAATAATTAGAAATTATTATGAGGTCAATTCCTTGGGAAATTTGTGGCTCACAACATCATCTTACTCTCTCGGTGACCCAAAAATTATTATCTTAACAAAACTCTTTTACGACAATGCGAATGACACATCATGAATTTTCATTCTGTCTATCGAGAATCATTTGCGAATATATGAAAAATCTGTTTATTTAAATGAAAATTCCATGAAAAAGGAAAATAATTTTTCTTTTCCAAGAAATGTTTTGTTTTCTTTTGTTTGGTAATATGTTACCAAAAATATTTTATATTCTCGGTTCTCATTTGAAAAATAATTTCAATCTCATAATTTTATACGAGGCAAAAAAATTTAAATTTTAAATAATTTTTAATTTTTATATTAAATATATTTTATTATTTTTCTTTTTTATTTGTTTTGGTATTTTTCTTTTTCTCTGTCGATTGTCAAGCCTCGGTGATGACCGGCGATCAACCACATGAGTTCAAGCCTCGCCGGATCTAGCAAGCTCGAGCTTGCCAGGTTGTCGACGAGGCTTGACCTTGTGTGGCTGGTCGCCGATCGTCGGGCCTTGCCGACTAGCAAAAGAAGAAAAAAAAAGTAAAACAATAAAAAATTAAAAAGTCCAGATAAGCATTTCCAAAAAAAAATTTTGCCTCTTTAAATTTAGAAATTCACTTTCCTAATTTTATATATAAATTTTCCTTTGACAGGAAAGTATTTTCCGTTGACTAAATAATTTTCAACTAATCAAACGGATCAAACGGATGAAAGATTGGAAAACACTCGCTCAAATAAAAGCACCCTTTGCAATCTTCTGGTCAGTTTGTAGAACTAGCCCGCCCCAAACGAAGGACGAGAATGATCGATAGGAGCAAAGACACGAGAAGCCAGGGGATCTATAATGCTGCATAAACTGGGTTATCATAATTAATGTACATGTTGCAAACACCATGGAAGGACGCCAAAGACCAATCAGAACCGGCAAAAGAAAATGCACAATCCTAGGAATTTCGAACTGCGGGTCACCAGAGCATTGAAGCATCGACTTCAAACAATTGAGGAGATCGACATGCTGAAGTTGGTCAAAGAAACAAACGGAGGTTAGGCGTAATCTCGTCCCTAGCAGTCACGTATGGTGCAACATCAAAGTGGGGCCGAACTGGTTCTTCGGAGCTGATTCTTCGGCTCGGCAGGCGGTGCGGATGGCAACACTTTCTCTGCCTCCTGCGAGGGATAGTTCATCATGAAAGGGAGAGAATAGAAATCTTGAGAGCTCAAGAAAACTGGCAATTCGAGGTTTGCAGGTGAAAAGTGGTGCGAGCATTCATGGTGTTCACGTTACAAACGTTCATGGAAACCAGGAAAGCAGAGCAAGATGAAATTATTTCACAAATCAGAGAAAGAAGTGAAACCATCTCATTCGCCGCAACCAAAGTCGAGTAGTAAGTCCAAGCAAGATGTTACTTTTTGGTGCTGCCTCAAGGGAATGAAGATCAGATACTGTTCGGGCTCGTCTATCTAGAGCATCGACTTTATGTGACTGTCATTACCACAATGACATCACTAAACAGACTCGAGAGCAACACAGAGATTCCATATAGTTACAGCAGTCCTTAAAATGATCAGAATAGAAGAGAAACATAGTTGTCTGAGATGATGCTCATCCTCCAAGCCACAGGGATGGCGAACAAAATTTTGAGTAGCAACGGCTGCAAGGAGGAAGCCATTGTATGGCTAAAAGCATGACAATAAGTAAAACTGAGTATCCAAACTACTCTATGCAAATTTTTTCGAATAAATTCTCCGCCAAATTTAGCTTTTAGGAGGGGAAAACTGGAACATTTGGAGGGTTTTGCCGCATAGGTTGCCATGAGGAAACTATGCCATCGACAGGTTCTCTAAGGTCCTAACTGGAGCACCGTCTTCAAATGTTTTGACTTAAATAATAGGAACAAGTGATGAAACATGGATTGCTAATGACTAGCAGTGATCTCCACCTCATTAACATCTGTAAGTGCTGTCATCTTTATCAGTTTCAGTACATCCAGATTTTGGTAGCATTATGAACTATAGCAACAAAAAAAAACACAGCCGAAACTGCAGTATCCTGAAAATTAAGGGATGCACCATAAAAGAGTACCAAACTGAGTAAAAACTCAGTTCTGGCCAAAGAACAATAGAGTGGAGCCCAGATGAGGAAAAATGTATCAATGCCTTGTCACTGCAAATGAATGCTCCTTTAGAATAAAATCACTCATCTGGAAAAGAGAACAAGATACAAAAGAGAAACTACGTATCTGTACATATCTAGACAGAGTGAATGGCACAAGTGACATACCTATCATGATGGAGGAATAACTTGGACAATTGACAGAAAATGATTTTCCTTCTGCAGTAGCGATCTAAAGAGCAACCAATCGAATGCTAAACACTATCATCCAAAATCACAGATAATTCTCCATCGCCTCTAGACATATCAAATGGGTGTACCAAATTAGAGTGTTCAGGCCTGCAAATCAGATCCTATTTTCTCTCTCTTGACCCGACACAGCCTTTTGTTCTACCAATAAGAAGAGTGCGTTGTATAGTCTAGTTTTCCCCATTCAGAGCAATACGTCACTTGATGTGTGTCATTGCCCATATTAACCACATGATCAACAGAGGCTCTACAATTTGATTCAAAAACCGTAACCAAGATGGACAAGACTGACAACGAATTTTTCTATAGTAAGTATAGTTCACTTTTGCCATGTCTCAATTCATCAATAACAGGGTTCACATATCAATTTATGCAATCGCCTATCACTAAGCATCTTAAATTTAAAGGACTGAGGTGGCACAAAAGGCATTGTTATTGTCACAAATAATTCACCAGAAATAGCACTCAGTATTAAAAGTCAAGACAATGAACATACCAGCTTTCTTCTTAGTCTTTCATTTTCCTCCTCTAGGCGCAAAACCTTATGCTCCAACTCTTGTGTATACGCCTGTCCAGCATCATAAATTTCTTTTAGGATCACATCAAGCGCTGAAACCATCACAAAAGAACTCTCTCAACACAATAATCACATCTGAGAACCAAGATTGACCTGCTTCCTCGCGCGAGACCGAGCCGCAGATTCCCTGTTCTTAATCATCCTTTTTTGCCTCCTCTCCACAGTCTTCTCCACCACATCTCCTGGGGCTCTTTTGCGCCCTGGGGTCGGGGTATCCGATAATGTGCCCAACAGGGAGGAAGGCGATACAGTCATCTGCGCCGCATCGCCAAATGCCGAATCCAGAAAGGGACTCGCCATGATTGGGACGGGTTGCTGGACCACGTGGTGGCCCGGAATGAAGACCGGCACCACATTTTGTTGCGGCTGAACGGAAGGGAGCTGGTAATGCATCCACTGAGCACTTTGAGGACCACCGCTATTCACAGAATTAACCCCTAAAACATGATCCCCGTTCTCGTTGTTCACGGGAGATTCAGCCACCACTCCTGCCCTGTGCAAGAAGTCCTCAAGTGTCATCTCACCCAATGAAGGCTTTGGATCTTGGTCACCATGACCGCTATCCTTCCTCTTCTTCTGCTTGCTCTTATCACTACCATCATCAATCTCGCCCTGTTGAATATATTTCCACACCTCATCAACAGTCTTCTTGCTGAGAGCCCTCGAGAGTGTGAAGCTCGGCTGCCTCTGCAGCGGAGCGATTAGGCCGGATTGCGCACTCTCGGGGTTGGCAGTGCCCGCATTCGGGCCTTGATTGGCCTCCACACTCCACACGCTCTTGAGAAGCTCGTCAAGATTCATGCTACCCAGTGGTTTTCCCAAACACCCCAGCTGGTTTTGGACCTCATCGAGCGTGAGGCCATACAGAGAGCCTTGCCTCGACAGTGGCTGCGGCGCGGCTTCCGCCGCCACCGAAACCGCCCCCTTGAGATCCCATTTTCATGGAACCCGATTGCGAGACCTAACTCGCATGATTCGAGGACATTGCTTCAAATGCTTCGAATCAGACAACAAATCAGCGCACACCCTTCCGTGAATCTGGAGTGGCGTTGGTGTCGGAACAGGAAAAAAGTGATCTTGAGATCCAGTTCAGCTCCGGCAAGCAAAAAGCAGCTCTATTTGCACAGATTTCGTATCAATGGGCGAGCAGTGAATGAATCCCAGGAGAAATCTTGAAACCCCAGAAGCAGAGAGAGAATATCATCCCAATATCTTAAGCCGGAATCCTCGTACACGTAGATTGGAATTTGTTGCCACTGTCTTTTACGATACCTCAAGAAAAGGGCAAAAAAAAAAAATTTGCGGAAGCGAAGGAGGAGGAAGGAAGGAGGGAGGGCACCAGATGCGGGAGAGAAAAAGGAAGCTTTTAACAGAGGACGGCAGTGACGAAAGAGAGAGCTTTGTACCAGAAGAGCCGAAACTTGCCAGAGCCGAAAGAGGTAAAAAGAAGAAATCTCCCCAGAAAGTGTCGAGGAAACGAGATCGCCAGGCGACGCCATTTCCCTCCGGATGCCCTCGCGGAGCGAAATCCGAAGGAGCGCGGAAAAAAAATACTCATGTGAAGAATTTTTATTTACTCAATGATCTATGACCCTTTTTAATACATGTTTAATTTAATCACTAAAATATACAAAATTTTCAATAATATTCTTGAAATTAAATCGATTGAAGAAAAGCATTGAATATTTATTAAACATATATAAAAAATTCAAAAATCACATCGAATAAATTAAAAATTCAAAAATCATATTATACGTTGAGTTAAAATTTATAAATCATATTAAATAAATTAAAATTTTAAAAATTATTTATGTTGTTATCCTTATATTTAGTGAGCATGCTTAATTATTTTTCCTTTTTAGTAATACTTCTTTCAGTCGGCGAAGTTGGTGGGCGTTCGGAGTACTTGTTAAATATATTAAACCAATAATAATTTGGAATTTTTAACGTATAAATGAACGGTTAATAGGTTGGAAATTTTATAACTCCGTGACTTGATTAGAGCCAAAAAAACTGAACCGAGCTAAAGAGAACAAAAGGGTCAAAGGAGAAGAAGAGGGACCCCCACTATCCAGAAGGGAAAACCTCGAACTGTCCCGGAAAGAACACAAGAAAACACACCTCCCCCAAATGGTGTACTCAATTCTGGCATTGCGTTAGGGGAAATCTGAGATTCTTTTGGAAAAGCATGAGGAAGGGAGAGTCAAAGGCGTGTAATTGATTTGGATAATATTCTAAATTTTTACAAGTTTTCACGATCTTCGGTGGGCTCAGGTCCAACTCGATGAGCCGTTCGAAACAGGCATGAGAGATAACGGTATGCTCGAGAGGGGAAGAACTCATCTTAAACATCTCCGCTCCATACGCTTGGCTTTGAGGCCGGAGCACCTTAACCCAGGATCTTTGGAGTCGGTTGTGGCATCCATATTGCCAATCAATAGCCGTGGATGGTCAACCTAACCTCCCACCTCTATTGAGAATCCAATAATACCCTGACCTTTGCAAGGCTTCCGGGAGTATGCTAACTGGGGTATAAAAAAGGCAAAGAATTATCCAAAAAGTTTCAAAATCTATTGCAATCATGTTAATTCGGTTAGAAGCATTTTTTTTGGCAATTGAGTCCTATATTTTTTGCATTTGTGTGAATTCTATCCAAACGATCAATTTTGATTGAAAATCGTCGACATGGACTTTGACCATATTACATGGAGTGGCTAGGTGACGTAGCCAATTTTTAATAAGGTTTTTATATTTTTTTTATCAATTAATTTATTTTTTTCATTTATTTTTTTTTCCTTTTTTCCTCTAGCCGGGACCTCAACGATCCAAAGGCGAGAGGTGAGCCTTTACCTCGACCTCGTCGGCCCTTCCCTTTGTCCGATCACCGAGATCCAGGCAAATGACTAGAGGAAGAAGGGAAGGAAAAACAAGAAAAAGAAAAGACTTACATCACGTATGACGATCGATCGACGTTCATGTCAACTATTTTTATTTAGATGAACCGAATTGACACAAATGAAAAATGTTTATGATTCAATTAGAAAAAAATAAAATTAAAATTAAAATTGAATCGACATAATTGTAATGAGTTCAAAATTTTTTTATAATTTTCCGTAATGCTACTAGCCTAAAAGGTACGTCCACAAGCTTTTGTCATTTGACAACCATGGAGATCTCTCCACGGTTCCTTACTCAAAGCACAAAATGCGGAAAAGGGGTTTGGATGTAACCATAGTGGACGAGTTGGTTCTTTTTATCCGTTCTTTTCTCTTCCATTTTGATTTTTTAAATTAAATGTCACTATTTTAAGAGTAGTTTTTTTTTTCTTTTTTGGACATTATTTCGAAACGGATGGTATACAAAGTTCCATCCGTAACCCATTCAATCTAAATCATTTTCTAGATAACAATCAAGATTAATCTAGATCCATCGACATTTTGTAAGACCGAATGATCAAGAGATAAAAGTCAAGGCGTGTCTTAAAATCATAAAGAAGTGTCGAACCAACTTAAAGGACGATGCATTGCATAGTTCGTGAACTTTTCTTCGACGTTCAATATTATTCTTATTTTTTTTTAACTTTTCAAAATCTGCATATGGCAATCCTTTCGTTAGATGTACAGAAAAATCAAGTGTTTTTTTTTTTTGGCCGGTCATTTAACATGTCACTGTGACTAAACTTAACTTTCATATAAAAAGATAAAAGAAAATGGACAGACCCATTATTATTTTCTCTGTAAATTGATAATGACTGTACTGAAAGTTAAAATCACACGGTAAGTGTTCATAAGCAAATTCTTATTACATTAGCGCATCAACTCGGACAATCTTCAACGACACGTCGGTTTTGGGACTAGAAGAGAGGGTGGGGTGAACGCGATGGCCTCGCGCTCTATATGTAGGCTCGCCCTCGTGCGCTCTCACCTGTCCCCGAACCCTCTCATGGCTTCTGAGAAGGAAGCCGCTCTCTCCGCCGCACCCTCCGATTCTCCCACCATGTAAGTCCCCTCTCTCAGCTCTCCGCCCCGTCGGATCTCCACTTCCGTCCGACATTTCTCCCGTTCCCCGTCGGATCGACCGCCGTTTCCATCGGATTAGTCGTTCGATTGTCGATTTAACAGTTCACGGGTTGTGCACTCGTGATCAGATACGAGGTCCCTTCACTCGTGGATCGTGGGTGAAGGGCTGATCGAGCTCGAGGGTAGTGAGAATTGGTGTCCGGGGGGCTCGCATAGTGGATTGGTGAGGGTCGGCTGTTTCTTAGTGCGATGGAAGAAGAATCGTCTGAGAAGCACACTCGAGATTTTAAACTTTGATCGAGCATGGACTTCCGGCTGTAGGCTGCAGCGGGTCTATTAGTTGGAAAAATCCAATTTTGCAAACTCTGCCCTCCTTTTAATCACATCTCGGTTGATTTTGTTTTTAGTCTCATGGGGGATTTTTATGTACTGAATTTCTTTCGGGGCTTTATGTCATTCTGATCTGGTGAATATTATATGGACATGCAGATTTGACAAAATCATTAAGAAGGAAATTCCTGCCACTGTTGTCTATGAGGATGATGAGGTACTCTTGACTAATTCCATCTCGTTTCGACACTGTTTGGTTTTGTTCTTCCACTGTCGTTGCCTGGTTCTCCTGTGACCGAAGCACCAGTCTTACTCTATTCTGCAACTTCTTTTGTCATTTTGAAAGTTGCATTTCTTATGTTGCAATCTGACTTAAAAGTTGTGTTCCTACACTCGCAAAATAAAAACACGTGGTTGGCTTTGGGATTGGTTCAGTATACCCTTAGGACTTATGTATGAGTGTGTTTCCATATATTGTGAACTTGAGAGGGAGAGAGAGGGAGAGAGGCTTACATTGAATTTAAAGCAAGATCTTGAGTTAGGGTAGTAGTTTTTTTGGCATCCTTATCTTCACTGGTTGTCACCTTCCTACAGCTAGAGGTTAGCCTTTTCATAGATGTCTCTGACTGGCGGAATTTCATTAGAGCTCATTGCCTAGGGATGCATGGGTACTGGACTAGAGGAAACGGCAGTTGACAGTTATGGAGAGACACATTACACGGTACAATGTTAAACTAGATGATAATATGTACTAGAGATGACAGACTTTCACCTTACTAATGCATGAACACTTGAAATTGTTTGCAATATGATAAGATTTGTTGTGTTCTATGTATGAATCAACTTCTCATGCTCTTGCTTAATACAAAAACTGCCGTGTGACCCTAACAAGGAAATCTTACATGAATCATCGCTCTAGGTTCAGTTGTTTGGATCAACAACCAGAAGTTTCTGGCTGGGCTGGGTATTCCTCCACAGTTAGATTACAGGATAGGTGTTTAAACTGTTCTTGTAGGATTGTTTTTGTGGTTTCTAGCAGTGACTTCTAGTCTTATCTACTTACTGGTAATGTATCATTATGCTTTTTTATTTTTTTGTGAAGAAGAAATCATTGATCTTCTTGAGTTGAAGGTTTTGTCATGTGTATCATTCTTCTGGAATAGGTGCTGGCTTTCCGGGACATCTCACCTCAGGCTCCAACGCACATTCTGATCATTCCAAAAGTGAAGGATGGGTTAACTGGACTGTCTAAGGTACTTCCTGTTCTACTCTTTGGTCAGCACCCTATTGAGCTAAGTCCAACTGTCAACTTAAGGATTAACTAGCTATTCTCACTGAGAGGATTTCTTTTGGTATCTTGATTGAGCTCGAGCCAGCTCTTTGTTAGAGTACCAGGATAGTTTGTTGTTTGAAATGGTTTTACTGTATGTATTTGTTAAATTATTTTTACAGCTGGATGGTCATTTGAACATTCAAAATTAACTGATAGTACTTTCTAATTATCCCTCTAATTTTAAATGAGTACTTTGTGTTAAATAGTGCATAATTTTGTGTTGTTGAGCGGGCTGCTGAGATAGGATTTTGCATCTACCCGTCTCTGAGGAATTTAAAAGGACTTTATGCTTTACATCTGGCAATAACTTCGCAGGGGGTCTGTTCAACGTTTCTAGTACTGTGGTTTGGAGAAGAATTACCTGAAATATATGTGGAATAGATTAATCAATATTTGACAGATGTTGGCATTCTCTAGATGATCACAGAGATGGTCTCCAAGTTTTTCTTAAAAACTACCATAAATACATTATGTGGTTCAATGGTCTGGCTTCAATTTGAGAAACACGTCACAGATTGAACTATTCTCCGGCAAGAAAATTATGCTGCGACTGCTAATTCAAGAGGCTGATCATGGCTAGGCTTGGTCCCACTGTGTCACTTAACAGGAATGGCCTTTCTCATTGGTTACTGATTATATCAATGATCATTGAACATGTTCTGAGTTTTGTATTTGGGTTTTCTATTGCTTGACATATTAATGCTGGAGTTATTAGATACTTGATCAGATTTTCCTCTGGTACTTGTCTAAGCTCTGACATTTCCATGCTTCTTATAAGCAGTAATAAATTTTGATATGATCTTCACAAAGCCCTCTATATATGCAAACTAAAACATTGTAAGCAATCACATATTTTCTCTTTTCCTCAAATTACGGGCCTATGGAATGATCTATGCATGATGATTGCAAGCTGGAATCAGCAACTTCTTCCAGTTGTTTTTCTATAATTCTTCCTGATTCGTGGTCAGCTTACTTTCACAGGCCGAGGAGAGGCACTGTGAGATTCTTGGGCGCCTTCTTTACACTGCCAAACTTGTTGCCAAACAGGAAGGCCTCGAAGACGGCTTTCGTGTTGTGATTAATGATGGACCAAGTGGATGTAAGAACCAATTTTGAGCTCACGGTTCTCCTCTTTATAGGGTCTTTTGAAAGTTGAACCTTAATTTTGATTTCCTGATGTTGGATTGCAGGTCAGTCAGTTTACCACCTTCACATCCACCTCCTTGGTGGGCGACAAATGAACTGGCCACCGGGCTAAGTTTTAAAGCCACGCACAGGAATCGATGGAGAGACTTCACTAATATCGGTCATGGACACTTGTTTAGTAGCTGCTACTTTCTAGCGATATTTGAATGACAGTGAATGAAATCCTGATAATTTAAGGAGGGTGCCGTATCATCGGCCTCTCCGCGATGGCCACAGGTCAATACAGTCTGCTATTTGGCTATTTGTACGATGAACGATGCTTTAATCAATCACTGATCAGAGATCTTCTGTGGTAAGTAAAGCATCGAATGATGTTTTTGTTTTCTCATGTGTTCTGCGACGGTATATAAATAACAGTCCAGTTCCCGTTTAAGGTTCTATTTGAATGTCGTTCTTTTCACACGACTAGTGAGTTTCATCGCCGTATCCGGTATAGGGGTGTCAATGGTTCGGTTTGATTCAAACCGAGTTGAACCGTTAGAGTGTATGCTTGAACTGAACTAAATTGAATCTATCGAACCAAAAATCCGGTTTAGTTCAGTTTGGCTCGGTTCAGTTTTCGTGTTTTTTTTACCTTCTCTGTCTTTACCTCACTATTTACATTCTCTCCCCTTCCTCCATGGCTTCTGACATCAGAACGCACAAAGACAAGATCAAAACTTTCCTTTCTTCTTCCTTCGCTAATTAATCTCTCTTCATGGACTGCTCGTCGTCAGCAACACAATCCCTAAAATTTGATCTTGATCGTCACTGGAGCAATAATCATTACTCTTTTGTACTCAGATTTCTGTTTCATCTCAGCGTAACCAAAGTTGATTTGGTAACGCAATATCACCATGGCGATCCTCAAAGAGGAAAGCTCAAAACTCTCTAACTACTCAGCAAATAATAGACGATGGCAACGACTTTTGCAGCCAAACAACCGAGAGCTCCCAACACAGCTGATTATTAAGAGGATTGCAGAAATCGTCAGCATCCAGATCATGGATCACGACTGTGGCAGCTCTACAAACAGGAAACCTAAATCCACGCCTGCTCCTCGATCCAACCTGGTCGAGATAGAACCCAACCCAAAGATGTTCAGATTCCGAGGATCTGGAGCTCTGGGAGCAGGGTCTCTGAGGCAGGGCGAGGAAGGAGGTAGTGGCTGAGGCCATGGCGGAAGAGAGGTGAGAAAGAGAGAGATTGTCTAAAAAAGAAGAATGGTTATTTTTGTTGTTTGGTTCGATTAACCGAACCGAAATACCCGAACCTGACAAAAAGCATGGTTATTTTTCATTTTCCAAATTGAATCAAGAACTGAACCAAAATGCATGAATTTTTTGATTCGGTTCAGTTGTATTTCGGTTCGATTTTTTGGTTCAATTCTAACACCCTACCCGTAACCTAGTGTCAAGTTTTCCACATGACATTTTCTTTTGGGGAAAAAAATTACCAACATCAAAATGCACAGCCTATTTTTTCTTCGAAGTGGTAAAAGTGATTTTCTCCAAATGCAATGAATTTGAAAGATCTGATCAATGTATTTTTTTTTTTTCTGAACACAAAATGAAACTAGCGTAATCTGGACTTGAGATGTATCCGGTCTTGAGGTATATTGCATATTCACAATGGGTAAATATATGCCGTTTACGTGAAAATTGTCAAAAAAATTTGAAATCTATTGCAATTTTGATGATTTAGTTCTAAATCTTTCAATTTTGCCAATATAGCTATAAATCTTTTCACGCTATATCAATTAAATTCATTCACTCAATTTTATTTGAAAATTATTGATGTGACGCCGATTGTCTTATGTGGCAGACTTAGTGCCAACATAGATAATTTGTCTCTATTTTTTTTTTCATTTTTTTCCCTTTTCTTCTTCCTTTTGCTAATGGTCGGCCATTGGCCATGGCCAGGTGGGGTGGCCTTTCCTGGGTGAGGGTTGCCATTGCCCGCCACATTCCTAGGTGAGGGTTGCCATTGCTTGCCACGGTTGATGGCCGATGGTTGACCATCGCCTATGCGGTGGTTGACCATCAACAAAAGGAAGAAGAAAGGAGGGTAAAAAAGAAAGAAAAGAAGAAAAAGAAAAAAGAAAATAATATAAAAATATCAAGATATTATTAAAAATTATTCACCTTAGCGTTGACCACGCCATGTAAGAGACTCGAAGTTCACGTTAGCAGTTTTCACCAAAATTGATTGGATGGATCCAATTGGCAAAATGTAAAAATGTTTGGGACTTAATAAGCAAACTTGAAATGTTTTGAATTGAATTGACAAAAATATAATAAATTTATAATTTTCTGATAATTGTCCCCACCATTTGTGGTTTTGGAATAAAATGGAGATATTTTGCTACTTAGACCTGTGGAGCTAAAATAACACCCTCAAAAGAAAAGAAAGGACGGACATAATGGGAACATACACTAGTGAAAATTAAGTGTTTTTTTTTTTTGGTCAGATAGTGAAACTGAAGGTTTACTATGTAAGAAAGTACAAAGAAAATGAGGAAACTAACTAAGTAAATACAAACAATCACTCGGAAGAGAATACAAGAAGGAAGAGAAAGGTAAGAGTTAGAAGTCAACTTTCCTATGATGGGGCCTTTTGCTTTGAAACAGATGTTATTTAGGCTGTGGAGCACTTAGGAGGCATGAGAATGTTTAACACGTGATGGGCTTTAATTTGAAGCACCGACACGCCGATCCCCTCGGCGCGTCGGTGTCGACGTGGCCACGCGTCCGACACACGTTCGACACGTGGTCAACGCGTGTCGGAAATCCGACACTGGTCAGCGCCAGGGACACGGGACGGACGCGCGAGTCGGTGAGGAAGAGGGCAAGGGAAAACGTAGATCTAAAAATATGAGATCAGAAGGAGAGGAGGAGGAGGAGGTCTAGAGAGCCAGCGACGGTGATGGAGGAAGGCTAAAAACTGCGGATCTAGAGAGGAGGCGCGACGAGCCAACGCTGAGCGAGCAGCGAGCATCTGAGTAATGAATGGGTTTTGTGTGCGCCGGAAGAGAGCGAATCAGCGGCGAAGATAGCGTCGAGGAGAAACGGGCAGCCAAAATTACGGTGGTTGTCCTTGCTTCGTTCACTTGGCAAGAAGAGAGCAGAGGAACTGTACTTTCACATTGCTTAAAAAAGTGAGTAGCCACAACACGCCTAATCTCCCTTTATTTTTTAATAGCTTAAACTTTAAGGTTGTCCATTTCGATTATTTGTGGAGTTTCATTTATTTCAAGAAATATTCATTTAGCATATAATTTAATTTTAAGAACGGTAAGAGAGAGATAGAGTAGAATGTACATGATCCGCTTGCAAAATTGCAGAGGGAACACGATGGGTTGCACTCTGGTTAAACAAAGAACGAACTCGGACTTGCGGATTATAACTTGCGTTTAATAGATAGTTAATCGAAGATAAATTAAGTTATGTTTGGTATGATAGAATGAAATGGAACAAATGATGATTTCAAACCTTTTAAGTTAAGAGGGGAAAATCGAGGCACCAGAATGTAATCGGAAGTCTTTTTTTTTTGTGGTGTAGGTTTCAGATAGGATTAGGATATCAATCTAGGAAGTTTAACACATTTAGGACTCATTAAAACATGTGGACAAATAGCACGGGTCCGACCAAAACTGAAACAGAACAAATCCAAGGGTGCACAATGACACGATCCCAACTTATTTGGCCCACAAACAACGGCCGCGATCTCGTCCCAGCGACCGCGCACTCGCAAGTCAAGGGTTCAAACCTTCCCATTGGAACGGCTCGCGGCAAGAGCCATCATCATAGACGGGTTGACGACGCTGTAGCCACCATCCACCACCATGTTGAGCCCGCTCACGTAGTCCGCCTCGTCGCTGGCGAGGTACAGCGCCGCCCGCGCCACGCTCTCCGGCTTCAGCACCCGGCCCTTCAGGTTGCCTATCACCTTCATCCCATCGTCCAGCTTCTCCAGCTCGGCCTCGCTCATCTTGCCCAGCCCGGACATCCCGGTCCTCGATACCGCGTACGGCGACACGCAGTTCACCCTAATCCCGTGCTCCCCGAGCTCCGCCGCCAGCCCCCGAGCCAGCCCCACCACCGCGTGCTTCGACGCGGAGTACGTGTGCGTGGCCACCCCCGCGATCGCCGTGCAGTTGCTCCCCGTGAACAGGATGCAGCCCCGGCGCCGCGGCACCATGGCCCGCGCCGCGTGCTTCGCCCCGTGGAAGGCCCCGTAGAGGTTGACACGGAGGACGCGGTCAAGGTCGGCCAGGGACGTGTCGAGGATGCCCCCGAAGGGGCGGTCGAGGACCCCCGCGTTGTTGTACATGACGTCGAGCCGGCCGTGCTCAGCCACGGTGGCGTCCACGAGGTCGCGCACGTCGGCCTCGACGGAGACGTCGCAGTGGGCGTAGGAGGCCCGCCGGCCCAGCTTCGCGGCCAGGGCCGAGCCAGCCTCATCCTGGATGTCGGCAATCACGACCCACGCGCCGTGCTCGTGGAAGAGGCTCGCCGTGCACGCGCCGATCCCGCTCGCGCCGCCGGTGACGATGGCGACCTTGCCTTCTAACCTGGAAGGGAAAATCACAGAGTTCAGACGAGGTGCCTGCGCGGCCTCATTTCAGCAATATTTATGTTAATGCCATTACCTTCTAGACGAATTTTCCGCCATAACCAAAAAGCTTAATCCCTTACGAAATATATCTGCAGCGAAAGAGGATTAGAAGTAGAAAGACGGAGAGGGTTAAAGATTTGATTTTTGGGGCGCGCTATATATAATGGGGTTTGGCACATCTCCAATGCGGCGGTCCGTGAAAATATAATGGGGTTTGCCTGAACTTTGGCCCTCCGACCAAAACTAAAGTCTTTGATTTGTTCTGTGAATGTCTTTTGAAAATGAAGGTCTTTGAGCTAAATCTATCTTTTGAAATGTAGTAATATTTGATAAAGTGTATTTTAGTATAATTGAAGATTTAAAATTTCCACTTTTTTTTTTTTTTTTTTTTCCCTTTTTTTTTTTTTTAATATTTTGGTGACGGGATTGGGATGGGATGTGAGGTTACGGTGTAGTGTGTACGACTCCCGTACTAAGATGCCCAGCCTCTGTCTACAGTTGACTAGTCATCGTTCGTCGGGTCATCAAGTTTGGGTTTTTTTTCTTTTAAAAAAAAAATGGGTCTGGTCATCTGTTCTCCACATCGTTCGTTTAAAAAAAAAAAAAAGGGTCATCTGTTACATGGGTCTGATGTCTGAACCCCACTTACCATTAGCTTATCGAGATATTTCGTTGCTGTGTTCTTTTCAAAGAAAGCAGAAGTTTTGATTTGAACCGAATTGAACCGTTACACTTGAATTGAACTGAATCGAATCTACCGAACCAAAAATCCAGTTTAGTTCAGTTTGGCTCGGTTCAGTTTTCGTTTTTATTTTTCCTTCTCTCTCTTTACTTCACTATTTACATTCTCTCCCCTTCCTCCATGGCTTCTGACCTCAGAACGCACAAAGACAAGATCAAAACTTTCCTTCCTTCTTCCTTCGCTAATTAATCTCTCTTCCTGGACTGCTCGTCATCAGCAACACAATCCCTAAAATTTGATCTTGATCGTCACCGGAGCAGTAATCATTACTCTTTTGTACTCAATTTCTGTTTCATCTCAGCGTAACCAAAGTTGATTTGGCAATGCAATATCACCATGGCGATCCTCAAAGAGTAAAGCTCAAAACTCTCTAACAACTCAGCAAATAAGAGACGATGGCAACGATTTTTGCAGCCAAGCAACCGAGAGTTCCCAACACAGCTGATTATTAAGAGGATGCCAGAAATCGTCAGCATCCAGATCATTTTCATTTTCCGAACCGAATCAAGAACTGAACCAAAACGCATGAATTTTTCTATTCGGTTCGATTATATTTCGGTTTGATTTTTTGGTTCAGTTCTGAGACCCTACCCCTAATCTAGTGTCAAGCTTTCCACATGACTATTTACGTCACCGTATTTTGAGTGGATATCATAAAAATTACCAACATCAAAATGTACAGGCTATTTTTTTTCGAAGTAGTAAAAGTGATTTTCTCCTAACGTAATGAATTTGAAAGATCTTATCAATGTTTTTTTTTTTTTCTGAACACAACACCAAACTAGCGTAATTTGGACTTGAGATGTATCGTGTCTTGAGGTACACTGCATATTCAAAATGAGTAAATATACACCGTTTGTGTGAAAATTGTCAAAAAAATTTGAAATCTATTGCAATTTTACCGATTTAGTTCTAAATCTTTCAATTTTACTAATAGAGCTATAAATCTTTTCACGCTATATCAATTAAATTCATTCGATCAATTTTGGCTGAAAATTATTTATGTGGCACCGATCGTCTTATGTGGCGGTGCCGACATGGATAATTTATCTCTATTTTTTTTTTTTCATTTTTTCCCTTTTCTTCTTCCTTTTGCTAGTGGTCGGCCACTTGGTCATGGCCAGGTGGGCTGGCCTTTCCCAGTGAGGGTTGCCATTGCCCACCACGGGCGATGGCACGCCCTCGCCCGGCCAATGGCCGACCATCGCCTATGTGGTGGTTGACCACCAACAAAAGGAAGAAGAAAGGAGAAAAAAAAGGAAAAAAGAAAATAATATAAAAAATATTAAGATATTATTAAAAATTATTCACGTCGGCGTTGGCCACGCCATATAAGAGAGCCGACGTTCATATTAGTAGTTTTTAACCAAAATTGGCCGGATGAATCTAATTGAAAAAATATAAAAATGTTTAAAACTTAATAGGCAAACTTAAAATGTTTTGAATTGAATTGACAAAAATATAATAAATTTATAATCTTCTGATAATTGTCCCCACCGTTTGTGGTTCTAGAATAAAATGGAGATATTTTGCTACTTAGACCTGTGAAGGTAAAATAACACCCTCAAAAGAAAAGAAAGGAAGGACAAAATGGGAACATATACTAGTGAAAATTAAGGTTTTTTTTTTGTCAGATAGTGAAAATGAAGGTTTACTGTGTAAGGAAGTACAAAGAAAATGAGGAAACTAACTAAGTAAATACAAACAATCACTCGGAAGAGAAAATAAGAAGGAAGAGAAAGGCAGAGTTAGAAGTCAACTTTCCCATGATGGGGCCTTTTGCTTGAAACAGAAGTCATTTAGGCTGTGGAGCATTTAGATGATATGAGAATGTTTAACACGTGATGGGCTGTGATGGGCTTAACTGTACTCTCACATTGCTTAAATGAGTAGCCATAATACGGGATGACAAAGGCGGAGGGGATGCGATGGGAGAAGAGAAGATTAGGATTTAGGTTAAGATATCTTGACACAAATTTCTAAAAAGAACGAGCGATTCAATCATCTTAAAAGTAATCGCATGTAAAGCATTTTCTTTTCAATCGATAGGTATTGGAGGTACATAAAATATGGATTTTCTGGTGCGGCCTTTAGAGAGAATGCGCGAATGAGTTGATTCGATTCGGAGTCGAAATTTAAAAGGAGAAGAAGAAAGAATTAAGCACGCAGATTAGTAGAGCAGCACCTGAATAAACTTTGATGGCGGCGAGTTGGAGTAGTTTTGGCAGTTAGCATTGATATGAAGCGAGGGATGAAGCGACGTGGTGGTGGTGGAGGTGGTGGTGGGCCGGTCACGTGGGCCTGTCACCCACTCTGTTCGTCCATAGCACCACCACGGTCTGCCAATGCGCTGCCGTCACTCCCTCTCCTCTCCTCTCTCTCTCTCTGCTGCTGCCTTTTTCCACATCCCACCCTTTTCTTGCTTTTTTTTTTTTTTGCCCTTTCTCTCTCTAGAGCTTTGCTTTTTTGATTGCCCTTTTTGGCGCTTTTTGAATGCTTTTCCGTTTGCCCTTTTGGTGGATTCATCGCCACTAGGGGTTAACTGTGCATATGTGACCATGTATAAATTGAAATTTGAGCATAAAAATATCCTGAAGTCCATGACTATTTATGAGTGCATTGGACTAAATATAAAAGAAAGAACTAACTTGATTATCGGGTGTGCTTGTATGGTCATATGATGAGATTATACCGTGTCGGTCGTACGGTTTCATAGAAAATTCGTCTTTGTGCTAGTCGTACGGAATAACATGACTTATTAGATGTCGATCTTGAGCTTGTGAAGGACCGAAGCCTCTATAGAGCTTCTTAATAGTTCCATGTCTTGCCGGTCATACGAATCTTATGGATTATCGGACGCCGTCGCCGGAAGTAAGGAAAGAAGCCCGATCATGCTAGTATACATTGCCATTGAGATTAAAGTTGGAAAAATAAATTCTTTTTGCATTATGAGAATGGGCATAATATCCATAAGAATCTTCAACTTTAGCATTTGTGATAATTATATCCATTTTTTTTATCATAAAAAACCCAAACTTTTACTTTTATCTCAATTTTACTAGTCTAATACAAAAAAAAAAAAAACTCAACTTTAACATCTGTCCCAATCACATCCGAAACTTTTTTTTTTGTTTCGTAAAAAACCCAAAAATTTTAGTTTTATCCAAATTCTATCACCGTTAGCCTTATGTACATAATCACCGCAAGTTAATCCTACGTGGTTAGGATTTTCTCGCCAAACTTACTAATGAATCTTCGAAATTTAGAAATAGAGGTTTCGGGGACGACGAGATTTTAGATAGTTCGTTCAAATATCTCCATGTCTAGTCATTTTTGGGCTGTTGAGTGCGAAGAGAATACGAAACGTGTCTTCTTGAGTGATTCATGACAATATATGGGGAAGCAAACAAAAAAGAGAAGTTCGGGAAGGTGTTTTCATGGCGGTTTTGCCGAGGTGTAATTCATTAACGACGTGAAAATGCCACGTAAGATTAGCCAATGATGATTATAGACGTACGGTTAACGGTGATAGAATTGAGACAAAAATAAAACAAATTGAAGGTTTTTTATGTTACAAAAAAAATTTGGATATAATTAGGACATAGGATAAGGTTGAGGGTTTTTTTATATTATGCTAGAAGAATTGGGATAAAAGTAAAAATTTGAGGTAGAATTAGACAAAAGTAAAAGTTTGAATTTTTTTATGATATAAATTTTTTTTTGGATATAATTATCACAAAAGCTAAAGTTGTAGGTTTTTTTTTTTTTTGTATCGGACCTATGAGAATGCTACTTTTCAAAGTACCCCGAATCGCCTTGGGCTAAACGGCTTTGGAAATGTAATTGCATTTTCCCAAAGTTCTCCAAAAAATTAAACCGGACGCCATTGGCATTTGGCTAAGAGATTTAGAGCGTCAAAGCGTATTCCAAATGCTGAACCAAATAAGGCCTAAAGAAAAAGCTCTTTTAACAAAAATAAAATAAAATTTAAAAGAAAAAAAAAAAAAAATAATAAAAAAGAAGCTAATATTTGCGTGACCAAATTAAATTTCATCATTTCGACCAATAAAAATAAATAAATTTTATCATCACTAGTATAAAACGGGGCCACGCCTGTGTTTTGTACAGAGAGGGACAAAAGGACTTGGATTCTGTCCATTTATCCCATGCAAAATACTGTCGCCCTTTGGGGTGCGACATTTTTAGTGTTGAAAATATGCCTCGAGTTTAAGCTAAGCTAAATCTGAATATTTAATTGGATATTCCCTATTTGAAATTGGAGTCCTTGAAAAAAATAAACATAAAAGGAAAGTGCAATTGGATTTGGCTAAGGAATTTTAGTGGATGCACTTTGATATACGGTTTTGGTCTTGGCTTTCAATTGGAAAGTCCAAGTGGACTTTCTTTTCTTTGAAGTTTGACTTGTGCAAGAAAAGATAAGAAGAAAAGGAAGATTTGGATCCCTGCGAAGTCGGTCTTGTTCTTTATCTTTTGGGAGTACATATATATTATAATATGTACTTGTGGTTTAACAAAAAAAAAAAAGTAAGACAGGAGAAAACGTGAGGTCTTTGAAGCACCAATTTCGTTCGAGTGCTTGGCGTGCCGAAGTTGATCGCACGAAGTCTTGAAGCGCCGTTTATTGAGCGCTTGGCAAGGTTTTATCTTCGTTGGATTTATTCGCGGAATTACATCAAGCATTCAAGTGTCGAAGCCGATTAAATCTTGAGGTTAGATTTGTTTAATTCTTTTGCGAGATTAAGAGATTATTTCGTGAGGAATTGGGGCTAAACACTGTGTTCGTTCTTGGATGTAATTGGGGCTTGGGAAACACCAAAGTGTTTGAGTCGAGTGTTTGTAATCTCGTGTATCGCTCGTTCTATAGTGGAATTCGTTCTTTGTTCTCCCCGTGGACGTAGGTCTCTACGACCGAACCACGTACATCTAGTGTTCGATTTATTTTTTGTTCTGTCTATTTATTGTTCGATCGCTTGGTTTCGCGCAACAATTGGTATCGAGCTAGGCTTATAGAATTGAAGCGAATCGATGGCGACATAAGAAGTAAAAGTGAAAATCGACAAATTTGAGGGGAAGGACTTTGGTTTCGGAAGATGCGATTGAAGACTATCTATATCGGATGAAGCCGCACTTGCCTTCGGGGAAGAAACCGAGACGATGAAGCAAGCGATTGGGAATTTTTGGATAGCGTGGGTGTTATTCGGCGACGTTAGCTCGTAACGTCGCGTTTAATATCGTCAAAGAGAAGACCACTCGGGTTTGATGAAAGCCTTGTCGGATATGTACGAAGCCCTCTGCGATCAACAAGGTCTATTTGATGCGACGTCTGTTTAATTTGAAGATGAGCGAAGGTGCTCATTTGCTAATCATATCAATGAATTTAATGTGATCGTTAGTCAATTGAGTTCATTGATATTGATTTTGAAGATGAGGTATGTGCTTTGATTTTATTATCCTCATTGCCGATAGCTGGAATACTATTATTCTGCTGTTAATAATTCCTCCGGGTCAACAAGTTTGACGTTTGATGGTATTCGAGATTTGATTTTAAGTGAGGACATCCGTAGAAGAGAATCGCGAATATGTATCTACGCTTTAGTAGGTGAAAATAGAGGAAGAAGCGATACTCGTGGTAGTAGAAGTAGTATGAATTTGAATAGACGCGATCCCTAGGACCGGTGGTCGTCTGTTGGAATTGTGGCAAGAGAGGGCATCTTAAAAGAAATTGCCTTAAGCTGAAAAATGAGAATGGCAAGGGAATTAGAGTTGCGGATGATTTTTTTGTAGGCGATGATTCGATGGTGTCGATAGGGTCTTTCGCCGAGAATTCGTCGTTTGATGGATGGATTATGGATTCTGGTTGTTCTTTTCATGCTACACCAAACAGAACCGGTTTGCTACTTATCGTGCACGGATAGTAGTAAAGTGCATTGGGGAAACAACGCCAATGCGATGTTATGGGTGTCGGTGATGTTAAAATCGGAATGCATGATGGTATTGTGAGGACAATGCCGGAGTAAGACACGTTTAATTGAAAAAGAACTTAATTTCTTTGGGTGCTCTAGATTCATGGATGCGTATTCTTCACAAGGTGGAGTTAAGATTGTTCGAGGTGCCCCGGTGATAATGAAAGGAATCAAGCATAGTAACCTGTATGAACTTCAAGGTGAGACATTGACGGGTTTCGTTCGGAGACGTCGGCATCGTTCGAGAGTCTAGTAATCGCTCAAGAAAGACACGGTGTCGTGCTCATGCACAAGTTTGATGTTGTTGTCGAAATACGCGTAGAGCTTTGATCAAAACGGGATTGGTAAAGTCGATTAAGCATGTGCGATTAGCATGGAGTTCCTCGCTGGTAAATAAATTCTGCATGACAAAGGGCATAGTGAAACACCGCACTAGTGTCGGTAGACCACAAATTTGCGGAATTGATGAACATTACTAGAGATAACCCGTAAAATAATCTCTAGTTTGGTATGGCTAGAAGAATTCTAGCGGATGCGTTTAGTATGACGAGCTACATGATGAGCATCTCCATCGATCGCGATCGAATATCGGACTCCGAAAAGTGTGGTCGGTAACGTTTTGATTATTCTATTTTTAGAATGTTTGATTGCCCGTGTTATTATCGAGTAAGTGATGGTAAGCTCGATGTGAGGGCGGTGCATATTCCATGGCTATACACGAGGTGAGTGGGGTCATCGTTGTGGTGCCCAAATATAAATTCACCTGTTCTCCCAAAAAGGTTATTTTTACATTGAGGCTAAGAGTGATTATAAGCAGTGTTCATACGGATAAAGCTTGAGGTGGAGTTGCAACCGAGAAACTCCCGAGGTAGCGGATACTAGCGTGTTAATTGACAATGGTGCTTGTAGCGAGATGGAGCGTAGAGACAACGTTTTTAATCGCTAATATTGACAAGGTACGTATTCGATCCTCCGACGAAATGGATGCAACGGTGGTTTTGCTCTATCGTGGTTAAGGAGCTTGTATCGAAAGTTCTTGCAAAGCGATTAAAAGTGCATGTGGAGTTAGTATTCGATGAGGTCCACGGTTATGGCGGTTCAGCTGACTTGAACTTGGAAGACATTTGTGGCGATTAAGTCCATTGGGGCTGTTGGGAGAGTAGCAATGGTGTTCGGATTTTAGCAAAGCGATTGTGATATTGGCTCAAACGTCGAGCCAAGGTGGAGATTGTTGAAAATATGCCTCGAGTTTAAGCCCGAAGCTAAATCTGAATATTTCCAATTGGATATTCCCTATTTGAAATTGGAGTCCTTGAAAAAAATAAACATAAAAGGAAAGTGCAATTGGATTTGGCTAAGGAATTTTAGTGGATGCACTTTGATATACGGTTTTGGTCTTGGCTTTCAATTGGAAAGTCCAAGTGGACTTTCTTTTTCTTTGAAGTTTGACTTGTGCAAGTAAAAGATAAGAAGAAAAGGAAGATTTGGATCCCGAGTCGGTCTTGTTCTTTATCTTTTGAAGAGTACATATATATTATAATATGTACTTGTGGTTTAACAAAAAAAAAAAAAGTAAGACGGAGAAAAACGTGAGGTCTTTGAAGCACCAATTTCGTTCGAGTGTTGGCGTGCGAAGTTGGTCGCACGAAGTCTTGAAGCGCCGTTTATTGAGCGCTTGGCAAGGGTTTATCTTCGTTGGATTTATTCCGGAATTACATCAAGCATTCAAGTGTCGAAGCCGATTAAATCTTGAGGTTAGATTTGTTTAATTCTTTTGCGAGATTAAGAGATTATTTCGTGAGGAATTGGGGGCTAAACACTTGTGTTCGTTCTTGGATGTAATTGGGGCTTGGGAAACAACGAAAGTGTTTGAGTCGAGTGTGTTCACGTAATCTCCGTGTATCGCTCGTTCTATAGTGGAATTCGTTGCTTTTCCCCGTGGACGTAGGTCTCTACGACCGAACCACGTACATCTAGTGTTCGATTTATTTTCTTGTTTGTCTATTTATTGTTCGATCGCTTGGTTCCGCGCAACATTTAGAACGGCGGATCGATTGTACGGCGGACAAATATTAGTTTAGGTTGGGCGTAAGCGAAACTACTCATGTCGTCTGGAAGCGTGTTGATGCGAGAGTTGACATGAGTTTTAACGCATGGTAACACTTCTCTATCGGTAAATTAACTTCCGATCGAAGTTGATTTCTCTACTTCGCTCAAAAGCAAAAGTTGATTTTTCTACTTCTATTCCGGATTGATCTTGATCGGAGAAATTCGTTTGGTAATAGTTGAAAATTTCTACTTTTGCAACATTATTAACAAAATCTTCGGAGACCGACGGCGGGCGGCCAAAGGGCGCGGCCGCCGTGGCGGGCGGTCCGCGGCCGGAGGCGGGCGGTCGAATTGCGGTGGCCGATGGAGGCGGGCGGCGGCCGATGGAGGGAGGTCGGTGGCCGATGGAGGCGGCCGGAGATGGGC
Source organism: Rhodamnia rubescens (assembly GCA_021437795.1). Classification (NCBI taxonomy): domain Eukaryota; kingdom Viridiplantae; phylum Streptophyta; class Magnoliopsida; order Myrtales; family Myrtaceae; genus Rhodamnia; species Rhodamnia rubescens. The sequence goes on from JAILYA010000008.1 coordinate 1,734,864, forward strand.
GGTCGGCGGCGGGCGGGCGGGCGGGCGGGCGGAGGCGATCGGCGAGCGGGCATCGGCGGGGCGGTCGTCGGCGGCGCCGGCGGCGCATGGCCGATGGCCGGCGTCGGCAGCGGCGGCGGTCGGCGGCCGGCACGGCGGCGACTAGCGGCCTGCGGTGGGCGGTCGGCCGACGGAGATGGGGGCGATGGTCGGGAGGTCGTGTAGTTGAAGAAGTGATTCTTAAGTGGAGAAGTAAACATTTTTTACTTCTCAAAGTTGGTCAAAAACCTTGCCGAAGTTGAAAATCTTACCGAAGTCAATTTTTTTACCAAACGAATTTCTACTTCAGCAAAATTTTTACCAAACGGATTTCTTGCGGATTGACTTCTGGGAGAAATCGTAAGCAAAAGTGTTATCATGCGCGCCCTAAATGTGCTTTACGTGTGTACCCTGTACACGGGTCACCGTACATTTTGTGACCAGGTTAATGCATCGTGTCATGTCGACACCCGACACGTCCGGTAAGCCGTGTTTGCCGTGTTGTATAGTGTGATCCTTTTTATTAGGCGTGTTGAGATAGTTCGATGGGTTTATCGGACATATCACGTACGGGTTAGACACATCTGTGTGATATTCTTGTTTCGCACGACATGGCACGGTACGAATTTATAGCCCTTCACCAACTCCCGCCCTTCTCTCTCTGGCAACTCGATTTGCAGCGTCATTGGGTTTCAGACCACGTCGTTTCGTTCCGAGTTATTTATTTTCAAGTGACCTAAAGTCCGTGCATTGAAAGAGTCTCGAATTGAAGATCCATCTCCATAGCCGGGCGGTTCGACACGTAATTTTGGCCGTGCGCAATGGACATACTTCGGTGGATCGCTTCTATTTTTGTTAGGTCGAATGACATTATGAATGGCAACTTGTGGTTGAGCTCCAATGGGGATTGGCTACATTTCCAACTTTGGTTGCTCAAGTCAACTCACGAACGATGACGACCCGCGACCATGGCAGACAAAACTGATTGTGGCATCATGCTTGATTGTCCCCTAAATCACTAAGATTAATCGGTTAGAATCGCTTTCTCAAGAGATCCCACGAGCCGTTCAAAGTCACTCGACACGCCGGTGGCTCTTGATTCGGAGCAGTTGAGTACGCAGGTGGTGAGACATGAACGAGCGACCTTCAGACCTGGTTTGGAAATATCCCTCAATGTTCATGGCCAATCAATGGGATCGAGAGGATAAGATTTTTGACAGGCTTACAAAGTGACTGCTTGCTTTCTTCAGGTAGCGATTCTATGACATAAACATATGGTGTGTGTTTGCATTGCTCGGAACAAGAAATATTTTTGTGCACAATTCTGTAGCTCTTTTCTACATAGGCCATTTTTTCATTATTTGATGAACATCTGTTCTCTTTTAACAGGTAAAATAAATTTATTTCTCGTGCATTTTTGTCCTTCTTTACCATGTTATAATACTATGTTATGACACTCGTGAAGTGTTGGCACATTGAACCCTCAAAAAGGCCTCGTTGCTAAAGTTGAGGTTTTATTTGTTTTATCTATAAAGAAGTAAAAGGACAAAATAGTAATGGCGATACAATAAGATTTCTTCTATTGCTTTTTGAATGGGTATTGCTCGGCAAATGTGGTAATTTAATTACCTAAATAAATCTAGATTTTGTCAAAATTTGTCTTGGTGGCATCTCCTTTATTTGGTAGCAAGAGAAAAAACATCATTCATATGGCGATGAGTCCGACCACCCAATTGTTATTTTAGATAACCGTTCGAATAATAAAATACAGACAACAAAAAGTCAAATCCAATCCCTATGGGTCACCAAGGGTCTATTTGGTAATGTTCCTATTTTTCTGATTCCCATTCTTTTATTTTTGGGAACCAAAAAGAACATAAATATATTTAGTAACGTTAGTTAATTTTTTTATTTTTATTTTTGGGAACGGATCGGTGTCCAAAGAATCGATTTGAAACAAAAATAAGAAGTAAAAAATTTACTTCTCTATTTCCTAGAAATAAAATTAGAAAGAATTAAGTTATGCTTAGAAATTATTCCGGAGAATAAATTTGTTATCAAACAGGCCCCAAATGAGTAATTTCTTAATTAATTTTTATTTCAACTTCCTATAAGTTCATTCAAAATCATTTTATGTTATTTCTATTGCCCCGTTCCTCTATACCAAATGAGCCTAAAAGTAACCTAATTCATTCGATAATCTCACCCTATCTCGAGAATACGGTTCATTTTGTAGGAAAAAAAATAATTTTATCGGATACGCTAAATAACTGCCATATATTGCAGTATTTGTTCGATAGCCTGTATGCTTGACTTTACAATACGTAGCACCAAGCATATGCCATGCAATATTTCCACAAAAAGTATGTCCTAGCAATCAAGAGTAGCCTAATCATATCTAAAAACACAAATGTTCCACTTAAAAGTGGTTGAACATATATGTGGTGCGATTTGAGGAAGAGTGGCTAATAGTATTAGTAGCTAGGGTTTCGAGAATGCATACATTATGGAAAGATGATAGAATGGTTCTTCTCTGTTTATTTTTACTTTTGGGCAAAGGGGAAAGATGAAAAGAGAGAAAGGAAAATGAAAAAGAAATAGAAGAAACGCACTCGGGAGAGGGTCAACCGTTTACACGGGCGGGCTGAAAGTCAAAATGAATCGATTGTGGAGTTTCAGCCTTTCATTCGAAAGCCCTCATCAAGGTCGGATTGACTAAGGAAAAACCCACCATATCTCCACCACCAGGTTTAGCCCATTCACCTTGTTTGACAAATACTTGACATATACAATTTTTTTTTTCATTCAAAGATGCGTGCGCGGAAATCAGATTACCTGAAGGTCTATGAAAGATTCTGCAAGCCTCGTAAACTTGTTAAGTATAAACCATTTTAATGGTTACAATAGACCGGAGAACTAATCTTGAAAAACTAGCTTGTAAGGAGAGGGAACTTAACCTATTATAACCCCCAGAATATTTCATCGGTTGCCCAACGTGAGACTTTGCCCACATCACTTTCGATCATATAGCATGCGACGACCAAAGCAATTTGGACGTAATTGATGGGATCCGAGCGGATGATTCCGATTTTCAAGGTGGAAATCTTTCGACGCCCAACTAACCGCCCCAACCTAGTGGGGTTTTGATTTACTCTTCTCTTCAGTTATTTTGCTACATCTACGGTTGGTCTTTTCAGCAGGTCATGATGAACCACTAATTTCATGAGCTTGGTGCTTAGTGGAGAAGACTGCAAAGGAGAAATCCCATTAACGAGTAATGCGAGACAACTACCCCCTCCTTTCTATATGAAATGTGGATAAGCAATTGCACGGATTAAAAGAGAACAGAGTTTAGATCACATGTAAAATGACAAAATAAAGCTTTACCATCGCCTCATGAGAAGTTTAGAGGAAGACAAACAAACGATCCGTGCATCATCATGTAGTAGCAAAGGGGCTAGTAGAGAAGAATCTGAGTCAGCCACCATATTAATAGGCATCATTTTTTATGTTCAAGCCGTCGTATGAAAGAGGGAATCATCATTGTCGAAATATGAGACGATGGAACATAATAGAGAATTGGGAAATCGGAAACCGTATATTGCTTTCTCATAAAAGGACCTTTTGTGTACAATCCTATTTATAATGCAAGAGGTCTAACTAATCACAAAAAGAAATGCACATAATAAGGAAAAGAATGTTTTCCTAATATACAATATCCTTACTTTCAAAAAAGATACATTCATATGGAAGATGAATTAATTAGGTACAACGGTATCTCTAACACTCCCCCTCAAGTGGCGGTCTATACACATCAAAGATGCCCAGCTTACTTAGCGGACATGTGTGTCGCCTTTGACATAAGGGTTTCGTGAAGATGTCTACGGGTTGCTTTGCTGTTCTTATTCCTCTTCTTTTGATCACTCCATTCTGAATCTTGTATCTAATGAAATGACAATCAACTTCTATATATTTTGTTCTTTCATGAAAAACTGGATTCGCCACAAGTTTGAGTGCAGCATCATTGTCGCGAGAATAAGACAATTAGTTCTCTTACCCATACACCGAGATTTTGAACCAAACCTCTTATCTAGATTATTTCACAGCTAGTATTTGCCATTGCCCGATATTCGCTTCGCCGGATGATAATGAAATGGTCAACTGTTTCTTTGTTTTCCATGAAAGAAATGAGTCTCCCAATCTGCTTCAATGGATGATAATGAAACAATCGGCTATTTCTTTGTTTTTCATGAAAGAAGCAAGTCTCCCAATTTGACGTAGAATCTTGTAACAGATTTTCTATTCATAGGACAAGTGGCGTAATCTGTACGGCTATATGCCATCATTTCCATATTGCTTTCTCGGGACAACAGTATTCCCAATCCCGAACATCCTTTCAAGTGCTTCACAACCTTTAAGGCCGAACTCATGTGAGACTATTTTGGATTATGTATGAGCTAGCTCGGAATTTGCACCACATAACATATATGAGGCCTAGTCATGGTGAGATAGATAAGTTTCCTAACAAGTCTTTGATAAGCAGAGGGATCTTTGAGCAGAGGATCCTTATTTAGTCTTGACATTCCCTTATCATACTCAGCCGTTCTTAATTTGACATTCTGTTCCTTTGGGATAACGGATGATTTGAATCACGATAGTCCTACTTTCGATATTATCTCTAGGACAAATTTGCGTTGATCAAGCAAATTCCTTTATCTCGATCACGCAATCTCTATCCCGAGAAAATATTTGGGGGCTCCCAAATCCTTAATATGAAAGGCGGAATGTACTTTTTAAATTTCTTAATGGCAGATCCATCATTCCTCATAATAAGTATATCATCAACGTATATTAACAAGTAAATTGATGATGTACTTTGACTCCAAGTAAATAAGGCATAGTCGTGTCTGGATTGTTGAAATTTTGCTGCTGTGAGTGCAGTAGTGAATTCAACATACCATTGACGAGAAGCCTGTTTGAGGCCATAAAGAGATTTACGAAAACAACATACTCGATTCTCCCCCCGTCCGCATAAGTTCGATGGAAGGTCCATGTAGATTTCGTCCTCCAAATCTCCACGGAGAAAATAATTATGGACATCCATATGATGTAGAGGCCAACCAAGAAAAGCAGAAATGGAAATAAAAGAACGAGCAGTGACTTCCTTTGCTACCGGAGAAAAAGTCTCGGTATAATCAAATCCTTCCCGTTTCGTGAAACCGTTTGCTATTAATCTAGCTTTATAGCGCTCAATCGAATCATCTGCTTTGTATTTGATTTTGTAGACCCATTGTAGCCAATGGGTTTCCGATGAGAGGGTAAAGAAACTACATCCCAAGTTTGATTTTTCATTAGAGCTCTAATTCATCTGCCATTGCTTGTTGCCAATGGGGATCTTTGGTTGCCTTATTGTGTGAAGACAGTTCTGTTCCTCTAGTATTTTACTAATGGAGCACATATGTTCTGGTGAGAGACAAGCAAAGCTAACATAAGAGGAGATAGGATAGTGTGTACCTGATGAAGTCAAAGTTGGCCAAATGTAATCTTTTGTTCACGTGGGTGGTCGCGTTGCATAGCATGAATGTTGAGGATGGGCTGGTGTATGCTGCATAGTGTCAAGTGTTTCGTCAAAGATTGATGAAGGGGAAGCCATATGATCCTCAGATGTTAATAATGGTGAGGTACTGGATGATTCATTGTTCAAAACTATTAATGAGTCAGAAACATTTTCGGGTACTTGAGGTGCAATAGAAGACGTGAAGTGAGGAATCATAGCTAGTTGTGGAGACTATATATCCTTTTCACTTAAGAATGGACGATGATTGGTAGCCGAATCTGACTGTCCATCTGTAGATAGTTCATCCTAGAAATGGAAAATGTCTACATGAAAGGTAACGTCTTTGCTGACAAAAAATTGTTCAATGGATGGATCAAGAAACAAATATCCTTTCTAAAGAGCAGGATAACCCATAAATATGTACTTGAGGGCACATGGACCAAACTTGTCCCAAGGGCCTATAGTAGAGACATAACACAAACACCCAAAAACGCAGAGGTTGCGAATATCTGGGTGTTTTCCAAAGAGTAATTCGAACGGACTCCGTCCATTGAGAACTTGAGTTAGCATCCTATTGATTAAGTAAGCTACTATGACCACACAGTTTCTTCAAAACGTTTCTGGGATTGAAGCTTGGTATTTGAGGGCATGTGCTGATGGAAGTATCTCTCTCTTTTCTTTCTTTATCTACTGGCTACTCATGCAATTTCCAACAATTTTCCTTTAGTATGATAAGGACACTTGCAATAATCGCAAAATTTACCATTGCCCTTGTTGAAATTTTATGCATTTGATTTGGATGGCGTGGAAGAATGATGGCTGTTGGACCCTTTCCACGTGGGTGCCAATGTGGCATAATGTGCGTCGTCTGATCTATTCGCAGTGGCCAAGATGTAATTTGAGCCATCCGATCCTGTGATTAAATCACAGTTGTTCGTTTGGATTGAAGAGCCTCCATCGTCTTTTTGGCTCACGAACCCTAGAGTCGTGCCAAAACTCTTGAATCCTCTATGGATGTACCTCGCCACGAGCATCCGTTGGTCTGGAATCATTTTTGTTGCAAGAACGACACAGTGTCGGACCTTCAAGTATTTCGAGGAAGCTAAGCACTGAGACTCTTCCTGGATGGCGAGTTGGTAAATTTGACTGGGCGAGGGGACGGGCTCCATAGCGAGGATTTGGCTACGAAATGGTAAGTAGCTTTCATTTAATATGAGCAGAAAGCGTGTTGCCTTTTTCCTCTCCTTCATAGCTCGATATTGTGCTAGGGTTGCCTCAGGTCCTTCTAGTTTCTCCTTTGCAATCTCCAATTCGTTCCGCAGTGCTGATAATCGACTAAAAACAACAACAATTGAAAGATTGCCCTGTTTTAGTTATGATGGAGCTTGGGTCATGGAGAAAACTTTAGCCCTATCAAGCTTTCCATACATCTCCTGAATACTCTCCCAAATCGTCCTCGCGTCTTCGGTCGGGGGTAGTCTCGCAGCAACTTTCGGAGTGAGACAATTGCCGATCCACATCCAAACGAGCTGATTGCACTTCCTCCAGTGTCGTGCAAATTGCTCGTCGGTTGGGATCGGGATGGTATCGTCTGTGAATCCTTCTTTGTCCTTCGTGAATAAAAAAGCCCGCTAGAATTCTCGTGACTAGACAGAGTAATTTTCCGGTCCCAAGAGTTGTTGCGAAATAAGGCAGAGCTCTAGTCCGTTTACTGTGGACCTATACAAAGGGTCGCCCGGTTTTGTCTGGCCGCTGGTGGCTCTGGCAAAAGGGAAGAAGCCCGGGCTGAATGTCGGTATGGGTTTGCCACAAAGCCCGACAGGCCTGAACCGGTTTGGTTCAAAAGATGCCAACCCGGTTTAGAACCCAAGTTCGATCCAGTAGTGGGAGGCGAGCCTCTTTGTGGCCCAACTTGGTTTGCCACCAAGTGATGTGACAGATAGTAAGAAAGCATTTAAACAAGTGGGTCATATTCTCGGCACGAAAATTTGCCATCTCATTGTAGCATTCTGATATTGGAAGCTAGTATGGTACACTTAATTAGCTCCTCTTTTTGGTATCCCAAGCACGCAAATGTTTATTTATTACCGAGTAATCTCCCCAGACGAAGGATTTACGTTATTAAGTGATCAAGGCAACATATCCATATTAGATAATTTTTCCAATTGATGGTCGTGTGTACGTGTAACTTTATTGCGATGAGGAAACGTATTTTGTAAGTTAAGGTTGACATGTGTGAAAGCATATGGTATAATTTGTCTTACGTTTGACGGTCCTACGGAACCTCCCTCTTACCCCCACCTTCTTGGGTTTCCTCCCTTTTTTGAAGTCGTCCCTGAGGGGGAGAGAGAGAGGGGCTCTTTTGAAGCTTACAGTTGTGTGCATGAATAAATTTAGGTAGCTAATCTTGAGCGGACGTGGAGATTAGTTCGACCATCCGTTCGATCGACAGCCATTGAGGAGGATATTCGTGACGTGGTTCCACAACCTCTCCAAGATTAGGCGGCTCTCCTCTCTAGATTTAGATTTAAATCAAAATTCGAGGGTTTTACTCTCCCGAACTAAATCTAGATATAGATTTGAGAGTTCTCTACAAGTATTTATTCAAGTGTTCTTTCAACATATTGATATTGATGTCTCCGCAAGACAATGATGATGAGAACGTTGAACCCGGACTCACACCGCAAGCCACCGCAAATAAAGTGAGAGATCTCGACTTGTGCTAATCATTGAATTTGGCGATTGGCCGGTTTTACAGCGATTTTTTATAATGGGAGCCAACTTTCTCTCGACTTTTTAGGGTTGGCTTCACCAGCACTTGCCCTCGTCGTGCTCGCCTGGGAGAGGCCAACCCTCGCCCTTTGACCAGTCACCTACAAACAAAAAATGAGCAGGAAAAAAAAAAGAAAAAGTAAAAAATAAGTAAAAAATAAAAATAATTAAAAATATCCACGTCATCGCCAATCACGCCACATACGACGGAGAAAGTCCCACGCCAACAATTTATGGCTGAAATTAATTGGATAGATCGAATTGATATCAATATGAAAAGATTTAATATTTTTTTTGGTTGAAAAAAGGTTTAACATTTCAAAAAAAAAAATTTGTCGCTCGTCTAGCCCTATTTACTATCCAAATCTTCATAATTTCAAGGAGCACCTCAAAAAATCAAAAAAGAAAAAAAGGAGCAATTCACAAACGAGTGAAAATCCCATATGTATTTGTGCGCGAAACACATGAATGTCGTGACCACACAATAAGATGTTATATCAGAATTTTTCCAAGTTACAATAAACTATGCCTCATATAGCTGAATTTCAAGAAAAAAACATTAACATACTGCATTTTTTTGCCAGACTAGTGACATCTTTGATCCAAAAGTAATTGCAAGATTGTTTTCAAGGTCGAGATGCAAGCCGAATAGTCACTACACAATTACAGCTTACTCTTGATTCGCAGATCAAATATACTTTGATTTGAAGCTCCCAGTGAAACCAAACAACATGACGACACAAGTCAAACTGAATCATCATGTACAAATGAACTAAAAGGCACGTATAGAATTGAAAAGCGCTGATGGCTCTGTTTCTTTCTCTCCTGACGAAGGACTCAAGACAACTCCATAATAAAGCCCCGAGAAAACGAAGCCTTCAAAGAAAATAAGGATCCATGAAGGGTGGCGTGTTCATCATGTTAGTTCTAACCTAAGGATACAATCGCAAGAGCACCATACAGATGTATCAAAAGAGACACCAAAAGTGAAGTCAATTCAGGAGGAAGGAGGAGAGTCCATCGTCTGCACTGGCGGAGCCGTGACCACGGCTAATGTAAGATCAGGAGGGTTTGCATCACCAGATCGCTCACGGATTTCCCTATATTCTTGACAAATTGCACAGAGATGGCAGAAAAAATGAGTGACAAAGTCCCCACAAGGTGCTTCCTGCATGAGATGAATGATTGATCAAACGGGCCATTTGATAGCTAAAAGCACAAAACTACTTATTTGTTCAAAGGAATCTTGAAACTGTTCTAGAAGTTTCAGGGTCAATCTAGACAGGCTTTTACTCTTTATTTTTTGTCTAATCAAAATCTTGCGGTTCACATGGATTGACCTTTTTATTTTTTAAATTCAAAATACTTACAATTTTCGCAAAATGTAATGTTAACACTAAGATCCATATATGTAACTTTTTGCATAATTTTTGAAATTTGAACAACATTTTCAATGTTAATAGGAAAGCAAGAAAATTATGAAAAGGGATTCAAGTTCCGACTCTTGCAACTCCTGGCTCAAACCCACCCACCTATTAGAGAAGAGGCCTGGAACTGCTAGAAGTTGAAGGCAGGAAAGGGATAACGGATACAGGCACGGAAGGGCTGGCTTTAACTGAAGGAGAGTTATGAAGGACTAACTCGAACAAGCTCAATTAACCACGAACAGCTTAAACAAAACCTAGAACACGGAACAATATGATCCGAAAAAAGATGGAACGAAAATACAATACAAGTGGGACAGAAATGACAGGGTTCGTAGGTAATGAGACAAGGATTGGACTGAAACTATATTGAGTTTGGCTAGTTTGCCAAGAGACATTTAGAGAAAGAGACTACAGCAAATTCTGATAGATGCTCCTATTCCATGCATCTTTCCATCTAGTCCCTGCCAGTGAGTTCCAAATAGAAGGGACAAAAGTTTGTCGAGTTGGAACCATGTAATGAAGATAGGGACTAATTTAGAGGAACACAAACAGTTACATCGACATAACCTTTTTGTAGTATGGAAGGTAGTGCAGCCCCAACTGAGCAAAAGTTTTCAAGTGATTTATAAAGCTCTCGGTGATATGATTCCAATAGCCAATTTTTCATCCATGAAGGTTCAAAACTTCTATTCTATGAAGGGAGATCTAGTCGCAGAAACACAGATCGAGAATGAAAATGTAAAAAAGCATGAAAAGAAGGGACAACATGTCAGTTGCTGATCAGCCTGCGCTATGAATATTAGCTAGCTCATTCCGGGTTTTCAGATAGCCTAGACAGGTAGGATTAAAAACATTACAAGTTATGAGATTGCTTGTGCACAGTGATCGAGTCTATGAAGGGAGACTAGTTGCAAAAACAGAGACTGAGAACAAAGATGAAAAAAAAAAAGGCATGAAAAGAAGGGAAGTCATGTCAGCTGCTGATCAGCCTGCGCTATCAACATTGGCTAGCTCATTCCTGGTTTTCAGATAGCCTAGATAGGTAGGATTGCAAACATTATTGAATTATGAGATTGCTTGCGTACAGTGATTCATAATAGCCTAAAGGATGGGAACCCGGTCAAAACAATCAAATTAATGAAAATTCATCAGCTGCGCCAAAAAAAGGTTTTGAAGACTTTTTCATTGACTAGCAGACAATGATAGTCACATAAACATAAGTAAGTACACCTTCTACAATAGGAATTTCCGCACATGCAAACAACATGAATAAAACCAAGTGATATAATAGTAGTGCATGTAAAGCGCAATTCCTTCAGGATACTAACCACACTCGATATTGATGTTGACTCAAACTTTTTATGGCAATTGTTTCTAACGATCAGGAACTACTAATTCTAAAACCTGCAACTAACCAGTATCACGTTCTAGTGCAGGGATAGATGAGATTTAATCTAGTATCTAGCTGCCTAAAGATTTTGATCCAAAAAAGAAATTTTCAAATGAGAAAAACTACGATCTGTAGAATCTTATATTCAAGCTACAGAATCTGTACGGCATGGGGCAACAGTGTACACACCTCTCAATTCAAATAAATGATGAGGCCCCATACTCTAGAATTTATCCCTTTCAAATGGCTATTATGCGCAATTTGGCCAGAGACATGGACTTGTAGCTGAGGCATATCGACCAGTACTTAAGAGCTTCCTCAAAGTTACATTTATTTGTATAGCCCAAGCATACAGTGCATTTGTCCCACTGGAAGGATAGCCATGTGCATGTATAACCATAAGCATCGACTAGTTAGGAATACATGTATTCTTCATATCATCAACCGTACTGATACAGTAATAACAGATCAGCTAAGTTAATAGGAGCCATATATAAGAATCACGATAGAGATCATCAAAACAGGAGGATGCTAGCAGGAAACTGTAGCTGTTATTATTATTCTTGACAAAATAATTAAATCATACCTCCAAACTGTACTTTGATCTTAGAGCCCTTCGATAGCCACAAGCATAACATGCGACGAAGCATCCAGGTAGCCCCAATAAGATGCCATCAGTCAACAAACAACATAAGGTGTTGACAAGAGCCCACAGCAAGAAATGGGTTGTGCATGAACCCATAAAAGTTCCAGAACCAAGGTACTCTGCGTTCTTTCCAAACAGATAGCAAGGACAGAAAAGACCTACACAACCTATACAACAATACCAAGCGATTATATTTATTGCCAAGCTAATGAAAGGGGAGCCAGACAGGAAAACAGTAATTTCTATGAACAACGCACTTAGTTTTAGGGGCAAACTATCGAAAACTAGAAAAGTATTATTAGTACAATTTTAATCAAAATTATTCCACCAATATCAAACAATTTGTAGTTTAATTGGACCTTTCATATAAAGAGCACTATAACTCTCAGAGGCTTAATATAAGATATCCAGGCCACTGACTGGAATCGAATATATTAACTTGCAAGGACTTCAAATTTCTGACACAGTATACGGTTTCTGAGATTACTTGAATCTATGTTTACGAGCTCACATACATGTTTTTCGTAGGAGTGATAAGAAGGGCAAAGACATTACAAACAGACCTTTTACCATGTTAACCAGAGTACAAACCCAAGATTTTGGATAATCAAATTCTACAGACACTAACTGAAATCGAATGCAGGAATGCAAAATGAACTTCTTGTAGCACTAAATGACTGCAAAGGCAGAATAAAAAGGCAACAGATAATTTTGTCCCTGAACAAGAGAATAGAATGCTACTTGCAACCATATAAAGTTTGCATAAACAAAGGAGAAACTTTTAATCATATAACAATTATTGAACTAACAAGACAAGAGAAAAGTAATATCTATAAGAATTTGCCTCTCTGCGCACAAATAGAATTTCACTAGATTATGGATACACAAAACAGCATACATATGATCATGCTCGAGTAATCGCCATTCGTGTCTCCAAATATTATTCCGGCGATCACATTTTCAATTTAACTTACAGCAAAACATGCCAGCACAACTTTCATGCTCATTGAAGTAATACCAATGTTACTCAGCTGGTAGTCTTGTTAGCAAAACTGAGGTGTTATGCAAATATGACTGAAGACCTCTGACACCAACTAGCCAAAAAACTAGTCCTCTTAAAGCCATTTATACTGAATCCAGTTAGAAGCACACCAAGCATTTTGTCTTTTCCATATATTTCAAAGTCTTGAGCAACCTCATATAATCATACTTCTATAGAAAACATAATCGAATCTTCTTGACTCAAGATGCACCTTCATAACTTTTCCTCCAGATAAATCAAGGTCTCAGGACAGAAAGTAGCATACAGCTCTGCATGTCATCGAAGCAAGCACAGATTCCAGAAGACCAGTGTGTTGGCCCAGCACTTCTGGGCTGACGAATAGCTGGGTCACCACTGCTCGGAAGAGTCTCTACTTCTGGTTCAGACTGATCTAATGGAATATAAGGAGGCGGCATGTAACTGCTTTGGCTTTTCATTCTCTCTTCTGCTTGACACCTACAGGTAAACTAGTAAAAAGAATCAATTAACATGAGAACACAAACCGTTCATGCAATAACACGAAGCAAGAGAACCAAGAGCTAAGTATCAATTTGGTAAACATGAATTTAGAAGACAGTGGTAGACAGAATCAGAATAAAAAATTATAGAATGAAACATCCAGAGGAAAGAACGACGATACATGTTCGATATAACAAATTCAATCACTAGGAAAGAGGGAATCCTCAAGAAATCAGACACACGCTGGAGCTTAGCCATAAAACACTCCATCTCCACAGGAAAAGTCACATTTCGTGACTTCAAATAGACACGAAAGCAACTCGACAAGTTCAAACTCTATCACAGGCTTCCCTGACCCCAAAATTTCATACGGAAATAGAATAGAAAGATTCTCCCAGAAAAGTTGTTGGGTTGCTGAGTTTACACTTAATAAGCTAATAAAACACCCTTCCTCCATAAAGTACATGGGAGCATATAACATCCTAAATTCCAGAAATAGGCTGATCTATCCCTCTATGCTCCTACATTGTACTTACAGGAGCATATACTGTCACATATATACTTGATCTCTAACATCCCAAATAAGTGCATGGGTTGCTGAGTTTACACTTAATAAGTTTCTAAAGCACTTTTTCATGCATCCAGTACAATACAGGTGAGCATAAACTATGTATACAGTTATACACTAGTTGTTTAACATCCTAAAATCCAGTAAGAAGATGATCTATCCCCCAGTCAGCAAATGCACAATCTGCCCACATAAAGGAGAACAAAGAATTGTCCAGACACTCTATTTCACATCTTAGGACGCAACTGCCCCGCTCATGTATGTCTATTCATCGTTGTCTAGCTATACATCACCAAATTTAAGGCCTTCCATGGAGGAAGATCTCTTCCAGCAACATGAAATCACCCCATTACAATTATATGCAGGTTTTTGCTTTTCTGTTTCCTCTCTTAGGTCAAACAGAGATCTAGCGTCAACAGATCAAAGTCGCGGAAATCAATAATCGGAAAATCTAGGAGAGAGAGCTCCCCAAGTGATCGTTAGCTGTAAATTTCTCTTGAGAATTCATGAACAATTTCGCGACAACACAATCAAACCACAAACGCAAGAACGATCCGAGACGTAAACCATCCAGGGGACATCACGCGCTTAAACAATGACAACGACAATGACAAGAACAAACAAACAAATTAACAGAAGCGAGTAAAAACCCATACCTCCTGTTGCTGAAATCGCAGCTCTGCCCTTCTCCGCGGTGATCAGAAGAGGAACCAGAAGAAGAACGAGGCAACAAGTGAAATTGACAACTGAAAATGAAAATGGCGAAGGCAAAACCAGTAGATAAGCACGAGAGATCCGAGACCCGAAAAAGAGGGCTCAACGTTCGGAATCCGGAAAGAGTTTGGGCCTGGGCCTGGGCCCGAGTCCAGAGTAAATTATACTTACTTATATTTGGGACAAAAAAAATATCTAATAGACTTGTCATTTTCATCGCTTGAAATAATTAATCAATAAAAAATATTTTATGTATAAATATTTCATGAATGATAAAAATAATATTCGTTCATTCATTTTAGCGAACATTAAAAGTGATCATCTTTTAATAAAGCCTTGTTAAATGAAGAGTTTTTAGCACAACCGTTGGTTGAAAAGTGCAAAATAAGAAACAATATTTCCCCTCTTGTTAAGTGTCTAATAAGAGTGTAAAAAAAAAATAATGGATTGAGATCCATCCTCTCAAGTATTTGACTCAATTGCGATAAATGTCCGGCTAATCTGAAATTTTCAAAGGATCGCGGACAGTGAGGAGCAATTACGGTTCGATAAATGTCTTCACTTGCGAACTCATTTTTATCACTTTTCCTATGGATTTGAGTGGTTTGGTTTTAAATTGGTTTCGAGCATTTCGGGTGGATGCAAGAATTTAGATTTCGGTACGGGCATTTTCGGAAAAGGAAATTGTATTTTTCTTAAACATGGATCCGAGGATAATCAATGTGAAGGTCCAAATGGTCTCAAAGGTAGAAACTCACGCATTCATTTCCGGTACTTTTAAAAGTATAGACATGGAAGCAGTAATTGGGTGAAAGGTGAGCTACATTTTTTTCTATTTTCCCCTAAATTTTAACACTCGAAAGGCACCTCCAAGTACATCGCTGTTGTAGGGCTCGATTAGGGGAAGAATCCCATGTTCTCTCTACACACGTGTGTGTACCGCTTTTTTTTTGCGGTGAGGCTATTCTTATGAGCAGTGAAAAAGCACATAAAATTACTTGGACATAGCACTTTGAATTGGACCAATTCAATTCTAAACCTCTTTGCATTGGAATCGATAGAGCTCATCCGGCTAATTTTAATCGAAAATTGTTGACGTAAATATCGACCGTATTACGTTGGACGGTTAGCGCTTACGTAGACGTAATACGTTGAATTTATATATATAAAATATATATATATATATATATATATATAAAATTTTTTTTTTGGGTTGTTTTGGCTGTATTTTCTATTGTTTGTTTTCTGAGGGCAAGCAAGGGTCATCGGCCACTAGCACGAGGGTGTCACGCGGCCCCTCGCTCGATCTAGGTGAGGCCGCAATGCCCAAATCGTGCGGCCCCAAATCGGGCAAGGGCTTGCGGCCCTTGTTAGCCCTCAACTATAAGGGGAAAACAAGGTCATAAAAGAAAGGAAAAAACTATTAAAAAATTCAAAAAATTATTAAAAAATGTCCACGTTAGCATCGGTTGTGCCACTTAGGATGATCGGCGTCCACATCACGATTTTCAATCAAAATTCATCGGATAGACCCAATTGGTACAAAATGTAAAAAAGATGTAGGACTGAATTGATCCAATTAAAAAGTTTATGATTGAATTGATACCAATGTAATCGGATTATGACTTTTTTTGATATTTTTCCCAAATTATCAATGTACGAAAGGAGAGGGTATCAAATCCACACCACAATGCAACTTACAGGAAGATCAAATTTGGAGAGATGTGCTTCAGCTTATGAGAGCAAGCGATCACTTATGAAAGGGCTACACTTGACAAAGGGCATATGCCAAAGAGATGGTCTCGACGACAGCTATATTCGCTTTGTGTTGTGAGAAGCCACTACATCAACATGTGCTTGACAAGAATTATGTGCACGGGTTGCTTTCTATCCATTTATTCTATTCCTCTATTGAAAGAAGCCCCTACCATCAAATTGGACGACCAGCACGGAAAGTAATGGGAATAAGGAACATAGATAGTTGGAATGAAGTCCATAAGCATAGAAAAATGTACCCATTTACTTGTTAAAAAAAAATATCCAAATTAAATAAAATGTCTCTTTCCACCTCCGAGAAATAGACCATCGGGCGCGCATGACAATACTTTTGAAGTAAAATTTCTACTTGTAGAAGTCTTCTTGAGCATAAATTCATTTGATAACGCAATTTCTGCAATAGAAATTCGTTTGCTTATGCAACTTTATTTTTCCACTTCCGGAGCTTTTTTTTTTTTTTTTGCTCTACAAATAGTTTTAGAACCACTTAAGAAAGTAAAAAAAATTACTTCTCAGTAGAAGTAGAAAAATTAACTTCCGGCCAAAAGTTAATTTTTAAAGCGAAATGTTGCTATGCACGCCCTAAGACTATTGGTGAAACACATTACATATGATAGTTACTAGTGACGAAACGGGAGCAATGCTAGATATATTTAAATTAATCTACTTAGAATTGATACCCTAAAATGACATAGCAGATCTGTAAGGGGGA
Organism: Rhodamnia rubescens; assembly: GCA_021437795.1. Lineage (NCBI taxonomy): Eukaryota > Viridiplantae > Streptophyta > Magnoliopsida > Myrtales > Myrtaceae > Rhodamnia > Rhodamnia rubescens. The sequence goes on from JAILYA010000008.1 coordinate 1,751,945, forward strand.
AAACTGTCCAAAAAATTATAAACCTATTGCATTTTTGCTAATTTAGTTCTAAATCTTTTAGTTTTGCCAAATGAGTCCTGAACCTTTTCACAATTTGCCAATTGAGTTTATTCGGCCAATTTTATTTGGAAGTTCTTGATGTGGATGTTGGTATCCTACGCAAGCACCGCCAATATTGACATGAACAATTTCTAATAACATTTCTATAATATTTCTAAAATTTTATTTTTATCTTGTTGATTTTGTTTTTTATATTTTTTTTCTTTGCTTTTTTCAGGCCGGCGAGCATCACCGGCGACCCTTGCCGGCCGTGAAACCTCACCCATCGACAACTATTCTAAAAGCCTAAGCTCTTATATGAAGACGTGATTCAATGTTTAATTATTCTAACACTGTGGATGCATTATATAGCAATGAAGGATCTCCTTTTCCTTACTGATGACCAAACAAAGAAAGATCTGCGCAATCCCGTGCTTCCCCAATCTCGTCGTGACTCGTAACAACCCGGCGGAGAGGATACGAACTCAGACGAGCTGGACGTAGAATCGAAGTACCGCACCACCATTAACGGTCGTCAATCGGAGCGAGGAACAAGTCTCAATAACGTAAAACGAGGTTCGCTTGGCCCTAGGACACCGTGTATGAGCCATCGCAAGCTAATTCCCTCTTGCGTGCAAGCCTACAGAAACCCTAGGAACACACCAACAAGCTGTAAAACCACGTACCGTTTGATCCCACAATTCCACAGTCGACAAAGTCATCGTTCTCTTAACATTAAACAATGCTTAACGTCTGCTGCTGTTTTTTCCCCCTTCTTATTCTGTGTGTTTTTTCCGGTGAATAAGGCCACCATCTTCCTTTCTAAGGAACTTAACTTTTTCCATTATTCTCTGTGTACATGATCTCGACCGAGCAGGACACAGATTCCGGCATATAATCCACAAGCACAACGGCGACGAGTTCACATTGGTCATTCCATGTTCTATCACATTCTCTCAGACAATATTCCGCAGCATGAATCTCTCGATCTCCAACTGGAAATTCCAACCGTGCGGAAAGTGTTGTTGAATTGGGTCAGATGCGTTTCGAGCCAGCGAGTTGGATTAAGTACGTCCTGTCATCATCTTGAAGAAGGGAACACGCGAGCTCCATCTCCAGACCAGACCACTCCTCCCATCTTCATCTTCATCTTCTTGAAAGCGAGAGAGGGAAAACAGAAAGAGGAGAGCCAAATCCCACAGTGAACGGCGCATTTGAGGGGGCAACCATCGTCCTCAGTTCTGGCAAGGGAAGAACATTTCGGGTCGGACTCATGCTTGGTTGGGGCTCCAGTAAGAAAGAGATATCAAATGCCTTGTCCGTAAGTGCTCTCTCTTTGATCTTGATTGACTCATTGGAACTGCCTGCGATCATCATGGTCGTCACTGTTGGGGTTTTACAGATTGTGGAACTTCTGGTGCACATGGACTGCGAAGGTTGCGAGAAGAGGGTGCGAAGGGCGGTATCGAAAATAGACGGCAAGATTCCGCTCTTTAAAAAACCATCTAAAACACCGTGTTATGATGCATCTAAAATATGATTGTTCGTATTGCTTGAAATAATCAGTTAATGAAAATATTTTCATTATCAATCACAATTTATGTCTAAACATTTTGGACAACGAAAATATTTCTCCGCTCATTCATTTTCGTGAGTGACACCATTTGATATTTTTAAGAACAATATTTCTCAAAACGTTTATTTTTCGCGAAACAAACGGAGCCTAAATGATAAGTTTTCATCGTCTTCGTCACTTTGCATGATTTTTCGTGCATATATAGCAGGGCTAGGGTTTGTGCACAATCAAATTACTACCATCCAACCATGCATGCATTCTATATAAGGATATTTACTGCGTATACACATTTTTGTGCATTTGTCACAAGCACGCAAGCTCCCAAATTGATTGCTGCCTAATTTCAAAATGAACTTAATTCTACCTAGTTCGAAGGATGTAATCGATTGGATTTGCTTTCCCGAAGTTATGCACTAATCTAAAATTTAAGCTGATTAGGGTATTCCATGAGTCTCAAGGGAATCACATCAATTGCGCCTGCGCTCCTTGATCATAAAGGAATAAACGATAGAACTTGATCCGATCCAGAGCGTCTATAGTTTAGTAAGTCGTTTCCTTAGACAATTTACGGTTCTCTTGATCATCCTGATGATATTCCCCTTATCAAAAGAATTCCCACAATTTTAGGACAATTACCTATTCACGAGGTAATCCACATCATTGATTAATTTACACTAATAATTATGTAGATTTCCTCGACATAAAAAGGATAAAGGGTTATGTTAATAAGTGCTCCCGGGACATTAGTTAAGTCGAGTAAACGTGAAAATAATATTTTTCTCGACAATCCGAAAATGAAAAAAAAAACTACATATTTTAATAAAGTCACTTACTTCAAATAATATATTCTGAATCTTTATACTTAATTGATTAAGACTTATTAAGTTATGGTACGCATATACAAGTAACTCTGTCTCTTTCTCTCTGCATGTGCGATTGCCCTCAATGTAGGAGTGGACAGTGTGGAGGTGGACATGGACTCGCAGAAGGTGACGGTGACCGGGTACGTCGACCAGAGGAAGGTGTTGAAGGCGGTGAGGAGGACGGGGCGGAAGGCCGAGTTCTGGCCCTACCCGTACGACAGCGAGTACTACCCCTACGCCGCCCAGTACCTCGACGAGTCCACCTTCTCCTCCACCTACAACTACTACCGCCACGGCTTCAACGAGAGCATCCACGGCTACTTCCCCAGCCAGGCCTACTCCACCGTTGACGACGACACCGTCTTCATGTTCAGCGACGACAACGTCCACGCGTGCGCCATCATGTGAGGCAATCGCCTGATATCAAGAAGATGGGGTGGCACCGAGACGTGATAGAATTGGATAGGATAAAATATGTGAACACGGGATTTTGTACGGCGGGACATATTGACCTTGGTGAAAAGTGCAATACACTTTACTACTCTACTACTTTAATAAGATAAGGGCACATGTTCTATGCATGTTGATGGTTGGTATTTGTTGATGTCTTGATTCTTGGAGGGTTGCACCCTATTAGTTGCATAAAGCAAAACCACGAGATACGTTCGATATTGGAAGCATCACTTGCAAAAAAAAAAAAAAGGGCATTGTAGTCCCTCCAACTATCATGAATAATTCTTATATTTGATTTTTTTTCTCATGGTATTTATATCCAAACTCGAATTGACTAATCTCTACTGATGTTCATATCAAGAAAAATGAAGTATTGTATAGTCGCCGACTATAACCCTTGGCCTTCCAAGCTAACAATGCGCATGCGTAAACGAGGTGCTCTACCTAACCGAGCTATAGCCCTTGCACAATGTAGTTGTACGCTATGTAACACAAGTATTTCCATCTTGTCATGAGAGACTTCATGATTCTTGAGATTGCAAGATATTAAGAGAATGAATCAGACGGAATGCATCGGAGAGGATGCCTAGCTCGCCCGAGGGTGTCACGCGGATTGATGGCCGGAGTACCTCTCGTCCCTTGACTATGTCGACGAGGGTCGATCCATGACCCTCGCCGACCCTAAGTTTAGAGGAAAAAAAAAAGTAAAGAAAAAAAAAGGAAAAAGAACATCTCAATTGAGGAATACTTCGTTTGTTGTAACACTCTCTACGAAAAAAAAAAAAAAGAGTTTCCTTTGCTAAGAACGGGAAGGAAGAAAGCGAAAAATTAAAAAATTAAAACAATATTAAAATATTATTGAAAATTGTTCACATCGGCGTCGGTCGCGCCACGTCAGCGATTTATAGCTAAAATTATCTGGATAGACTAAATTAGAACAAATACAGAAGATTTAGGACTAAATTGGCATAGCTGCAAGTAGTTTTTCCATAATTGATTGATCTCCACATGTTCATATCCAGAAAAAAAATGATATCATATTAGTCCACACGGTAGTTATAGGCTATGTAAGACGCGTATTTCGATCTTGGTTTCTCGTGCCACGGGAGACTTCGTGATTCGTAAGGTTGCAAGATGTTACGAGAAATGAATTAGACGAAATACGCCTAAGAGGATGCCCAACTACTGGGGCTTTTGCCCATCCCCCTATCTTTTAAATATTATATTAAATGCATGTCACGTGCCTATACTAACTCGGTAATTGCAAATTACCTTTAAACTTTTAAAACGGCTCTCTCTGTCTCTCTCTCTCTCGGCTCCTTTCGGGCATAGCCATCGATCTCCGCATTCGGTGCTCGTGTTAACAACCCACGCCACCCCCGCCGACTTTGAACTCTTTCCTCACAGGATCCGTCGAGCACGCACGAGCCCTCGGCGGATCGTTGTTGAAGATGGCGGCGGCGACGGACGTATGGCAATGACACAAAGGGAGCAAAGAGGAGGAAAGGATTGATCGGAGGTGATATACAGTTTTGGCTTTTGCATTAGGAGAAGGACAGATATATGGACTTATTTGGTTCAGTATTTGACCAAAAGACTTTGACAAAATGTAAATACTTTTAGGTTAAAGGCTTTTTTCAAGATGCAAGTAGTGTTTGGTAAAGTGCATTTTAAAAATACATTGAAAAATCACTTTGACGTAAATGTTGTTTGGTAAAAAATAAACTTTATAAAGTATTTTTATTTTTTGAAAAAAAGCGGCAATCGGCAGGTGGCGGCGATTGGTGGTGGGCGACAACGGGGGATGGCCGTGGTAGGTGGTGGCGGTGACGGGTGAAGGTGGTCGGTGAGCGGCGGCAAGGGACGGCATCTGCAGCGATCGGCGGCGGTGTTGGTGGACAACGACAAGCAGGTGGCGGCTAGTGGGTGGTGGCTGGTTGCGGTGAGCGGCGGTGGCGACGAAGGGTGGAGGCAAGTTAAGGTGACAAATTTAAAAGAAAAAAAAATTAGTTGTACTTTGAAATTTAAAGGACTTTAGAGATCATTTGAACCGCAATTGCATCTCTCAAAATGAGCCAAAAAATGAACTAAACACTATTTGCATTTGACCAAGAGACTTTAGAGCCATAATGTTCATTCCCAATACTGAATTAAACATGGCCATAGTGCAAATTAATTTGCCAATGGTATATGGTGCATAGTGTGCAATAATCGCTCATAAAACTTCCGTGGTCAATCTTTTTCATCTTTATAACATATACCTCTTTGAATTCGAGGTTGAAATCCACGAGGACAGATGGGTTAAAGTTCATTTGAAGGTGCGATTTCTCTAACACGACTCACACGTGTATATTAATCAAATTCGAGCCCATCAATATATTCGATTGGATACACATTCACCCAAAAGTTTAAATTATTGAGTTATGGGTCCACTTGGATATATTAACTGTTTGATACCATATCAATTCCCCAACGCGTGTTTTTCTCTAATATAACTCACATGTGTATCTAAATACGGCAAAATAATTTCAACTTATATATTCGAAAAATGCATGATTTAAAAAATTATTTTTCTAAAAATAATTAATTATATCGCTTATAAAGATAAATTAGTAAAAATAAGTTCATCATCCATGAAAATATTTAAATAAAGTTTCGTTAATTAGTTATTTCAAGAAAAAAATTTGCCTCCCACATTTTATTTTTCTCATTTGCCTCCAGCGACGTGAAGTAGGTGAGCCGGAGGCGTGGTAGGTAGATCAAGCGAATGGACGTCGGCGAGCTGATTAGTCACAATTTCATGTTTCGGCTCCCGAGATTCTCTCGAAATGGGGCTTCACGCGACGGCGATGGAGGCGATAACGGCGTACACGGGGCTCTCTCCGGCGGCATTCTTCACGATCCTCGCTCTGATGGTCGTGGTCTACAAAGCGGTGTGCGGCATGTTCGTTGACCCCGACGATCTCGACAAGAAGGCCGCCGTGAATGCCACGCCGCTCGTTCCCGCCGAGCCGGTCCAGCTTGGAGACGTGACGGAGGAGCAGCTGCGAGCTTACGACGGCTCCGATCCGAGCAAGCCGCTTCTCATGGCGATCAAGGGCCAGATCTACGATGTCTCTTGCTCTAGGTGAGCATTCGTTGCCTTGTTCCTTGTGTATGATGGTATTTGTGCGTGCTGATTGGGTATCTACTTGTTGGATTTTGGTTGAATTTGGTTTATGGGACAATTGAACCGCTGATACGGCTTTCTGATTGCCAATCGCATGTGTGTGTTGAATGCTCTCTTCGGTAGTAGATCACCAGTTAAGCTCTATGGATGCTTAATTACATGCGATGAAGTGATTGGTTTGTGATTGTGATAGCACTGAAACCTTAGCTAACACTCTGGAAACAAGTTCAGTCATGACGAGAATGGGATTTCACTAGTAGGTATTTGCGGTTGGACTTTGAAACCCTAAGGTTGTGGACGTGTTTTGGACGTTCAAGTGAGATTGAATTTCCTTCGTGTAGATGGTTTTGGAATCAATTATTCTCTACAGTAATTGAATTCCATAATTCAGTGTGGCTTGAATTTCATTTGTCTGTTTGATTTGGCATTTGAAAGCTTACTCTGTGTAATAAGCTCACTGAGAAGAATGCTGCTGAGTGGTGATAAATTTAAGGTCAAGTAAAAGCAGTGTTAAATTCCCAGCTGAACTGAAGTAGAGGGTTTAAGTTACTTGGATTTGGACTCCGCATTCACTGTCATAATACTGGAGAAACACTAAGACTAAGGCTGGAGGCTCCAACTCCCCCGTCCATAGCCAAGGATATGGAAATGAGACGGGACCCTATAGTTGTTGGCATGCGATCCATTGGGAGACTAAATGGTTATATTAGATGTTGCGCAACATGCAAGTGTTTGTTGAATTTATTCTCAGTGATAATTTGATTCTCTATCTCTCTCTCTCTCTCTGATAATTTGGTGCAGGATGTTTTATGGTCCAGGGGGACCATATGCCTTGTTTGCTGGAAGAGATGCGGGCAGGGCATTAGCATTAATGTCGTTTGATCCAAGAGATCTTACAGGGAACATTGAAGGGCTGAGTGATTCTGAGCTTGAAGTTTTGCAGGATTGGGAATACAAGTTCATGGAGAAGTATGTGAAAGTTGGGCAAATTGTTCCTGACGGAACAAGAACTGATGTCAGGGACAAAAGTCAGTGAGAGCTAAGGAAAAACAAAAGGATGGAAACCGGGAAGCAGAATAGAAAGCGAAGATGAGTTGATGTTGAGGTATTCCTTGATGAGCTTGAGCTGAATGTGCACTGTATGTAAATGTTGCCACAATAATGTAGCTTGAAAGTAATATATGTGAAGCAAGTCGTACTTCATATCAGTTGGACAAAATGCCGTTGATCTTCAATGAATCGTAGCCGCTTCTATTAGCTTTTCATGAAGGGCTAGATGAAAACTCGCTGCCGTGACTGTTTGGAGCATGTTCTTGGATTTTGCTTCTCTTGCTGATGAATGCCTGTTATCTAGCTCAACGACAGGCATAGCAGGAGGAGAATAAGAAAAACCAAGGGTGTCGTGCAAACTAAAGTTTGTCCAACCTAATGTTCCATCTCGGATGTTGGAGAAAACCAACCAAACTGGCGTCTCTTGTGTAATTCTCTTATTACATAATTCACATCTGTCGCCATTTTTTTGTGACGGCAAGTCGATCATTCAAGTTATAGTTATTTATGTCGATGGCGGTAGATGTGGGTTGCGTAATGAATAAGTGATGCGGGTCATGTAACAAGACGAAAAACTTTGGAGATTTGCCAGGTGGGAGAAAGCCGACCGCGTGATGTCAAATAACGGAGTGACGACAATATGAGGTTGGGGAAAGTCTACCGCGTTGTATTTATTATTGAATAAATGAGTGATGAAATGTGCAGGATGGAACTTTGATGAATCCCAAAGATATGTTTGGCCTCACACTAAAGTGTAAAATAATTCTTCTTCTTCTTTTTTTATGTTAAAGATTGATAATTTTTATCCTGTTTGAGCTCAAGATAAGTACTTCCATGTCTACTATTGAAATCGCTAACTCAATCATCAATGCCACTCCTCTCAACTTCCGTCGCTTGGTTCGCTATCCATTTATATATGTACGAGAACCGATACGAAAATAAGCGATAGGGCACAATACTAAATAGTAGAAGAGAATAAATCGAATGTCTGAATTACGTGGTTCGGTTGGCGTGCCCTCCTCCATGTGGAGAGCAACGTAAATTTTATTATAAATCAAGCGATACAATGAAAATTATAATTATGTGTTTTTTGAATCCGTAATCGCGTTTAAGAATAATTCTTGGAACATGTTTTACTTGGGGAGTACATGCAGTGTTTATCAAAAAATTCAAACCAAAATTTTCACTAGTAGTAAATGCTAAATGTTCAATGGCAATATATTGAGCTAATGTTTCTTTATAAATTTCATTACCGTAACGAAATAAAGGAGAGATGTTAGGATTGGTGTAACCGAAAATTTATTGTTGTTCTCGCTTGCAGTTGCATATTTTTGCGTCGATGCCAACGGTATGTTTCATAACCGTCTCCTTATTAAAATTGTATGATTTCGTACAATATTTACAAGTTTATCTTATATTTGTCTCCACCTACATGTACTTTGTCGAAGTGTTGCCATAAGTTGGAGATTTCTGACCGGCTGCCATTCCGCCTTTGCTATCGACGTTTCTTCGACACCTGGTAAGAGAATGAATACTTTCTTGCTTTGAAACGTACTCGACATTGGGAATATAGTTGATGTTATCATCGCCTCTACCCAACATGTAAACTCACGATGATCATATTGATCATGAGGTTAAGGATAATCGGATTCCCCCATACCCATTAGCATCGAGCTCTTTCCTCTATCACCATCTGCTTTCTACTTGTCATTTTTGTTAGAGAATTGAGCGGAAAGCCGATTCGATAAAATTGAGAGAATTAAGCCGACATTGAGAGACTTAGAGAGAATTGAGAAAATTTAGAAGAAATTGTAAGAAAAAATGAAAAGAGAAAAATTGTATTTATAGAGAGTTTAGGAAGAAAAAAAAAGGGGGAGGGGGTGTATTGCAACCCTAATCTTTTTTTTTTTTTTTTTTTGATTTGAAATCGTAACCGGCCCGTGAGAGGCCAAGCCGATTCTAGTTAGGAATTGGCGATCTCGACCAATGGACCAATTTTGGTTAGTCCTCGGGCCGATTCCGAGTTGATTTCGGTGCAGATCCGTGGCCATATCTATTTCTAGGAAGGGGTCGAGGTCAAAAAGGGCTAATGTAATTTAATGACTTCATGATCATGATCATCACGGGGACGCCTCCTTCCATCTCGTCCGTCCATCCCATTTTCGCGCTACGTGCGGGATTCCATGCGCCGCCGTTTGCCTGCCACCCGTCACCCGCCTCAACCGGCGGTCGGAGATCCGGAATCCATCTCTTTTCTCGTCCAATTACTCGTCCCTTCTTCCATCTCGTCTATTCTACGTCGATAGGTATAGAGAGCTAAAAAAAAAAAACAAATAAAAAATCCACACCCGATCCACGTAGGATCCATCAAGTATGGGCCTGCCACGTAGGTGACAAGGACACTTAGCGATGATATCAATTTAAGATTTTCTATGGATCGAAATGAAATGGGAATAAATGTCTATAAGCGATTCTAATTTTGAATTTTGCATTATATTTGTATTAACCCTTAATCAAATTAATTTTGTGAGAATCGCCATATATCACAAACGGAGATTTGAAGCTCTTATTTATTTTACGGATAACATGCAAATAAAATATTTTGAACTTGTTAATGGGTCGATTGTATTATTTATTAATGCTTACCTAACTCTTCGTCCCATTTACGTGTATCGAATAAGGTTTCATCCGATCATCGCTTAGATTAGGCCTTATCAAATCAATTTTGTGAGAATCGCCAAACATCACAAACGGGACACTGAAGTTCTTCCTTATTCCACAGGTGATGTGGAAATGAAATATTGGACTCGCTGATGCGTTAAATGTAAGCTTCATTAATGCTCGTCGAACTCCCCGCTCCATTTGCATGTATCGAATAAAGTTTCATATGATGATAGTGCGAGAGACGATCTCTTTGCAATTCTTTTATTTGTTGGCCTCGTTTATTTTACGAAAAATAAATAATTCAAAAAATATTTTAAAAAAAATAATTAGTTGTGTCACTTGAGACAGTTAATTTTTAAGAATATTGCGTTAGTGATATATTTATGTACTAATATTTTTGTGAAGGTTGAAGATGTCTTTTATTTATTTATTTATTTATTGCTAGCAGTATGAGTCATCATTTTCAGAAAATATTTTCGGAATTCCCATCCCGTTTTATGGCAAAGTCTAGTCCATGGCTAACAACGTCAATGGCTGGTTTTTTCTTCGGGTAGCGATCGCATGCGAATGGCTCCAAAACCGGAGGTAGCAGCAGATCAGCGGATCACGCCCGTTTCCTCACTCTCTCTCTCTCCCCTTCCTTCGTCTTCGATATACCCAGCAGGAGCAAGCGGAGCTCCCCACGAATAGCGGACGATTCATGGCATATTCGTGGCTCACATCAGCTCAAATCTGACGAGCGCCTTCCTCCTCCTCCCGTGCTCCGCCTTGTTCTTCACGCCATCTCTGTAAGACCTCGCGTGTCGTCCTCGCCCTTCTTCTTCTTTTCCGTCTCTTTTTTTCTCTGTCCCCGTTGGATTGCTTCTGTTGGGTATCGCCGTTCACGCGGCCTCATGTGCATTCGCACATTCGTGGGTATTTTGATATTCCGATCCGCTATTCATCTCCGCTGAGAAAACCGAAGGTGGGCCACTGTCCTCTTGCTTTTGAGCGACCTTGTTCGGGGTTTTCGGATTGTTCTGTTGAATGAAATCGTTGTTCTGGTGTATTAGAAGCTATCATTCAAAAGGACTCGGCTTCGTTCAGATTATTGACCAGTGGGGTCGTTCATCATAACCATCATCATCATCGTTGTCGTCGTCGTCGCTTGCTGACGGGTTGGCTTATCCTTGTGGTACTAAGCGATCTCCTTTAAGCACGTCCAATTACATGCGCGACATGTACAATTTTGGGTTTTCGATGGTTTGTTGATTGAACATCGATTGCATTTTTTGGTGATGTACTGAATATGTTTGCATATATATGTGATAAAACTCTGTTTTGTCAGCCGATAAGGAAATAGTGGTGTTTTATATCATTTTTATTTGTTGGATTGCTCGGTCTGTATGGCGAACTGTATCATCTCACCTTTTTGCCTGCTGGAGAAAGAAGTTTATGCAATTCTTTTGGGTGATGATTAGCCATTCTGTGATCGTGGTTGGGAAAGCTTAGTAACTTACTCTTTACTAGTAATGTCAAGCAATCAGAAATTGCAGTTCTGAAATTTAATTTCATTAGATGAAACCTTGAGCAATCTTGGTTTGCAGTCGAAAGAGAAATTAGCATGACCATCACCCATTGATGATCTAGGGGAAGCAACGAATTGCTGCTACATGTACCTTTTCAGATTGAGCTTTCATGTAGTGGCACCTCCGGCTATCTATTGGCAGTCACAAAATAGATGGAAGTGAGAGAGTTTGCCATGCTAGAGCAGGGGAGTGCATTTTTTTCTTTAAACGCAATACCAACGGAGATGTAGAATCTTGATATGGAGAGTAACCTGTCCTAATTGCAATTACCTATTTCTTCAGTCTCAAGCTAGAAGTCATATGCTCACTGAGAGTATCTAAGTTGGATACAAATAAAATCTTTCTTCAGGTGTCTACAACCATTTTCACAAGGAACCAATGCTTTTGGAGTTCACAGTATGTGCGAAAAGAAACTAGAAGTGCATGTCTCTCTTTTTCCCTTTCTTTTTTTCCTCATATTTTTTTAAGATTCAGAGCTTCTGGACCTTGTGCCTACCTGAACTCAAGGTCAGAAGAATACTAGTGAAATACTTGGGTAGGAATCCCGATCATCTACTCAACTAAGGTGCTTGTTCTCACTACCAAGTGGGGTAACGGCGGCTTATCATCCTTTCCTATTATTGGCATTTGCCTTGCCAAGAGCCTGGGCAACAAGGGAAACTTAAATAAAAAGCCAATACCCCCGCCGCTGTACTTCGTTCCTTACTGTATCCAGAAGGCAGACCCTATTTTGAAGCTTAGTTCCAGTCATAATTGAATCAAGCAAAGATTATTGTACTACCCCTGTTGATGTTCGCCATTGGAGGAATGCCGGCATCTCCTATCTTCCCTACTTCATATGATATTATATTCGAGAAATTTAAGATGGATGTTCTGCACAGATATTGATTGCTCAGGAAATACATGTTTGGCCTAAGAATAGAAGACAAATTTGCTAGAGGAATTCTACAGGCCAAATACGAGGCTTGTGCAGCTTTCAAGTGTTTATGATGATGTAGTTTTGCCTCAAATGGATAAAAATGAGAGTTTTGGCTATGGAAATATGTACTCGATCATTGGGTTATTGAAGGGGATTAAACTATGGCTGGGTCTGTGTGAACCTTGATCATGAACTTTGGCGGAAGTGCCCAATTCTGTTTCTATAGTTTTGATGCCAGCAATTTGACATATCACTTCTCCTACATCCTTTAAAACTGACATGAAGATATGTCTTTATTACTATTGTCCTTTTTAGACTAATTTTGAAGTGCCTTCATCAGTGGAGTAGATATGTCTCTTTGCTTGCCTCCCAAAGAAACTGACAGAAAAATCCATATCTAGAAGTCTTTAGTTATTTGTGGAAAATATGGTTTTTTATTTTACCTTCCTAGTGTATCTTAGACTTGGAGGCAACAGGTTGTTGAGTTGGAATTTTCAGGAATTTTCCATGTCAGCATATATCTGTGTAAACTGTACAAAACCAGTACTTTCTCAATAATTTCACTCACCTTATACTTTTAAACATGTATTCTCAACTGGGTTGCTTCTCTTCTGAAGCTGACAAACAATCTTTAAAATTTTCGGAGGTCTCGTGCTAACAAGTTCTTCTAGTTGGAGATCAAATGAATGTGTTGATCTGCATTTTCAATCTGAAGTATAAGGAATTGAATGCCTGAAGGTCTTGTATGTCTAATATAAGCATGTGCACATGTTTTCACCTTTTTAACTTGTTCTTCTTTCTCTTCTCCAATTTTTCTGATACTTTCTCTACTTCATGATGCAGTTTTTCTATTTTCTTCTAAGTTTCAGCCTGTGCCAGAATTTGAAGTATGTCTTTTAAAAAGTTACGGGCAAGTGGAGCAGAGAAAAGTCTGTCCTTCGAGGAGCAACAGACCAAGGTGCAGGGCTGAAACATCTTTATGTATATGCAGTGCATCTGTTAGATATTTACTATTCTTTACATGAAAGGCCTAATTCTCTTAAAAAGTGCAAAAACTTTAGCTTGGGTTCAAAATGCTGGCCCAAACTTTTCTTTGGCCTCATAAAAAAATAAAACTAACTTTAGCTCGGATTCCAATTCTAGCCGCACTTTTTTCTACCTTATGACAAAGCACAAACTTTTAGAGTACCCAAATATGGCCTCCATCAAGTTTCCGTCCAATGAGTCGCCGAGTACACGTCCAATCTTTAAAGGCGTCATTAGACGGAAACTTGACGGGGTTAAATTTGAGTACTGACCGAGAGTTGTTGTTTTTTATGAGAAAAAGAACTGTATGGGCCATGATTGAGATCCGAGCTAAGATCTCTAGTGGACCACTCAATAGGATTCGTACCCAGAAAGTTGGTGGTTTTTAAGGGAATTGGGCCCTATATGAAGTACAAAACTAGTGCTAATATTATTGATTGAACTTTTGTCTTTCTTGCTGAAATGCTCCGCTCCTGTGTATCCCATCTCTTGTTCTTACCACATTTCTGTATGTGACTTGTCTTTCCTCTAAAAAATAATTAAGCTATAGTCCCATCTGATCTGTGTGTGGCCTTGGTCATTGTTATACACCATCTGCTCAACCTAAAATAACTGCACTAGTGAAGACGCAAATTCTTTTCTGTCTGTGAGATATTGCTCAGTTTTATGTTCCTCTCTCCTGCGAGGAGTCATTTTATGTGTTCTTCGCATGTTTAAATAGATTCATGTATTGGACTCTGTGTTCTGCAAAATATGTTATGCTGCCAGGTTTTGATTTCCTTCCTAATTTGAATTGATTGATTGATATCGTATCTTTTAAAATCTATCTTGTCTTTCATTTATTTTAAAATTCTAAAAGATTTTGCATGTAGATAATCGTTGCATATTTAGATTAGATAGCATCTTAAATTAGAATCAAGTAGATAATTTGCATGTTTAAAATAATTCAGATTAGATTGCATTCTAGGATAGAGATTGCATGTTTAAATAGGTTTTTATGTTTCTTGCCGTGTTTTTTCCATCGCTCTGGCTGACAATTAATTGACTAGTGATGATTTTTCTATCAATATGTCTGACAATCTTTGCCAGCTTTTGAAAAGTGACTTCAAAGCATAGAGAAGCTCTTGCAATGACCATTTTCAAACTATCTACGTCCATAGCATGGTATTATCCCTTGGGAAGATACTGATATAATATGTGCCAAACAAGCATGAGCACTGTGCTCATTCGGAGTTGCTGATGCAATGCTGAAAACATCTGAACAGTGTAGCTACCTTTTCAAAACTTCTCTAGTTCCCAGTCCTACCCATTTTCCTAAAGCACTTCAGAGGATTCTTCTCAGTTCTTTGTGGTGTTTGAGAAGCTCTGCTATATTTTGACTTCTGTGATACTACTCTTTCATTTTCCTCTAGACTGGTAGATAGTAACTTCGCTTGGAAAACTAGATTCCTGCTAAAAGTATAAATGGGAAAAACAGTGAACCCATTATGTGGTTGACAAATGTTTAGGATTGTTAAAAGCTGACTCTTTATTTGAATAATTACTCGTCTCCTTTCCATCAGGTCAATGAAGTCAGAAAGATTTTGGGGCCTCTTGCTGATAAGCTTCCAACACTATGTTCAAATGCATCAATCATAAGGTACCTCAAAGCAAGAAACTGGAACACGAGGAAGGCGGCCAAGATGCTGAAAGAAACATTGAAATGGAGACTGGCTTACAAGCCAGAAAAAATTAGATGGGTAAATTCTCTATCTCTTAGTTACTACTATCCTGCATCTTGTTTGCATGTTTTAGTTCTCGGTGGTTCATGTCAAACACCATGCAAGTTGACCTAGAACAGCTATTAAGATAGCTGTTGAGATAACATTGTTAATGCTCTATGATCCTTTGGAAAACTTCGGTCGACTCTTTCTGACCGCCATGGGATGATGAACAATAAGCGACTTTCTTAGACCCTGATGTGATTGTCTTTCTATGGGTTTTCAGAGAGAGGACACATGATTGCAATGAGGTCAAACCAAACTGTTTATTTTGTGTTGAGATTGAACTGTAACTTTCATATTTCACCTGTAGTATTTATGTGCATCACTTCGTAATTCTCTTTAGAAATGCTTCACTTGGTTATTTCCACGAGCATCTTGGCTTTTGTTGACACGTGAGGAAGCTTCTGTGTTTGTGATGCTTCTAGGAAGACATCGCTCGTGAAGCTGAGACAGGTAAAATCTACAGGTCCAATTACTTCGACAAGAATGGAAGGACTGTTCTTGTCATGAGACCGGGTTTTCAGGTAATAACGTACATTTCAGAATAGGAATGCATGGTTGGCTTTTTCTCACTTCTTGTAATCTATAACATTCTCTGAGAAGTTGAAATTCTTTCTACGTGTTTTCTGGCACAGAATACAACCGCAACAGAGGGGCAGATTAAGTATTTGGTTTATTGTATGGAAAACGCAATTACGAATTTAAAGCCAGGTCAGGAGCAAATGGTGTGGCTAATTGATTTTCAAGGATGGAACATGTCAAGCATATCAGTGAAGGTGACTCGGGAGACGGCACATATATTGCAGGATTATTATCCTGAGAGACTGGGCATTGGAATCCTCTATAATCCACCCAAAATATTTGAGTCCTTTTGGAAGGTAATTGTGTTGTGTTCTTTTTCAGTTTTCTGTACCTCTCACTGACAATATCATGCGTTGAGCAGCTAAAACTATTGCTTGCTCTGAATGATCCATTTCTAGATTTCTCATATAGTAGAATTGGGAAGATCAAGTTTCTCTTTCCATATCCTGAGTTTCAAGTTTTAATCTGGAAATGTATCCACGTATAAATTCTACATGGATGGGAGTGACATACTGAGCGGTGTTTGTTTCTAGAGAAACGAAATGTTGCTATCTGAGTTAATTTGTGTGATTAATCGAACCATTAATACAGTGTTCAGTTTCGCTGATTGGTGCTTGAGAAGTAATTCTAGGCAAGTAGATGCCACTCTATCCATGAATGCTCATGAGTTTGATGAAAGGATGTCTATTTAGTGGAGTTGGAAGTGGAACAGTTGCTAAGAACTTAATCAGTGTGCCTACTCATACGTGTGTTGCAGTGATGGGGAGGTGCTTTAACCTAGTGACTGAGGATAAATAGTTTGTAGATACCAGTGTATTTTACAAGGACTCAGTGGTTTTGTTTATTTGATTGCTATTAAAATGATGATTGTCAAGTGACATGTCTAGTTTCTAAAAGACATGATAAATGCCTCAAACCGAATTTCCTTTACTTGTTAATTTACTAGTTCTTGTAAAGGACTGATTAAGTTGGGACTTCCAACTGTCTGCACTGATTCTTATGATAGATACAGTTGATCCTACCCAGGCACATCAGTTTTGTTGCTGCATTATTTTGAAGGAAAATCTTGTCTCACGGACGGCTTCTTAATAGAGTCCCACACAATAAAAGTTGAGAAACAAGAAAGCAAAATAAGGGACCTGGAATTTGCGTAATTTTCATTTTCTTGCTTTTGAGAACTTCTTTAATTGGGAGTTTTTGTCGCTTTTTCTGTTGGAATGATATTATATAGTTGTAGGAGGTTAGAAATCGTCAAATTGATGAAACTTTCCTGATAGCAGATGGTGAAACCATTCCTCGAGACCAAGACATTCAAGAAGGTCAAGTTTGTCTACTCAGATGATCCGCAAAGCCAAAAGATAATGGAAGAGCTATTTGATATGGATAAGCTGGAATCTGCATTTGGGGGCAAAAACCCTGCCGGTTTCAACTATGGGACCTATGCGCAACAGATGAGAGAGGAAGAAAAGGAAATGTCTGATTTGGTCTCTGATTCCGTCTCTGATTCTTCTCTACCAACCTTTTTATCCCCAGCTGAGTCTGAAATACACCAGGAAGACACATCCATTTCAGACCCTGATTCCGAGCTCTCTGAAGAAGGAGGCCATTCACCGAGTCATGAGATGGCTTCTCTAAATTTAGAGGACGGCGTGAACAAAGCAGCGGTCACGCCACCTGTTAGTAATGACCCGGGACATAGTCAATCAGAAGCAGCCAAAGAGGTATACCTGAAGGATCCAGCATGAGTATCTATGGTTGTTTTACTCATTTATTTTGTTGTCCTCTATCATCCCAAAGGCTATCGTGCATCATTGTACTACATCCACGTAGTCGCGGAAAGAAAACAGCATAGGTCTCGCAAGGGTGACGAACACCTCAATCGGTGGACAAATGGATAGTCATGTCCGACAGTAGAACCGAATTCTGAAAGACCTCATTTACATTTTTTTTTTTTTTTTGGCAAAGAAGACCTCATTTACATTTGTTGTCAGAAAAATCTATAACCTGTTCATTTTCCGAATTAGAAGATGCTGGGACTGTATTGTGCCACTCTCGCATTATCTCAGACACCCAGCCTGGTTTTGGAGAAGCATCATCAACCAATATGGCAGATGTTGAAGATTAGAAACCACCTCCTTGTGCCAAGCACGTCCCCTTTGCCTTGGCCTGGAAGTAACCACCCCAATATAACTAGCTATTTCTCTAAGGAGTGATGCTAACCATGTGATTCTGCTACGCCTGTTACTTAAAGATTGCAATACAAACAGTCGGATCGTTCATTGGTAAAATGTCTCCCATAAGGTGGTCACGGAAAGGAACCCAAATAGAAAAGTACAGCTTTGCTGAAGCTTATCGAGATCGGGGACCTCGACACTTCTAACCGGAAAATTTGATTGACTTGCTATACTTGTTCTGTTATAATTCCTTGTCGAACCTTGGAAAAGAATCTCGGAAATGTTTCGTCTACCTTCGCTCTGGAGTTGATTTGGCTCGTTTTTCTTTCTTTGAGTGTGCAAGTCATCTAATTTTGCGAGCCAACTTTTGCGTGTCTCAAAGCTCCCTTTCAGTCCCTTGTATATACTTTGTAGAGGACTTCAAAAGATCCGTGGATTTAACATAATCAGCAGTTGAGAATTCCCATTGCATTTCGATACTCCAAAAGGATTGATGTCGGCTTGAGGTCAATTTTCATTCGTCTTCAGCAAAAGAAACGTGATCTAGATCCATACTAGTGGCAAAGTAGCTGACAAAAATTGTAGCAACCCGATTGCTCGAATGCAGATCATGCTAGAACTTCAGAAAGGGAATAAAAGAAGTTCTTTTGAATCCTGAATAGCCATTTCTCTCTTCATTACACCACGGAGGACGACTTCAAGCATGATCCGAACTCTCGTCCGCAGGTCCATCTGATGGCTCCAAAAGCCACTGGTCGAGACGTTTCGATGCTTCATTGACCTACACGATGGTTCGTGCAGGTTTAGCCTTCGAAGTACTAAGAATCTTCGAGTGATTATCAGATGACTGCAAATGAAACAGGGGAATGAGATTGAAACGGTGATTTTTATCTTTTGGGTAAGTCTTGATAACTTCAGCTCTTGCCATTCTCTTTAACACATCACCTATTCTTCCCAGTTTGTTCTCCTCATGAGGAGCAAAAGCGCCAACGTCTGCGCTAACATTCTGCATTGCAATCCGACCCACATGCCCTAAAAAACAGATCAAAGGTTTCAGCCACCGGCAAATGCCTACTTTGTTTCTTCAAAAGGTTGGTCAGGTATGAACGTACTACCAATTTTTCAACTTATCTCATCATTCATGAGAAGCAAGCAAAGATAATGGTGATTTGAGCATGCATCGCAATGGGTAAGGTCGGCAAAAACGAGCAGTCATCTGAACATTCAATAAGTTTTGCTATGTTCCCTGTTACCTTAATTCCCAGATGAGCCACGTATCCAAGCAGTAATCAGTATCCAAGCAGTACTCCTATTGGCACTCCAACCAAATAATAGCAGCAGATGTTTATGATAGTAGCCACATGTTGTAAACCGGCACTGATGGCGACACCTGAAACCAAAAACCTCGTATGTCGGAACCAGCTTTGGAACAGAACAAACCGGAGATGTCTGTACATACCTATTAGTAACTGTTGTACACCATTGAGCAAGAATGAGAATGCAAGTAGAATGGAAAGGCCGGACATGGCTTCCGCAACTTCTTCATTACTCGAAACCAGATGCCCAATCTCGTGTCCAAAGGCTAGAAATAGTACCCAGAAGAACACTGCGATAGATAAAGAATAGGCAACGATGACTTTGACAGAAAGCACTGCACCTCCGGCATTTCCTCCACCAAGTTCATTCGATACATGCACACTGTACACGCAGCAAGATGAACATAATAGACAAACCCTTAATTTGCAATTGCAAGTGCAATAGATCTACTAAGATCAGAAAACTCGTACCATGCTGCGGTGAAGAAGCCAGGACACATCATATATTCCCAAGTATTGATGCTGATGCAGCGGTTAGAAATTTTTTTTTGCTGTCACATGAGGCTACAGGGAATGAGAATTCTTGGTAACCCAGAGAGGTGCTTACCAGTGGGAGAATGCAGATATAGCAACAGTTGCATCAGGCATATATCCGGCTAAAAAGACGAGAACGGCATTGTACCACAGCTCCAGGCTACCGACAAAAAGACATACGAAGAGTATCCATGTAAGGTATGACAAGTTTGTACTTCGTAAATGAATACCCAAGAACGAGCAAATTAGTCGACCAGAAGAGAGCAAATCGAGTTCCAGCAACTTTTTCAGTAAAGTCGAATGGGAAAAAAAAAAAAAAAGAGGTTCGTTATGGTTCCGTAGGCGATTCGAAGGACGCCCCGGATTTGACTGTAGAAAATGTCCTCGTTCCATTTTACTTGACTATAAGCAAGACTACTACGAATTAGCATTACCAAAGCATCACGCCAGAAGAAAGCGAACGCTTTATCATCGGTATGAGATCACCAAAGGCAGCTCTATCAAATCCTTTCCATGTCTGGGGCACCACCCTCCAAAGATGTAGGCGAATGCTCCGATTACCGCAGACCAACTCGAGATGTTCAATGCAATCATTGCACCACGAACCCCCAAATCGAGTACGCTGACCATGATCCAAGAAAGTAACAAATGAAGGAGAAGAGAGCCGGTACACAGCCAACTAACTGCCGAGTTTTTTTAGCTGTGATTGGAAGTGCATTTGGGCAGTATACAGGAAAACATAGTAGTAGACGTAAGGTATGAACCAGAGAGCAATTTGTCCAACCGCAGCCGTTACATCGTCGTCCTCGCCAAGCAACTGCAAGAGTGGAGCCGCCCACATAAACAAAGGAAGCAGCATTGTCGCCGTGACAAGATATACGATCCACGATCTTTGCAAGTAAATACGCAGCATGTGGTATTGACCTGCTCCAAATGCTTGCCCACATAATGTTTCAGTCGCACTCGACATTCCCCGCTTCGAAACAGCAAAAAGGGATGGGCAAGTAAGTCCATGAACATTATATACAGGTGCTTCCTTAGCCAGTCTCATCTAGACATAATTCCTTCGGCTGCACTTTCAAATTGGGCGGTTCTACGTGACGACATCATAGAGCATCACAGTATAAAGTTGATAGCTCACCGCGTACATTGGATTCTTCAACCCCTTTCTGGAGTGTGTAATTTGATGATGACAACTCCACATTAGACTACATTTGTTGCTCAATGTCAAAATAGGCACATAAAAGAAGTGAGATAGTGAGCTGAGCTTACCAGAATTCCTTTTGCAAACAATAAGAGAACAGGTTGTATCAATCCATAAGAAGCAAGATCTAGCTCGCTAATGTGTCCCATGTAAATCTGTGTCACAACTAGGATTCCGTACAAGGATGCCCTAGCCAGGACCGACAGAAGAATGATCATCCATACAAGCTTAGACTCCTTCCAGATTCTCCCCTTCAGGTCACTTGTTTCCAAAAGCTTTTGCTCCACTAGGATTACAGTATAAGATGAGTCAATAAAAAGTAGCAAAAGCAGTATCTGAATTCTGAAGCAAAAGTACATTTATTATGCAGGCTCGCTTTGTAACATCTTCCTGTTGAAAGGGACGAACGGTCACAAGATGAAACAATAGTGAATCTCGCTTAAAAAATGAATGTAAATTACTTAGGCCGGCCCGCTTAAGAAAGGATGTGCTTTTCACTGATTACTCTAAAATTATGCAGAGTGGAGTGAGGGAAGCTCTAGGCAACCTTACTACTGATACTAAACCAAATTGACAGGGCAGTTCCTTTTCATGACCATGAATTAGCATCTTCTATTCTGAGAAGGTAAAAAAAAAAATGAAGTGCAATTTAGAAATTGTACTCAACAATGACTTTAGAAAGGAACAATCATCTAGAAAGGTAGAAAGTTTATGACTATAAGCAGACATGCTCTACATCTTTCTTGATTTTCAGGGTTGTTTTAACATACATGCTTGATATACATTGGATGCACGTTTCTTAACAACTTACCAACTCAAGCTATTCGAGGAACTAAGGTTTGTCAAGAATAATCGCGGTATTTGATAGATGCAGGTGAAAAGTCCAAATCTTTACACTTCCTTAGCAATTGTCATTGTGTCTACTTTCCTCCGGTTATGGTTACAGCAACATCCTGACGAGCCGGATGATAAGAAACTCCCATGTCTGGTTGGATCTTGAACCGAACAGCTAATAAAGTACACAAGTACATTGAGGAAACTAAGCCAGGCAAGAAGAGGACAAGAAGGGAACGGAACTTACTCAAGATATTGAAATCCACAAAACTTCACAGTTCACACCAGTGGCAGTGGCCACTTAAGAGGAGCTAAAGACATGTTCTTTGTTTCCTATCCTCTTTTTCCTGCATCAAAGAGTGCTAGGACAAAGAAGGATGTATTTGAAGCCTGCCCGACCTTTCGAAGTACGTGTCTCTCATTAAAGCAAGCAAGCAAAGTGATAGGTGCAGAGTAATTTGCATGTACGTATGCAAGCTGAAAGTCAGCTTCTTTAGACTAGTACAAGCTAGCACAAGAGGGAATTGGAGTATAGGAAGCCAGTACGTGGTAGTTAGGTAGTAGCAGGAGGCAATTGGACCCATGAGAAAAAGCCGATGCAGGAGCAGCGAGGCGGAGATACACTCTTCCCTCTGAATTTGAAGAAGAAATTTCCTAATAAGATTTCAATTTGAAGACTTCAATAAAGGTGGTGATTAACCTTCCGGGCTACGAATGAACCCTAAAACCAAAACTATCTTATATTGACGGAACGAATGTCAATTCTGTGAGCTGGTGCTCCAGATAAAAGGTAAGGTTTACAACACGAATTTATGTTTTTCCCCATCCATAGAGTACTACTAGCGATGCAAGATCTCATTCATTTCATGTCAGACCAACTTTAGGGATGCTTTTCACTGTTTCGTTAGAAGAGTAATGTGCCTGGAGAAAGTAATTTTGAGCTGTCTATCCATGATAAATGCAACTGCCACCCGAAAGGATGCTATGGATACATCAACTGATTTCGCATCACTCTGTAAATTTTTCCCGACTTTAGTACATCGTGAACCCATTTTCATACCCGTAACATTGGTTTATCGACGTATTGTGGCAACTATACCGGCCACGGAGGGAGGATCGGCCCGATCCTTCTTTTTTTTTTTTTGAGTTCTTTTTCTCCGGTTCAGCTGAATATTCATAACTTCAAGCATTCAACAACTGGTCAAAGCTGAGAAACCATGAGTCAATAGCAAAAGGCCTAGGCCAATGACAAGGCATTTTGTTCCCAATAGCTGCTGTGGGTTACATGTACAGGCTTTGAATTCAAAAGAGTCTCTGTTACCATATGCTTAAAAACGAATGTCAAACAGACAATAGCCCTTCCAGTGTCAAATGATGCTCATACACGGGGAAATTTATGACATCCAAGGCTCGCCATTGTTCATGATTAACTTAATTATCCGAATTTACTTCCAATTTGGGTATACAAAATTTGGTTAATCGTGAAGCCAAATTCACCTGTTTTAAACAAAGAATAAATGTTTCAGATCCATGCCGCCACGACGATAGCCGAACAAAAACTTGCCATGCGGATTACTTGAAAGCGAACCTACCCAAAACCGGAATAAAAAGAAAAGCAAAAGGAAAGAAGATGCTTCTAAAGTGGTCGTTGGTCGGCCCTCTCTGCATCGTGTCACGGAGGATGATCTCAAGCATGACTAACACTCTCAGTAGGTTCCTCTGGTTCCAAAAGCCACTGCTCAAGACGTTTAGACGCCTTAATGACCTACATAACGGGAACAGACATGCTCTTCAGCCTTTAGAAATAAGAGTATCTCATGAAATGAAAATGAATATTTCAGCAGTTATCGATTGCATGAAATGAAAAACGAGCCAGTGATCATAGATGTTCTCAAGAAAATTTGAGCACTCCAGATGTTTTCACTGTTTCTAGCAGTAGTACCTGTTCTTCCCAGTTCGTTCGCCAAGTGAGGAACGAAAGCACCAGCGTCTGTGCTAGCACTCCACACAGCAATCCAACCCACAGGCCCTGCCCAAAAGGAGAAAGAAAACAATAAGTTGATGGATGTTCATATCTATCCGTCCATGACAAGTTCATTTATGCAAAGATTTGATCAGGAACCAATCTACTAGGATTCTATTCGGCTCACAAAAATTATCTAGAGAGAACTATATGTTGGAACTTTTGAATATGCATCCATAAATATGGTCATGTCCAAAGTCACCTTAATTTCCAGACCAGCCACATATCCAAGTAATACTCCGATCGGTATGCCAACCAAATAATAGCAGCAGACGTTTACGATCGCAACCACACTCTGTAAACCAGCACCGATGGCAACACCTGAAACCGAAAAAATCCGTAGGTTGGCTATGGAATAACATGAGTGTGCTTCCAATACACAAATAGACTGCCAGGAATATCCCAAAATGGTCGATGCGATGTCTAATCGACTGTACAGCATGCACTAGTATGAGCAGGGCAATTTGCAGCTACCTATCAGCACTGGCTGTACACTGTTGAGCAAGAAGGAGAACGCAAGTAGAATAGAAAGGCTGGACATAGCTTCTGCAACTTCTTCGTTACTTGTAAAAAGCTTTGAAATCTCGTCTCCGAAGGCTAAAAATAGCGCCCAGAACAATATTCCAATAGCTAAAGAATTGGAGACGATGACCTTGACAGAGAACATTGCTGCTTTGGCATTTCCTCTCCCTAGTTCATTGGACACACGCACGCTGTATGCACAGCAAGATGAGAAAAATTAGATGAACCTACTATAATGGTGATCCGTAAACATTACTAGTGTCTGAGAGTGAGGGAGAGACACAGGAAGAAGTTACAAGTACTTCAAAAACACATCCATTAAGGTCGGGGAATCATACCATGCCCCCGTAAGGAAGCCGAGGCAGATCATGAATTCCCATGAGTTGATGCTGATACTGCAGGATAAAAGTCGATTAATGTCACAGGCAGCCAGGGGAAATGAGAACACAAAATCCGAGGAGTTTCTTACCAGAGCGAGAATGCGGATATTGCCACGGTTGCATTTTGCATATATCCCGCCAACAAGACAAGGATAGCACTGTACCACAGCTCCAAGCTATCAAAGAAGAAACATACAAGTGAGCATGTCTTGCATCCTAGGCTGTATTATGAGAATGTTCAAGCAGATTGCAGAGAGTATTATTTCCAGAAGCAAGTCGGAAAGTAGAATGCCAAAAGAGTTGGGATCTCTGGATCAATCGGCATGCCAAAGAAGGACGCCATGGATTTAGTTCCATATTGTGCTCTGGCTTTCTTTAGATCTTTTCTTGTTGATGTCTTCAGTTTCCATTTTATCTCCATTTTTACTTAACATAAGGGAGCTTAGAAGATTCAGAATTACCAAAGCATCACGCCGGAAGAAATTGACAGCTTTATGACGGGAATGAGATCGGCAAAGGCGGCTTTGGTGAATCCTTTCCATGTCTGAGGACACCACCCACCAAAAATGTAGATGAATGCTCCAATTACCGTAGACCAACCAGATATGTTCAAGGCAATCATGGCACCGGGAACCCCCAACTCGAGCACGCTAACCATGATCCAGGAGAGTAACAAATGAAGGGCAAAAGAGCCGCAACACAGCCATCCAATTATGGAGTTTTTCAGCTGTGCTTGTAAGTACATTTGGGTGGTCAGTGAGAAAACGAAGTAGTAGAGGAAAGGGATGAACCAAAGAGAGATCTCTCCGGCCGCAACCGCCACGTCATCATCCTCACCAAGCAACCGGAAGAGCGGAGTCGCGAATATAAACGCAGGGAGGAGCATTGTCGCCGTCACAATATCGACGATCCACGATCTTTGCAAGTAAATGCCCAACATATGGTATTGGCCGGCTCCAAATGCTTGCCCACATAATGTCTCAGTTGCACTCGACATTCCGAGCTTCGAAAACAGCAAAAAATGGATTTGTAAGTAATGTCCATGCTAGAATGACTTCAAGATGAAACCAATAAGAGAAAGTAAGACAGGAATGTTCTATCAAAGCTTGTTGGAGTTAACTTTATCATGCTAATAAACCAGATATCGAGATTGGGTAGTAAACGATTCTGTTCATTGGCCTCACTCCCCTGTGATAAGCTGGTTATTGAAAACTTATGCAAAGCCGAGCGCCGAGCGCGTATTCGAGATTCTCTCTCTCCTCAACTGACAGGGTGCCTTTTCCTGATGACTAATTCTGTTTAGGCTACATTGATGGCTAGATGTTTAAACTAGCACAGGATTGAAGTGAGATGAGAGCTTACCAGAACCCCATTCACAAACAACAAGAGAACACTCTGTATCAATCCATAAGCAGCAAGATCTACTTCGCTAATGTGTCCAATGTATATCTGAGTCACCACTGGGATCCCGAACGCCGATACTCTAGCGAACACCGAGGGAAAAATGATTCTCCAAACGAGCTTGGTCTCGCTCCAAATTCTCCCCTTCAGATTGCTTGCTTCCGAAAGTTTCTGCTCCACATTGTCGTCCATGATGCTCTAGAGAAAAAGTGAAAGGAACTGAATCAAAGCTTAACATTTTGAGATGAGTAGAACTCCCTGCACATAGACCTGAAAAAAAGTAAACTACTAATGCCTGTCCCAATTGCAACCTCTAACTTCCTATACAAAAAATTAATGTTAGTTGATGCAGAAAACGCTCCATGTAATCCCTCAGTAGAAGGAAACTGGAATGTTCAAGCCTCATACAATCTAGACTCAAATGAGCAACAAGATACGTTAGAGAGAGAAGGGGCCAAGGGGTGGAGGAGATAGATTGATGAAT
Source organism: Rhodamnia rubescens (assembly GCA_021437795.1). Classification (NCBI taxonomy): domain Eukaryota; kingdom Viridiplantae; phylum Streptophyta; class Magnoliopsida; order Myrtales; family Myrtaceae; genus Rhodamnia; species Rhodamnia rubescens. The sequence continues at coordinate 1,778,489 of JAILYA010000008.1, forward strand.
CTCTGTTAACTCGTTGCTTTGACCAGAACCATCCACAAAAACATGAATGTGCTCTGCGCTGATTGCTTGTGCAGTTTGCAGAGTGCACTGAAACATGAAGAAAGACTAAGCCCGCAGAGTTGACTTAGGGGCTAAGGAACGAACTTGCACATGTGAATAATCCGCTCAGCACGGATTTGATTCCTCGCACCATCAAGTACAAAACAATCTGATGTGTGTGCCAACCATCCGAGACGCGAGAGCCCAAGTTTGGCCCTCGTACCTTACCCGTCCATGAGGTTATTCCATGGACCCGGATTTCTGTTGTCATCCGAAGAGAGAACACTGAACACTAGGCATCCCAGCTACAGAAACTGAACAAAGATAGCAAGGCAGCCCAATTAAACGACTATGCAGTAGCATCTACTAACCTTCAGAACAGGAAATGAAGTGGGATTGTCGCAAGTTGTACACCAAAAAAACGAAAAGCAATAGAATTTAGAGCAGCAAAATCATCTGAAGACAGTGTAAGGAGCTGAAAGAACTAAAGTCACAACCTACTGCTTCTCTACACAACTCACCAAAGGCAAGGAGCATTTGAATCTTAAACTGAACCAGATGGAGTTAAAAAAAACTCAGAAACTATGCAGTCAAGAGCAATAAGGAAAAGCCCACGAAGCTTACTCAAAGACTTTGAAGTTAATGAATTAGTCCACAAGTTCAAATCAGCTGCCACTCTAGAGGAGCTGGAAAAATACAAACAGAACAATACACTCGCTGCCCTTTTTTATATTGCCATTGAAGAAGAAAATCCTGCTTGGAAAGAGACAATAAACTCAGTTACATCGTTGTACATGTGAGCAAGAAAGAAAGTGGTAGGTAAACCATGGTCCTTCAAGCTAGCATGAGTCATCAGAGTTGCTCGAAAGAACAGTCCTCTGGCTGGCCTGCACGTCGTCGTCAAAAGCGTGCAGTGTACCAATAAATTCTCACGTCTCATAAATTTCGTGGTGAGGAACAGCTCGATGTCGTCGTTCTCTCTCCAATGTTACGTGGGAAAGAATCTCTCGTCTTCTCAGTTCTAATCCAATACACGTGATTGCATGATGCCACTAAAATATGAAGTTGGACTATACCGTGATGTGATAAGTTGCTATCGAGTATGCACCTCTATTAATTTCCCCTACTTAATCGAATTTGGTTTCGTCTATTCATTCATCTTTGTGTCCACACGCGTCGGGCGTCGCTTCGTCCACAGAGGCGGCTGGCAAGTGGGCCTCGAAAGCATACAAGCACATCTTGACGAGACAGTGCGACCATACCGAGAGCAAAAGTAGACGTCCAAGACATCGAAAAACGGCTAATAGTCATCCATTGCAATTTACTTTTACGGGTATAATTTTCTGTTGGGTACCCTCCGTTCTAACAGAGGAAGACTGTGGAACTGGAGGTTGAAGGTAGTTGGTGGGGTGGTTTGTGGCAACTTTGCTGGCCACGGAGGCTCTTCTTCTTCTCCTCTCCTCTCTCGTGAACAGATTATGCCGCAACTACCGGTCAGAGCAGAGGCTCACAGCTGTGAAACAACTCGCGAAACATCATCGCCTGATCAGAGCAGAAGCAGAATGCATAGGTCCACGGAGGGACAGCTCTACGTCCCTCGTACGCATATTATTCATCGGACAACAGCTGAAATTTCACTTGAGCACGGGTTTGTCTGTCGACCCACAATTAAATTTATTAAATGTGTTACAGTTGGATACAATAAATTCCTAATAATTAGGAAATATGCACCTGTATTGCCCATCCCTGATCCTGTCTTCCCCCGCGCCCCCTTTCCCGGTTTTTGTTTTTTTAAAAAAGTCATCGGTATCTAAATTTTCGCCTGCCCGAAAACCTCGGATAGCCCCGTGAACATCTCTTCAGAGATGTCCGATGAGGTCGGAAATAGCCATGTGAGGAATATCCTTGAAGATGGTTGTGGGATTTTTTACAAGAGCATTGATGGAGAGGCTTGCAATTGTTCATTCAAAGTGAGAAGCATGTTTACCTCAGACCCCAGTAACGTCATAGCATAGAGGCTTGTTCTAAGAATCAGATGGTGGGATAAGACTACCCCTCTCCTGTTCCTTTATCTTCGACGTTTCTTCATCCTTCTATTTCTTCTGAAAAGCTGCCATGACCGAGCTTTGTAGTAGAGCCCGCACGGCAACTGCCGCTAAATGCTGAGCTCTGCTACGAACCTCCCGCAACCATGGCCAAGCAATGCGGCAGAGCTCACAAGGCCTGTTGTGGGCCTAGTGAGCACGAGGCAGATCTAGCACAGCTCCCAGCAATTGCGAGGCTCATGTGCCCATGCTGCCAAAAGCAAGCTTGCCACAAACAGGGATGGCACCAGGCGGTGAAGGCGTTGATGGCAAGGTCGGGCTGCTTCAGTGATCGAGATGGAGGCTCGGTGGTGTGGGGGTCTGCCGAGTAGTGTGTGTGACGAGAGAGAGTAGTTGCTTTATTAAATACAAGAGTAAATAATCACATGAAATGACCGAAACTCTTTCTTAGACATTCCACCAACTCACAAGAGCATCCCCTAAGAGCCACCAGCCTCGAGTGACGACATTATAGGTCGTGAAACAGAATTGTCAGAAATACATAGCTCAAGACATTATGGACCTGAAAAAGGAACGAAAACAAATAAAGGGCAAAAAAGAATGAGCAAGTTTAAAGATGCACTCTCAAAAACTCAGCCGAAAAGAAGAGCTATAACAAAGATCAGTCATCCCTTATCAACCTGGACAAACGGAAATTTGTGCTAAAGGAGTTTACCTTCTCTAAACAACTTATACATGGTCGTGTTACAGAAGATCTGACCAAAAAGAATTCATAATTGCATGCATAGGAAAACCGCTTCTCGGCGACTTCCATTACTTGGTACCAGTATAGCTCCTCCACTAAAAGTACAACCAAGAAACAACAACAGCACTTGTACTCAGACGTTGGCATCCCATAAAGCTATTCCTACAGTTGAAGCTCAGAAAACTATCGCAATTGCTGCTCCATGTCAAAATTGAAGACAAAATATATCTGTCAACACTTAGCCAGACTCTGTTTCTGCACTGCTTTCCACAGGGACTTCTTCCTCGTCATTTGATTCTTCTTCAGAAGCCGGCGTTGCTTCCAGCTTTGCAGGCCCTGGACCAGCTGATACCTTCACCATTGACGGACGCAATAGTCTTTCACCGAGTTTAAACCCCTTGCGAAATTCTTGAAGGATGATGCCCTCTTCGTATTCTGTAGACTCCTCCCGCATAATAGCCTCATGCAGCTTTTACAGAGGAGCAGCGAGAAAACGAAAATATCAGATAAAAGAATCAAAGAGTGCATTCTGATTGGAATCTTGGCGGAAACGTTGTCAACAAGCGGGATGGAACAAAAGTTTCTCGGAGTCCCATACCCCTCAACCTCTTCTGAATATAGGGTCATTAATGTCTACAGCATGTGTGAACTCACCAAGTTGGCCCAAACCAATCGAGATTTGTTGAACTTAAAAGCGAATCCAGGTCTTCGAGAAACCTGAATAAACTTCACCAATCACTCGAAAGAGTTCATCAAGTACTCGACTGAATTTCGAGCCAACTCGGTAGTTCACCTGCATAAAGCCAATTACTCAAAGTTTGGTCATTACACCATTTGAAGAAATTGGAGTATGTAACAGTTTCAATCAAGCCTCTTTTGATCATTGGAATCCCTCCCCTTGACTATTTGTAGTGTGGATAATTAGAAGAAGATACAAGCTCAATCTCTATTGTAGCTACTAACTGTTGCGGATGCTGAAGCAGCCTTTGAGCAGGGAATGGTGTATTATTAACCTCTTATTGTTTAAATACCAAAATATTTCAGTTCAAGGCTTTAACCTCAAAATGCAACATTAATAACACTCCTAGGGGACAATCATAGAAACTCGGATGGTGAATGGAGAACAAGTTATATCTTCACTGTGTAATGATAATATAGTTATCATTTAGGGCAATAGAATTTTGTTCATCGTTGAGGTAAGTTCAATTAGCCGGCAGTATATTTTTACCATGACAGCAACCTAGAAAGTTGAACAGAAAGCAAGCATTTCGTGTGAGAAGCAAGCAAGATAACTTACTAGTGGATCAAAAGGAATCCCAATGGTCTCCACAGGAACAACACCAAGTGAGTCGAGAATTTCCATGAACTGCTTATATATGCTCTGATAGCTATTGTTTATCTTCTCTTCTCCCTCGGTCTCCACTTTAATCTGTGCTTTAGCTCTCTCAAAATTATCCAAGACAGGCAACAGATTCTCTACTACTTCTCCTTGGGCATTTGTTACCAGGGAAAGACGTTCTCGATCAGTCCTCCTTCTAAAATTTTCAAAGTCTGCACTAATCCTGAGAATGCGGTCCCGCTCTACAGACAATTCAGCAGACAAGCATGCCACCTTACTTTCAAGAGTGGTTTTCTCATCCTCAATGGATTTTAAGAAAGCTTCAATTTCAGCAACCTTTGATTCATCATTACTTGCTAGAGCTTCTTTATAGGATTGAAGTGATATTAAAACAGCTGAAGCAGCTTTTTCTTCAGTATCAGTAACTTCATCAGCGGCAGCACCATCTTCCGAGACAACAGCACCATCACCATCATCCTGTTAACTAACCTGTTAGAATATTGTCATAGACAAGATGCTTCCAAAGAGTAATCCTAGGTATGTGAGAGAAGGTATATAAAAGCTGTTTACCATATGATGGATGGCTATAACTGAGATGGTTTCTAGAGAAGTAGTTCAAAAACACAGAGGGGTTGGCTTGGTCAAATGTTCTTTAGAACTAAGCCACAAGACTTATTAAACCAACTTTTGGAAACCTTGTTAGTATATACAATTTGGAAGACGCAATGTCTCAAGTTTTCTACCAACATCAACTACAAAGAGCAACAGTGACCAAATACACAAACGATTATTTGCTTGATACAAGTTAGGAGGACCTGAACGAGCATCTGTCCTTCAGAGCCCCATTCACATAATCATTACACTACTGGCAAAATTCCCAAATAGCAATTTCCGATAAACCCAACAAATCTTTCATGATGCAAATTAGGATGCAATCGTACAGTTCCATTTTCTTTTTTTTCTTTTTTCCACAGGTAAAGAGAAACTCAATATAGGATGAGGTGCAACCGACACAAAAATCAAGCTCGAGAAACAAAAAGAACTCAATTGCAAGCCAAAGCACCTGCAATGCTGATCAATGCATTTACATCGGCAAGCAATTTCCCACTTTCTCTTCTTTTAACAGAGTTGCTTCTTCAAAATTATCATTCAGTCCCCTTTTTCCAATAGAAGGAGAACCGTTGTTGAGAAGGGTATAAAAAAGTAAAGCAAGCCAGACAACAGTAGGAACTATGTCGAATTGATTTAACTCTCAAACCAAACCAAACATATATCAGTCAAATTATCCGAGAAAAGATCACGCAGACTACAAAATATTGACCTTTCAAAAGTGAAAAGTATATGATGTTCGAAAGCATTCAAGTATTGGATAATAAATAGTTAAGTAAGCAATCCATCATCTCCTTCCTGTCACACTGAAAGAAGTTTAGTCCCAGTTTCTATTCCTAGAGGCTTGGGTAAAACGTTTTCCTGCTATTCGCCGATTTTACCTAGACATTGGTAAACCCCACTGGCATTGCTATACATTTCGATGTTGTATTTAGAGATTTATTGTAAATATACTTTCTCAGAATGGTGCTCGATACTCTAATGTGTCGATGATAATAAAATGCTCGTAGAGTCATTCCAGAGTTTTCTCAGAATCATAGTTAACTAAAAGAAAAGTTTCATATATGATTAAAAGAAAAGGGACAATTTCTTTCCAAGTAGAGTAGATATTCATTGATACCTTCAATGTTTGGAGGCTACCGTAAATGAAAGTTAGATAAGCAAAAGCTGAGAAAGCTTACCGAGATGGAGAGACCGCAGTTTATTAATCAGTCTCAAACAAAGTCAGCTCTTATCTTTTCTGATGTAACAAATGGCTAAACTCATTACTACAGATGCTGTGACTTTGTTCAAAATAATGTCATCTTCCAAAAGCACCGCGAAGTACATGAGAAACCCAATCTCCGATGGCTCATTTCCATTTAACCTCTATCTATTATATTCTGACACATCTCTGACTAATAACTCCGTATTCAGATACCATTAAGTCAACTTTGGTTAGACCATACATGATGATCCTACTCGTTGATTATGTTCCAGTTGAATTCTTAAAGATACTCATCACAATTCGTTTGAAAGTGAGAGGCAGCTTCTGATTTCAATATCAATCTGGAGAAAGCTTCAATGTCCAAACTCCCATAACTACGATACGTCTTTAAATTAAGCTCCTCAATCAAAAGAACAGCATTCCAAACAATGCATCAAAATCTTCAGCTGACTAAAGAACGGATAACTTTCATGAATTACATCACAGATATGGTCAGCTGGAATCACTCACTCCTCTACTAAAAACCTCCCTGCATTCCCATTTCATCCCAAGAACAACTTGCAACCTTAAAAATGTCAACTAATTGCCCCCTCGCAGCTTCTCACACATTCATATAAGGAAAATGAAATACAATCGAACTAATCAATGGAGAGGATGTACCTCAACCTGTGGTTCTAGCACCTCCACCTCGGTTTCGGTGGCTTCCGCATCGCCGGCGGCGGCGGCGAACGGCACGAAACTGGCGAAGCGGAGAGGAGAAATGCCGGAGGAAGTAACAGAGGCGACGCGTGCCGGCCTGAAGCTACGTCTTCTGAACGAGACGCGGGCTCTCGTCGAGGACACCAACGAAACGGAGGCCGCCCGCAACGGAGGTCTGGCGACAGTGGCCGGAGTTGCCGCGACGGTGGCCATATAAAAGAGGAGATAAGGTGGAGCGACCGAAGTGAAAAGCGGTGGGTGGAACCAACGATTTTGCAATCGAAGCCAGAGAAGGCCTCGGAGGGCTCAGGTTCTGTATTTGATACTTGATAGCGCGAGGGATCCAGTGTAGGGTCGAAGTGACCGTTGGATTTCGTTCTTGGTCTTGAAATCGGACGGTCCGTAGGGTCGAAGGTGGGATTTAATTTACGTGGAAACGGCAAGAAGCTTCCGGACAGTGCATTTCTAGACTTTTTGCTAAGTGAAGGGTAAGCAAGTGTTTTCACCAAAAAGCTATACAATGCCTAGGGTTTACATGATTAGTTCAATGGGTCGATCAACTTTGGTTGACACTCAATGTTGTCACTAAACTTTTCCTACTATTTAATTTCTAAGTTTCCATTAAATAATAACCTCGCTAAATATTTCAAACGGCCGAGTGGTTGTAGTCCAATACATCTCTTTAATCTCTCCATCAAGTGCTCCCACTCTCCAATCATGAGTTTGATGTTGTTTAATGACAACTAAGGCATTGTCGGAACCCTTTCGAGGTTGATGGATTACTAAGCGAGCATGAATGATTCCCCCAAAGGATGGCCCCTTCGCTTAGCACGAGTACTCTCAATCACTACCAATCGCCCCTTGATATGTCCAATCAATAGTGCATATAAGATTTAGGGGTCGTCACCAACCTATATGACCCCGTTAGAGCTTGAGTAGGATGTGGAAGTATATGTTACTCCTACGGACCAAAAATTCACGAGTCCGGAGTCCCGATTACGCTCGAGATAAAATCAAAACAAAGTCTTGTTATTAAGCCCCAGGATAAACCTCGTGAGTTAGGAGTCAAAAGTAAATAACGACATAATGAAGTAAAATTAAACATGAATACGATACTATATAAAAAAATTAACCATAAATTATTTAATCTTATAATGCAATATTTAATCAGATGCAACCTAAATGCAATAATTTACTTTTTTTCCATCTTTTTCTTGACATATGACGGAATTAAACCTATCAATACTATGCATGCCGAAGTTAATAAACTCTAGATGAATTAGTTAAATGAAAAAATTTTCAAAATTAACTATGGCTCAATTAATTAATGTCAAGTCTTCCGCCCCAAATCGGGGAACAAACCAATATGCTTAAATAAATATTAAAATTAAGTATGTAACAAAGCTACCAATAAAATACCTAAACTAACTCATTCCGAAATTGATTAAATAAATTCCAAACCTAATTAATTTATTTAAACATATATGGAATCTAATTAAGAGGCTGAACTCAATTTGATCATGAAGACGATGCCGCGATGAGAGAGAGCTAGCCTTGAATGGCCAGGCCAAGGGTCCTATTTATAATTGGAAAGTCCTCGCTTGACTTAAATTATGATTTAATATTTAATCATTAGATGGCTGATTGAAATAGAGTTATCCTAATGTGGGCTTATATTAATTGGGATTGTAATTACCGTTTTACGTGCTTGATCTAATAAAGGATGAATATAAGGATTCTTAATGGGCCAAATATGGGTCGACTAGTGTGGTGAGTTCGGCTCGGCCCGTAATGAGAGGGCCGGCTAAAACTCTATAAATAGGGGTAGGGTGCCTCCCTCTACCATAATGATTTCATACGCCATTTAGTCTCCTCATAAAGTGAGAGAGGAGAGCGCGGGCGATCTCATTAACGCCGGACTTTCGGAGGATCATAAAGGGGAAGTGCTTCAAAGCATTGGATCGTCGAGTTCCGCATCAAGAACAACAAATCCCAAATCAGGTGCACAAATTCCTTTAAACCATTAATGTGTTTCTAGATTCTAGCTATGTTGATTATGGGATTGCCGACTTAAGGTTTATAGCGGCTTGATTTAATATTTATCCATTAGATTATGGATGGTGAGGATGGTGAGTTAAAATGGAAGGTGGAGATAAGATGATTAGTGGTCATAAGCATGACCTTAAAAGGCTTCATCTTAACTTTGGGATGTAACATTTGGAGGGTATTTTTTTGGGATGAAGGGAAAAAATATATTTTCTTTCAAATCGGGAGCGAGCGTGTGGGTACCGGCACGTTAAAATAAGAAACGCGACCAGTGGATGCTTAGGGTTCTGGAACTATGTATGGTGAGGATGATGAGGTGAAATGGAAGGTGGAGATAAGATGAATAGGAATGGATGGACAAGTTTAAAAGGATTTAAGTGAGGTCATGTATGTGTAACTCTACACAATCTCGTGCATGCTTGTCCATGATAATGATAATGAGATGGAAAGGCCATGTGATTGTGGCATGTGCATGCATGTGACCAAATCTTGTGCATAACATCACCGAGCCATGGGCATGGCAAGTGATCGAGGACAAGTGAGTGTCACTGACCTAACCTTGTCGGCATAATCGACAAGACATGGGCACGGATTTAAGAGCTCGATTAAACGGCCAAGGCCGACCTGAATGTCGCCTCCGAATTAAGAAGAACACTCGAAATGACGGGTTGAGATATCCTGATGATTTTTTTAAGCCAACGGTCGTACAAGTTCGAGATGACCATTCAAGTCGTAGTCTCGAACCTCGAAATTTCCCTAACGTTAGAATGCACAATCCCCCAACTCACTCGAGCTATTTTTGAGATCCAAGAATGTTGGATGTTAGATTCCGAGTTCATCTCCCATGTCGGATGTGAGTTTGAGCTCCAAGATAGTTGGAAAGTTAAAGTTCGGAGCTCCTCTCGTGCCTTGAACTTAAGCTTAAGCTCCGAAGAAGTTGGAAAGTTCAATTTCAAGCTTGTCTCTCTTGTAGAACTTGAGTGTAAAAGTTATTCCACAAAAGGAACTTGATGTTATGCGGTAGTCCTAAATGCTTTGTAAATGCAATGTAGAAGGCAAAAATTAAACTATGCAAAATTAGTAATTTGGTTTAAGGTTCGAGTTTGATTCCTAATTTTCTCATGCGATGAATGAGGATTCTACGTGAGCTAAAATTTAGGTGCCAACAATTGCTAATTTACTTCAACGAAAAATGCACGGCTTTTTTTTTTTATGGGAAGAGTCAAGCCATCAATCTAGTTGCGTAGTAATGTGCGAAACTATATTTTGTTCGGATGGTGATTGAACTTTTAGCACGTAAGTAAGGGCCTGCATAACAACGATTCGATTCGAAAAAGTGATTCGATTAGAATTGTTTTTTATGATTCTGTTCCCTGGATGAGTTTTAGAGAATCGAACATGTTTGGTAATCGCACAAAATTTATGCTCCTATAACAAAAATGCGTTTGGTAAGCTGCGCAAAATTTTTGTTCCCGAAAATATTTCTCTTTCCAAATTCTGTCATTTAAGTCAAATAATTAAGTAGTTCCTCTATGAAATTTGATCCTACATTTCGAACCAATTGAAGATTAATTCATATTGATTCACTTATATAACATATTGGATATTGCATATAATGTTTTTTTGTACTATTTCGTCTAATCGTTATGTCATAACGAGTCATTTTAAGCTTTAAAAAGGATAGACTATATTGGGTTAGCGTGTGATTTTGGATTAGCTCGGGCCATCGCAAGCCTATACCAAATTGCAATGAAGGAATATCAAATTCGAACTCGGTATTATTGATGACATGTATATGTGTACATGCAAGTAGAGTTGCCACCAATCTTTGACGAAAGTAGATTTGGAATCTTATCGAACCGTCGGGAGAAACCATTTGATTCTACACAACTAAAGAAATCTAGGGCCGGAGACTTAGTTACGGTGGTGTTTCCATCGACGCCCTTTTGACATCGAAATTTAGTGTTTTCTAAACGTGTTTCATGCAAATTTCTAATTCATTTTTAAACATATTAGGTAAGTCAATGCTAAGTGTTCACGCAGGTTATTTTTTTTTTTTTTCAAATTTTCTAAAACTAGACTAAATCTAAAGTATTTAAACCTAGGCAAATCACAATCAATGAAATCAAGTGCGCAATCAAGGAATTGTGATATTGACAAATTACATCATAAAACCTTACTAAAACCCTAAGGGCTTAGATAATTGTGGTTCGGGTTTAATTTCAAAGGTCTTTATGATTTTCCTAAAAAAGAATAAAATTCTTTGAAATCTAGGAAATCTATGCCCAAATTTATAAAAATGAGGTCGGACTAGCCTAATATAAGCTTCTTATATTTTTAGAGATTTTTTGAAATTCTTTTGATATTTTTAGATTTTTTTGAATTTTTTAACACTTTATTTTATTTTTTATTATCTTATATATCATTCTTAGAAAACGAGACCTCGTTATGTTTTAGATCAAGTGAAAAGTAATGAGAGAAAAGAGTGAAAGTTGTGGGACTTTATTATGTTTTGTGATTCTCAAAGGTGATTCTTTTTCCATAATCAATATTTTTTTGTTTTTGTTTTTGCTCCAAAACTATTTCCGGAACGGAATAAGAATTATTTGCGTTACCAAACAAGATTCTCATCTTTTTTTGTTCTAGAAAACAGAATCGAGAATGATTTGCCATTCGCTAGTGTGCGGGTAGTTATGTCACCGACCCATTTCTATGACTCGAATTAATAAGCGAAGAAAGAACGGCATCGCAAAAGCTAGTGGAAATAATTGAAACGAAGAAGAGGCGCCAAATGAAGTTCGAAATGCTTGGAAGCACTCGATCCCGATTCAAAAGTTATTCCAAATTTTAGGTAATGAACTTCGCTTCCAAGGAATTTCTTTTAGAGTGCTAATAATTCTTTAAGACATTCGAAAGGGAGTAGCGGGATTATTGTGAATCGACGAGTTTATTCGAGGAGAGCTTTGGAAAAATAACTTTGTATCTAAATAAAGTTGGCCTCGAAAAACTTCACTTAATTAATATGTTGTTTAGTAATTGTCACGCCCCAACCCTTCGGGCTCGATAACATCCCGTCACGACCGTTTACTTCGATTATTCCCAAGATCCAACGGCCAATAAAAATCGAACTTAATGCAATTGAAATGCACATACGGAAGCGATTACACATCTCCATACATAATACTAAAATATGACTCGGGACAAGAAGGTACGTCTGTTCACAACACCAATTACGAGTCCAAAGGTTTCAATTCTAACTTCCAGACAAAATGAAATCCTTAGGGTCTCAAAAGTAAATCCATTTTCTACGGTTATTTCCTCGAATATTCATCCTTGTCAAGCTCGGTTTCCATCATCCGGGACCGAAAATGTTAATCCCACGACGGGGTGAGAATAAATCTCAAGTAAATCAACCCTAACCCTAAACTAAGTCACTAGTACCTCCAGATTACTTCTCAAATCAAAGACGTCAATAACACCAAGATAGGCGCAAACATATACATTGGTAATTTAAACAATCACAATAACCCGGACATTCGAGTAGTTCGGGAACCAAGCTCTACGTATTGGTACAGTAATCTCATTCTCGATATCAAGGCTCGCGTAATAACGCATCGGGCTATCTTGATGTACTTGGCAATACCCGCGTAATAACGCATCGGGTTTACGTATAATTGCCAAGACCGGCGTAATAACGCATCGGGTCTAATCTCATTCTCGATATCGGGCCCACGTAATAACGCATCGACTATCTTGATGTACTTGGCCATACCCGCGTAATAACGCATCGGGTCAAATTCCGCGTTTAACGCCTCGGGATAATATCAAAACCCCGCGTCATAACGCCTCGGGGTATAAATAAACTCATTACCCGCGTCATAACGCATCGGGTTTATCACAACTCATATATTCACCGGTCAATCGATCAAACTTAATCTCGGTCAAAATATTTCCCATTGGCTAAGGGTTCACAAATATGATTCTCATTTCAACAAATGTTATGATCGAGTACGGCTCGACTTAGCGAGCATTTAATCCATAGCACACAAGAATACTCAAAGCCACATTACACTAGGCCCGACACAAATTGCACCACCATGCAATCAAGTCAACAAGCATAATTCTCGTCAATTCAATCATAATTCACTATCGTGCCTTACAAAGGATTAAATATCATACGGTCATTCAATTCATTCGACCATGCATAATTCAACTCATAAATCACCCAATTGGATCACAAATTGGTCTCTTAGTACCCTAATGTCTTAATAAAGGGTTAAGGGCAATTTACCTATTCCAATGAGCTAGTCGCGACTTTCAATTGGAACTTCCGAATCCAAGATTAATTCTGTCCAAAACAGAGCGGATCGCCAATGAAGTTTCGTCGCGCCGTTTAGTCACAATTCTAGCTCTAATCACCAAACCACTTCACATACTCTTCATTAACACACTAATATACGTCGTAGCATGTCTAAACAACAAATTCAAGACAAGGCAACATCAATTCCACCCTTGAACAGAACTAGACAAAGACATTCCCCGTAACATAGCGAGTAAACCGGTTTCGCTTATACCACCTCCAACAGTCCATAATTTCATCCTAAGCACCCATTCAATATGAAATCAACTTGCTAAAACCTTCCTCTATATGTTTAATAGGTTCACCGAAAAATTGAAGTCAATTGAACACCTTAAAGACCTCCAATTAGGCTAATCCTTTCAAGTGTGCAAACCGTCAATTTATGCTCCTCAAAACCCATCTCAAAATAGCCAAGAACACCCATCAATACTCAACTAAAATTATCATTCCAACTCAGCCAGATTGAAACCGTTGTAAGAGAGCTCTCTCTCAAACCGGGTCGATTCAATCCTGACCGAACCTTTGTCCATTCAATCGGACATATGGGAAAAACTACCGAGCCAAATTTTGTTCATAATATATCCTTGGAAATCCAAGAAAATTATCTTTCAAATGGAGGTGACCTTATCTCAAAGCGATGTCGGACGAAGGAGATATAGCTGAAACAATGAAGGACGTCGGGACTTGTCGGGTTGAGCGGTTTTTCGTGGGTGTAGAAAAATGAAGAGGAAGATGGGTGGCGTGGAGAGCAAGTGTGGTTGGTCTGCTGAAGCAAAAAGGAAGAGAGAGAGAAGTTTCACCTCCATTATTGATTTGGTCAAGCTTGGAATAGTTAACAACATGGTCAATTAGGACCAAACCTCCAAAATTTGACACTTGTCCTCATGTTAATAATATCCCATGAACATTGACCATCATTGACCTCCTCATCTTCCAATTTTCAGTAGCCTAAGGGGACAAAAAGACCAAAATTCCCTTTAGACCACTTAAGGTAAGGTTAATGCTTGAGAGGTAAAATGATCATTTTACATTTGTCGTCCAAAAATTTTGATTTTTCCCAATCAAACTACTATCGATGAGGCGACGTCCAATTCAAGACCATAATTGGAATTCTTCATTTCTATTTTCCCTAGTTTGAGAACCCATTCTATCATTAGTTTTGAAGAGGGTCGAAATTCGGAATGTCACAAGAATCAATGTTGCTTGAAAGCTTAAAACATTTCTCGATCTTTGGGCGGCGATGAATGCTTGGCCTCACAAGTTTCGACGTTTCCCAAAAGCTTCAACATCTTCTCAAAGCTCGTCTCTCGCCGCCTCATTGCCGCCTCCTCGACACTCCCACCGTGCAATCCCTCGGCGAGGTTACGCGGTCCCGAGCAGAATGACGCTAGTATTGTGTAACCCTAGTCGATGGGAGCCGAGATCACACGGCCCCAAGCGCGACCATCGGGCAATCGCCGTCTCGTCGCGCGATACCGATCATGATTTTAAGCAATCTCGAGTTCTCGGTATTCGCTAGTTTGATCAAGCGAGGGCAAAGATAAAATTGTGATTTGGATTAAGTACCGGTGGGAAAGTCAGAAGAAGGAAAATCCAACCATCGGTGGTCCATCAAATTGACTTGAATCAAATCATTAGTTTGGTCAACGGACACATCTGCAGCGCTTACGTGAAATAGATAAAAATTGCAGGACGACGAGTTTAAAAAACGACCGAAATTATCGTCCGGCATGAAATAAATTAAAATGGAACGAACTCTCGAGCCACGGCGTACGGACTCTCTCTCTCTCTGTCTTTGGGCTGTCATCATTATCGAGCACGAGCTGATTTCGAGTTCGTTCCTGTTCCTCCATTACAGCTCTCGAGAAATCCCCCCTCGAGCCCTAGGCCTCCGCCTCGGATCAACGGCCGAATCATCTCGGTCTGTCTTCCTTGCGCTTCGTCCTCGGAGGATAAGCTTATTCTTGGTTTGATTTTAACTAGGTTTTATCGGGGTTTCCGAGGGAATTTGATTCAAATTTGGTGAGGCCTAGGGTTTGAATTTTTTCCTTTTTTCGCTTTCGTGGAGGGGTCTTGTCGGGAGGGATTTGCTTGAGAAATGGGGAGCAGAAGAGAAGAAGAGCGGAATGAGAAGATCATCCGAGGCCTCATGAAGCTGCCCCCAAATCGGAGATGCATCAACTGCAACAGCTTGGTGAATTTTTAGTTCTCTGCCTGGCGTTTTCAGTGCAATAACTGCTCGTTGTTTCTAGTTGTTCATCTTAGGCTGCTCTTGGTTTGCTAATAATAGGGAAAGAACAAAGGTGCAGGTCAGTGGTTTTGCTGATCGCGATCTGTGTATTCTCTGTGCAGGGTCCTCAGTACGTTTGTACAAACTTTTGGACTTTCGTCTGCACGACTTGCGGTGGAATACAGTGAGTAGTTCTATTGCTCTTAACCCTGTTGTATTTTCACGCCTGGCATTTTCTGGTTTGCTGTGTGCATCAGTTAGTTCCCCAATTCCAGGAAGTAAGTAACTATGTGAACTGAGTTGGCTTTTCGTGGTGGTGAACTTTATAAGTTTTCTCTTCATGGATGAGAGCAGAAAAGACGCTGAAAGCCCAGTCCTGCACTTTTTGCTTCGATGGGTGGTATTTAGCCTTTTCTGTGGGAATCTTGGCTGGAAAAGAACTTCAGCTCTGTTGGGTCCTCTCTTAAGTATTTTCACTTTACTGTTTTACGGGAGATGTTGAAGTATGTTGCCGGTTCAGCGATCACTTCACTTATGCATCTGGTGGTGATTATAGTTTTCTGCCATTAGAAACTTGAGGATCAAGATATTTTACAATGTGATAGTGCTTCTCGGAGTGCATTAACTGCTTCTGCAATCAGCATTTTGGCAATTCGAATTTAATCATATGGATTATGAAATTCAATCAGATTACTGATTGTGATGATTTACGGTGGGTTTATGTTTAAAGACATTGTTTCTCTACTACATGGCCAGTGAAATAGGACATCTATGCTATTTATTCCGTCTGCTCATGATTTTTCTTCCCAATTTTTTCCATGGATTTTGACAATTGAAGATTTTCCTGGAGAGTAGGCAGATTCTCCAAATATTCATCTGCAGTAAATCTTAAGAACATAGTGTAGAAGGGTTGATCATCATGCTATAACACGTACTGATGTTTCTATTCTATTTAGTTGCTTACTTCATATTCCCTGCACTTTTCAGTTATTTGATATATGCTAAGAAATCATATTTAGTCTTTCTAATTTATGCTTCTTGTGGCATGGGTCTTAGCATTTTTTCTTGCATTTTGGCATCTTTGTCTTGTATGACCAGCATTGTGTGATTTTGAGCTTGTGGTCTTCACATGTGTAGTCTGACTCCAGCTCTATCATGTCAAACAGCCGCGAATTTACTCATCGTGTAAAATCTGTCTCCATGGCGAAGTTCACTTCCCAAGAGGTTGAAGCGCTTCAAAATGGTGGTAATCAGGTAAAGAGACTCACTCTTATGTGCACTATTACCCACTATCAGAGTAATGATATTGGATATGATACTCGATGTGTTTGCAGCGTGCAAGGGAAACGTATTTGAAGGATTGGGATTCACAAAGACAGAGATTGCCTGATAGCAGGTTGACCTTATGTCTGCAAGTCACTGAGTGCCACATCATGGATAACATCTTAACACTTGTCATTCTTAAATTGCAGCAAAGTTGATAAGGTTCGGGAGTTCATAAAGTTTGTATATGTGGATCGAAGATATGCTGGAGGAAAAATCTCTGACATGCCTCCAAGAGATATGCAGGTTGCCTTGTCGAGAATATTCTGATTATGATGTTTTTGGCCTGTTGTGGTTATTTAGAGTGGTCGATGGTTCTGTGTGCCCAAAACCTCTACTAAGCTGAATTTGTTCATTGGAAAACCATTTCATCTTCCTGAAAGGAATGAATTGGAAATGCACTGTGAACTTTATTCAATTGTGCCTTACATCCTGAAAATTTCCATGGTATGACCTTCATAAGGGTGAATGAGAATGTTACAACCATCACCATATATGTCAGAAAAAGAAAGGAGAATAAATCAATTCAAGGATGCTGAGGATTTTCTCTTTTTTTCCCCTGCCTTCAGTGATATAAATCACTCAGCCGTATTTCTGGATGTTTAGTCTACCGCTTTGAGTTTACATTACTTAATTATCTGGACAGCAGATAATCTTACAAGATCCCTGACTGAATTTTGACAGAGCACGAGAAGCCGGGAAGAAGAGACGAGGCGTGCCAGCTCTTATCATTCTTACTCTCAAAGTCCACCTTATGACTACCAGTATGAAGAACGTCGGTACGGCAGGCAAGGTGCTGCTCTCACAAGAAAACCTGGTTCAGATAGAGGCCTATACGAAGGGAAAATCTCCAGTCTGATCTATAGTCCAGGACGTTTAAGTGAGCGTACGAATGAGGATAGATTTGCAAATGAAGGTTCTGCTCCCAGGGTCTCAGATTATTCTGTTTCCAGCGGAGGTGATCCGTTCAGATCTGATTCTCAGTCCCCAAATTTTCAGAAGGACAGCGAATTTGGTAGTCCACAGAGACATCTTTCTGGAGATTTTTCAGGGAATAACCTGAGTCGTCAAATGTCAAATAAATCTCGAGAGGCACATGTCCGAAGAGACGCCAATGGGATACCCCATCCTCAGGTTGTAGCTAAATAAATTTGTTGCATTTGTAGCAAGTTGCCAGTTGCTGTGTGTCAACTTTCTTTTGCTTGACATGACTTGTTTTCGACTTCTTTCTTGTTGTGACATTGTTAGTCGGATGATTCCTGGCCAACTAAAGTTCTAGAATCTGCTGAAACGACTGCTAGAAAATTTCTTGCACAATGGCAAATCAGCTTTTATAATTGCATAGGTGCATGAGCTCTTGCTTCCGATGTTTGTTGATTAGGGTTCTTAAAGTTTCAATTAACTGTGTGGAGTCCTGTAAACATTATGATTGTGCGAATATTAGGTGTAGTTTTTACCATACCAATACGCTTATAACGTAAAGACGTATCTAAACAATTTCCCACAATATATTTAGGTCTTCTCGACTGTGCAATGCATAAATTAGGTATTTCATTCCGCATGAGGCTTTTTTTTATTAACTTTTATTCGTGTCTCCGGTGGAACTTGTAAATTTTTTTTTCCCTTAACAGTAAACTCGAGGATGATGTAGCATTGGAATGCATGTGACTAATTTGCATTATTTATTGTTGTTTTCTGCTATAGCCATCTAGAAATCTATGTGAGAATATCTGCCAGTATATTGTTTGCCAGATAGAGGAAAAAGATATAACTAGAATGCATCCATCTCAATGGAAATGGGTAAATTAAGCTTTCCCCTTCCTACAATAGAATCTATTACTCTTAATCTCAATATTGGCACTGCAGCTGTTGGTATTCTTTATTAAGCTCTACTGAGCAAATGCTAGAGATTCCTCTTCCTTTAAAATTATATATATATATAAGTAAGAAAGAGAGGGAGAGGGGAGGGAGAGAGGGAGAGAGAGGATGGATTGATGGACATCTTTGGCATAATGTCTTTACTCTGGATGTTGGTCGTGTAATATGCCCTCCAGCATTTTAAGTCATATTTCGTACGTTGCCCGATATTTGCTGCTTGTTTAAAAATCTGGAACTGTTTTTTCAATCGTCTGACTGGAAATTTTCTCTTTATAAACAGAGAACTGCATCATTAGGAAGCTTTGGTTCATTCGATAGCAACTCTGTGTCTCTCCAGTCATTTAATTCAGGTAGTTTAGCGGATTTGATTTCTGAGCCTGAGATTTCTGGGAATCACCCAGACAAAATGCCTAGTTTTCCAGTGTCGACTGTTTCTCGAAGTTCAAGTAACGTAGACCTATTCAAGCCACAACTGGCTCCAGAACCAGTTTATTCTGAAGCCTCAACTGTTGATTTGTTCAAGGGAGCTGCCACATCAACGGCTCCATCTCTAGATCTTTTTCAATTACCCCCCAACACATGCAGCTTCATCTACATTACAACATCAGACTCCTCAAGCACTTCTATCGACGTCTTTGGATTTGTTTGCTGATTTTCCACAGCATCAATCAGATGTGACCTTGGATAGCAGGGTACCTGAGCTGCCAGAGCCCAAAAACGAAGGATGGGCGACATTTGATTCTCCTAATCCCACTCTATCTGCTCTAGGGAATAACAATTCAACTCCCGCCTTAATTTCTAATGACGGAGGTTCTGAGAAATTTGTTCCCATTTTGTCTTTTGATCCAAACATGGATTGGCATATGTCTGAAAAAACTAGTTCTCAAGATCTTCCTTCAGCGGTACCAGATCTGTGGCATGGAGGTCTTGAGAATAGTCAAGTGTCCACCACCACATCCAGCACTCAGGTGAGATGTACTATCTTACGTGATAATTGCATAAGCTGATTTTTTGGAATAGGTGATTCATGGTTATTTTCTTTTATCTTATTAAAATGCTGCGATTTCCATACTCGTTTATTTTACATAGCACTCAATGATGTATAGTGACGTAACAATCCACCCTT
Organism: Rhodamnia rubescens; assembly: GCA_021437795.1. NCBI lineage: Eukaryota > Viridiplantae > Streptophyta > Magnoliopsida > Myrtales > Myrtaceae > Rhodamnia > Rhodamnia rubescens. The sequence continues at coordinate 1,798,135 of JAILYA010000008.1, forward strand.
GCTTTTATTTTTCAAACTAGCCATGGAATGCTTTTGGGGAATCTGCTGAACACCTTCCTTCTGAAAGTGTTGAGCAAAATAGTGAGACACAAGTAGTCACCCACCCTCCTCCATCAAGTGTTGATCACCAGTACTTGGACTTGAAGCGTCACAGGTTTCCCATCTCCTGTAGCTATGTCAAACTTAATGTCCTCAGTAAAATTCTGAAATTATTTTGTCTTGTAGGACTTGAAAGATTATGGGCTACCGCTGTCCACATCTAATGCTGGTCCTCCAGGTCCAAGTGTGCAGTCAAATTTAATCATGGGGACGTCATGCAACCCATCAAGGCTCTCTCTCATGGTTTGTAGGTTTCATTGAATATCAGTTGCATGTCACGGTCTCCTTTTTCCATTTTGCTTGCCTTTCAAATTTATGTTATATACATTATGGAATTTCTTAGGTGGAGACCACAGCACACGGATATGCAACAGGTTATAAATCAACAAACCCATTTGATCTTCCATATGATACTCATCTGGAACAAAGCAATGTGGTGAGTCATGGAAGTTCTGAACACGATGCGGCATATTTCTGGTTTCAACTGTCATTTGCTCTTTTATTTTATTTTCCATCGTTAGCTTTGGAGTTCACATGTAGTATACTTGGTGTGAGACGCCCTTATTTTTTTGTCACGTTGGTGGTTGTGACCGTTTTCAGTCCTGTATAAAGTCTGAACTTTTTTATCGCTATCTGAGGCTAGCGGCGCACTATAGCTGGGTGTTTTGTGTTTTCTGAATCTCTGGGAACTTGAAAGCAAAATGTATCCTCCTCAAATTTCTTGATACAATGCTCGAAAGAGCAGTTCATGAATTTAACAGAGCACGTTTATCACCATAAGAACAGAAACTCACTGTTGGTTCTTAGGTATTGTTACATGAAATAACTATTGCAAGCTCTTCCAAGAGATGAAACTGGGAAACCATCCTGTCTACTGCTATTGCAAACATTGGAAAAAGAAAAAAGAATAGATACAACAAATAAAAGTGAAAGGACATAACGTTTTTACTGTCATCAATTTATTTAATACGGGATGTTTCTCTGGTGTCTAATTTTGGGCTTGTTCTGTGTGATGCAGTTCTTGGACATGAGCTCATTGCAAGCTGCACTGCCTAGTGCCAATCTGTCATCCGCCTTACTTAATGGTGTAAACGAATCTTGGTTTCCCCAGAATCCAGTGACACCTTATGTTCCGGTTGCTCCACAAGGTGAATTTTTATGAAACTTCTTTGTCAGACTGTATTTACCTTTCAATTGGAGTTTTTGGCTTGCCCAGACTGACATAGGTGGCCCAGAAAGCTAGTCCTCAAAAGTGGTATGGTACAATATTCTTTTGTGGCTTCGTAATCTATAAGCCCCCAGGTTCAGGATTTTGAATTGTTCTCAACATCTTCCTTCACTTACCACTGGGCTGCATGCCTACAGCTGATACTTGTTCACGGTAGTGATTTTCCACGTCCCAGTCCTTGTTTTACTCTGAACTTCGCCCCTGGAGTAAGCAGTTCTTAGCCTATATTTAACTCATGCACAACGATGGGAAATCAACTTATTTCTGATTTGTTGTCGTTAAATTGGTGATGCTCTTACCGTTATGACTATTTAATAGTCTGCAGGTGACTTTGTAATACTTTTTTTCTTTTTCTTTTTTGTTAAAAATCACGATTCTTTTGTTGTATTAAACCGCGGCGTCTTAACATTTTGTACATCTTATTTGTGTCGTGTATAAAATAATTGTGATAAATCATGTACATTCCTAAATTATTAAAACAATCTTCAACTTCACTTCCCATATAATTACCATCCTCACATTTTAAAAACTTCCATCATTATATGCAGTTTTTACAATGGATTTCAAGTTGCATTTTTCAACCACACATATTTTACTAAATTACCATTTTATTTCCCCTTCCCTCCCCCTCCAAAAAAATAAAATAAAAGAGGTTTGCTCAGTTTGATAAACTCACCACCACGTCTACCCTCTTCACTTTGCGCGCCATCTTTGCTGACTTTTTGGCTTAGCCCGTACCTGTTGTCCTTCTGGTGCCTCTACAAATCTTAACACCTGACTAAAGCTCCATCTTTATCAATCAGTGATTGAGATTTGTTTAGGCACCAACAGGAGTAACAAGTGAGAGAGGATCCACGTCCAAATTGAGCAACATACACCGGGTTGATTGGTTCCTACTTGTGAATTCTGATGTTGTGGTCTAAAATTTTGTAGGTGGCCTAGCATTCATGGCAGGGCAAGCACCAGGCTCTCAGATACCGTAAGTGGTCTTGTTGACATTCGTTATCACATGAGAGGACTTAATCATGGCATCACATTGCAAATCTTTGCTACCAAAGTTTTTCATCAATATAGATGAGTACTGAAATTGTTCAAATTTTCATGATTTGAATGGAGTGACAAATATTTCGACCGAAAAGAATAAAAAGGTTTCATATATTTAGCCTAGAGATTTGACTCTTGATGGTCATGATTGTTCTCTAATGGCGAAGCCGAATATCTCTGTTATTACTCTTTATTATCAACTCAATAGTCTCGTATTATTGTCTTCCAGGAATGTGCCAACACAGGGGCCTGTTGCTTCTATTGGAGGAAATCCCTTTGCGTGAGCATCCATGCCGTGGAACTAAATCCGCACCTGAGTTATAGCATTTCCACAAAGCCTTTGTATTTGTAGCTAGCTGTTTTTGTTGTAGGCAGGATGTGTATTAGTGCCTTCTTTTCTCTTCTTTAGATTCTAGAACAGTTGACCGCTGGTTCATGTGATCCTTTGTGCGAGGAATTAATCTAGTGCTGTTGCCATATTCGTTATTCTGTTGAGTGTGGTTCACGGTAATCTGGTGGATTGTATACTTTGCCCTTGATTTGACGTGTATTTATTCCTTTTGGTCAAAGACTCGTGATGAATGTTCGATGCACACATTCTAGTCCCCCGACATGTCGTCGAACCATCAGTGGTGGTTCAGTCTCCCAATCTGTCTGTAGCGAGGCACATCTTTCGAGTAGCGATGCAGGTTAATTCGTTATGCTCATGGGTGCCTCGAGATGTGGGCAGGGTAGCAATTGAATCGACGCGGAACGATATTGGTTTGGCTGACTGACGTCAGTTGATGGACTGCAACTTCCTTTCATCCCTTTGAATCGAGCTAGGCTAAGTCATCCAGTCAAAAGGACTCCACGGCGACACGAGCAAAATAGAAGATCAAAGTGAAGTATGGAGTCTCTCCCATTGAACAATGACGTGCATAGAGTGTGGGTCGAAGCATCTTTCTGTTAGCTTGAGCGCCTACGTTAGTTTTCTCTAAGCTGTAGGTGTGCAGATCGTATCATCAGACCATAAAAATCAAATGTTTAAGCGTCACCTTTTCTTCCTGACCTCTCTTCCGGGTGAATCTGTGTAAATTCTACGCACATCAAATGTATTTTATGTAAGCCAATGAACATGCATACCATCCACGGATAAAGGAGACTGATAAAGAAAAAACATTTAAGGCATGGGGACTATCGTCTGTACAAAGAACATCGAGCCTTCTCGAAAACGTGTATATATATATTGGATCATCGAACAGAAAGAGATGTTCGACCCACAAAAAAAAAAAAAACATAAAGAGATGGTCTACAACAAGAATTTAAGAGGACGAGGACAATGTCCGATTTTATCTCGAGCCACTGATTTCAGCACGTGCTGCGCTGGAGCTTGCAACGAATGCCTGCCGCTGAATTGTTGCGACCATCTCATCTCCAAGACAGACGACGCCAATTGCCAAACATAACGAAACGCAATATCAATACCAACCTACAACTTATCAAATTTTTAGATGCATTTTATTTTTAAAAAAGAATGATTTGATAATATTTTCCTCAAAACAATCGCTTATATCGCTAACAACAATGAATGATCGAAAAGTATCTTAATCATCTTTGTAATGTTTAAACATAAATTTCTGTGGATAATAAAGATATTTCTCATTGATTAATTATTTCACGAAATACAAGCGATTATTTTTTGAAAAATATTTTTCAAATCAATAGGAATTATTCATTTCCTCAATTTGCTTCTCCCAGAGAAAAGTTCATCCAGTGGCCGTCACTTTTGTGAGCCAAACAACATCCTTACGGCAATCCTGGCTTCGGAAAAACTTTCACGGCTTCCTCTGCCACATTAGTGGCAGTTCACCAACTTCGCAGATCCAATTGGTTTTCATTTCAACCGGCGGATACCTTAATGCAAACAAGACTGATTACATCTCCTACAGTCAGGTTCACCAGCTTGGCTCAAGGGTAGCCTCGTCGTTGCCACAAACCAAAGTGCCTTGAAATCCTTATTGCAGAGCCTCAGCATGCTGATTAAAAACACCCTATCATCTTACGATGTTTTACCCAGTTTACCACAACCTGAACAATAAGTTCACAAGTCATTCTAGGCCAAATGACAAGAGAGTTATGCCCACTGCAATGGCATGCATGAGGAAAAAAACCCAAAAAAATGGATTTGGATGACATATCTAGCTCCAACACTGAAAGTGGAAACATATGGAAGTAAAAAGAGCTAATATAGAAGCGACACCAGTTAAATGCCACCTCAAGCATGAACAAGAATTCGTGCATCAGTAGGTAAAAAACGATCATCTTTATAACTTAGATCCAGCTTAGGTTGCTAACACACCCATCTATACTGTGTCCTAATTAAGAAGGAACCGAAAAGCAGATTGATTGAGCAGATGACTTGACCTGGTTCATTTAAGCCAACTTATGATCCACTGTTCATGAAAGACAAGACAAAGTTATAACAAGACTACTACACTGCCGGGCTAGCTGCTTCTCTACTTGCCAAGAGAGCTCTCTTTGGATTTAAACATGTATAAATCAACTTTATTACAGATGCCCCCTTCCAAAAGGCAATGTTACGAGACTACTGAACCAATGCCAGCGCAGGTCACTGTTACCATGCATCAAGTGACCGTGATATCTAAGTCTTCACCATACCAACATTCCAGCGCTCAAATAAAACCCATGGATGTGAGATCATTTCCACTAGTCGACATGCCACAAAACCTGTTAGGCATTGATTTCATTAGGCTACACGCACACCTGGATGTGTACTCAAGTCTAAGCAGTGCGAGGATCATGGAGGTTAACTTCTCCATTGCAGCAACAGTTATTATCACACACCCATTCCAACTAGACTCCCAATTAGAACTATTATTATATTGGCTTCACATTAAATGGGTGACAACCTACATTGCTATGTCATTATGTGATCATGACAAAAAGAAGCTTGGCTGATTAGGGTCGCATTCCATGCTGGACAACTAATTTCCAACCAGTGGGTTATTTGGCCACTAATCAGATTTCACACCTCACAAAATCTAAAAACATCAAAATTTGTCCTCAAGGAGTGACAAGGCTTGGTGCAAGTACCAAAAGTGACAAGCCAAGTGTATCTGGGATGGAAAAATCTCTTGGCTTCAACTTTGAGTACAAGTTATGCTTAAGCTTAAATATCACAGCCACCGAAAGCACCCTCACCTGCAGATATCCTGAATGTACTGCTCCCTTTGTTGCCAACTCTAGGGCCATAAATAAGGCATGTAGTTCAAAAGCAAGATAAGCACATAATGAACGTAGATAAGAAATAGGTGATGCTGCTATGCACAGTAAATCAGTAAAAGGTAGCTGATGATCAAACGAGTAGCAAAGGACATGAAGATGGAAGACCGAACCTTCCACATCTATGCATCTCTTGATCTTCTTCCTCATACCACTAGAGCTGCCTAAAGTGGAACTTGTTCGTTCACAACTCCGCAAAGGATGATACGCAATTGACTCCAACTCCCGCTTTGCTGCATCAAGCCTTTTCCTCTCCTCTTCCTATCAAAAGACTAGTTAGGAGGACCATTTCATCCCTCCCACCCCAAACCCACCGCCCTCCCAAATAATCCATCAAATCACATGTAATGGGTACTCAAAAACTCACATAAGACTTGCGCAACATGGCAATTTGCTGCTTGCAGAGCCTAAACTCCATGTCCACCGCACTGATTCGAGACTCGACAGGCACGGTACATTGAGATACTATCTGCTTTTGCTTTCCCCTAACAACCTCAGGCTGCCACACATTCAAAGCCACCGAGGCTTGCCTGATCAATCACACCAGCGATGATCACTGTAATCTACCTCATCATGAACGATGCGTACATGCATACAAGCACTGATCAATTAATCGCGTCACCACAAGAAAAAGAAGAAAAATTCTCACCTGACCTTATGCAAATTCGACAATTCAGAAGCAGAGGCCTTGAGCTTGTCGGTCTCTCGCGCCAGAGAAGCCTCGATGTCTCGAAGCCTCCTGAGGTGCTCGGAAATTTGGCTCTCCTTCCTCATCACGGCCCTCCTGTGAGCCGCTCTCTTCTTCTCTCTGTCTCTCTCGAACCTTTCCCCCACCAAGAAACACAAAAAGATAACGCCGACGAACAGAAGCAGGAAAACAGAATCGCAACCTCCATGTTAGAACGCAAACGCTACCTGATTTGGTACAAGATCTTACACGAAGGAGAAGAAGAAGAAGAAGACGCGGAGGACGAAGATGATTGAGAGGTCGGAGGGAAATCGGAGGAGAGGAGGTGGGACCAGAGATAGTCCTCACGGGAGAGTCGGCGGAGGCGTCGGCAGGAGATCGAGACGCAGCAAAGCTCTTTGTAGCTCAACGATTTCGTGGGGCTTTTGACGCCGACCTCGAGTATGTGCCTCCACAACTCATCCGGTAGAAAAGCCGCCATTTTTCCTTCGGGAAGCGTCCGTCGTGTCGACCAGAGAACGAAAGTAAAAGAAGAAGAAGGAGGAGGAGGAGCAGGAGGAGAAGCTCTTGGACTTGGGCTTTGGACCGACTCCATTCATCCTGTAATGGGCCTCTAGAACAGAAATAACCAGCACTGTACTCCATCACATTTCCTCTGGGATGAGCGGTTTCAAGGTAGCCGCCGTCGGAATCGATTTTCCAATTTTTGAAACCAATCTGATTTTCTGGTTCCTGATTCTATTCTAGAACTATGCTCATCCCGAATCTCATCAATTTCAACCTTAACCGAATGTCGTTCATCGACAAGTTTGTGAAGTTAATAATGTCTTACGGCGACAGCGTTTGGCTAGCGAATGAGAAACGGTTACAACAAGGGAAGACAAGCCGCAGGAAGTACTACAAACTCATGATCATGACTACGCGAGCTTCCAATTTCCAAGATGAGCGCAATCCAACCAACGATAGCTTGTCACATGAACGAGATGACTATGGCCGCAAAAGCGGGAAAAACTCGACCACGAAGATGAATCTAAAGCTCAAAAGTACACGTCTTTCACATTGTTGAAGAGCCTCCAGTACCAAAGACCCATGGATTCCGACAGCATTACCCGAACCAAACACTCGGACGCCAGCAAAGCAAAAGATTCTGCAGGAGTATACTCAAAACTGTCATCTTCATGGATGAGAAAAGGCTATGCTCAAAGATCCCCTTTCCAATCTCTCTCAATCTATCCACCATCACATCGAATGAGTTGATCAAGGACACGGTTTAAGGCGCCAGAAAAGATTCAACAAGGTTGTGTTACGAATATATCCCCGTCACTCAAGCGGATGGTGCTGGAGTTTTCTGTAACTTTTCGACTAGAACAAAGCGCTATCATGGTGAAACAACAGAGTATCGAAGCAAAGCATTCTCATCCCCCACAGATACATTTGCCTCTACACTACACACACACAATTGTCAGCCACAGACAACTCAGGGCCGCCTGCGAAAGTGAGACCAATTTCTGCAGTCACGTTGTGCACAACCAAACCAGAAAGAAATGGAGACAGACATTTCCAGAGCTACTAAAATTCGATGGTCAAATCCATCAGCCATGCAAATTTTCAATATCTACACTGTCCTGCTTTCTTCTTTGCCCATATCTCTCATCTGGACTAGACCACACAGATGGTGAATGGGTGGTCATTAGACACAAAGAAAACTGAAGCTGTGGAGCAGCTGCTACTGCCTGTTGCGGCTGTTGATATCAACACAGAGGGACCTACTGCACAAGTAAAGACATTGACCAGGTTCCATTCGCACAAAGTACACACTAAGTGCGCACACTGACCTGAGAAGAAGGCAGGAAAATGCACATGCATACACATGAAACCTATCACATGAATCTCCTTCTTTTACCCACAGGCCTGTCCCTTGTTTCGCTTCGCGAGCACGGACTGTCAATAATATCTCATTCATCTTATATGCCAAAAGTTCCAGTCCATACTTCACTTGCATGGAAGGATGACAACTATGATCAAAGGAGCAATTGGATCGCTAAATATCTATTGCTACCATTATCAAAACACTAGAAGACATAATGAAGACAATATCAATAAGAAAACACTGATAAATTACTAATGCATATTAAAAGTGTTTAGGAAGATTAATATCAATCTTCTGCTAAAACATCAACTCATGTCATTACAAAACATGCCAAAAAGAATAAACAATTAGTAGAGAGTACAATGGATCATGCTTGCTACTAACACCCTAAGCATTATGATTTAAGAGCAAGCAAAATTACGAGCACAAACACACCAAGGAAGGAGTGAAATATGGTCTATTCATCCTACTTTTAGAATTGTTTCTAACCTAGAAATTCATATTTCATATTCTTTTCTTCCATTAATTCAAGGATTAATGCTTGTTCTATGGCACAAAAGATCAAAGGTGAACTGAAAGGATAATACTGCCATCTTTCGAAACATACTAGATTTGCTGCAGGGTTGAATCAGAAGATGACATTATGAATTTGCTCAAACATAACGAAATCTAGAACATAATTTACAAACTACAAGAACCAAAAAGCAGGGAGTAAGATATTGCAAAAGATTCATTACCATGTTTCCTGAGAAAGTCTCATTACTGGGCCTGGACATCCAGAAAGTTACATGAAAAAGAGTAATATTTCTATGGGGGATTCCACAGCTGTGTACATGGATGCCAAGACCACAAAAATCAGTGATGTCCTAAAACAAAGTAAGTGTCTCCCCGTCTTCTCTCTCATGAAAAATTGACAATTAGAACATCATTAAATTCGTAGCTACACCAACAACAAAGGGTTCCATTAATAATCGAGTCAAGAAGTAAAACATGACACCTAATGTGATGGATATGGGAAGGGCAGGCAGAGCTCGGCGGCACACAGACAACAATATAAGGGTGCACCCAAGTCCTGAAACAATTGCAAGGTAACAAGCATAGACTGTCATCAAATCATACATTGCAGCTCTACCCACCAGAACACTGTAAAACACGAAATCTCCAAGACCAAGTCTAATTCCTCTACCAGAACTGCGATCATTCTCCCCATCATCTCTCCTTTCCCGCTCTCTCCCACTCCCTAAACCCAGCATTTCAACCAGCGGGGACATTTCTTCCTCAATCTCTGACTCCCTATTTCCAAACTGTCCGCCTCTGTTAGGCGTGATATTCACCACTGAGAACTCCGATGATCCGCTGCTCGATGAGTCCCTATCCTGGAAATTACACACCAACGGGGAGGTTTCCCCTTCATCCCGACTATTCTCACCTCCATCACTCCTCGAACTACGAATGCCATCGTCACCACGATTGTTGGCAGTCTCATTCCTCCTTGTGTTGTCTCTAGAAACAGACTGCATCTCCACTGATCCTGAATCCGATACGCCAGCAACCAAAAGACCCAAACTCGACCCCCGGTCACCACCACTTTGAGGTGCAATCGGACGAGCCTCATAAATCAGAGCAGGGAGTTCTTCATCCCTGGTGGAGGCCAATTCAACCAGTATCTTAAGCGGTCCACCCGGGGCCAAAACAGCCACCAAATCATACACCGCCAATGCCACAAGCAAGACCCAAGTCGTCCATTCAGGCAATTTCGAAAACCAAGCAGCCACAATAATCCCCAAACAAACCATATAACACTGTCTCAAGAATATGGGTATCCCCCCCACCGAACACAGACAATACACCCACCACCGTGAAATTCAATAGCAACAAGAAACAAGTGATCGAATCAACCGGGATCGAGAAATGCTGAATGATCGACAGAAAGATCGAGCCCCCCATCGCGGCCAGCACGGCGAAGGCAGAGAAGTTCATGTAATACTTGAGGAATCTGGTGAACTTGTAGTAGTAAAGCACCACAAGAAGGAAAGTGACCAGCGCGATGAGGACGACGAACACCAACGCATTGAGGAGCGCCCCTTCGAGCTTCTGGCCGACGGAGTCCGACGGGTTCTCGACGTACACGAGGTTCGCCGCGGTGCGAAACGGGGCGGAGGTCGCAGGGGCCGAGAAAGGGTTGGAGGGGGAAAGAGCGTAGACCAAGAGGACCACGAGGAACATGCAGATTGAGACCGGGGACATCACGCCAATGATCTCCCCGCCGACCGAGTCGAGTATGCTCGACTCCATTTTCGCCGGCGGAATTTCGTCGAGCAGGTGGCGGGCGATCGGGATTGCTCAGGTTTCCTCGCACCGCTACCGCATTGGGGATGCGGGTTTAGGGCTCAGGGAGAGGGGAGATGGGGAAAAGGGGGCAAACGAACGTGGAATCGGCATGCGGGTTGAGGCTGGGAGTAAGAGTTGAAGCAAAAGTTTCTTCTTTTTTTTTTTAACTTTGCTCTCTGTTGCATCACCTCGCTGCTGCGGATCTCGCTGTCTAGTCGATCCGAAAGAAAAGAATCTTTCCTTTTGCCCTTTGGACGATGAGAATGCAAATCACAAAAATTCTCAAACGCCTAATTCGAACCCAAATCTATCCTTCTGTTACGATGCACAGCGAGAATTTTTCACGTTGGATCCGTCATTCTCCACATCAGATCCGTATTCAAGTTTGTGCACGCATGAACACCTATGCATTTCAAGGTGATATTTTGGGGATCGCTAAACAAGGATTGGTGTAGGTCAAAGGTAAATGTATCGATTGTAGTAAATTGACATGGCAGTGTTGGTTTGAAATTTTTTACCGAGTTACTCCAAAAAGAAAACGGTCGAAGGAGAGTAATGGGAATAAAAATTATATGTTCTTTGTTTGATTGTGATCATATATTTCAACATGAAGTTGGAGCGTATTTATTTCGTAAAAAAATGAATGAAAATTATTTTTATAAAAATAACTGTTTTTATTACTTACTTGTTAACTCTAGAAAAAGGATTTTTTTTTTTAATTATAACGAGCCGCAGTCAAAGTGGACTTCGCTCAGAGTCTTTGCTTTTAATCATTCTTTATACCCAACCTTCCTTTTTATATAACCGAAGCATTTGGATTCGATTTTTCGTAAGCATGTTGATTTGACGTCCAACTCAATCTTACTATGTTCAAGTTATTTTGATCTTACCCATTTAATCTAGGAAATGATAGAAATTAGGGGTGATCTTGGACCGATCGACCCGATCCAAAGTGAAACCAGTTGCATATGCTTGAAATACATATTTACAATTTAATTGTATTGAATTACTCCTCTATTTGACAGGGCTTCTTCTTATACCTATGAATTCCATTGGATGGTCATGGGCTTGGCTCCTCGGGGTTGTACTTCCATCGAAAAAATTGAAAAAGAATAAGTCGGTCCGATCGGAGTGAGTGCTTCCATCCTTGAAACGGGGATTGACAATTATCGATTCCAGTTTTATGGAATTGGAAACCGGACCGATGCTCTTGAGAGTGAGACGGAGCAGATCAATGTTTAGTCGAGCAATTCCTAGTCTAGTCAGTTCTTTTTGCTCACCCCTAATAGAATAGATATATAATTATTTCAAGATATTACCTATATCTTGACTAGCAAGACTGGACAATGTGTAATTTTTACTATTTCAACATTTCAATTATGATTCGAGCTAAAAGAAGAAGAAGAAGAAGGAGATAAAAAATATCCGTTCTCATGCTTAGCCATGCCAGTTAAACTCGGCACAGGATCAAGTCGACTGAATTTTCTTGGGGTTGAAAGACAAGGTCCAACCACAACCCTGTTTTTCAAGGCGGTTTGGCCAGGGTATCGAGCCCGAGTTTGTTTTGGACAGGTCTAGAGTTGACCTAGGAAAATGTCTTCTTGCCCATAACCATGACCAATTGAATTGCTTAACCAGATATGAGCTCCCCTATTGTAGATTAGCTCAAAAGTTCAATTCCCGACTAAGTCAATAGGCATGCAGCCCTACTAATAAAGAGATTTGAGGGGTTTGATTTCCGCACTCAAAAGTGAAAGAGATGGGAGTTAGTGATAGGATAGAAAGAAAAAAAAAAATTCGACCGAGCCCTCCAAGCATAATTTACTTTCCCTAGGATATGCTTTCCTCGAAAACGTTTTCCACAATCAATAGATCAGGAAACTGAATTTTCCTTTCTGTCAATATTTTTTGTTCTTTTCTGTACGTCCTCTCCCTCATTTCTTTTCGTTTTGCCTACAGCTTAGATTGTCAAACCAAGTGCAGTATGAAAGTGATTGTACATACATGGCGTATCTGGAAACTACTTAAGACTAGACCTTTGGAAACCTAACATCACAAAACATCCGAGATAAAAACTATCGACCATCGAAAGACATGTCGTACATTGACATATTAAAGCGGACAGTGTACATATTGTACATATAATCATGTGATGATACACATGCATAGCCGCAGGAGGGATTCTGCTTCGCTCCTCCCTTTTTCTCGTTAGCAGTACTTTCTTGCTGTAGCACAAGTTCCTCTATGACGCAGATGGGGACATTCAGTGACTGGGCATGTCAAATCGCTTTAGTTGTTGGGACGGTCACTTCCAAACTACTCTGCAAACCCTGAAAAAAAAAAAAAACAGGAACATTTCCGAAGATCAGTGATGATCCTCTTGCTGTCCTCGAGTTCGTTTCTATTAATTTTGCCAATTTTTATGACTATATTGAATAATTTTTACGACTTTTTGATGTAAGAAGCTAGGCAAATTTTACTAAAGTCTGCATAATCTTAGAGTTATGTGATCGAGTTGACTACTGCCAGTAAATAATATAATTCATGCAGAATTTACTAATAGTAAATATAAGTGCCATTGTAGTTTAATTAGTACGTAAAGATTTTTATTCGCGCTATCCGTGTACTCTTATTTTCATGTAACCCATTTTCATCGCCGTTGATTAGGTGATTATAGCTCGAAAATTTGGAGATTATCCATATCAGTAATGATAAATATGAGTTGCATAAAAAAAAAAAAAGAGCATATAGACTGTGTACTTGAAATGTTTCCTCAAAAATAATTTCCCTATATTAAGTGATAACTAGGGTGTCTGCTATTAATGTTGTAGTTTTCCTTGTGGCAAAGATCAAAGCTTGAAGGCTATCATCTGCCTATATGTTGGATAATATTGAGCATACTAAGATTGATTGACATAATTGATAGAAACATGCAATGCGAGAGACTTCGTAGCGTGTTGACCATGACCAACTTATTTAAATACCCAATTACAATCTATCAAATCACTTAATGTAGCGATTTTGGTAAGTTAACCTTAGTATACCCAATAGTACTCATGTTATTAATCTCGATCACTGATTCCTCATCTTATCAAGCCACCGAATTCAATGCTCTTGACCCCTTGTTTAGCTTGAAAAATATTCTTAAAAGTAAGGAGAAAAGTCTTACGAAACCCATTCTCGACATGAACTCGAATAGGTCAAATTCTATAACTAACAACAACAACAACAACAACAAATGAATAACCGGAAAAAGAGGATACTCTTGTAGAATGACCTCAAGAATCCACTTCAAAGTTAGGGTTTTCGGCTGTAACTTGTATGCATAGGTGGATTAAAGCCACAAATTAGTATATGCTAAAGAAGGATGTGTTTAGGTTATAAGGTCACAATGACTAAGCAAAGACTAAGAGCTTCACATGGGAAATTCTTGTGAAGACAAGATTCAACAAAAAGCTTAAATAGACAATGGCGTAGCTTTCTTGGTGAAACCAAAGGACAAGTAATTGAAAACCCTTCAATGTTGTAATCGCTGGGGGTTTTAACCAATAATTTATTAGCCTACCTAAACTCTTTATACCACAATGAAGAGATCCATGACAAAGAAGATGGACACAAAAAAAAAAAAAAAGGAGGGAAACTTTGCAAAAGCCACCCTCGACTTACCACATATTATATTTTGCATCCTCCTTTTCTTTTATATTTCCAAAGCATCCTTCAATTTCGGAATTTACATTTGGAACCCTCTTGTTTTTAATTCTTACACTTGTCGCTACAGCATTAAAGGAAAAAAATAATAATTAAAAGCACCTTTTTGTAAAAATATTAGTGACCATGTACACTTTAAACATAAAGTGTGGAGAGAACGCAAGCATATAAATTAATTAACATTTGGAATCCGCTTGTTTTAAATTCTTGCACTTCTCGCTACAATTTCAACCCGGCAAAAAGATCAATGACTATCTGCACCCTCCATATGAAGTGTGGTGAGATCGCATGCGCATAAAAAAAATCCTCTCATAAATTGGAACGAAACTTGGATACCATGTTAAAATGTTTAACCCGGAACCTTAAACGTATAGATGCAATGAGAACACATACATTTAAAAAGCATATTAACCCCATGACTAAACAATGCGGGATATTTGTAATCACTTATAATTGAATATCAAGAAGCGCATGCTAAAAAAAAAAGGGCGAGATAAATAGAAAATTAAGAGCATCACGTGTAATTTAAAAAAAAATTGGTTTCTTTCTTATTCTTATTTTTATTTTTTTAGGGGTGCTGAAGTTCCACAACTTTATGGAGAAATTATAAGTAGCACGTGAGGCAGAGGAGATGGAGATACAACATTCAACCTCCTCTTCTAACTTTTTGCTTCCGGATTGACTCCATTTAAGCTTCTTAGTTCATGGAAACGACCCTTCTGACTCAGCATGGTAGATCAAAGTGTGGGATTTAATATAAGAAAAATTACAAAAAAAAATTAAAGAAATAATATATATATATATATATATATATATATATATATATATATATATATATATATATATATATATAGAATTTCAATTCTTATATTTTTATCACGCGATATCTTAATTAATGAGTCCTTCATACAAAATACGCAATGATAATGTGTGGATTTATGGCTAATATTATACTATCTCTAACAGTACTGAAAAGTATTTTTCATATATATGTACACACAGACACACACGGTCTCATGGAACTATTCATATAAAGGTCCAGACACGCACAAACTCAAAGTCTCACCCCAAAGGAATGAAAGAGAAAACACAGACACCTTAGAGAGAGAGAGAGAGAGCATAAGTAACCATCGGTGGTGATACAGTAGAGAGAGAGAGAGAGAGGAGGAGGAGATATTGTGGCTATGGGGAGACCTCCATGCTGTGACCAAGTTGGCATCAAGAAAGGGCCATGGACTCCTGAAGAAGACATCATCTTGGTGTCTTACATCCAAGAACACGGCCCCGGGAACTGGAGATCCGTCCCGACCAATACAGGTAACGGCGGGCTCACCCTCCTTCGCCCAAGATGCGAGCTCGACCTCGATTGATCTTGGACGAGTTACAGTAATCTTCGCGAAGTATTGATCCATTCATGGAATTTGCTGATTGTCTGTTTTTTTTTTTTTATTGTTCTCTTTTCCCCTTTTTGTGTGGGGGCAAAAGGGTTGTTAAGGTGCAGCAAGAGCTGCAGGCTCAGATGGACGAACTACCTCAGACCAGGAATCAAGAGGGGCAATTTCACACCCCAAGAAGAAGGCATGATCATTCATCTCCAAGCCTTGTTTGGTAACAAGTAAATAACTTTTACCCTCGAATCGCCACGAGACGTTCTTAATCGATCCAGCTTTTCTGATGATAATCATGTACATTGATCTTCTTCTTCTTCTTTTGGTTTATCTTTTCTTGTGAATCATCTGGGTTTTTTTTTTTTTTGCTTTCCCGTTGCAGATGGGCGGCCATAGCTTCACACCTCCCACAGAGGACAGACAATGACATCAAAAACTACTGGAACACCCACTTAAAGAAGAAGCTCAAGAAGTTGCAATCGCCATCATCCTCCATGATGGACCCCCACAACATGGGCTCCTCAGACACAACCACCCCCTCAAGAAGCATTGATGACCCCCATCATCAGAGAAGGTCGTCAAGCAGCTTGGACCTCATCGCAACCAGCAGCCCTTCCTCATCGTCTTCCACTCTCAACAAGCTCAGCCTCACCTCCACATACGCCTCGAGCACGGAGAACATCTCTAGGCTCCTCGAGGGCTGGATGAGATCCTCCCCGAAAGCTAACGGCAACGTCGACAGCGACCGCCAGAAGTTCCCCGACGAGAAGGGTTTCCCTGGCCACGAGAACAACAATGGCGGCAGCTGCTATCACCCTAAGGCCGAGCATCAAGAACCCGGCGATCACTTGATCTCCCACGACGAGTTCGAGTCCATCCTGTCGTTCGAGAACATGAACTGTCACTGCAACGTCTCGTGGGACAAGTCGAATGGCAATTCGACTCATCATCCTCATCATCACAAGGGGGACTACGGGGACAATCAACCTAGCAATGCGACCGACGATGAGAAGGTTCCCGGGACGATGACGATGCTGGAGAGGAATTACAATAAGGCGAAGACGTCTGAGCACGCGCCGCCCCTAACCTTCCTAGAGAAGTGGCTCCTCGATGAGACGGCTTCCGGCCAAGTAGAGGACATGATGGAGTTACCGTCAATGTTCTGATGACAAACCCTTTTGCTCCATGTTCTTGTTCTTTCTCTTGTTTAGGTTTGGATTGAAAGGGCCAAAAATGGAGAAACAAAAAAAAAAAAAAAAAAAAAACTATAGTTTTAAGAGGTTTTCTTGGTGTGTGTGGGACTTGGTACTTGGTCATGTTGGTGGGGTTCTAAAAGAAGGTTTAGGATCTCTAATTTGCAGCTTTTGTAAATCTAATTTGGCTCTTTTGTGAATGAATTGCCAATCCTCGCTTAGCGTCACTTCGGAAGTCTCACTAGGGGTCAAGCGATGTTCTGCTCAATAATCAACTTCTTAATCATGTACTCTAATCACTATTAGTCCATATTAGCAAAAGCACAAATGGTTGGTCCAAAATTCATACCGGCTACACGCCTGTAACTAAAGAACACTCCTCTCGCCATTTTTTTTACTCTTTTACACTCTTGCTTTGAATTAGATGAAGAACGAGGGATAATAGTCCAAAAAGTACTGAACTTTTTGATAATTTGTCAATGTAGTACTAAATATTCAACTAATGTCAATTTAGTCATAAAACGTTTGAAAATTTGCCAATTCAATCATAAGTCTTTCAATTTTACCAATCTTGCCCTAAACATTTTAACTTTTGCCACTTTAGTCCCGGACCTATTATTTGGATAATTGGTCGAAATGACTAAATTAACGAATTGTCAAAAGGTTTAGGACTAAATTGGCACAATTGGAAGGTTTATGACTAAATTAGCAAATCGTCAAAAGGTTTAGGATTAAACTAGCCAAATTAAAAAAAATTATGATTGAATTGGCCGTCGTCATACAATAGATTTTTGACTTTTTGACCATAAATTGAATTCTGATTTCAGAAACATGACCAGGGAGCTACGGAGCAGGCCTTGCCCACCATCTCTAATTATCACCAGATAATGATCTTCCTAGCTAGGTAGACTAATCGCGACCTAATCGCGCAATTATGACAAGATAATGGTCCTAGTAAACCTTCAATTAGCGTTGGAACCGGGTCAGATTTAGAGGTGAGGTCTAGGGTTAATGAAGGTCGAGATTCTCACTCAACCTTCTTCTTTTTTCCCCAAGTGGGTACGTGATTGTTCATTTGAGGATTTCAGAGGAGGAGGAGAGGGAGAGGGAGAAAGATAGAGTTATGACAAAAGGGTGGGGGAGGAATAATAGCCAATTAAAGTAAAATCGCCAATTGTGTCACGAAATTCTTGCACACCCAAATGGGGTAAACTCCTTAAGGAAAAAGAAAAAGAAAAAGGAAAGGTGTTTTGATTTCATGGAGGGAGAGAGATGGGGAAACCTGTGATCTCAAATTGACCTTTCGGTGTGAGAAGCTGGCAAACTAATGCTTCTAATGCCATGCCTACCATGCAACTTGTATTCACAGGTTGCATCAAAGGGCTTTTCTCTCTTTCTTTTCTTTTCTTTTCTTTTGACTCTTGTCCCCCACACACAGCTCTGTGATGAAAATATTTCGCGGCATCGATCGCGGTGGGTCGCGATGTCGTGGCATCATCGAGTCAGTTGCATCTGCCAATTGTTACCGGCATGTAATTTCCCTCAACGGACCATCAATTTTTGAACGTCGAAATCCAAATAGATGAGTCGATAAGACGATATGGCGTCCGCTCGACATACGATATCACCGATGTGCAAGACGTTCCCGATCAATACTTGCGAAGTGTAAAGGAAATTCCGCGCGGGCTTATGAGCAGAGCTAGTCCCTTCCAAGCTTATTGCATATGAAGCCAACTTCACTCGTTCGAAACATAGGTTTAGGTCGATTACTTTGTCGCCGGATCGGAGTTCCGACGCAATTTGAAGCGGTCGACCTCGCGATTTCCACGCTTCTCAGATCCTAAAGCCGAAGATCTGAGCGTTTCAAAGTATGTTCTAATGTTTGCTAGATCTCGCCTTAATAAGGGTCGTGGGTGGCTGTCATAGTTGCGATGGCTGTTATGACTAGTTGGTGTCGACTACTTCATATCTAAATCAGCTTTTCCCAAAACATCCAGGCTCATATCATTGACATTGGTAGCATAGGAAAATTTTTTCCAGAGAGTTCTAAATATATTGTACAGCCGCTGATTTAGTTAAACCTTTCAATTGTGCTTAATTTAATTCTAAATCTTTTAATGATTTGCCAATTTATGTCAATTTAGTCCTTGTAAATTCATATTGACAGAATAGACTACATGAACGAATTATCAAAAGGATTTATAGCTAAATAGATAAATTATTAAAAAGTGTAAGAGTAAATTAGCATAATTAAAATATTTAAAATTTAATTGACCGTCGTATAACAGATTTTGGACTTTTTGGGCATTCCGAAAACCCTTTTTACGAAGTGAATCGAGGTTTGACTCTCAGTTAGAATAGATAGATCTTGACATTGTTTCGATCCATCAATAGATCGATCGGGTCGACAACGGTTTGGTTTGTCGCCATTCACGAAATGCTTACGTAGAACATGGCTTTGTCAAATTCCAAGATAAAAGCCCTCCCACGAGAAAAAAACAAAATGAAATAAAAACAACGTGCGACAACTCCGATAAATGGTCAAATGCTGAAAACTGAAAGAACGTCAGATACCTTGGCTCTATAGTTCAAATAGCGTAATACTAAGAAAAATGGAATTTTTGTAATTCCGCGCCACAAAAATGTAAGTGGCAATGCTATATATCTTTAGGATAAATATCTCAAATCGACACCACATAAACTGCTTATCTCAAACTCATGTTACCCGGAATGATTCCCATCTCACGAAAAAATTCAAACGAGCACCGCTATAGATCCAATTTACATTTCGCGTCAGATCCAAACTCCTAATGGAGGATTGATTGGAGCGCAGATCGGGAACCAGAGGCGTCGATTTGGAATTATTCGTGAGGTGGAAATCTGTTCAGAGTAATTATGCTACGAGGATGCCAATATCGATCGGGGGCATGTTTCGCAGAAGCATGGGTTCGAGATTTTTTTTTTTTTAATGTTGTTAACATCTTCTAAGTAGTGTGCGGGGAAGAGAAGGGCAACCGCTAGATTTTCTTTTTCTTTGTCCCCCCTTCTTGTTTTTTTTTTTTTTTTTTGTGTGGCTTCCGTTTCTGGTGAACATTAATTAAGCTATTATATTAACTTTTATTGTTTGCGCTCGTGTGGTTCGTACTTGACTTCGGGATGACGACCCACGAGAGAGAGAAACCTCGTAAATCACTGACGTACGACTTGCATTGTTTTTTTTTGGGTCCATGTGGGGGACAAACGTAAACGTAATATCTTCAGCCTCTGCAGATCCACCAAACGCTCTGGAGATGCCAACTAGCTGTGGAAGTGGTGGAATTTCGACCTCTCTCTTTTATTTAATTTTTTTGTCTTTTCTTTTAATGAGGGTTTCCGTCGATTAATTAATCAGTCAGTCTTATAAATGTTCCCTGCGCGAGATCATTTGCCGTACCCACAGCACGAGCGTCGGTCCATTCGGCTGGAATGTGAAGAAAAAATGAATAGGGACGCGCTTTCGTAGATACGGTCCATACGGAGGAATTACAGCTTCAGCCTACGGAGCATCGATACTTCTTTAAGAATTTACGTGTCATATTCGACACTCTTCGACATGCGGTAGATCTATGATCGCCGCTCCAAATATGTCAAAGATATGCGAGTTTAAGCATCCCGATGCACCATTTTGAAACGCAATAGTCAATTTTAATTATTTTTAATAAATTAGAAATAAAAATATAAATTTATAAAAAATATATAGCCAGCCACTCCAAAATTAATATACCTAGCTAGCTACAAAAAAATTAATTGTGATATAATAGAAGAAGAAGAAAAAAACTCGACGCCGATATAATTTAATATATTTAATATGTAACGTGTCCCAATATGTTGAAATTTTTTTATTTTTTTTAGAATGACGTGTCGGCGTATTGTGTCGAAGTGTTGCATGTCGGTATTGGTCTTGCTTAGGCTTTAGTACATCAAGTACTCTCTTGTCTCATGCGCATTGAAATATCATTCATACTTCCCATCGATACAAAGATATAGGATCTCGCTTTTCGGTGAGTGGGCGAGCCACCTCTATAGGGGTCGCCTCCCGAGTCCCCGAAGGGCATTTATAGTTTGGGTACGTATTTCATTGATAATTTGAATTTAGACTCATGAATAGCTACTAAGTGAGTGACACATATATGATTACTTTTCTGTTGTAATTGAGAATTGTAATAAAGATACGAAACGTGCTATTTCTAATGGAATCTTCTCACGGATATAGTCCCAATTTAAGGACAAACCAAGATAAATATCGTGTCTCGATTGTTTTTTTCTTTCTCACCTTTATTTTTGGTCTAGTTGTGTTTGCGCGACTAATCATAAACACTGCACTAGAAATTCATAAAAACATCACTATAACTTACGTGGGTTGTGACGTCATTGCAGAATGTTAATCTTGACAGGTTGTTCTCGACAGTTCCTTTGCTTGCCATGCATGCATTGGTTAAGATAGCGTTGTTCGAACGAGTATGCTAGGGTTCCATTTCTCAAAACCCATGGGCTTAGTCCGAGAACGGTCGAACAGTACGTGCTACCGCTCTATGATCAGAAATTCTCATCGGGAATTGGATGGTCTTAGAGATAGGTCTCGTGCTTGCGGTTCACACGGTTATGATTGTGACCGCCTATTCAAGTGGTTTTACTCGGCTCGATAGAAAGATTCATGGGCTTTCGTCTGACCCTACGCATACGTATGTAAACTCAATGATACCGCTGGCAAAATGCATCTCGACCATTGATCTATTTTTAATTTTTCCAAGTGACGTGCCTTGATTATCCTTTTCGGAAAATGCGACGGGCTCGATTGTCGCATTTTCTCTAGATCGAGATCGATCGTTCGAGAGGGAGAGGGAGAGAGACGGCGAGGTGTGGATGCACATATATGTTGAGAAACCCTAATAATTTGAGGTAGTAGGGGACCATTTGAGCAAAGATGAATGAAATGGACATCACTTTCCTAAATAGCTATCATCTTTCTACCTAACATTGCATGGCTGGCCTGTGAGACAATAGAGCCACCCCCTCTGGTTATGATCCTCATAAATAGGCCTTGTCCAAGCGAAACAACAAACATTGTCACGGACGTGGGACCGAGAGAGAGAGATCGCGTTACACGATTTCTTATATCGTTTGACATCCCGACATAATCTCACTCCTTTAGATTGAGTGTGTTCTCGTTCCAAAATTAGATTAAATAGATTAAGCCGAGTCACATTTCGAACCTCAAATTTTCCCGATTGTTGCAAAGTGTCTTGAGCCTCCTCACCATCGACTCTAGCCAAATTTTGCATCGAAATTCGAGCGCATCCTCTCACTTGACCTACGGTGAACAGGGGCAGGGTCGCCTCGCCTTGTTCCTACCCCATTATGTCCACGATACGCGGATCAGCTAGCAGGATCGTCGCGGGCAGATCGCTCGACGGCATGCGTCGCGACTTTGCTGTGAAAAATTTGAGAACTTCAAATCTGGAGAGGGGGGACATTGCAGCAATCGGTACACCAGGGGGGCGTTTTGCAACAACCCGAAAAACTTAGGGGTGCAAAATGCAATTCGTCCAGAAAATGATGATAATAAAATAATAAAATGGATTATTAGACGGTCGACATCGTCTGGCGATAGATCTATGTATACACACATTTAAGTGATGACTTTTTCAATGGGACCTGCCTTGTCCTGTCTCTTGTTCTCAAACTTAATCTGGAATGATGACACGTGGCGATTCTAACAGGGCCGTACCAAACTTAGAAGCTGCTGGTGGTTGTAATCCAATGCAAGTCAACGTCCAAAGTACTAGAATTCCAGCCAGAGAAATATAAAGCCATCTTTTTCAGAAAATTATATATATATATATATATATATATTTATTTATGTATATCCATCTGCATCCACACCATAGCCACAGAGTAAACCATCCGATTAAATAATTTAATAGAATTGGAAAAAAAAGATGAAAATCAATGTGGTACATTAAAATTGAATCAAATCGAAACCTATGGTCCATAGATAAACATTTCAAAGAGAGTGAAAATTAATTTACTAAATTTCACGTAGAATTTTTCTTGAGGAGTGCCTCCAAAGCATTTACTAAACGTCGAACTGAGAAAACTTTGCGATTTTAATTCTAATGTACTGAGTTTTTTTCATGACGTATGTAATTGATATTTTGTAAGAAAATGAAAGTATCCCGTATAAACATGTGCAACTATTTCCTTGTAAGCTCAAAAAATCACGAGACCAAGCATTCGAGTTAAAAGGAGCCAAGCTTTACTTGAACGAGAAGTTCTTCCCTAAGAATGAAATATGACCCTCGACTTGCGCACCAAACTTTCCGAAATGCTAACAAAACTGAAACGAGCACAATTACAGGCGACTTAGATGATTTAGAAGCTCCAGACATTCCGTGACCGAGCATTTGACCCAAAAGGAGCCGAACCTTCTTCGGCTGAGAATTTCTTCCTTTAGAATGAACTACAACTCCCAGCTTTGTGCACCAAATTTTTCCGATACATGAACAAAATCAAAACAACAAAATCATAAGTAAAGCTCTCCATAACATTTCCGTTTGTGATATAGTATGTACACTACTTTAATTTGGGTGAAAAGATAACAAAAAAATCCGTTCTTCGTAAATTGATAATAGTTTTTCCTTTTTCCTTTCCAAATTACATACATCTATGAACAGTAAGATTGATCAAACAGAATTTCAGGGGGGAGGGGGCAAAATGAAAATTGTATTAATCTAGCTTGGTTCCATGTGGAATTACTTCTAAATTGAGGATTAACTCCGGGGGACCTATTTCTTCGTGATTGAAGTGAACAAGGGAGGCGCATTATTTTTGTCTAATTACTGTCTGATCCCACTGCTATCAATGCGATTTTTCAATTTCGTCCTGCGCTGAGTGGCAATTTAGTGTCGCCATTCCCATCACCTGTCCACATCCATGCAAATTGAAAAGTGGGAAAGTTAACCACGGAGTCTCAGTAGCATTAAGTGGCTTTGCTTTATGGCCTTCAAAATTAGGGGTGGAGGGCATGGCCCATCTCACCACAAAAAAAAAAAATGAAATTCCAGGAAAAAAAAAATAGTCAATTGATAATTTGCTAAATGTAGGATTGGCGTCATTATTCACTGAGTGACCGCATTTAGATTGAGCCAAATGTCGGTGTCAGTCAATTAATGTCACCATCAATGCCAAATGCATGCGCACTGTCCCGAATCAGGACCCGCCCGAAAGTAGAAACGGGTCTTAAATTGGATTGAATTCCCATTATTGTAGGGTGTTTAATTGGAATTGGCAGGACTCGCTAGGCTAGGTTTTGGGAAATTGGACGCTGGGGTATCTCATCGGATGTTCAGATGGACCTGAACAATGAGGATCTTACTAGTAAGAACTTAGGGGTGATTTGACTATCTAAAGATCATCAGGCCTACCAAGAGAGGACCCATGTTTGCACACAGGCATGTGATTCTGGAAAAATTGGGAACTGACGGCCCTTTAGAGCTTTGCTCATGTCCACCTCATCTGATCCCCATCGAGACCGACGAAAATTCTTGCTGACGCAGATAGCGCCACGACATCGATTATGGCTCCGGCTCTAAATCGTCGTACGTACTTCCATCGGCAACCATTGGTTGGTCCAATCTCTCTACAGAAGAATTAAGCAGACAGATAGTTAGCAGCTCCATTGATGATGCATCAACTGGTTAGGTGAGAATCTACTGGGCACTTGCTTGAAAGGATCAAGCATAGACCGTGGGTCTCAACCTCAGATCTCCATAAGATCATTCAAGCATGAATGCATTACGGAATATAGACAACAGGTCATTTTGCAAAGAGATTCCAAAGATAACCAAGTCAGCAATTTGATGCTGCTGCATATTTACAGTTGCAGGAAAAAAAAAAGACAGGAGGATATGCCTGTTGACCATTTCATACATTTGTATGGAGATCCTCTTTCTCCAGTAATAAATGGAGCATCTATGGTAACTAGGGCAGGGAGAGCAAAAGGGATTAAACATATTGAGGATGATCGATGGACTCGTCAAGAAGCAGATCAACCTTGCCCTACAAGTTGGCTTCGATCTTTGTCTACACACAACCTATAACAAGTTTGCTTCGATCTTTGTGTACACACAAACTAGGACAAACAACCATCTGATTATGGGATATCGATCAGTCCGTAAGGGACTGAACAATGGGACAATTTAAAAAAAATCCACCTTTCTTTATCATCTCTTTTCTCAGGCGAGCAAGTCCAACGATGTCCACAAATTTTTATGCCTACTTTCGGTGCTTCCATGCGAAAATTGCTCCTGAAAATGTACATCAGTCCATTAGAAGACATGAAATTCAAATGCAGAGTAGGCGGAAAAGAGGCTTCAATACCAGAAGTCAGCCCATTTTAGTTCTCTCCATCAGAATGTAGACAAGGCCTCGTCATTTGCAAAAGACCGTACAGACAAGCTTGCCCCTTGGCTTGAAGGGGGATGTTCATCCGTCTCAAATTCTTACAGTGTCACAATTTTCGAACTTCCTCGTGGATAGAATTGAACAGAACCGTAGGGATGTACCTCTCTCCAAAACTTGGAAAAATTACCTGCATTGTGGGACCACAAAAACATCAATAGCTCCCACACCATCCCCGCAGTAAAAGAAGAAGATTTCCATTTCCTTTTACACCACAGAAGATGATTTCTTTTGAAATAATAAAACTAAGGCACCGTGTGCTCTCGCTACCTTTCTTCCGTTAATACGATCTTTACAAAAGATATGAAGTTGACAAAGTTAAGCTCATTCAGAACCAAGCTAAATGAAGAGTTACCGCTATAAGTTTTCCTGCGTTTTCAGGTCTGCTTGCTAAACTATTGGCAGCAGCTGCAGCAGCTCCAGAAGAAATGCCAACCTAGATGAAAATAAAATGTGTGAAAGTTAATCTCCAATTAGAAGATACATGATAAATTTTACAACACTATATTTGCTATGATATCTCCCGAGAATGGATAATTTCTTGTACAATGGTGAACTTAAGTTCAGCAACAGGGAAAAGCTTTAGCACCAATGGAGTGCATTTGCACGGATTTTGGTTAGATACAGTTTTGGTCTCCTAATTCTTATCAAATGTGTAACTCAGTCCCCAAAATGTTTTTTTCCTTCTTTTTGGTGCAATCAAGTCCTCTTACCACATAATAGTGCAACTGCTCCTTACATCACATTCCATCAATTTTGCAGATGTCGCAAAATTGACGTAGCAGTGAAATTGCCATGTGCAGATGATGTAGCATGCAACATCAGCAAAATTAAAAAGAGATAGGGTTGGGGAAGGGTTAGCCACCCCAAAGACCTCCAGCACCAAGGGGGTCAATAGTCCTCACGGGGGGTGGAAGGGTGTCCCTCCCTCCCCCCCTCTCTCCTTTCTTTGTTTTTCTTCCATTGTACTTTTGCTAGATTGGCACGACTAAGGTGGCACAAACAATAGGCGATGAGAGAACCCAATCACATAAATTAAGTAAGATAGATTTGATGACAACACCTAAAAATCAAATTTGAGGGCCCAATACCAGAAGCGTACTTATCCCCTTTTCTAATGCTTTGTCAGAGCAAACAAGGATTGTTTTTCTATTTCTGCCATACAGAGTTTTGCAGCCACAAGTTTTGGGAGCAGACACTCCCCTTCAAAAAGAAAGCCAAAGACTATACACATCTGAACCTAACTCCCAAGGCCTATTGAGTTGGGATCAAAAGCCAATAAAGTCATTGGTTTCTTTCTTTTCTCCAAATTACACAGGTTAAGAGTCAAGACTAGCAGCGTTATCATTACACTCCCTTATAATGGTCTAGGTTCATGAGCATTGAAGAAAGGGGAAAGAAGTTCATGACTACCAATAAACCGTCTTCCAAAGCTAACCTCCTTGCCATTTGGATGGCTTCATCATTGGTAACCTGTAACATCATTGAAGTTAAGTTTACAACCAAGAGTAGAAAGAAAATAACAGGCAAGACACAATAATCACACTGAGAGGCATTACAACAATGAAAAGCAGTAACCAACCCACAAGATGGAGCTTGGAGATTTTCGTACTGCCTAGAATTAACTAGCGAATAGTGATGTAGTAGTACACGATGGCCTAATTACTTAAAAGCCCGATTGAAGATTTTTCAAAGTATTCCTGAATTTTAAGAACTGTCAAAATTTTACCATGAATATCTAACGTGCATTTCCATTCTACTCCACCAATAGGACTCAATTAGTGTGACCATCAGGGTACCAATGCGGTTCCTCATACAGCGCCAATGTGGCATTGACTTCTCCAAAAGAATAAGACTTCGGATGCATGATGTACACATAACCAAAAGAAGCTCGATATTGATAGGAAAAGGAGAGAAAGGAAATGCTATATGAGAGAGAGAGAGAGAGAGGAGCAAAAGTCAGGCCATAGCTCTGATTGCTAGTCCTTTGTTCACAGGCAACTAGATTTGTCTTGGTCTACTGATCAAAACCAATTGCTAAAGCCAAATCCACACAGAAGGTTAGATCCACCATGGACCTTTACTTGGCAAGTAGATATGATAAACCTATCAAACTGTTGCCAAGGACTAGAACCACACTTGAATTTGAAATTTTATTCTTAATTTTAATCACATGTAACACCTAGATGTTAAAATTGGAGAGTACTTCAAGTAAGCAAGAACCAATCAGACAAGTATGAGCAGGAATAGTTTGAGTTTAGAAAGCAATAAGACAAACTCCACTTATGTAAGAGTATTCTCCACAACTGGTCCCCACACAGGATGAATCAGGAGGGTCAGACAAAAATAAGGGGATCCTGAAATAAGCATAAATAAGGGCATCCTGAAAAGCAAATGTGTGGGTTTCAACCAGTGAGAAATGAACAAAAATGTTGCTGCACGCTAAGGTGTAGTGTCAAAGACAAAAATAAGGCATCCTGAAATAAGCATAAATAAGGGCATCCTGAAAAGCAACTGTTGCTGCACACCAATGTGTGGTGTCAAAGTCCATGATAAAGGGACACATGGCAGAGGATTCAGAGCTAAATTAGAGGCTAATGGTCTAAAAAAATCCATGTAAATGAACCAACCTAATGGGAAAGATTGCTGGTTGATGTTGTTGCAAGCAAAAGCAACAATCAAAAGTTACTCGTTTTCATTGATTGGTTCAAAGCCTATGGATGATGAGGAATTAAGTTATCTTAGAAGAAAGACATACTACAGAGAAAAAGAATTGAGACTCCAATTGGGTGATCACAACAATTTGGTACTTGCAAATTCCTGAAGACCCATTCTGCAAATTCATTTGCACATGTAAAGCATAAAGGAAGGTAAATCTTTTCTTGAATAGCTTTTTGCAGGCAAATTGTGGGTGACAGTAGGAGAAAGTATAACATGTAACCCAACCAATTAAGCGCTCTTGTTTAATGGGCATCTGCATTTACTGTCGTTCAATGTACAAAACGGCAATACTTGACTGGTGTGGTAATACCACATGATAATGTCACACGATAAAAGTGTTCTCTACCGTTCGTTATGTTTTGAAGATAGAGCTATTACCTTAACAACCTCGTCAAGCAATTTAACATCCAAGATGCTAGGGACGTATCCTGCAAGAGTATTTGTAAAAGTGAATGAAGCAGACATTCGACAAAGAGGAATACAAGCCCTGGACAATGGTTTGACCTGAATTTTCCCCTGATACTACGCTCCTCTCTGCAGGCTCCACACCAATTACCTATCAATTGAGTACGACAGGAAGTTTACATAATTATTCAAGAGAGAACCGTTGAGAAGGCCGCAACATTCAGAGAAGAGCCAGTAGTCAAGAAAACCTATAACACCCTAAAGAACTTACACAATGAGGTTAGACGAATTATCAATATAGTAGTACCGTGCCTCAGAATAAGTGCCTAAAGAGAAATTGCATCACTAATAGTCACCTGTTTACCATGCACTGAAGCCCACAATTTACACCCTTCCTAAGGTACTTAACACTTAATTGTCATGCCAACCATTTCTCTCAATTTGGCCCATCCACCCGGCACTAGTTTTCCTCATATTTGCAGGTATTAATGACATGTCACATTCTCACCAAGGAACATAATTCCAACAAAGACTGAAGAAGAAATTGCCACAAGAAACAACAGAGGAATTTCACATTTGAAGTTGACGAACCTTAATGTTTCTGTTCATCATTTTCAAGTAACGCCCAGTACCCGTAACTGTACCACCAGTTCCGATTCCAGCAACGAGTATGTCAACATTACCCATTGTGTCCTCCCATATTTCTGGTCCTGTGGTTTCGAAATGTATCTGTAATTCGCAGAAGTCAGAGACTTTATGATGGAGTAGTCTTACTTGAACATCAAGAGGAACAAAAGTGAAATGGCAGAGAGGAAACTCAGAAAACTCAGAAATTTTCACAAAAAAATGCTGCAAATAACCTTTGCATTCGCCTGATTATCAAACTGTTGAAACATGTAAGCATTTGGCATCCTAAGGGCGATTTCTTCAGCTTTGTCAACAGCACCTTGCAGGCCTCTCTCAGGGTCAGTCAAAACAATATCAGCGCCAAAAGCACGTAATAGTATTCTCCTTTCAACATTAATTGATGCAGGCATGGTGACGATTACTTTGTATCCCTTGACTGAAGCGACAAAAGCAATGCCAAGTCCTGTATTTCCAGTGGTCGGTTCAACCAGTATGCTCTGCATAATGGAAAGTGAAACAAACATGTCATGTCCATGTATAACACTCAAAACAAGCATTTCATTAGAAAGCAGACTATGGGACAGCGTTACATGCAAAGTGATACTCTTTTTTTTACTAAAGCAACAAAAGCAGATGCCAAACCTTTCCTGGGGAGATTAATCCTCTCTCTTCTGCATCAGTTATCATGCTATAAGCGATTCTGCAACATCAACAACGATGGTACAGTATAAGTGAACAATCCAATAAAATAAATTCAAAAATATTTTTTGTTACATGCAAAACCAATGAACTAATTGACTAGCTTCTGCTAAAGGGCCCTGCGGTCAAAGAAATTATCAACCCACATCCACTTCATAGGGAAAATATTACCTGTGCAAGAGTTGATATTCATTTAATAGCACCAAGCAATATATATTACCAACCAGAGTACAGAGCTAAAAACGAAAATTACCTATCTTTAACACTTCGGCATGGTTCCATAGATTCAAGTTTAGCAGCAATATTAGCCACACAGCCTTTCGTGACCTTGTTGAGATATACCATTGGCGTTCTCCCAATCAACTACATCCATTTGGCAAAATAAAAAGGTTTAAAAATAAACCACTAAATACTCCATAAAGCAACATCATGGAGACTGTCGAAAACTCACTCATTTGTAGGACAAGTGCTTACAAGCCATCATTGCCACAAAATAATGCTTGGGAAAATAGATAGCTTCATGTAAAAACAGCTCTCAATTGGCATTGCGTTGCGACAACATGGAACCAGCCAGTAAATTGGATCTAAAAGAGTGTCGCATCCTAAAATGTCAAACCTCGCGCACTGCATTTAGGAGTTGACGACAATACGGCCCATATCAATGCGCAGCATGCTAGAAATATGTGACAAACACAGCCTTAGAACCAAATTCGTGTCAAGGTGATTATTACAAGAGCATTCTTACGTTTGTGAACAAATACCAAGAAAGAAAGACCCAAATTTTCATGATTTCCACTATGTTCCACCTATTTGTCCATGGCTTGAGCACCATTTTCTACTTTCCCAAGCAACCCAACAGGAGCTAAACAAGGGAAACAAGCATCGCCCACCACGGTTTATCTTTCCAAGACGGACACCATTTCAAACAATCACAAAAAACAGAGAGAGATAGAGAGATAGGGAGTAGAATCACTGCCACGAAGGAGAGCACTAAAACCTGTGTAACATCTTCGGCTATGTTGACCGCTTGCAGGTCTTGCTCGTCGTCCTCTTCTTCCTCATAGTCTTCATGTTCGATTTCTTCTACTTCCTCGTCCTCTTCAATTTCAACTTCCTCGTCATCTTCTTCTTGTTGGTGCCTCGTGCAAAGTGGAGTAGCAGCTCTAGTGAGGACGATGGGACCGAGTCTCCTTCCACCGGAGGAGTCGGAGGAGGAGGAGGAAGAGGAGGAAAATGCATTCACTGGAGAGAAGCGCGAACCCTTGAAGGACACGAGACGACGCCGTTGAGGCCGTGCGGTGGAAGCACCAAATGGAGGAAGAGAAGGGAGGAGGTGAAGCGTGGATGCTGATGCCGCCATTTTCAGAGCTCCACGAGAGTCTTGAAGAAGTAGATGGGTTTTCGTCTTTTTATATTTTTCTTCGTTCGCACTCTTCAGCATTTGGGCCGTAATGCGGGCTCCCAGGGCCTGCAAGCCAGCCCGGCCCAGGAACGAGGCCCGCTTTAGTTAGAGAGAGCAAATCCCAACGCCATTTTCTGTGTTGTTCTATGGTCGTCCATGTTGATTATAGGTCGCACCATTCCCTGTTGTTCTATGGCTGCCCAAACCCCAAAACATAAAAATTCATATAGAAATGTTCTGGCCGGACCGGGCCCGCGCCAAAGTTACGAGCCCGCGCTTTCCCATGTTAGGACGTTGCCCGAGCCCATCCATCTGCCATTCCGATCTCGTGGGCGGGCGGAGCAAGCCATCCTTTTCTTTTTTTAAAAATAACGCTTCATTTCATTCACTTCCTCGAATACAAGAGAAAACATCGTAGTTCAACTACAAATCAAAATACATTGCAGACAACTTCGGAACAAAAACAAGCCGGATAACAAGAGAAATAATCACAACAAGGTCATGAATAACACACTCAAAGAGCATAAATATGACTTTTTCATATCATAATCGGCGGAACACGACTTCTTCACATCATAATCGCCAGCCGATCACCGAATCCGTCTTCGGTAATGAGCACGCACTAAGAACTCTACTGTTGCCACGGTTTTGCCTTTTAGCGGCGCACGCCTAACCTTCTATTTTTTATCTTGCTTTCTTCTCGTTTGGAAACTTTTCTCTTCCTATTTAATCTAGGTAAGTTTTCCTTTCTTTCTCATTTTTAGGAAATTTCTATCCCGATCTAGCTTAGATTTGAAGTTTTTTGAGTGTATGTCTTCGAGATTTCGCTCTCCCCAGGTTTCATTAGTGAACAAGTCCACTTTTAAAGGATATCAAAGGAGCTTAATGATGGTTTCACTCTCAAATATGTTAAATCTATGATGTTGGGGCCTTTAATCCCTGCTCAGTGCATGAAATTGTTTACACCACCAACCATCACACATCAGTCTCTATCATATAAAACAAGAGAATGTCAAAACATAAGGAGTCAGATAGGTTTCGTCCACGGCCGAACAGGCGCCTCCCTTAGCCCGTAGGTTCCAGAGGTGACGGGTTCGAGCTCTCTCAAGAGCAACACAGGATGTTTCATCCATGGCAGAATGGGCGCATTCCTTAGCCAGTAGGTTCGAGAGGTGACGGGTTCAAGCTCTCTCGAGAGCGACACAGGATAGTAATAAATGTACCATGACTAGCAAGATTGAGGGATTTCACTTGCTACAAGACACAGATTGCAGGGTTAGCTTAATAAAATGGCGGGGAAGTCTGACTCCAGAGTTACAACATACATGCCTGCAACCCATCTCTCCATTCAGAAGTCATGAACAATGAAGTCTACATTTAGACCACAGAACAATTGCACAAAGCACATTTCCCGACCCCACAAAGGTGAAGAAAAGGAAAATTCAGGTCCGATCGGAGGTTTATTGCTCGATGAGGATCAGAACTGGAACTCCATTTCCGGTGCATAACCGAGATCCTCAAGGTGCGCAGCCATCGCTTTATTCATTGGAGGCGGACCGCATCTCAAAATCTACAGATAATGTGATTGAGGACACAAAGATCAGTGTTGGTTATTTGCTTTGAC
Organism: Rhodamnia rubescens; assembly: GCA_021437795.1. Classification (NCBI taxonomy): domain Eukaryota; kingdom Viridiplantae; phylum Streptophyta; class Magnoliopsida; order Myrtales; family Myrtaceae; genus Rhodamnia; species Rhodamnia rubescens. The sequence continues at coordinate 1,830,946 of JAILYA010000008.1, forward strand.
ATCCTAAGCAGGTTTCCAATACTGAAGACAAGAGATTAGGGACCAAAATGATACAAAAGCATGAGAAAAGGCTTCGGATAGTAACCTGAATTCCCGGCCCTGGTGCAGGGCAGTAGGTTTGAATCATTTCCTTCGACACAAATCCGACACCGCCGTCCCAACCCTCAGGAGGCTGAGGACGAAGGAATAGAACTTAGTAAGATTGAAGTGGATGAATTCATGCTTTATAAACAGCATGAACGATAAACACAGGCATATGCTTCAAGAAGTTCGTTATTGCACAAAAGAAAAATAACTTGTACCTGGTTCAGAACGTAGTAAACGTTAAAGCTATCTGGGTAGCTAGAAGCAAGACCATCCAACTCCTCCTGCGATAAAGTGATAATTGCATCAAGCAAAGAATTTAATTTTGGAGAAATTCTTAGTTCTTGTTTAATCAAGGCCAATATGAACAGCTTATGTCTCTATCTTATCGTCGTTCAGCCACTGCAAACACAATTTACTGATCCTATAGTAACTGCTTTTATTTTAGCGATTAAAGAGACCAGGGTACAATTTTACACATTGTGCAATTAAATAGAAGTGGGTAATTGAGACATCAGAAAGATACCACAAATCAATGTTCGAAGCTATGCACATAATTTCATATTTGACACCCCATCATAAGGGGCAGATATACTTTAGATTGGAAGTAAATTACGGCACATCTCCACCAAGATATTCTACTTCAGTTTTTTCCATTGGCATGAATTCTCAAACTTCCGCAGAACAAGCATTTACACTGATGCTTTTAGTCTAGTTCGCTTTTGTGAACAGCGGTGCAATTAACCTTAAGAGAGCGCGATGGACATGAAACAGAATAGCCATTCTTATAAAAGCTCAGGGACTTTAATATCAGCAAAAGTTTTATGGCAAAGGATAGTCAATTACCTTTAAGAGAATGTCCTCGTAAGTCACATTGGCATAGATGAGGTGCACCTTCGTTTTGTCTTTTGGGTTTTCTAGTATTGCCCGAGCAACCTGTAATGATGAACGGAGTGAACGGAACCTCATACGATGGCAATATATCACACTTGAGGAAGATTACGTGGCAATTGAGCAAAACTAGTGACGCAGTTCATAGTGCGACCAAGAAAAATGACCTGGAACATTGGAGTGATGCCGGAGCCTCCAGCAAGCATCCCGAAAGCTCTAACTTGGCCAGGTTGGTACTTGAAACGTCCCTGATTGGAAAAAACCCAAGAAGGGCTCATAGACATCATGTGTTGTTCTGAGAGTCTTAAAGACATGAATGGGAGGAAGCATCTATGGTATAAAGAATAAAAATCTCAGACACATAGTTCAAAGTTCAATATTCACAATGAACAACATTTATGAGGAGAATACTGCTACAGAGATAACTAGACATTGCAGGGGTTGAATAATAGCAAAGATAAATTGTAACCCTCTCTTCAGATGACAAAGTCAAACCATCAGAATTAATCAGTATTCAGTGCGTGACAGATGTATTAATCCATTGATCATGAGAAGTATAAGCAGGAGCAGCTAAATTTGATATCAGCTCACTGGGCAAGATCGAGCAGCAAGCAGGTCCACCTTCCAGTACAGTAAGTTAGAAAAGCAGAGCAGTTAAATCACAGCAATGTAGCCAAACCAGTGGGGAGTTTGCAAAGTTATAGAAGCACAAAAGGACAAAGCTACAAACCAGAAAATCAAAGCTTCAGCCAGGGCTTTAGACAACGGAGAAGAAAAAAGGAGATTTTGCAGCTATTGCACAACTTGCAATCAGATGCAGCGGTTTCCAGTATTCAAATGCATAGCATGAAAGTGGTGGCACACAAGAAAGTGCCTAACATATTATACAAGAAATCGAGATGACAAATGAAGGCTGATTAGGAAAACACATAATTGTATGATTAATACAAAGTCGATTTTTCAAATACCCACTAGATTGTTCTATAGCCTAGAGAAACTCAAGAACATATATACTCTCTAGCATAAATAATCAGTGTTACCTAATTTAAACTGTAATTTAGTAAGATGACAACTTAATTAAGAAAAGATAGAAGAAAGTTTAAACATCCAGGCCAGGAGTTCGACAAGGGACATATCTATCACTAATTTAAGAAAGCCACATTAGATGTCAATCCTTTAAAGGCTCAAACATATTTTAGTACAAAGAGACCACCTATAAGAAATTACAATGTAAAGCGCCAGACAAGAATCTTCCCACGTCAAAAAGAAACTACAACACAACATATGTATCAGACATAAGAGAGACAAATAATCAAACATAAAGGCTGAATTTATGTTCCTCTTATCACTAAAGATAGAGAATCTAATTTTGCATAATAGGTCCAGCAGTCTAGATTGATAATCAAGTCTAAATAAGATGTGGTAGACAATCAGAAAAATGCTGCCTCATACAAGTCCCAAGTTCAGTAACAAGAACAGTGCTACTGGCATTTTTTTTTATGTTGACAAGCAAAGAAAAAGACTACCTTTGGTCCCTTTACAGAGAGATAATCACCCACGCCCATCTCGCGGAAATGATGTGACATCCTTCCTTGGGGGTACATCTGATACAGGAATCAGCCAAAAAAGAATGCTGTTCAGAATGGAACAACCATTGCGGATGAAATCAAATGACACCGATAGCTACCTTAATGACCAGCTCAAAATGTCCAACATCAGAGTCTAAGGTAGTTGGGGTATAGGGTTTGATAACCTCCTCACCTTGGCTATCCTTGCCCCTGCAAATAGCATTGCAAATTAGAGAGCAAGCATGGCAACTAATAAAAAGATAGAGCCGGTTTTTATGTTGGCTTGTTGCATTTGTATGATTTATTTACACCATACAATTTTGTTCAAGCAAACCAATTCTTTACCAAAAATCACAATAATAGTATCTTTAAGAGGCCCTTTACAATAGTTTCATCACATATTTTTTTTTATGCTGATTAGATTCAGCCTGGTGCTAATTAGCAGACGTCCATCATTCCTCTATGCAGTCATTCACAGCCAATTCGATTGCGCTAGCATCATATTTGGAGTTGAAACAAAAGCAAGTTATATGAAAGACCAATAACACAGAGTGCAAAAAAGTTTTTAAGAGAAACAGAGGACAAAAGACAAAAGACAAAAGCCAACTAACCTGCAACTTATATGTTGTCCAATGGGGAGACCCAGAACAGAAGAAGGCGTCGGAAGTTCAAATGTGAACTTTGCCACATTGTGGCTTAGCTGTGTCCGCTTGACAAGTTTAAATTGCTTGAATTCTTCAGGATCCAAACATCCTACAAACAAATGCAAGTAATTCAAGTTTATGCAGAGTGCAGAGCAAGCTTGTACGAACAAAATGGAAACACAACAGACCAGGAGATGAAACGTTACATCATAATGCTAGATATTGGCACAGTAAATTAACAAGGAGAGCAGGAACCTAAGCACAGGCTACTCACTTCAGCTCCTACACAAATCTAGAGGATAGTTCGGACAAGCAAAGGAACTTGACAACCAATACTTTCACATTACAAATTACACATATGACATTCAATAGAATATTAGCTGAAATTTAGTAGTCGAGGTCAGCCCGTCCTAAGTGAAATCAGGTAGGAGTCCCTGTGTTTCTCGGCGGAAATGCACAATTTTCTTTCCATGTGTAATCTCTCATTCCTTCTTCCTAACCGAACTTGAGATAATAAAACCAGTGAAAGCACCAGAAAAGCCAAATGCAAGGACTTCACCAAGTGAACAAGTCAAATACAGAAAAAACCAACAACAAGACATTTGCTTCCTGGATCCACACGACCAGCTCTGACTGGAGGCACAATCCAAAATGTAAGAAAGCATCAGATTGAAATTCACAGTCAAACTTTGAGGAGCTATCAGGCCATGCCATAGGAAATTGATAAATGCCACAACACCACCACCTCTCACTCTTCCGACTCGTACTAACTTGCATTCGGCTTAGATCCATAAATTGCAACAACAAATAGCCTGATGATAATGAAAAAAGCTCAAACCTTTTGGTTTCTTGGTGGATTTGAGGTAGGCAGCAGCAACTCCAATGGCGACGAGAGCCACCGCGACACCCACGAGAATCTGGAAATCTTGGGATTGCAAGAAATCCATGACAACTCGAACAAACAGAAATGGCTAAGTAAAAAAAACGGGTGGGAGAAAAGATTGAATCTTTACGCTTCTTTTCAAAGGATTTTCGATCGAAGTGTGATGGGAGTTTGTGATTTGGGAACAGAGGAGGTTAGGTGAAGACAGAGAGCGTGAAGGGAAAAGCAAAGCTGTGGGTTTTCCTTCTTTCCTTGACTGACAGAGAGTGAGTATGGAGGGGAAATTGTTGCACCTACTACGAATTTGTTCATTCGCGAAACGCTGCTCCGTCACGCTCACATCACAACTACTCTTGCCGTTTCTTCATTCTTTCTCCTCCTTCTTCTTGTTCATGTAAATGCCACGAAAAAAAAAAAAGGGTTTTTATTCAATGATTGATTCGTTGGGTCCATTGAATCCATGCAATTGCCAGCATCACAATATTCCAAATTCTGTCTTATTCTATGAGTAAATCTCGTGATGCAACAAGGGCTGGTAGAAATTTCACGTTTTGTTATCATTCTGCTTTAGTTGTCTGTTGCCTAAAAATTCTTGGACCTCAATGTCCACTATATCATGGAAGTACTCATCCAAAGAGTTAACTAGGATGGACTAAAATGAAACTTCCCTTTGTGCACTGGGATGTGTGGTCACAAGACGTTGTTGGAGAGGAATGCTACCTTTCAAGACCACATCGAGCACTTCACGCATTTCATTCTAAAAGACTCGTGTTGTGAAAATATTTAAAAATCCCGTAAGCGTGAGGATTACTTGTAACGTTCATATGTTCTCTGCATAATTTTCAGCGGGTAGATTTCGTTAAGATATCTAAGAGGTTTTGGAAATATTATGTGACGATACATTAGCAATCCATTATCATAAGAGTCCAATTTTTATTTGAATAGTTTTATTTGGAATAAAGCAAAATTTTGCAACTAGAAATTTGCACGAGAATAAGAAAAGAAACAGTTATTGTTATTCATGGATTCCCGAGTAATATACGAGTCCAAAGGGACTTCAAAGTCGTCATCCTCGACCAACAGCAAGAGACGACGAAAACGAGGAAAACTAGGGAACAGGGGAGAGAATCAGTGGGCGGATTTGCGTACATCGATACAAAAAAGTGCTCTGTACTGCAGAATATTGCCAAATGCTCCAGGCGAACTTTGACTGGTCGGATCAATGTGGAACTTGCTATTTCTCAATGTTAGGAGCACCCGCAATCTGACTAGTTAGGACTCCCACTGTTTAGAATTATCATAACAAAAGATCCAAGGTCCATTCATGGGTTCAATGGTAAACAATCCATCGATTTGGTTCATGTACCTAGCAAGCACTGCAGACAATTATCACTTGAAAACTATATTCTGTACAGATCGGTCAAGCCTTGAATGCTTTTCATGATAAATGTTCAAGAGAACAAGATTTTGCAGTACCCTTTTCCTTGACTGTAGGGTTTGGTTGCTTAAGCTAATGAACAGAGCTTCACAAATGAAGTTAAAGAGGAAATTACCCAAACAGAGAGATTAAAGATGAATTGAATGAGAAGAAAAGCCAGCTGGAGAGAAGATTTGCCGTAAGCGAAAGCATCTGTCATGCTCTCTCGAGGAAAGTGTCTGAATCGTGTCAATTCTCGAGGAGGGCATTGCAATGTATCCGAGCATGGTCATGCTTCAGAGTTGACAAGTGTGGCAGAGCTAGAAACACGAATCTGTATTGTTGTCAAACCTAATGATGGAGACAGGAAAAGAAAACGTCGCTTTACCCTACCTTATGAACTGACCTGCTCTTTCCTTTTGGATTTTCATTGATCATAAGTTCATAACACCTACATACAAAGATTCTTGTCCTACGGATGATTTTGGCGCGAACAGTCCTAATCTTCCCGTAAGCTGTCACTCTAAGTGATCAGCAGAATCGAAACAAAGTGTTAAGGAACTGTTCTGCTTTGCATTTTCAAAAGCATCAGGTAGTCCTCGTGCAATCTGACTATTTGGGGATTGAATAATGAGACATGAACTCCTGGTCTTCTCCAGAGAAAACCGTGCAGGCGCCGCATTGCTGTATTTGCAGAAACTTGTCTCATACCAATCTTGATTCTGAAGCATTCTTAAGGTTTTTCTCCATTTTTGAGAACTTGATGAGCAGCTCCAAAAGGAAGAATTCTTCATATGCTCTCTCTTTGCTTGCAGGTGAAGATTTTGTATCATTACCCTTTGAAATATTCATCTGCTCACAGAAAAGATGATTCAGTTAGAGAACGAGGATAATGGGATGGCGGTTTCCATAATCATCAACCTCTGGCGTCAATCTCATTCTTGATAATCTCCAACACCAAACACAGTTTAACAAGTCAAATTCACAGGATGTTACCTAGGAAAGACACAGCCTGAAACTATTCTTGGTTGAAGATTTGCCTTGTCTTTGGGAGAGTAAGTTGCATCCTGGATCTAAAGGAACAGCACTAACATTTCCATGATCCATGTGCGTTCAAAAGTTGGACCTCTTCATGTAACCTGCATTTCCTAGTTCAGTCTACTGCTAAAGATTGAGGATGCATGTCTGCAGTTTATTGGGAACTATCCTCTGCTAGAGGGACATTAAATGTGCATGTTACAGATTGCAGAGCTATCTTTTATGCATCTTCAAATCCGCAACCATCCTCTTGGTTCCGTCTACAGCTTGATTACAATCAGAAAAGAATTTCTTTTGCTCCATTGTTTCTCTCGTTTGAAGGTGTACAAACATTGTAAGCACTACCGTTTGGTATATTAATCAGCTCAAAACGATGCAATTCCATCGAAAGATAATCTATGCAGGACGGCAACTTCAACAAATATTACGTTCCTATCGATGTCGCTCTCCTAGCAAATAAATAGCATACCAATAGCACGTGACAGGTAGCAACCTTAGATTACCCCTTATCAAAACTTAACTGAGGTAGATGCTAACTACGAGAGAGAAAAATTGACCCTCAAGTCAACTGAAATAAGTAGAAGATCTCTATCTTCTACATATTTTCTAAACACAATGCACCGTGAACAGACGCGATGATAGATATCATGGAGTGTCGACACATCGAGGTCTCTCTGAATTGATGTTGGCAGATTGGCTTCTATCAATACATCCGAATTATTGTAGACGGAAGTCTGTGTGGGACTACTATGCAATCGCCTAAAAACAAGTTCAACTGGACAAAGAAGGATTAGAATAAAAGAATCTGTGTTGACATCTTGTTCTGCCATTGATCATAAGCTTATATATGCAGTGCAGTCCGATGCCTCATGCGCATCAGTACCTGTTCGCAAGAGCAAAGGCTTTTGGACGGGCGAAATGGGAAAGATCGACGCCAACCAAAGCATGCAACACTTCAGCCACCAACATCACTTGAGGCTTCTCAACATCCAGCAGCACTCCAGCGTGAGCACAGTCTCGAGTTCAGGATGCAAGCTAGCGGTCTCCGAGTGGGCCTACTTTTGGCTTCCCTGTAACTTCTGCCTCCACCAGACCTGTTCGCAGATGCCGCAGAAGCTGAGCCACGGGATCGACCCCAAACACATGCTTACTTTGACTCCGACCCCAGTCTACCAGGAAGGCGCTTTCGTGTGCGGCGCCTGCAGGAAGCTAGGCACGGGCTTTTCTTACCACTGTCGAGAGTGCGAACTCGATCTGCACTCTCTCTGCGCTTTTGTGCCGTCACCAATTCCGGTCACTCCGCTACAACAGCAAGTGAATTAATCTCATGCCAGGCCGCCGTGCCATGGCGTCTCTATCACAACCGTGCCAGGGCCAGGGTTCATTAGTCATCTGAGCGCATATTTCCTGGATCCTAATCTGCAACTTTGACGCGCAACCATGAGGTCCCAACCATTTGGTCAGGGATATGACCACCATCCGGGTGTGATTTCTCTACCATTTCCAGGACGTGGAACTAGTCAGGGGAATGATTGGGGAGAGGGTAGCCTGATGGGTAATGTGTTGCACGGAATCGTGGACAGTTTGGCTCAGCAAGCTGGGACGGCCATCTTCCAAGGCTTCCTAGGAAATTCCTAGTCATACGATCTTCCGCTTCCAGGTTCGGTTCCGAGTACACTAGGAGGTATCTTCAATATCACCTTGAATAAAAACAGTAGACAAGATTAGATATGAGTTGCTTGCTAGTTCTGCAATTGCTGTTTCCTTATTTAACTGTTGTCGGTTCAAGAATCCCGACGGAAACATGATCACTGTAGACTGTAGAGTATGCTTCTGATCTTGTACAAAGTGCTTCGCCTAGCAACTTAGATGTCATGTATGGCGCGTTTGTGAATCAAATGGATCACAAAAAGAGTTCTTCATTTAGCACCCGAGAATGGCGATGCCTTGATTCGGCCGTGAGAATCGATAATGTTTCAGGTTGCCGGTTCCCATCCTCCAGCCGCATCGACTTATACGACCATCGATGGTTCAAAGAAGCTTCGAGAAAGATTCAACCATAGTTTAAGATAAGGTATTCGTGCGCATTACAATTTCCTCGTCCGAAGAAGTTGCTCAATGATGCGTTGCTTTTCCAAATACGGTTGGATAGGTGCAATAGGTCTAGTTAGTACCATGATACTCACCGGAAAATTGCTAGCCCTGATCGGGACCAAACCTTTAGACGCGCTGCCAAGACCGGCAAGTTCGAGCATCGGCTAGTGCCCAAGATTGGCGAAGGGAGCGACATGGCCGACCCCGCTCGCACCTTTCTATCTATCGATATTTTTTAGAAATTTAGCATAACAAAGGAAAAATATGGAAACTAAACAAAGAAATAATTATTTTACTCTTTTACGTATGAGTTTTATACAATATCACACACACACACCATGCACTAGAAAATTAGGATTTTTATGTTATCTTGTTAGTAGTTACAAATTGTTAAGCATCAAGGTAGAATAATTAAAGGATTTGAGAAGTCGACGAACAGTAATGATCCCAATGGTGCAATCTCAACCACAAGTGTTATGAATGGCAAGAAATATTTAAAATCATGGCGGGACCCACATTCTAATCTTACGCCTAAGATTTTACCAGTTATGTTGTCATAATGTAAATAGCAAGACCCAATAAAAAATAAAACATAGCTTCACATACTTTTAGGCACGCATATGGGTGGGCTAGGCCTGAAGAACCTTGGCAGGGCCCGGCTTGCCCACGGACCGGCCTAGAAAAATAATTGCGGGACCGCTGGCCGCCTGCCCCTTGACTTCTAGTGTACCGATGAATAATCAAATTTGATGCATAGAGAACAAGAGAAATCCCACTTAAAAACTTTGTGAATGCCCGTCGTTTGAATATTAAATTCTCCTTCGCGTTTTTGTTCTTGCATACTATCGAATACAGGGTTAATAGCACAAAAGCACCAAGACATACTATGCTCGCCATGGCGCAAATACTCCAAACTTTAGACCAAGAAAGACCGTAATAAGGGATATATACGTCGTATATTTATATAAATTTAAGTTTTTGGGACACCAAAAAAAAAAAAGTTGGGGATATTTGTGTTACATTAGGTCACAGTTTGGGGTTTTTTAATGTTGTTTACCCTGGAATATAACTTTGGGTTTCGCTCAATTTCGCCGACATCATTTCCCTTACGCAGGGAAGCATCGTTCAATAAACCTTGGGCATCCACATATAAACCGAACATTCCAACGGCGGGCGAGGTAGGTCCCATTGCCGGAATGGGCCTAGGTTTGGTTTCGTTAGAAACCAACGAGTTCCGGTGTTCGGATTAGAATTAACTCGGATTCACATGGGTCGGGTCTATGAAAATAATTTATCAGGTGGACCTCAGGTTGGAATCTCACGTGACGAGCGGACGTGATTATTTTGAATCCATGGCCCTCGTGTCCGGCCAGCCCGTTCTCGGAGTTCGGGTCTTGGGACCTGCGTGGCCCAAATTTCATGAACCAATGGGCCGAAAACGACTCGAGTCCATATGACAACATCATGGGCCGAAAGCGGTCACAGCACTATGGGCCGAAGCTTCTACTCTTTTTCTTCTCACGGCAACAACTTCAATATTTCGGTGAAATTCACATATTGCTTTAGAAGAAGCATTGGATTAGCCATTCCCTTTTCCTTTTTAACGCACAAAATCAATTGAAATCCAACTCAAATGTTCTATACATTACAATTTTTTTTAATTTGCTTTTGTATCTCATATGTTGAAATTCGTTCTTAAATCGGCATGAAATTTGCCGTACCAGCCTTTACAGAGAATGGTCGGCGAGAAATAAACGTCGATGTCAGTGCGCGAGAAAAATTCAATCCGTCCGAATAATTCTGTTAAAGGGAAATCATCACGAAATCTATCATCGAAACATAGAAAAGCAGCATATGCAATTTCCGACGCCCTTTTTTTCCGATCCTCTCGATTTTCGACAACCCCGATTTATATAAAATAAAGAAAAGGAAAGTAGATAAAAAAGGGAAAGTATGTCTCCCGTCGCACGCCATTCATTGCACACGTCGAAAACAAACAGAAAACAAGTAATTCGATTTGTCAATATAGCTTGTAAAATCACGTGTTGATTAGAAGAACCGCTCCCCGATCACTTTTTTTTCAACAAACGCGGCGCCTGATGTCTTCTTTGCCACGACCAAAGGGACCACACAGAGAGCAACCTAAATCTAATGCCCATACCGACGTCGTCGTGTCGTCGTGTCGTCGTTGTCGTCTGTCTTTCTTCCCGCTTTCTTGCTCGATGTTGATTAGGTGTTGAATGTGTTGAGACTAAGAATTAGCGTTTTTTTGTTAGTAAATTTTCTATTCTTGGAGGGCAGGTTTCGATTTCCGATGGGTTGCTAAAAACGGGTCGTTCTTATATCTCGAAAAAGCCCGTCTATTAATTGATGTGGCGTGAAGTAGAATTCCTCGTGTATGCTCTCCGATGCGGGCTTTCGGTCACGAAACGCGTTCCTAACACTACAAAAAAATAAGGATTTAGCCACGAACTATTTGCGACGAAAAATATTCGTCGCAAATTTCCGACGAAAATAGCGACGAAATAAATATTCGTCAGCTATTTGCGACGAAATTAGCGACTAAAATATTCGTCTCTAATTAGCGACAAATATAGCGACGAAAAAAAATTTCGTCACTAATTTGCCACGAATCTAGCCACGCAATACCTTTCGTCGCTAATTTGCAACGAAAATAGCCATGAAAAACATTTCGTCTCTAATTTGCGACGAAAATGGCCACAAAAAAAAATTTGTCGCACATTAGCGTTAAAACGGCCATGAAAAGATTATTCGTCGCTATACTCTTTGTAACGAAAATAGGTTTCGTACGCCAATTAGCCACGAAAGGCAACATTTCGTTGCAAATTCTTTTCTTAAAAGTTAGCTACGAAAATCAACGTTCGTTGCTAATTAGCGACGAACTACATTTTCGTCGCACAATTAACACTATGCATAAAACATTAGCGACGAAATGTAGTATTCGTCGCTATGTCCTTTGCGACGAAAATAGGATTCGTAAGCCCATTAGCTGACGAAAATAGGATTACGTCGCCCATTAGCGACGAAAGACTACGTTCCGTCGCAAATTCTTTTCTTAAATGATGAGCGACGAACATCAATGTTCGTCGCAAACTTTAAATTAGCGACAAATAAATATTTTCATCGCATCGTAGCTACGACATGTATTGTTTGTCGCTAATATAAAAACAAGAACATTAGCGATGAACATACATATTCGTCGCTAATTAGCTACTAAATAATTTTGGTCGCTAATTTGTGACGAATCGGTAATTGCGTCGCTAAAGCCAAACAGGTTTAACGTCGCTAATTTCAAATGTCGTCGCTAAATGCGTCGCTAAATTCGTACAACAAATTGTAGTCGCTAAATTCGTGGCTAGTAAAATTTCGCCTTTTAAAATGTCTTTACCTCCGCACTCTTCTCTTTCACCCGCTCTTTTCTCTCTTCTCCCTTCTCTTGCCTTCCGTCTTCTCTCATTTCTATTCTTATCGTGCCTTATGGTAATCATAGAATAAATTGTTGTTTATTTCACTATTTGCTTTTATCAATTGCCCCAACCTTCGTGAATCTTAACTAATTTCTCTTTTTTTAGGTACGCATCCATTTGAATGTCTCGCCATCCAAATGAACCTTGCAATTTTTATCAAATCGATCACTTTCTCCTACGAAAAATCCAATCGAGATACTTGGGTAAGTCGTTTTGACATTGTAACTTTTTTCTTTTCAAGTTCAAAGTAAAGTTGAGCTCATAGATTGAAATAAGTTATGGTGTTTATGTAAAAAAGTGTAGTAATGCACAATTAGCGACAACATTTACGACATTATTCCGTTTGATTGTTCCTAATGGGTTGCGGTGAATTTCGTCGATGGCTGGCGAAGGCGGAGATGCCCGTCCAATTAGCGACGAAATTACACGTTCATCGCTAATTAGCGACGAACTTCACGTTATGTAGCTAATTAGCTTACTAACTTGATATTTCGTCGCTAATTAGCTACGAACTTGATATTTCGTCGCTAATTAGCGATGAAATTATAGTTCGTCGCTAATTAGCCATGAAATAAATTTCGTCGCTAAGGTTGTCGCTAATTATTAGTGACAAACTTCCCCTTTCGTCGCTATTTAGCGACGAATGTCTTGTTTTCATCGCTAATTAGAATAAATTATTAGCCGTTTATTTCACCATTTTCTTCTATCAATTGGCATAAGCTTCATGAATCTTATGTAATTTTCTTTTTTAGGTACATGTCCATTTGAAGGTCTCGCAATCCAAGTGATATTTGCAATTCTCATCAAATTGACCGCTTTGTACTATAAATAATTCAGTCAAATACTTGGGTAAGTCTTCTTGACATGGTATTTTTTTTATTTGTTTCAACTTGAAAGTAATTATTGCGTCACGGGTAGAATTTTAATTTTTACGATTTTATGGTTTTAATTAAGAATATTATATAGTAGATGTAGTATTTTTAATATTTTATGAGATTTTTTAATATTTATACGACACAATGCAAAGAGACAGGGCTTGGATGTATAATAAGAACTTACCTGGACGACGAGGATTGAGTGATGAGTTTCAGATCTTGGGTTGGAACAGTTTTTGGAATTTGCTAGTAGTAAATTTGAGTTTATAGATGGAAATAAGTTAAGGTGTCCTGTAAAAGGTGCAAGTAATAGTAAATTTCATGTGTGTGACAAAGTTAGAGAACATCTTTGTAGATTTGGGTTCATTCCGAACTATTATAATTGGACTTGCCATGGTGAACTATTTATATCCGATGAAGAATATCGAAGAAGTGATCAATTTTCAATTAGGGAAGAATGTAGCTATTATAACCAATTGAACCCATATCGAGGATGGTGATTGATGCAGCTGGTCGATTTCGTGTCGAATCAAATCTTGAGAGTACTAGTTTTGCTCCTACATTTGAACAAGTGGGTACTAGCTATGCATCACAATTGGAAGAGGCGAAATAATGAGGTTTTGATGAGAATGTGCACAACGAAACTTTTACATCTAATCAATTCGGGAAGTGTTGAAATCAGCAGATGAACCTTTATGGGCGAGGTTGTGACAACCACACTAAGTTATCAAGTGACCGCAAGACTGTTAAACATCAAGGCAGAGCATAATGTGTCCGACAATTGCTTCAACTCTTTTGTTGACGTAATGCGGGAAGCAATGCCTCGCGATAACATCATGCCAAGTGATTTTTACGACATGAAGAAGCTAGTGGATAACTTAGGCCTTCCAGGTTGTAAGGATTGATATATGTAGTAAGGGTTGTATGTTATATTGGAGAGATGATGAAAATGCCGAATCTTGCAAATTCCGTGGTCAACCGAGGTACAAGATTAGCAGGAGCGGTGGTCGTAATAAGAAGCGTAGACCATGCAAGCAATTGTTTTATCTGCCCTTAACCCCTAGATTGCAAAGGCTTTATGCGTCTCAAGCGATCGCTGAACACATGACTTGGCACGCAAATCATGCAACAGAAGAGGGCCTAATGTGTCATCCTTCGGATGCAGAGGCATGGAAACATTTTGATAGAACATACCCCGAGTTTGTGATGGAGCCTCGAAATATTAGGTTAGGTCTGTCATTGATGGATTTGCCCCATTTGTAAAATCGGGAAAGAACTATTCATGTTGGCCGGTTATCTTAACTCCATACAATCTTCCACCTGGTATGTGCATGAAGACACCTTACATGTTTTTGACATTGATCGTGCCTGGCCCGCAAAATCCGAAAAAATTGATAGATGTTTATATGCTACCATTGATTGCGGAGTTACGACAGCTATGGTATGAAGGTATTCTTACGTATGATGTTTCTACCGATCAAACATTTGTAATGAAAGGCTGCACTTCTTTGGACGATAAATGATTTTCCAGCTTATGGGATGTTATCCGGATGGAGTACTGTTGGAATCTTAGGATGTCCGATATGTATGGACCGCTCAAAGTCATTTAGATTAAAACACGGGAAGAAGGCCAGCTATTTTGACTGTCATAGACAATTTTTGCCTATAAATCATACATTCCGAAGGAATAAGAAAGAGTTCATCAAGAATAGAATTGAAAGAACACCCCCACCATTGAGGTTGACCGGTGATCAAATTTGGGAGCGAGTACACGACTTTCCGATTGTTGTTGAAAACCCCCATGGCATGACTATTGCGTACGGAAGCACACATAAGTGGACTAAGCGCAGTATATTTTGGGATCTACCATATTGGAAGACCCATGTTATTCGTCATAATCTTGATGTCATGCACATAGAAAAAAATGTTTTCGACAATATCATAAACACCGTGATGGATGTCACTGGAAAAACAAAAGACAACTTGAATGCAAGAAAAGATATGAGAGTTATTTGTGATCGGCCAAAGACTAGATGTGGATGCAAGCAAGCGGGGATCAAAACCAAAAGCAATTTACACATTGGACGGGGAGGAGCGAGACGGGTTGTCTGTCAATGGCTGAAATCAGTGCGATTTCCTGATGGATACGCTTCGAACCTCGAGAGATGTGTTGATTCGAATGAATGCAAGTTAACAGGTTTGAAGAGTCATGATTGTCACATATTTATGGAAAGACTACTTCCAATAGCTTTCAAGGAACTTCTACCAAATTTTGTGTGGGGCGCCATCACGGAGTTAAGTAATTTTCTTCATGATATTTGCTCTACAAAGTGTTAAAAGTATCACACATGGAGAAGCTGGAGAGAGATATTCCAATCATTCTTTGCAACTTAGAAAGGATATTTCCTCCATCGTTCTTTGATTCAATGGAGCATCTCTTAGTTCACTTGCCTTATGAGGCCAAAGTTGCGAGTCCTGTCCAATTTATTTGGATGTATCCATTTGAGAGGTAAAATATCTTGTTAATAATTTAAAATTACTTTATCACTTATTATGTTCGATAAAATTTTGCCTATTGCAACTAGGTTCTTATATCATTTGAAGAAAAAAGTGAAGAACAAAGCATGTGTTGAAGCTTCAATTTGTAATGCATATATTATGGAAGAAGTGACAACATTTGCATCATATTATTTTGAGCCGCAGCGTGCGGCAAAAGGCGGAGAGCAGGAAGAAATGATGAGGGGCCCATTGATCCCAATTGTAAATCATTCTCTATTTTCAATTATCTTGGTCGACCAAGTGGCGCATGTAAGTTTCGTTATTTAACAGACGAAGAATGGCGGGCAGCCCATACATATATTTTCTTGAACCTGTCCGTAAGTGGAGCCATACTTGAGTAAGTGTACTTTTGCAAATATATTTATTGTGTGTCAAACATTTGCTAATACATAAGTGGTTTTTGTTAATAGGATTTTTCAAACTTCAATGTATGGACTACCATCAAATGAGTTTGAACGTTTGTGCGATGAAGAATTTGCAGCATGGTTCAAAACATATGTAAGTTGTTCATGGACGAAAAGCAAGTTATTAATATTTTATAAATCATTAATTAAAAAATATTATTGACTTTGCGGGTGTAACTTCACAGTAATCATGATCAAGTCGAAGAGCAAGGATTGCTATATCATCCGTCATGGGGTCCACAAAGAAAGGTACGAACTTGGCCAAGCATATTTCATAAACGGGTATAATTTTCACACTCGAGAGTATGGAATGGGAAAAGCCACAATGAATAGTGGTGTGTGTGTTCGGTCATCCAATTGTGGCGGTGCGAAAGATGATTTTTATGGCTTGTTGGATGAAATCATAGAGATAGAGTACCCTGGGCCATTAATGCGGGTTGTGTTATTTAAGTGCATGTGGTTCGACCCCATCGGAGGAATGAAGGTGCATACGAAGTTTAATTTGGTGGAAATAAATCACAAGAAAAGGTATATGAAATATGAACCATTTGTCTTGGCACAACAAGCAATGCAAGTATATTATGCATCATATCCTAGTTTGAAGCGCGACAAAGTTGATTGGTGGGTCAGTATGTAAAATCAAAGCACGAAGAAAAATCGAGGAACACCTGGAAGGATACGGCGTATCAACAAGAGGAAGTTTGTAACATCGTTGAAGTTGAGGAATACAACATTCCGACTTTACGTGATCCATGTGGAACAGTGATAGATGTAGACCCAATTGAAATTCACCAATCAAATATAGAAGGTGATGAAGAATCCGATTTGCTGACGATGACGAAGATGAAGATCATGAAGAAGATGAAGACGAAGATGAAGATCAAGACGAAGACGAATGTGAAGATGAATATGATGATGAAGACGAAGATTGTGATTTTTGACACTTTTAACTAATTTTGTGTAATTATTATTATTATTGCGACGTTTGTTATTATTATTATATATTTTTATTGCTATAATGTGAAAGACAATTGGTATGCGTAGCAAAATTGAAAAAAATTCCTCACCTCATAGCAATAAAATACCAAATCAAAATTTGTGTTCGTCGTTCATTAGCGACGAAATTAAGTTTGCGTCGCTAAGTAGCGACAAACTTCGGTTGTCGTCGCTAATTAATTAGCAAAGACTTATTAATTAGTGACGAATCTAAGTTATCGTCGCTAATTATCGACGACATTTGTATTTGTCGCTAATTTACGATTTAATTTAGTTTTTCGTCATTGTGTTTGTGTCGCTAGTTAGCGATGAACCCGATTTTTCGTCGGTAATGAGCGACGAACTTAGGTTTTACGTCGCTCATTACCGACGAATGTAGGGTTTCGTCGCTTTCTCCGCTAATTAGCGACGTAATTATATTTTCGTAGCTAATTAGCGACGCAAAACAAGTTCGTCGCTCATTAGGAAATCACTTATAAATTAGCGACGAACCCAATTTTGCGTCGCTAATTAGCGACGCACTTTGGTTTTCGTCGCTAATTATTAATTAGCGACGCACTTATGTTATCGTCGCTAATTACCGACAAACCGTATTTCGTTGCTAAAGTGCGACCAATTGAATTTTTCGTCGCTCATTAGCGACGAACATATCGGCTCGTTGCTAATTAGCGACAAACCTAGTTTGTCGTCGCTAGTTCGCGACGAAAACCTAAAGTCGTCGCTAATTTAGAGACATGTGTTGTTGTCGCTAATTTAGCGACCACTTTAGGTTTTTGTCGCTAACGAGCGACGAAAGCATATTTTCGTCGCTAATTAGCGCCGACAATATATTATCGTCGCTAATTAGCGACGCAAATATAAGGTCGTCGCTAATTAGCGACGACGTTAAGTTTTCGTCGCTAATGGGCGACGACATTGTATTATCGTCGCTAATTAGCGACGACCTTATATTTGCGTCGCTAATTAGCGACAACAAGTATGTTTTCGTCTCTAATTAGCGACGACCTTGTATTGTTAGCAACGACCTTGTATTTTCGTCGCTAATTAGCGACCACAAGATATAGACGACCTTATATTTACGTCGCTAATTAGCGACGACCATGTAATTTCGTTGCGCATTAGCGACGACCATATAATTCCGTCGCTAAGTAGCGACGACGTTAGGTTTTGTCGCTAACTAGCTGACGACCCTATATTTTTTCGTCGCTAATTAGCGACAACAATATATGTTGTCGCTAATTAGCGACCTAACTTATATTTTGGTCGCTAATTAGCGACGCATTTGGTTTTTCGTCGCTAAGTTTGCGTTCGCTAGTTAGCGACAAACCTGGTATTTTCGTCGCTAATATGCGACAAACTTCATGTTTCGTCGCAAATTAGCGACAACAATATATGTTCGTCGCTAATTAGCGACGAAAAACCAAAATGCGTAGGTAATTAGCGACGACAAGATATTGTCGTCGCTAATTAGCGACTAAAATATATGGTCGTCGCTAATTAGCGACGCATTTGGTTTTTCGTCGCTAAGTTTGCATGCGCTAGTTAGCAGCACCTCGATGTTTCGTCGCTAATATGCGACTAACTTGAGGTTTCGTCGCAAATTAGCGACTAAATTAAGATTCGTCGCGCAACCCTACTGACGACTTTTCCTTCCTTCTCTTTCGCTTTTGCTTCATTTTCTCCCTCTTTGCTCGGTTTCTTTAACCGGACCCCCGAGCAACCCACCTCCACCGACCACTACAGCCTCACCACCACCCTCCGTCCGGGCCCCGTCTCCGCCACGCCTCACCGCAAGCCAACCTCACCCGAGCCGCAACCACTGAGGTGCGTTCCAATCTCTCTCTCTCTCTCTCTCTCTCGTCGTCGAGATCGTTCATACATGCTTGAACTTGTGTCCGATCTCCCGTCTCCCGAATCTGCTCTCCTTGTCTCTCTCTTTCTCTCTCTTCGCTTTGGCTTCGTGGGGTCACTAATACCACTCCTCCCCACGGATCCGAGGCCGAGACCCCAGCCACGATTGTCGATTCAACCGGACTCTCGGCGAAGATTCAACGGTACGTACTCGTGATCTGCTCTCCTTGTCTCTCTCTTTCTCCGTCGCTTTGGCTTCGTGGGGTCACTAACACCACGCCTCCTCACGGATCCCGAGGCCGAGAGCCCCAAGCCACGATTCTTGATTTGACCGGACTCTCCGCAGCATTCAAGGGTGCGTGCTCATGAACTATGGATCCGTGAATTTCCTTTATGAGTTTATCTTGGTTTTGCGATTGTGCTACTTTAAGTATGAACCAAATGCATTGCTTGAATGATCCATGCGGCAGCTATTGGCTTGCTATTGCTGATGTTGTAGTTCATGTCACGTAATCGTTGGCCTCTTGCCAATTGATTCCGGGTAGCTTTATCAAGATTAGAAGCTAATTGCGAATTACGCCGAATCCAATTTTAATTTTTCAGCTACTTGTTTCATGGCTTTAATTTGAGTCGTAGATCCTACTCTAGAAACGAAATACCCACATTAATAGCGTGTCCGATTCCAAAGATTAAATAGATCGGCTGATAAGAATATTTGTCCATCTATAATGGAAATTACATTAGTAGGAATATAAGCCGAAACATCTCCCATCGGGTCTCCACTATTGGTAGGGAATCAAATTACTACTATATGTGTGATAAGCTTCAAGTATCATCTCGGTTAATCGTTTGTCATTTCTGCATTACATGTTTTTGTTATGTCACTATTGCGGTGTCATTATTATCCATTTCGTTAACTAGGTACTGACTTGTGTTGTTAGAGCTTCCTTTGTCTTTTTCCCGAGGAAACTAGGTCATGTTGGTTGCTAGTATACAGCATATAACATGTTCTTTGTGGTTGCCTCTTGAACCTAGCTTTAGTAGATAGATTATAAATGCACCAACCCCCGATGACAAGATTTCAATAGATTCCTTCGGTGCCGAGATTGCTATTTATCGGAGGCAACCATTGATTCTTTCGATTTCTCAAGTTTCTCACGTGCTCTGCGCACTAAAATGGTAAGTTTTATGATATACGTCATTATGTTTCCCTAACACATGTTCTTATTTTTTGCTGATATTTGTCTAAAATTCTTATTTGTCAGTATCGTAGAGGTGGAGTTCGCATGCGTGGTGCGGTTTCACAAATAAGACGAGCAACCCCTTCACATTCGCCTTCCCCTTCCTCTTCCTCGTCCCCGTCCCAAAGAATCTTGCCCTTCCCTTTCATCTCGGCCTCAACCACTACATGCCGACCCTCAAGAGCATTTTAGGGGACAACTTGGGCACATCCGAAATGAATGTACTTCGGTTCCATCTGCGCTCAGCTCCACCTTCTTCAGTGGAACTCTCGAATGATGAGGAAAACATAGTGAAGAAGATAACCGGGCGTGTGATATGCCCACATGGAGATTCGTAAGTACTTCATTTTTTTTAAAGTAAATGTAATATTTAGGGATGAGTTTCATTTGGGTTGTAGATATGGATGTGAACTAAATTGTCCCTATTTACTGATTTGAAGAAGCGACGTACGTCGTTCGAGAACTTAATAAAATAGTGAATAACTATTGGAGGGGGCCGTGGATTAGTTACGATAGCGCTTCGAAAGAAGTAAAAGATTTGTGGTGGAACGAGTTCAAGGTAAGTTTTATACTTCAATTTTCTCACAAACTAAGTTTAGCGTAAATAAAGCCACTGTTTTTCTATTGATTACGGCGGAAATTCAGGTGGGATGAATCGGATGGGAATGAAATTAGAAGAATTTTTAAGAAGAAAGCTGGTGATCACATACGCAATGTGATGAATAAAGCAAAGACAAAAAATGTGAAGCCACATTTTATTACTGTGACGATTGGACTGAAATAACGAGAAGTTGGGAAGCTGAAAAAAATAAGCAAAGGAGTGAACAAAATGCCAAGAATCGAGCTTCTACTTCTAGTGAAGGGTCTTCTGCATCTGCGACGTATCTTGGAGGCTCCATCAACATTGGGGAGCATCGAAAAAGAATGGTAAGTTTGTTAAACATGTTGTAAGTTAATTTAATTCAATTACTCATTTATGTTTCAATTTTGTAGGCACATGAATTGGGGACGGAACCGACGTATGTAGCTACATTCGAACGCACATTTCAAAAGAAAGATAAGACATGGATTGGCGACCGAGCAAAATCTATTAAGGTATGTAAGCTTGTACGTTTGTCTTTATGGAAATTACAATGAAAATCATGAATGCTTTTCATATTTATGGCGATTACATATATGAAGTTATTATATTTTCATATCTATTTCGTTGATGTAGGAAAAATATGACGAGCTTTTAATCAAAGACTACTAGTGGCGGTGATGGTGGGGCTGCATCTCGAGCCCAGGACAATATGGCATTATGGGTGGAGGCGTCGGGTGGGGTGAAGAGAGGAAAAATATTTGGGTTGGGGTCCTTGTCAAGGGTATATACGGGGAAAGGCTGCTGGAAGTTCATCCTCCAATGCTTGCTTCAAGGAGAACACGACTCGATGAGGAAATGACACAACAAGTGAGCCAACCGAGACATTTACTTGCAGAGAAGGACGAAGAAATGAAAGTGGTTAAAGAACAAATGTCACAGCAAATGTCCAGAAGGATGAGCAAATCGGTTCTCGCAGAGTCAAATGCAATTGGTCTTGCGACACCTCAACCTAAATCAAGATCGGGTTCCCCCGTACCTCCCACTCATGAAATAGGTGATGGGCACAATGATGGGCAACACAATGAGGACGAGATTGTTGATGATGATGATGATGAATTAATTAGACATCTTATTGGTTAAACAAGAAGGCATCGGAGCTTCTTTTATGTTTGGCCGTGAGGTTAGTATTTTTTGTAAGCTTATTTGTTATATGGCCAGTAGAGAAGTGTAATATCACAACACAGTAATAGACATTGTAATCTTGTTTCCACAGATCATTGGCATGCAATTGCTTTTGCAACCGCTACCTCTATCAATATCATTGCTTCCATTAAGAGTATGCTTTTTCAATTCTTTTTTCTAGACAAATAGATTCAGCTTTTGCTTGAGCATTGATTGTTTATAAATAATTTGCAAAGGAGATTGGACGATATGCCGTACGTTGGTCTCACCGAGGACCATAAGGAATCTGCAGCAATGTTTGCATGTGGTTGGTGCACAATTAATTTCTCAACCGAGAGGATCTTGCTCGTGGTTCGCAGACGCTGGCAACAAATCAATAAGGTACATGTGGGGCTATTATTGCTGTTTTTTAGCCTCTAGGTACGGTTTGTTGGTTCTTTTGAACAGGTTATGCGGAATATGGTTGAATAAAACAGTTGAGCTTGGACCCAAAAAATAATAATAATAAGTTGAGCTTCGGGCCAAATTTGCTGGTCAATTTATTTTCTTCTTATCTCGCTACCCTTCTACGCTAAATTTGGTGTTCTTATTGCGATTTTCTTGATTATTTGAGGCCGTAGATTGATTAAGGTGAGGTACCGTATCGTGTGCGGTGGAAGAGAGATTATACAAGTGTAATGATAGTGCCCACTGGGGTTGGTGCGTCCATCGGAGGATATGCCGGTCATGCTTTGCCTGTTGCCAGCCTCTCTCTTCGGTGGTCGATTGCCTCATCTCTCACCCCAATGTACAGCCCTTTTATTTCCTTCTCTATCATATGTTTCTTATTGATGGTATAATTGTATACTAGAGTGTGTGAATGGCTCTCTCGGGGTGCGCATGGTGATGCTCGCATTCATGGTAGCTTAATCTTTGCTTTAGTTTGCTTCTTTGTTGCAAGAATGTAGATCGATCAAGAACACTAATTGATTAAGAAGAATGCTGCGGAATTGCCAAGATGAAATTCTTGTGTGCCTGGTTGTATTCGTGGATGTGAATGGAAGCTTATGAAGTTGTCGAAGCAACGTAAGTCACGCATCTGTTTTAAATCCCTGCTTTCAAGTTCCCGTGGAATGGACAAGGAGTTAAACCGAAGTTTGTGATTTTGCTAAGACAACAAGACACATTTTTTCCCCTTAAGAGGGTAGCACGAGTCCACTAGGATCATGAGTGCATCTCCATCATTTGCAACTTGGAACTACTCCGAGATGTACTTGCCTTATTACAACCATAGTGTGGGTCAACCAATGTGTTTAAGTGGTTTGACTATTTTGTGTATTAGATGCAGCTGAATCAAAGATAAACTCGTAGTGTATGGTAGCACGCACCTATTGTATCACCGGAGTCCAGGGCACGAGAAAGAAAAGCGGGAAATTTAAAGAAAAGAAATAACGGAAGGAATTTTATATTTTTGGTAATGTGTCCTCTACTTGATGTCCAAGGCGAATTTTGAACCGCAATCCCGGATCCATTGGTTATTGTCAGATAAATGAATATTATTACACACGAACAATCTAGTGGCACAGTCCATGGGTGCTTATATATGTTGGTTGCATGTTTATTTTGTGACTCTGCAATGATCACATATGCCGATGCATAATACAACATGTAGTTCAACAGGCATAATACAACATGTAGTTCAACGGGTTCTTAATGCAAGCAATGCTCTCTTGGCCCATGCCTAATGTGTTATATGTTGAAGGCCATGCTCTTGATCGGTTTGCAGAAGGCTTATGGGCACTGCGGCCTGTTCACCAAAATAAGGTTCTACTCGTGCGCTTCATTTATCTTTAGAGCATCAACCATCTTTCGTGTACTTCATGAACCGAATACATAGGACTCGTGACACACCAAAGGTTGGTCTTGTTCTTGATGCTGCAATAGAAGAAGAGATTCGAGTTCGTCATTTACAAGTTGCTTGATGCGACAAGAGCTTCCCTTGGTTTGCCTGTTTCGGAATATATTGTCACGGATACCGCATTAGAGGTCCGATACTTTACTTTCTTCGACATCGTGGTGCTGGTATATTGTTCTAATTTTCGTTTGACCTCTATATGCTCACTTTCCCCTCCCTTTTAAGAGTCTTTTTCTTGGGGCACTCGTTTAGCTTATTATGATATAATGCATTTATATTTAAGAGTCTTTTTCTTGGAGCATGTCTATAAAGAATCCAAATTGGTCGATTTGTTGATAGTGAAAATTCTCTTATGAACTTATTTCCCCGCTTATCAAGGTTTCATCCTAGCATTCTAACTTATTGTTGGTTCTAGCTTGATATAAAGGTTGAAATACTTCTCGGTGCTTTTGTCGATTTCTATCTTTACATAGAACTTTCAAAATGCTATCTTTGTTTGGATGTATTATTGCATTCTACAAGTTATGACCTTACTTTAGTTTGAATGAGTAGCTTCGGAGACCACAAGTGGTCTTGGGCTGCAACTATATGGAACACTTGAGACTTTTTCTGAACAAATATGGAATTTTGTGCATTTTCAAGTGCTCATGCTTGTGTGATTCTTTGTGCTTAATGTGACTCTTAATTCATGTTTTTTACTCTTCGAGTCATAATGTGTGGCTTAATGTGAGTCTTTATTCTTGTTTTTTCCTTTTCCGAGTTATAATGTGTGGGCCTTGTAGATAGGATATACATTCCTTCCTTGCGTACTTGCTGGGCTAAGCAATGCACCTCAAGACTTGGTCGATGAATCGAGTTTATGGAGAAAAGGTGCATATTAGGCGGTGATGTTGATAGTGTTGTTCTTCCTGGACATGCTTTTGGGGGAGGTCGTTCATATAGCAATTGGATCACTCCGTGTTGTCAAACGTATTGTTGCTAATATTGCTCATACTTGTCCCATAACAAACCTATGAAATGATTCTTTGGTGGGTTTGTGCTCAAGTCTTTGGAGTAGCTATATATCGAGGAGATTTAGCCACGGTATGCCACCATCCATAATATTTGTTTGATCTTTTTTGAGATGTTCATGTTCGTGTCTTTTAATGTGTTACATTCGAGTAAAATATAGCAACGCAACTTCGCTTGATCGTAGTGGCATTGTACTTTGCGGATTTCCTTCTTTGGCAAAGATGTATAAGTCCAGACAAATCCAATGTGACTCCTGCCAAAGCATTGTTGACGCCTGGGAAATTAAGTCCTCAAATAGACAGTCTGCTCAACCTCGGGCTCAAGGAGATCCGGTATGGGAGTATATGCATAGGCACACGTCTATAGGTTGTCCATTCTCCTAAGAATAGGATGAGGTTGCTTATCACTCTTGACCGCTTGTGGAACTTATTGTATTTCAAATCCCGTCAACCAAATTATACACTTCATTGTGTATGCTTCGGACTATTCTTGTTAGGGATGCTTTGGGGATGTAGTCATGGCATATCACATATTTGGGTGAGCTTGTCTTATTCATGAGTTAATTGTGAATTTTTTTTTTTTTGGGTGGTCTAAACAATGGGAGGGCCGGTTCTTACGTGTATTTGTACCAATTGTACATTTTTGCTGTTTTATATATAGTTTTCCTCCTTTTTCATTTTATTATAATATTTAGATCTTATTAATTACTTAATCAATGGAAACTATAAATTCTACAAATTAATTTTCTTTTAATTAGATATAAAAGAAATTTTTTTATCATACAATCACAAATTATAAAAGTTAGTTGCGAAATTCGTGCCCAATCGTCGCTAATTGCATCGCTAAATTATTGCAAAATTCATCAATGCGCTCGTTTGCTCGTCGCAAAAAGAAACAACTTTTGCCACGAAAAAAATTCATCACTAATCGCTTTTCGTCACAAATGCCGCAGGTAAAATTCGTCGCCAAGTTAAGTTAGCAACGACTTTCGCCGGAGATTTTCCGTCGCAAATTAGCGATGAAATATGCCATGAATAATTTCGTCGCAAGTTAGCGACGAACGTAAAGTTTCGTAGCAAATTAGTGACGAAACCTCGTGCTTTTCATCGCAAATTCTTGCCAATCCAATTTAGCGACGACATCATATTCGTTGCTATTTTGCCACGAATTTTTTCGTGACAAAATTCGTCGCAAATTAGCCACGAATTTGCCAAAAATTTCGTCTGTTAGTGACGAATGTTGCCACGACACCAAATTCGTGGCTAATTTGCCACGAATTGTTTTGTGACAACATTCGTGGCAAATTAGCCACAAATTTTGCCACGCAAATATTTCGTGGCTAATTTGCGACAAATTATTCTTCGTGACAAAATTCGTGGCAAATTAGCCACGAATTTGCCAAAAAATGCGTCTATTAGTGACGAATGTTGCCATGACAATAATTTCGTGGCTAATTTGCCACGAATTATTTTGTGACAACATTCGTGGCAAATTAGCCACGAATTGTGCCACGCAAATAAATCGTCGCTAATTAGCGACGAATTTTTCAGCGTGGCAAAAGTTGTCGGAAATTAGCGACGATTTACACAATTGTTCGTTGCTAAATTTTGCGACGCCGAATTGGCGACGAAAAAATGTTCGTCGCAATTTTCGTCGCAAACTTTGTTAGCGACGAATTTTCCCCATTTTGTCGTGGCAAAATTAGTCGCTAAACCCCTGTTTTTTTGTAGTGTAAGCAGGTCGGATACGGCGGGGCGCTGCTATTGTTAGGGATAATTGTATCACGCGTCTCCTATGGACTTACGGTAAATATGTTTCTCATGGTAAAGACGTCAAATTTGTACGGGCACATGGTTTGTCTAGATAGTGATGAAGTCTTATTACCTTTTTTTCTTCTCTGAAATAAAAGGGAGGATATGAGAAATAGAAGAATTTCTTGGAACTCCAAGCTACAAAGATTTTTTGAGCCGTAGGTCACTCTTGAAACATTCAAAAGAAAACAACTTGCATTCTCTATCAGGAAATTTGTCCAAAAAGTCTTGAACCTATTATACGGTGGTCAATCAAATCCTAAACTTTTTAACTCGTGTCAATTAGTCCTAAACCATTTGGTGATTTGCTAATTTAATCTTAAGCCATTTGATTGTGTCAATTTAATCATAAACATTTTGCCAATTTGTCAATGAGTCCTTTCCGCCAATTATTCAAATTATAGGTCTAGGAGTAAATTAGCATAACTTTAAAAGTTTATGACTAAATTGGAAAATCGTGAGAAGATTTAAGATTAAATTGACAAATCGTCAAAAGGTTAATTACTAAATTGGCACAATTAAACTTTTTAACGGTTTGTCTTGGCACAATTATTCGATAAAAAAAAAAACATTGACACAATGAAAAGATTTAAGACTGAATTGGTTGTCATATAATAAGTTCAAGGCTTTTTGGATAATTATCCCTATTAATTGCAATCTTGCCTAAATGACGAAGCATCAAAGTAAAATCCGATCATATCAGTACGTAGCGATGCTGTAATTTTCTATGCTATTTGTCAATATATTGATGATTAAGTCACGTGTAAGATTGCTATGTGAGTGCTACTTTTGAAAAGCGCTTTTAAAACGCAAGGGTGTCATTGAAGATCTGCTTTGAACCGTGGGGCCTAAAGTAGAATTTCTAAAAGTTTGGGGGAGAGACTGTGCTTTAGGTCCAAACTCTTTCTAGATCCGGGCCAAGTTAGTTCACACTTCACATGCTTCGACCTGGGCGGCGAGTGGAACGTGCCCCAACGTCGGTAGTTCTTACAAAGTTACAAGGACTACCGATAGAAGTTGAAAATAAAACGTGCTCGAACTCAAGATCTAGTGTTCTTTTCACCCAGATAATGAAACTATTAAGAGATAAGATCATTGATTTTGCCGTGGGAAAATAATAGGAACCTCGTCCGTTTGATGATGAGATCTCTCCAGACGTGATTTAGGTAGTCTTTCTTCTTCTTCTTGATAATGTTATATGAGCAAATTATTAAATCGTAGCCGTATGATTCACTAGGTATTGTTCTATTTAGAACATTCCCGTCTTGTCGTTTAACTCATTAGATCGTGCGGTCGAGTCATCGGAGTTTCACTCTAATCAACTGGGTCCTTCATTTTGCATGATTGATGCAATCAAGTTCTTTGATTATGAGCATATCTAAACAAGCCGGTGTAGCTGCCGACTTTGATTTTTATAATAAAAAAAGATAACAATTATGTCAAAATGTGGCTTAAAAAATCAAATTTCCTAACAAAAATAAAAATTCAAGGGGCGAGAGAGATAGTCGAATCGTCCATCATTGTAATTAGCGCCTTTATCGTCACTGTCATCGGCATTGGGGAGTCGTCTTGATGGGACAACACCGCACCAACATTGCCTCTCACCCCTCTCTCTCTCTCGCACACTTATGATAACCCAGGGCACACCGCCGCCGCGCTCAACCGCCATCATCGTGCTAGCCTCCTCGCGACCCGGCCGACATCCGTCCATCTCCGTCTCTGTCTCTCTCAACGAATTGCTTTTCGGTGAAAATTGACTAGAAAATCGATATGTGTGAGTCAGTTAAACGAACATGACCCGAAAATCTTCGCGGTACATGAATCTAGCGGAATCACATCCATCTTAGTCTAAGTTAACTTGAGGTAATTAAAATTTCCAAAGGCACGAACCTTGACTTTCCATCTTCCCCCTCGATGTCTCCTAGCGAAATTACCTTTTTCCAAGCCCCACCATGAATCCCGCCCCCTTAAAAAGTGGCCTTCACTTTTACACTTGGACTAAATTTTTCCTCCTCGGTCTTCATCATATTCTTTGGACATGTCCTCAAAGAGGGT
Organism: Rhodamnia rubescens; assembly: GCA_021437795.1. Taxonomy (NCBI): domain Eukaryota; kingdom Viridiplantae; phylum Streptophyta; class Magnoliopsida; order Myrtales; family Myrtaceae; genus Rhodamnia; species Rhodamnia rubescens. Next base: position 1,859,515 of record JAILYA010000008.1, read on the forward strand.
CCACATTGCCCGATCGATCGACGTTCGTTAGTTAAGTTTCTTAGATTCCGATGGCGACCCAACAAAGGGAAAACGAAACATCGTGCATGCCAATTCGACGATCTTGATCTTTTCCATACATGTCCAATTCGTGGGGACCCCGATGCACCCCCTCTATTCGTCTTTCTCTAATGGAGATTAGACTTGGCCATCAGCATAACCACCCCGAGAACGACCCTTTGGTCTCGATGCGATTTATAATGAGCAATTATCGTGCATGAGTAGTACAAAAAGATACGTTGCGATGGAGAGTCCATAGGCATTAGATGGAATCAAATGGCCGACAATGTTGAGATTGATGGGTTCATTAAAAGGGTTTTTGTATGTTCGATGAGAATAAGAGAACATCGTAGTTTTGGAATCCGAGAAGCTTTTTATTTAGTACAAATCACATAGTTAATTAGTCGTGTTAAGAATATTAGGCCTCGTTCCAAGAGTCAAAGTGTACGTTTTGGCACATAGGAAAACGTTCATTCACTAGTCGAGATTTCCCATCTAATTTTTTTAATGTCATGTGGCTTAAAATGATCCTTCGGGCGATACCCTTCATTTTTTTTAATATTTAAACAGTGGGGTTTAGTTTTTTTTTGTGGTTTCTTGAAAGCGCCATGTTGAGAGCAACGAGGAGACTATTCAAGAATCGACACCTGAGGTCGTTAGCTTAGTCTTAAATAAATGAACATGCATGGCATATTATAAGGCATGGATCGTCATATTATAAACAGGAAAACCTAACTATGGTCGTTTAAGTCAATAAAGCCGACACGTCAGCAGGTTCTTTTTAGTTACTAGGGTTTTGATCTAATTGTTTTTCGTGGCCATGTGGGTCGTGCAAGTTTTGCCCTCCTAAAAGAGACCTTGAGAAGTGGCGGAGAACAACGGTGTTTCCAAGGAAAGACAGGGCTAATAGTTAATACCAACAATCTTTGTCCTAACGATGCAGCAGCCATTTCATGTGCTTCTATAACTCAAATTCCATTAAATTTCCAGATGCTTGTCAGTTTTCCGCGCGTCGGTGTCTACTTCGCACCCGCTATTCATATAATCAGCTAAGGAAGTGACAATTCAAGACATGTGATGCGTGATTCGAGGGTTACTAACTTTTCGTACCGAAATACGTTTGTTTGTCGAAAAATAAAAAACGTGACGAAAATCTACGGAATACCATGCTCTGCATGCGTGATTAGAGATGTGATGGAGTCGAATCGAGTTGGCACGATCTCGACACTCAAAATCGCGACTCGATTGAGTTTTTTTTTTTTTGTTGCTCGAACTTGACTCGATTCAGTTTTCACCCTTTTAACCCTAACCTCGGCGCATACCAAGAAGAAAATAGATCCGGGGCTAAAGGCCGTAACAAAAGAGATCGAGGATCATACCTGTTCCAATCCAAAGTTGGAAGAGTTTAGAGTCATTTTTTCCCATTCAACCAATGTCTTACGAAAGCTGAGCTGATTTCCACAACATTCCTCTTATCAACGAGACAGTTGCCTATGTAGCACGGATGTAATAAACTTGCTCTAGACTTGCCTTATCTAGAAAGTTGGGATAATGGTCCAAAAATTCCTAAACCTATTGCACAATGACCAATTGAGTCTTAAATCTTTCAATTGATCAATTTAATCACAAACCTTTTGATAATTTGGAATTTAATCTTACACCTTTCAATTGTATGAATTAAGCCTAGATATTTTGAAGTTTTGTCAATTTAATCCTAAACCTATTATTTGGGTAATTAGCCGAAAAGGACTAGATTGACAAAAAGAAAAATAATTCAGATCTATCCACAGGATTCTACTCGATAGCCACACTGAGGGTAGCCAGAGAATTTCCGGCAAGAAGTTTCTCGTGAAGGAAAAGACAGTGATTCAGTTGAAAGTAACCACAAACTCCAACCAACAACATGTCATTACTTCCTAATCTTCCAACTGCTTTTTAATCAGCAGTTACGTGTATTTTCACTAAGCTGACCGGAGTGGTCGGCTCCAAAGCCATCCAACTTAGTCCATGCCCTAAGAGAGAGAAAGAGAGAGAACTCTTTCATTAGTGATAGAGACCTTTGATTGAAAAATTATCGACCTACCAAATAGACGGAATTGACATAAATACAAAAGACTTGGGACTAAAAAAAATAAAAGTTTATGACTGAATTCAAGACAATTACAATAAGGGAAAAGTATCAAAAAATTTCTAAATCTATTGCATTGATGCCTATTCGGTCCTAAATTGTTTGAATTTATACCAATTGAGTCAATTCGATCAATTCTAAATCTTTTTTTATGCCAATTCGGTTCTAAATATTTTATTAATGTCAATTGAGTCATAAACCTTTTAGATCGGTGCCAATTCGACCCTAAATTGTTTGAATTTATATCAATTAAGTCAATTCAATCAATTTTGAGGGAAATTGATGATGTCGATGTCGATTGTCCTACGTGGGATGGGTAGTGCTGATGTTGATATTTTTTAAAATTATTTTAATATTTTTTTATTATTTTAAAATAATATTAAAAAAATATCCACTTTAACGTCCGCCGCCACGAAGGATAATCGACGTCCACGTTAGTGATTTTCGATCAAAATTGATCGGATTGACGCTATTGGTACAAATGCAAAAAGTCTTGTGACTAAATCTAGATCAATCTGCAAAAGTTTAGGATTCAGTTGCAGACCAATAAAAGGTATTTAAACCGAATTTGGCACTAAAAAATATTTAGAATTAAATTGATATCAATACAATAAAATGAAGATTTTTTTAACACTATTTTCGTTATAACAAATTTAAGACTTTTCCAGTAATTATGCGGACTTTTGATTTGTGTCAAGGAAAATGGAGTGAAGTATCTCGATCAAACTGATGGTGGGTTTGTTAATAATCACCGTACCAATCCCCACCAGTTCTAGTTTTGTCTCATGCGAAATATTCATTCGATTTTTCCAGTGGTCTCTCCAACGTTGAATGTCAAACTCACCCCGTCGCATGCTACAAAATAGTAGTCAGCAAAAGCGCCAAAGGTTGCAATCGATGGTGGCCCCGTTTTAGCACCAGCGGGGTTTAACTGGTCGGGACCTGAAAAAGATGGCGACTTCTTCAAACTTTTCCCCCAACATCTTGAAGTGGACAAAGTGGGCTGAAAGTTCTTTGTTAATTAACGAGGAGAAGCTATAGTTTACTTTGATTAGGCATGGTTTTCAAACCTTCGTTCAATGGATCTGGCTCCAGGTTTTCGGATTCTAGTTCTGCCACTTGGCGAATACTTTAAGAAATCAGAATGACTACGCAGAATTAACAAAAGGAAAAGAAAAAAAGTTAAAGTTTAGTATGGCGTAGTAGAACCCAACACCAATTTTAAGTGGATTAAAAGATGAACCGATGAGTGCATACTCTTGTTTCGACCGTCTCGCTGACTTGATGGATAACATGGAGTTATGCGTGATCCAATCGCGATTTTATGTGGTCTCGACTTCCGGTTCAAATAGAGTTTTCCCAAGACATGGATCCTGCAAGTTAGGGGCAAGCAGGACCTGTTCCAATCACCCCGATTAACCTAAGAGCCCCTAGAGGAATTTACTTCAGAGCGTGAAAATGCCCAACATAAATTTCTCTCCTTGCCCTCCGCCACCGCCGTTGCCGCCCTTGCCTTGACCTGATGTTGCACCGCTCTGCCGCCACCTTTGTTGCATCCCGGACACTTGCAGCCCGTCATTATTGTTCCTTTGTAAAAAGAACAGAGATGCTGCAACCATAGTGAGTAAGACCGCTCGAATGGCCACCTAGATATGCTGCCACATAAGGTTGGGGACCTCGGATCCAAGGTTGGCAAATTTGGAAAGAACATCTAATACAGAATGGAAAGAAATGAACTTGAAAAGGGGGAAAAAAACGTGAGAGATAATAGATATGAGATGTCCAATTGTACTTGTAATAAGATGTCGACCGCTCTGGAGTAAACCTATAAGGCAAATTTACCTCCTAGTCCAAAAGGTACCCGGGCTCTAATTACCATGTCTACGTTCTCGACCTACCCATGGTACGGTTCCTTCGAGTTTTTCAATCCGTTTATCGTCGCGATAGGCCGTTTCGTGACGGTGACGAGCAAGAATACGGGTCCGATATCTTGGTACATGCCAATTGATCAGCTTACGAATCTCTGACTCGTTTGTGTACGTGCGGGTTCCATCAATGGCCGTGAATTATTGGCTCGCCCAGGCCCATCCGTTTGAATATTCACTTCAAGGCAACGGACAAAGCTGTGCTCTACACTAACGATGATATCGATGTTGACATGTCGGAGAAGGCCTTTGTTTTCTTTCCCCGGAGCAATATTTATGTGGGGGCGTTCGAGGGTGACTCGTTGCGGGGGTTCCTTTCTTTCCCGTCAATTTTGCCCTTTTTTCTAAAGATGGGGTAGGGGATTGATCCATCGATCGATTGGTCGGTCGGTCAAAAAAAAAATGCATAAAGTTTGTGAATCGGGCACCGCAACGAGGGGGGGACTCCACTCGTGGCCGCGCCCTTTCAACAATGGCTGCTTTTCACGTCCTTTCTTCTCGGCCTTTTGATTCCATGGAGAAGGGAAAAGAACAAGGCCTGACATACCCTCAGATTCTCCTCTTTTTCTCTTTTTAGGGTTTGTAAAGCATTAGAAAAATGGAGTGTTTTCTTAGCTTTTATGGAGGCAGATTGATTGATTGATTGTTATTAGTTATGCATGGCTCCAAACTTTCGATTTATATCTATGCATTGACGACTAATTAGCACTGACCCTTTCCTTGATGGAGGGGTTAACAGCTCATAGACATATATATATACACATATCTATATGTCCTTATGCAATAGAGGGTATATGATATTCTGGATTTTAATGCATGGCAAACTGCCTAACTTAGGCATGTATTGGTGTTTATATTAGACCCTTTGCGTTGATTTATTGCCCAGTGGCACAATAGCACCGGAACAAGTTATTGAACTTTATTTGATTGATATGCGCCGCCTTACTATTCTAGGGATTGGAGGGGGGGACGCTAATATCATAGATGCGGAGTTCAAATCCCCGCTCCGCAAAGAGACAGAGCAAAAGTCAAAGAAAGGAGAATTAAAAATAGGACAAACCAAACAAAAAAAAATACCCTTTCCATTGATTAATGGGGTATTTAATGGATGAGATTATGGATCCAAATTTATGTCATTTGGGCTCTCTAGAAAACAATTTTTCCATATAGCCAATTTATCTATGTCATTTGGATGAGATTAACGGGGTACTGGTAAAAAAGTATAGTGAATATCGTTTACTAATGACATGACAAATTTTACGGCTCTATTCGATGTTATTAACAAGGTTGGTGGCAAGAATTATGATTCATGCTTGTGGAGAGTTTGTACTATGAATTATATTGTCGCAAACACATTAAATCTGCTATGAGTGCATACAAACTCTAATGGTGAAAGTCCACCTTTTCATCTTTGTATTGACGCTATCTTCGTAGCAAACCCTTCAACTCTTAATTTTCCCGAGTCTTTAAACTTGTGTAACCTTCTAATCATGTCTGTCCAGCTCTAGAATTGATTAATTTGTTCCAACTTGTTTGTAGGAGCTAGCAAGAGTCCGACGTGAAAAAGCTTTGTCCTGTCGTAGAATATCGCCTATCTGCCAGTTTCGTCCCCGGAGGGTGAGTCAGGGCCCATGCATGATAGTGAAAAGATCTCCGAACCACAGGATCTTCAGCAATGAGATTTCGCGGCAAGAGTGCTAAACTCGGGCTTTCCACACATCAGATCATCACCGACACCAACGGACATGTCAAATCCAGCAAATCGGATTTGGAGTTGAAGAAACTTGATGAGAAAAGTAATGCAAGTTAGACCACTCAATTGAACAAATAAAAAAAAATTAAGAGCTTCGTAAAAACATGTGCAAGTCTGGAAATCAAAATTGGACTATACCAACTTTATCTCTTTAGAGAAATGATGAAATGGCTCTCCTCGTCGGCATCTAATCATCAAAAGGCTGTTGAAATCGCCTTTTGAGTAAATTACTATGGGACAACAATGTAGGAGAGTTCTATTACCAAACAACTATAGCACACACCACCTCCTAAGTGATTAGCAAGATGTGTAGATTTGTCAAAAAGGTGTAGGACCAGAACGAGAAAGGTAAATTGAATGTTTGATGACGGGCAAGACTACGTTCAATTTCAACAACGTGTTCATAGTATGTTTTGTGGTGTGTATGGAGGGGGAGTGCAGTGATGTGTGAGTAATCATGCGAAGTGAAAGGTTGTTGTGACCTTGATGCCCACCCCTCCATTAGACATTGATGGAGAAGAACTCAAAAAATTCTGCGCAGATGATTTGAACGCCATGGGGAAATATCCAAGAAACATCCGATTTATTTCGATCGATACAAGGACGGGGAGGGGGTGACTAACCCCGAGCAGGAGTTACCATATGATCGCACCCACTGTGGAATGTTTGGATTTGGTCACAACTACTCTGCTCCACATGCGATCTGAAGATTTTAGATTGGCATGCTCGCTACTGCAATTCCACCGAGATGCTAGCATCCAAAAAAATCTCTTCACATGGGGCACGTCATAATTTGTTGACGCGGGACGAGCTCTATAGAAGTTTGTTTCGCATCGTAGATCGAACTGGTGATATCGTGAAAGATGGCCAGCCTCTTTATTATCGAGCCAACGACCTCGGTGGATACCTAATGATCGACCGAAATGGAGAGACCACTCTAAATGAAAAAATGGAATCGGACTTTGAGGCGTGATAACACTTTTCATTAATGAAATTATGGTACTATTTTGTTAAGATTAAATAATAAATTTATTATTACAATTTTGAAATGTAACAAAGAAAATTAATAATCATTGTTTGAAAGTGTGCCAAATTCATGCATCCGCATGCGTATATAGTAAGGTTCAGCCCACTTAACTCATTACCAAGTCTTTCAATAATAAAGTGCCTCACATTTTTCCATCTTTTCTGTGTGGGACAAGAAAATGCACCATTTATGTGTTTTATGAAAAACAACCAGGGTTCACAAGTCAATCGCAAAGTCACGTAATCGAATGGTTCGTATTATTTACGCGATATTCACCTCCCATCGACTTCACATTCGGAATGTCAATCGGCTCCCACCGGCGAGGGCTAGCGACTCGGCTTTCTAGCATGTCTTCTAGCATGTCATTGTCCCGTCGTGTATCCGAGACGTACAAAAATACCTGGTCCTACACGACGACGTACAAAAATACCTGGTCCTACACGACTCCTCCTCCACTCTCTCTCTTCTCTCTCTCTCTCGTTATTTCAGATAGAGAAACCCTTTTTTTTTTTTTGGAGTGGGGAAGGTCCCACGGAAGCGTCCCCCGTATCAAAAGTCGTTACGCTTTTCTCTTCCCTCTTTCGCGCGAACACCGTTACCACTCCTGTTGCTTCTCTCTCTCTCCAACACCACCGCCTGGATCCCCACGCGTGCAAAGGCCCACCCGCACGTGTAAAGACAGAGATAGAGAGAGAGAGAGAGAAAGAGAGAGACCTCCCTCCCTCCCTCCATGCATGGCGTGAAATGAAACCACAGGCGCCACGAGCCCACCACCCTCCACTAAAAAGGAAGCAAAAAGTCCACACAACGGAGATGAATAAATAAATAAAACAGGGGAAGGAAAAGGTTGGGGGGTCGGGAGATAGTGCTGACAAAAGGGGAATCGGGGGAAGAAGCAAAACGCCAGAACTGAGTTACGTTGCCACCCAAAATCGGGGCGAGTTGTTGAAACCGAACCCAGAAAAAAGTCTCTCTCTCTCTCTCTCTCTGTGGCTCTTTCTGTAGCTCAGGTTGGCTCACACGCGTGGGGGGGTGATGACAACGTAACGTACAGTAGTAACGTACGTCTGAGACAATGGAGGATCTGTTTCTGCTTTGTGTGGACGGACGTGTGCGTGGATCTTGTGCGGGCTTCAAGCGAACGGTGCGTTTTCTTGTGTAGAGAGAGAGAGAGAAGGGTGTTTCTGTTTCTGTTTCTGGGATTAGATCTATATCTATGCTGCATTTGCTGGGGCTGAGATTCGAGGGGCACAGGCAGATGAAAACAAGAGATTTCTTTGGGGGCTGTGATTCGAGGAGCACAGGCAGATGAAAACGAGAGATTTCTTTGGCAGTCGCCATCGGTGGTGATTTGATGTATCTTCGCTGTTATGATGATGAACCCCCTCTGAGCCCTCTCCCCTGCCACACCTCTCTCTCTCTCTCTCTCTCTCTCTCTCTCTCTCTGTTTGGTGTTTCCTTCGCTTTGAGACAACTCCCAGCATGGGAAAATTTTCAAACAGTGGTTCGATATGCCCTTACTTTTTTTTATCATATAAACCTGAAGTGCTTTAATTTTTCTAAATAAAAATTTAAATAAATCTTATTTTCAAATAAAAATTTGAAATGACTTTATAATCTCAAAAATATAAAAAATAAAAATCAAAAAATCAAAATACCAAATGACGAAAATGCCTTTGAAATTACCATACATCTTCAGCCCTTCTTTGAGAAAATGACTAGCGTTTTCAGCCTTTATTTGAAATACTTCCTAATTTTTTTTCTTTTTATGTGCTTCTTCTTTCACAAAAATACTCTTTTATTTCGCAAAAGAATATTTCAAAAAAATGCATTTCCTTGAAAGTAATCACTTCTACGGCTTACAAATACGAACAAATAAAAGATATTTTCATCATCACCAAAACTTTCTAGATATAAACAGTTGCTAATAATGAAAACGGTTGCTTTCAAGCTATTATTAAAAAAAAGAAAATTTTCAAATTATTTATTTCCCATGAAAGAAACGAATTCGAAAAGTTCTTTTTGATCCCATGTTTTTTTTTTCCGTCCCCCTGTCTTTCCGAACAAAGCGGTAACATTGGTTCCTATGAATGGATTAGACAAGAACTTACCGAACTACGGATTGCGCATTATCTTGGGACCAAGACGAGGATTATAGTTACCGACTTACGATAATCGCTTAGTTAGGAAAGAACATATTTGCAATTTTAATGTGTTTTTGCTTACTTTTAACATGTGCCTCTACGAATTTTGGTCTGAAAACAATGAGGGGGCAAAAAAAGAAAAAGGACAAGGAAGCACCGACCCTTCATGTGGGCACTGAAACTATGAACATGGGAGTTGGTAAAAACTTTATTAACGAATGTTGCCAGAAAAGGGAAATGCACAGGATTGGCGTGCAAGAAGAGAAGCAAAAAGCAATACCTGTGTAAATTATAAATGACGACATTTGCTGCTTCCCGGAATACCTGCAACTGCAAAACAGAAACCGATGTTCGTCAGTCAAACAAGCAACCATCATCTCGTCACCCTCATCCTTCAGCGTGAAGAAGACCGAACACCAGCTCCAATTGATGACGATTGTCCTCGGAATTCTTCTTTTTTTTTTTTTTGGGGGGCTAAGCGATTCCTAGGTCGATTTAGGTTTCGTCTGAAACCCCGAAAGCTGACGTGGAAATCGATTTCCAAAAATTTAAAAACTTGAAACTTGTAACCTACGTTGTCGCGAATTTTCAAAGTTCATTTTATAATCTACTCATATTTCATAAATTTTCTTAATTGAACGATTGCGGTGAATCATCACCTCTAATTATCATAATTTGATCCTCCAATTTAATGATCACAACTCATATTCGGACACACGAATAATAGGATCACGGACTGGAGATTTCGGATTACATACTCGTCCATCGGACGTCATGAAACATCGCAAGATTCTCGCAAAAACATAAAAGAAAACAAATACAAAGATAGGCTCTATGTTTCAGATTCCACCACACGAAACCTGAAATCAGATCGGTTCTCCTATTTTCAGTATTACCCTAAAACCACACTCAATCCTATCCATTCTCGCCTTGTACCTCAATCAATGTGATGTCTTTGTCCGTTCCACACATTTTTCGATATTTCTTTTTGTTTTTCAATTTTCAGGCCCATGCTTTCTTTCTCTTTAACGTGCACGCCCAGATTTTTTCCCTATTTTTGTAGATATCCATCCCTGCCTTAGAGAAATTTGTCAGCAAAGTTCTATAGGCAATATGCTTCTTGCGCAAAGATGCATGCTCGTGCCTTTGATTTCGTTTTGGAGGAACGACATGGACTATCTATATGATATTGGGTTCATCGATATTAACAATCGATCGAAACTATAGTGGAGATCGACCATTGATAATAAGATGTGGGTCGATACCTAAATATTTTCGTGCACGAAGCTATGGAACAAAAGCAAAAGGCAATCATCGAGAAGCAATTCATGATCAAAAAGTAAAGTGTAGAGTATCTCTATCCATTTTCAGTTGTTGAAGCTTTTGATATCATCGCCATTGGAAGGACATGGAAAAGAGAACATGGAATCGTGACCAACCAACGAAAAAGTGAGTGAGCTCTTGACCCAAAAAAAAAAAAAAAAAAAGAAAGAAAGAAAAAGAAAAATTAACAAGCCCAAAGCCTGAAAATTAGGTGTTCGATTTCGATGAGGAGTTTAAAAACGAGAGTTCTTGAAATTGTGCCAACCCAGTATTTCCTGCATTTGTACCATGCAAGAAGTTATTAAAATCTCTTTTATCGACACCTCGAGAAGTTTGAATCCAATAACAATGTCCAAAAGATAAAAGAAGAAGGCATTGTGTATTACTCGTACGAACGATTATAGTATTTAAGAAGTCTCTTCTGCTTGAGCAAAATACTAAGGAACGGAAGTAATCTAAGGAATCTATAGCTAACTTAGGATATAATAGAAATTAAAGAGCCAATTATAGTTTCGTACAGTCAAACGAAATCATGTAGTGTTTTGACAATATTGTGAGCAAATGAGAAGAAGTGCGTTGACTTTTTTTTTTGTGGAAAGTGGAGTTCTCTCGTGGACTGAGATGTAATCCAGAGTAATTCAAGTTGTTAGGTGGAGGGAAACATCCAACTCCATAAACTGCATAAACAAGAAACACATGATACTTTAAAACGTCGAGAAATGAGATGGTTCATGTTAAACGTCGCTTCAAAATGCCTAAACTCTACTTCTCTTCCACGTAGAAAATTGACATATTCCTCGGATCAACGTAAAAGGAGAGAAAATTCGAGAGACGGTTGCATTAGTCTCCTTAAAACATAATGGACTCATGAAATCAATCGGTCTCACCGGATTTAACCCGAGATCTACCAAATCAATTTACTCGTGTTGCTTATGAGCATATGCATCCTGTCCATGTAATAACTTGTCGAAAGTACTTTAACAAATGATGGTGCAGTACAATTTTAAGGTTCCTACCATGGAAAGCCAAAATTTGGTACACATATTACATATTTACTTCAAAATAATTTTTTTAACCATAAGAAACTCCCAAACTAAGCAAATCGATGCACTTATCAACCTGTCACATTTTACCTAACTTAGTAATTTGACTATAAAATTTAGCAAAAATTATCATATGGTAAATATATCACGGTATATCAGGTTCGGGAGTTTTGATGGTTGAAATATTAGTTTTGAATAAAATTTATCATGAATGCACTAATTTGAAGTTATTCGTGTTATTGACCCTAAAATTAAATGAGGGTAACTTCTACCATGACGCATTAACTGACCCCAAAACCAGATGATGACGATGATGATGAGCTGTGGCGAGAGCTCAGTAGTTTTACAGACGGGAAGGATGGTAAATTATACGTTAGGTAAGATGAGGTAACTACTAGACTGTGGCTTTTACTGCGCACCTCCCATGGAAAGCAAAAGGGCAAAAGAAAGAAGGGCCAGCTAGAGAATCAGACAAACAAATTCTGGTTTTTGCTCAGAACGCGAGAGAGAGAGAGAGAGAGAGAGAGAGCACGAAGACCGAAGACCACACCCACCCACCCACTCACGACCCAGACCCATCCACACGAGCGGGTTTTCTCTTCTTTGTGAAACTTTTCTTTTGCCAAGGAAGCATTTCTGAAAAAGAGGAAAAAGTTTACATTTTTATAAACGAAACCACTTCTCTCTCTCTCTCTCTCTCTCTCTTTTTCTCTCTCCGTAATGCAGACGGACACTGAACTGACCTCATTTCTCTCCCCCCATAAAATAAAGTGGGAGGGAGGCGGAGGAAGAGGGTGCGAAAGAATCGTGTGACTCCTTCTCTCTTCCCTTTTCCCCTCTCTCTCTCTCACGCATTCTTACTGTTACTCCCATTTCAGTTTCTGTTCCTCCCCTCCCTCTCTCTCTCTCTCTCTCTCTCTCTTACACAACATCTACGCATGCTTATCAAACCAATTCGGTGCTCTTCATCTTCTTCTGAGCTCTCCTTTTATATATCTGCCATACCTGATCTTCATTGTGGAAATCTGTTCCTGCATTTTTGTCTTTCGTTTTCCCTCTTTGACTGGCCCTCCTTCTGTGCTCTGCTGTGTATTTGAGAGAAACAGAGAGTTGGTTTCTAGGGAACGACCCTCGGAGGAAATCGCCTTCCCTCTCTCTCTGTTGGCTTTGTCCTCCTGAGCCTTTCTGGATTTCACTCCACGATGAGCGCTCAACACTTGAAAAGCAGGGCGGGTGGCTTTTCCCTCTCTTGCGAATCGAGCCATTTGAGTCACCAGGAGCCTGAAAATCCAGACGTGGGTCTTCAAATTCTGACCCCCTCGTGGGAGAGAGCTGAAAAACTTGTGACAATCCAAAAGCCGAATGCGAGAAATGGCTGCATTTTAGGACTCGAGACAAAAGGTTCGGTCTTATTTTTCTCAGGTGGAGCAGCAGAGGAACAGAAGACGCAGTCCCGTTCCGTCAAAAGTGGAGGAGGACACACCAAGCTTTGCACAAGAGGGCACTGGAGACCAGCTGAAGATGTCAAGCTCAAAGATCTTGTTGGAAGATTCGGACCTCAAAATTGGAACTTGATCGCGGAACACCTCCAAGGAAGATCAGGTACATCCTGGAAATAGTATAATTATTTAGCAAAGAAATCTATTTTCACCGAGTTTTCTTGTCTTTATGAGCAAGATTATGATTGTGCTCTTTTTTATTTTTTTTGGTGTTTTACAGGAAAAAGTTGCAGGCTCAGGTGGTTCAACCAGCTGGATCCGCGAATCAACAGAAGAGCTTTCAGCGAGGAAGAAGAGGATAGGCTCTTGGCCGCTCACAAGGTGTACGGAAACAAATGGGCCATGATTGCCCGGTTATTTCCCGGACGGACCGATAATGCGGTCAAGAATCACTGGCATGTGATCACGGCCAGGAGGCACAGAGAGCAGTCCAATGTGTACAGGAAGAGAAAGCCACCTTCGCATCTCCATCATCGTCAAGTCTTGCCCAAGGAGCTCGATCCTTCTTCTTCGACGACCCTCTCGAGCAATGTGGATGAATCTGACTCGGCCTGCACTGATCTCTCCCTCACACCCTCCTCGGCTATGTCATCCCATGCTTTTTTTTCCGGTGAGATTAAGAAGCGAAATGATTTTTCAGCTTTTGCATCTCCTTTTGTTTTTGTTTTTTAAATACTACTTTGGATGTGGTGGTGTCTTCTCTAGTCATGTAGTTCTCATTTTGCAGTATAAGCCAATTCTTTCCCTTTTCAATAAATGAATGTATTTTGGTTTTTCAGGTTCATCCTGCAAGAAGACAGCGGTGGTGGACTATGTGAACTCGGACAAGTCATCTTTAACTCAAAATGGCATGCATTTTCCTGGATCAGAAGTTATCAACCTAAGGGGTCTGGACCGTCATCACAACTTTGCCAACACATCAGATTCAAACTCTGAAGTCTCAGCCCCTGAATCAGTTGCCGCCCCTACCGCCACTCCCACCGCCAATAGCAACAAGATGAGCACCCCTGGCTTTATTGATTTTCTGGGAGTGGGAACTATTTGAAAGTCAGAGGAGGACACACTCTCACTCTCTTGGCATCTCATTAAGTAGAGAGTGACTGAACTGAAGAGATCAAAGACGAAAAAAAGCAGCCGCCAAGAAAAGCATCAAACAGAAGGAGGGTCTGGTTGGGTTTCTTCATATGGTAACTGATGAATCCCCCTTATTTGGGGTTTCAATCTTGAATAGCATGTGAAGAGACAAAATGCTGCTGCAAAAGGGCCATCTTCCCCATTCTCTTTTGTGTACAGAGTTAGAATTTTCATAAACAGAGAAAAAAAAAAGGAAAAGAAGAAAGAGAAAAACGCTTCAATGACTTGTTGACAGAGAGAGAAAGAGAGAGTAAATGAGCCTGAAAAGATTAGTGAGCTGAGAACTGATGGGGGGAGTGGTTGATTTGATTAAACCTTGAGGGTACTGTCATGAGGATCTGGAGGGACAAGAACAGGTGAAAACAACAAAAAAAGGTAGAAAAGGTTTGTCTTTTATTACATCTTCGTTGTGAAACCTGCTCATCTTTCCTGACTTTTGAAGGCAGTCGCTGGGTTTGTCTGCGACGCTCTGTATGACCGTGATCTCTCTCTCTCTCTCTATCTAGCACACTTACACACAGCAGTCAACACTTGCATTTAATGGGAGTTTACCACAATCCAGCAAGTGTCCTTTACGGACCCATCTCCATTCAACTTGGATCGACGGATGATAAGAGGAAAAAATAAAAAGAAAAAAACGTGGTCTATCAAATCTATTTTGCTAAACTTTAGGAAGGGTGAAGAAAAGTTACGATTGAAGAGATATATTTACGAGCACCAACACAAGAAAATTACAATGTGTCCTAGGTGATGTTATTTTGAGTAGATTTGAGCCTTGCTCATAGGTGGGGGGTCTTTCAAATTTACTCTTATTGGCATCACTAATAGCAAAAATCTAAGAGAGTAAAATTTAGCTGATCTTTCAGCTCATGCGTCAAGAACTGTCTAATCTTTGTACCTGGTTAAAACTCGCATCGAGAAAAATTGATTTCGAAACATGGAGAACGACCTTTGATAGATGGGGGGAGTGGGTCGCATTGCAAGTCCCGGTTGTTTAGAGTAGCACAAGAGCTTAATTCACGTTCACCGTTGGACGAGGCCGATATGAATCGGGCTTCGTATTCATCCCCCAAAGCGCTCGCATTTTTGAAGGAGTGGCTTGATGATGACCCAGCTTTGACCTTTTGATATGCCTTTGAGGTCTTAATAACTTGATCCGGGCGAACCCCAATCCCAAGGACTGAAGCTCTTTAGGGCTGCGAGACCCGTGTTGAGTCATTGGAGCTCTCTCGACGTGCATTAAACGGATGACGATCTACCAAGGCTTGGAAATTGGCCCTAGCAAAGCCTCGATTTCGAGCCAGTGAAGATCATTAAAGCTAGTGTCTTGATCCAGCAAAGTTTCCGTCGATTGGGTTGTTTCTCTTTGTCCAGTGCTTGCAGTAGAGAGCTCTCAATGTTCCCCATCCCCAAAATAATAAAACACTCCAATTTCATAAAGTGTCCCGAGATAATGTAAGATTTTGCCATGCAAGTTCTGCGAGTGGTCTCCGTCATGCAATGCGGCAACGTGCTATCGAAGACCGTCATTGCCCGTTGCATTCTCAAGTGGCAGAACATTGTTACTGTCCGATTCTCTGTCTCACTCTGTTTTGCTGTGCCTCACACACCGATATCGCGCAAGTTGGAGCCTTCAAGTAATTGAGCATAGGCAAACAGGGAGTAACCCCCGGTTGTCACACCTGGTCATTCCCTTTTCCGGTAAAGCTTAACAAGACATGCCGGTTTCGATTTCGGGACCAAAAAGAAAGAAAGAAAGACAACCCAAAATAACCTAAGTTAGCACTGCATTCAGATTCACAACATTGTGTCGAGAGCTTCAAACTACACAGAAATCAGAACAAGAGCCCAGTCTGCAACGTGTTCTTCTCGAAACTTCATTTCGATTAAGATGCGATAAATTGAAGGGCTTACCTACTATATAATTGTTGGCAGCACAAAGATGCGATGCGCTGAAGGATCCGGTCTTACTGATGTCAGAATCATGTCTAAAGGAACTGCAGTAAGCAAACCTGGCCATTCATGAAGGCAACCCAGGAAGCATAAGTCATTCCGTGCCAATCTGGTTGAGGCCCATCATGATAAGCGCTCGAGAATGTCGAGTAGTTGAGCTGCAGAAAAACCTCAAGAAAGAGAATCTGATAGCATTGAGATCTGGATTAAGCAAGCAAAACCAATCATCATCCAAGGGAATAAACCAGCAGCCAGTAGCCACTGCCCCTAACATACGTCTTGAGTAAATGATCAACTAGCTTTATGTCGAGCTGCAACATTGCTGATGCAGAAAGACAGTCAAATCTCCAGGACGGAAAAAATTCCACTGCTTTCAAGCTTCGAGACCGAGCACATGCTACACAAGTACACAAAGTGCATTTTTCCCTGATTGACAATTACTACAGAAGCTTTGGATGTTACAAAAATCTTTCATTCAATCTGGCTCACATGAATATTTACAGATCAAGTTCGCAAAATGGGAAGCAGTGAGCATACCCAGCAACATTTGGAACAGAATTAACCGTTGTCAGTATTCGTTGACAAGCTGACTGAATCACAACATCAGTGTCACGAGGTCACAGCCAACGAATTCATTACAATCTCTTAAGTGCTCTCTTGAAATGTTAGAGACCGAGAAAATGCCGCCGGGTTAACCTCCATTATGTGTGCAGCATCGGAATCCTTGAGGTCATTTTCCGCTTTAGCCTTACCTGGCTTGATACCCAGTGCCGTCCATATAGGAATCTTCGAGGCTTCGCTTGGGTTATCGATCCTCAGTGTCTTTGGTACCAAGACGCACTTATCTGATCTTTCAAAATCTACAAGATTTGCATCTCTTGAGTGCTTGCCGAGGGTCGGCGAGACACTTGCAGAGCCATACGCGTTAACCATTGGGGAAGATGGAGATGAAGATGATGGGCCACAGTTCATTCCACTCGATGGTGTAGTGCTCAGACCGGAGGTGTGTAGAGGCATGCAACCAAAATATGACGCCATGGGTACAATTTGTAAGGGAATGCTGGGAGGGCAAATACCAGGAACCGCTAACATGGATGTGGGGCTCAAATGAACGGAATTAGGGCTCGCAACACCTGCAACTTGCTCTGGAGAGTAGTGAGTTGTCCTAAAAGAAGCTAGATGTTGCCAACCTGTGTTCAGGGGGGATAAAACATGTAGGAACAGGGTAAAAGTGCATAGGATCGAGGGAATTCTGCTCGCGACAAGATCCCAATATCCCTATTTCTTCATTTTCAGCAGCGCTTTTGCTTGAATCATGAACACTGTAACCTGTCATGGAAGAACCAGACGGGGAAGCTTCTTCTCTAGTTTGGACACGATTGATAGAACCTGTCTCAATGCATATTTTTGGGTCTTTGAGACTAAGAACAGTCTCCACGGATTCAGATGAAGATGCATCGGGACCAAACTTCAGTACTCTCCCATTTCCCACTGAAGGCCCGAGGGTTGTTGAAGTAAGTTCTTTCGGCGCCATAAACTGATGATTCACTGCTGTCTCTGGAATGTCTAATCTAGTGTTTAGTGTGCTACTGGAAGATTGAGTCGCTTGACAATATTGAGAGGCCAGATGCTTGTTCTTCCGCCGTCCAGCGCCAACTGGCACATTTCGCATCGTTCCCCCAGCTGTCCAATATCTCTGGCAGTTCCTGCAGAAGTGTCGAGGTTGATTTACGTTGTAGTTGTTGAAATAACAGAACTTTGTCTCAAGACTGTTGCATCTCGGACATGGAAGAATCTTGTCAGGCTTCTTGAAAACCTTTTCTTGGTCAGCATACTTAGTCTCTGCATGACCATTTTGAGGATTCCGCATTACTGTGGCTTTATCTCCACCAACAGCTGAATTATGAGGATGTCCATGTTTGACAGTTTCTGGTTTTGCAATATCACTACAGGCATGCTGAAAATCACCAAATTAGAACAAGATAAAGCGTCGATCTCGTCTAAACTAAGCATGTCAAAGAGAAATAACCAGAAACGAGAGAGAATATTTCAAGAAGATAACAGCAAAAGCGGCAAATCTCAATACCTTTCCAACAATCGTATAACCATAATTGCATCGAATTCTTTGTTTGTCATGAACTTTTTTCTTAGTGCGCACTAATTTTTCCTAGTATCAGAACGAATTACAATCAAGCCTCGAACTCAATTGAAGCAGGAAATTCAACTACGGCAGAAATAAATGACAGGAAAACAAGTTTGTTGATAGCACAAGAATTCATAGACGGAGCAGAACAATTTCCAAGCAAGTTCACAGGTCACTCAAAACCCCATGTTTCGGATGTCCAGTAAGTCAACCCTCTTTTGGTTGAAGTAGGAGTAATCATATATCTACTAAAATGTTCACTTGAAAGACCATTTGACTGTCTTGGCGACCCATGTTGTTTAGCCAAGTCTAAATACTTTTGGAAATTGGAAGAATTGGTTTTAATGGGTGAGAACAGTCGGCAAATGGCACCACATATTAACAAAAGAGATCACCGGTCATTTCTGCTGTGCAGAAAACGAAGGAACAGAGACCGAGCCGATCGTTATTGCACTTTGGTGCAGTGCAAGTATACGGCTCACGAAATACATGCAGCAGAACACTGATTAATTGTCATTTGACAGCAATATACAACCAGAAAAAGCTTCTAATTCGGCGCACGGACACAATGAAAACGCTAATTTACAAGAAAGAGCTCAAAAGATGGCAAACCCAACAACGTTGAACTTTTTCAGCAAGCGATTCAATCTTTCCTTTTACATCTCCAATTCATTTAAAAGCAAGAATCAGCAAAACAGCACGTAGCCTCGGACACCAAAGAGGTTCAGCTAAAGCTTCAAACACTCAAAAACCAGAGCCAACACATCGAACCAACAACACCCAAGAACACGAAACAATCCACGAGCTTCGCTAGAGCTTGGCAAAAGGGAAACAAGAAAAAGAAAAAATTGTACCGTCACTCCAGAGGCCGACACAGCCCGAGAGCCGCCATCAGAACCCGCCGGAACGCGACACTCTGGCGCCGGAATATTCCTCCCGAAGAGCTTGATGCCCGGATCTCTATTCTCGGACCCGAAGCCTCCGCCGCTCATCTTCTCCGCAGAATCTCTCTCGCGCACCCTCAATGCCAAAACCATAGCCCGTCAAGAAACCTCTCCGAATTCCTTTTTGTTAAAAGAGGGAAGTAAAGATGCGCTTTTGAGGAGACCCAGAAACTTTAAAAACCCCTCCACAAAAACCCTTCTCCCCCCTCCCGCAAAAGAGGAAAATCCCAGAGAGAAGAGAGCGCAGAAAACGTGAGGGAACAAAGACAAAGTTGGTCCCTTTTCGCACACCCCCTTTTCGTTTTCAAGAAAAAGCTCTTTTTCACCCCCTTCCTTTTCCTTTTTTCCCTGCGTCTTTAACTTTGGCCTTTTGCTTCTTTTTCCGCCTTTCCACTTTGCGCATTTGATTTGCGCACAGGCGTCGCTCGAGAATCGAAAGGGGCGTGTGCTTTCAATTTTTTGATCTGATGCCAGCGAGCGTCCGAGTCAGCTCAGAGGAGGAGGGTCCGTTTGATTTCCATGAAGGGAGGAAGGAGTGGTGGCTAACTTCGAGCGATGGTGACGTGAGAAAGAGAGAGACAAAAGCCAGAAAAAGGGGTTCTGACGAAAAGATAAAGGGAAAGGGGAAGGGGGGACAAAAAGCCACGCTGGGTGTCTTTCGCTTTTTACGCCGCCTTCAATGTCTTTGCCAGTTTGATCCATCTTCTATGTCCTCAAAAAATCTTCCTTGCCAACCCTGATCCATGCCAGATCAAAATTACATGTAGTCGTCGAATCACCAGCATTTCAAGATACCCCCTTTTTTTTTTTTTTCTCCAAAGAATTGGGCGTCAAAACTCGTATTGTGAGGCTTCGTGTGAGATCTCAATGCATATAGCCGTCGGATCATTGAGAATCTCAAGTTCCATTATCCAAAGAACCCAGCATCAAGATTCATAACGTATGGTAACACTCATTTCTCGTGTGTAGGTGCTTACGTTGCCAAACGAGTGTCGTGCGATCCAAAACACGGGAGCCTTATAGGCTTTGAGAAAACTTCGACCCGGATAGATCATGCCACCTAAGATGGCCTAAAGACGTTAATTCAACGGCTCTTACGTGTGTTGTTTGTGTTTTCTCGGTGTGTACTTCGACCATTACGAATACGGCCAAAGATAAACGGAACTTTGTTAATTATTATCATCTTCTTGTAAATAATTTGAGTTATGTTAAACAGATATGCCGGTCCTTGTTTTTCGGTACATGCTCGTCCTACTCATCGTACATGTTACAAATAAAGTATTTACTTGAATATTCGGGTTCCACTTAAGCGAGACATGCATCGTAGATGTACTTTCAAAAAAAGGAAAAATGTGAAGATACTAAAACTTCCTAAAAACATTAACTTGCTTATCGTAGATGGAGAGTGTGGATAAGTTCAATCGCATATTTAAAAAAAAAAAGGAAAAAAGAGAGTGATTCAAGCATTAATCGATCGATCCGTTTAATTATATGATCGTCAAATAAGTTTTAGCCGAGTGTCTTAAGTATCATATCGCCATTTTCAATCGTATAATTCAAGTATCGAAAGGTAAAACTTATGAAGCTGGCAATTACGTCATAATTTTCTTAAGACGCGTAAGTTATTACCCTCTATTTAAAGCGTACATATTTTAGCCATAACTATGCCTAACGAGTGATTTTGAGGTACGCGAAAATAGAGTCCCTAACATGTTATTGAAAGGAACAAGGGGGAAAAAAGCAAAAGCTGTTGGTGGGTTCCAATTACCTCAAAGAACCAGCACCACCAGCATGGATAATCCTCAAAGATTAAGTATAAACTAATCTTAGAAGACAGTTTAAAATAATTAGGAGTCCTTTTTAAGGGAATCAGGTACCAAATGGATGGAGAGAGAGAGAGATCTTGACAATAACGCCTCCTCTTCCTCCAAAAGAAGGGTGAGGATTGTGGCTACCCAGTTTGATTTTTTTAGGGGGCGATTTGTGATTCTTGGAAAGCGAAAGGACTAAAGAGAAATAGCAGATTTATTTTACCGTGTAAATGTTCATTTCAGTGTGATCCGACCAAGGAAAAGAGGCTTAGTCAAGCAGTAGGTAGCTCCACTTGACGTGCAACTTTATAATTTCAGGTTGTATTTGGTTGGTCGGGAGAAAATTTATTTTTAGGACTACATTCGGGTAATTGTAATTTTTTCGTACACACGACGTGCGAATTTACCATGATTTTCGATTTTTTTTGTACCCTTCGTGGTGATTATGCCATGATTTGACTTCATCGTAGGTGAAAACCATAGCCTTGGTTTTTTTTTTGTGTGTGTGTGTGGTTAGGCACCGAAACTGCAAAAGGTGGTTAAATTTGATGAATCATAATCTATGGATGTAATTTTCTCGTGGAGAAGTTGGTAATCCCTTGTCGAGATGAAGCAATCAAGAGCCGTACGTTAAGCCATCCATCAACCAAAAGCAGGCATATTATCATAAGAACTACAATCTCGTTAACGCACTAATCACACATAATACCTGATTATAATTCTTAACAAAAATCCCGAAAGAGGGCAGTCTGTTAGATAAAATTCACATCATATGTGGATGGATGCAGCGTACGTGATGATGCTTAGAGCCGTGGATTAAGAACTTTTTATCTTTATTGCCTTCTTCTTCTTCTTTTTATCCTTTCCTTGCCTTTTTGGCTTTTCAATGGAACTTTGAATGGCGCGTTCTTTCCAGCTTTACACTCATTAAAGTTGGATTTAGGATTAAAAAAGAAGAAGGGATTATCAACATTTAAAGGTGGCCTTTTAGCCAATAATAAATCAAAGGAATAACATTCAAAAGAAGGCAACTTTCCTCTTGAACTTTCGGACGGGGGGAAAGTTGGTCTGCCTCTAACCAACGCCCTCCTGAATATATGCAAATTTTGATTGGATCGCTTGACAATGCCAAGCTCTCCGTATTCGGTTGTGTGTATAAATATGTTAAAAGTCCTTCAAATCTATGCAGAGAGCCGGATTCAATCCTATGGGTGCATTTGTTTTGGAAAAAAAAAAAAACTTTGTTTGGTGATAGAATAAAATACTTTTCGAGAAATCACTTTTTAGAAAAATAACTGTGTTACTTTGTTTGGTGATGTTTAATCAAAAACTTTTTCGGGTGTACGGATATCATTTGAAAAATAATCCATCTCATGACATTTTTTTAATTTATTAGTAAATTTTATAAAAATATTTTTTCATTCTTTCTTCTTTTATTATTTTTATTATTTTTTAAATTTCTTATCTTCTTTCTTTTCTTTCTTTTTATATTATTTTTTCCCTTTTTCTCTTTGGGTTAATATCATGAAAAATTTCAAACCGATACACATGTGATAAATTTAGCTCAAATTATTTTTTTACCATCGAAAGCCCTAAATCGATACACCTTTGATAAATTTATCCCTAAACCTGGTACACGTATGATAAATTTACCATCCGTTAGTTTGCGTTAAATTTTATTGTCAAATTGATGAGTTGGATGACACGTGGTAATTATCGGATGTAAACGTTTGGGGTTTTTACCTTCTATTTGCCGGAGGTGTATCAATTTTGGATTTCTCGTGGTATTTATCCAATTTAACAAAAATCAATGGATAGTAAATTTGTCACATGTATACTAATTTGAGATTTTTAGTGGTCAAAATAATTAGTTGGGGGTAAATTTATTTTAAATGTACTATTTTAGGATTTTTGGTGGTCGAAGAAATAATTTGGGGTAAATTTATCAAAGGTATACAAGTTTGGATTTTTTGTGGTATAAAAAATAATTTTGGATAAATTTTTTACATATATACCAGTTTGAGGTCTTTTTAGGTATTAACCCTTTCTTTGTTCTTTTCATTTGGAAAATGATTTTTCCGATCCCTCCCTCTCTCTGCAACCCTTCCAAGGGAAGATGGAATGCCCACAAAACCAGGAGCAACAAGAAAAAAAAAAAACAAAAAAAAAAAAAATGTAATTAACTATCAAAATATTAAGATATTAAAAAATTCGAGAGAAACAATTCCTGAAAGTGTTTTCACCTCTTCAAATTCGAGAATTCGCTTTCTTGATTTTATACATGAATATTTTCATTGATCGAAAAATGTTTTCGGTCAGCTTGTTATTTTTGATGAATCAAACCGGTGAAAATTCGAAAAATGAACTTTTGAAAATCACTTTCCCCAAACAAACACGCCTTAAATCTTATCAATGGGACAATTGACCTGTTAAACTTTTCAATAAATATCCTATGAGATACTTCATTTTATATTGAAGAATGTTCTTGAGACCGTCAAACGTCAGAAACAAGCTATTCAATCGAACTTCACATTGGTGTTTCGACCAAAAAAGGAACTTCATATTGGCGATTAGATGTGATCTTTTAAATTCACTTCGCGTATTTTGAGTTCCGACCGAATTCCTTTGTAAGAAAAATGGTTAAAATGTGCGAAAAAAAACATTTTAGGCTGATTTTTTTTTGTTTTTACATGTGATCTTTCTTATGCCAACACTACACATTGAGAGATGATGGGCTCGCATGGCAACACTTTTGTTTCATAAATCAACTTCCGGTCAAAAGTTTTCTCTTTTACTCAAAAGCAGAGTTGATTTTTGATCGGAGAAATTTGTTTGGTAACGATTAAAAATTTCTACTTTTAAAACATTGTTAATACAAAATCTTCAATAAAAAGTTATTGTCGGCGGCTAAAAAATTTCTCCTTCATTTTCAAAAATTTTAAATTTATTTTAAAAAATAATATTTACTCTTCTAAAATAAAAAATTTATTATTTATTTTTTATTGAGGTGGCCGAAGACGGTGACTCGATAGCTAGCTGAGGCGTGATCCCGATGGTGGTCGGCCATGGTCAATGGCTAGCGGGGCGGTGGTCGATGGTTGGCGACCAGGGGGGCAAGTTGTAGCGGTGGGCGGTGGTCGGCGATGACGATGATCGAGGGTTGACGGTGATCACGAGCTACGATGGGATGCAGCCAGCAGAGGTCGTCGTGGGTGGTGGTCGGCGGTTGGCGATGGGTGACAATGGTCGCGAGCGAAGATCGGCGGTTGGCGAGTGGTGGCGGTGGTCTTGGGCATCGGTGGGCGCGGCTAGCAAAAGTCAATGGTGGGCAATGGTTGGCAATGGGAGCGATTGGTGGGTGGCGGCGGTGGCGTGGCTGTTGGTGGTGATGGTCGGCGATTGACGGTGGTTACGGGGCGGAGGTCGGCGATGGGCAACAACCGGCGGTGGTCGCTATATGTTTTCGGTCAAACATGAGAAATAATCTATTCATATGATCTTATCTCATTTCGTTTGGTAGCTATATGGGAATGTATGTAAACTAATTCAATCGAACTTCATTTGGGGTTTCGACCAAAAAGAAACTTCATATTGGTGGTTAGATGTGATTTTTTAAATTCACTTCGCGTATTTTGGGTTCCGACCGGATTCCTTTTATAAGAAAAATAGTTAAAATGCGAAAACAAAGATTTTTGGCTTTTTTTTTTTTCACATGTGATTTTTCTTGTGCAAACACTACACATTGAGAGGTTATGGTTGCGCATGGCAATACTTCTATTTAAAAATCAACTTCCGGCAAGAAGTTGATTTTTCTACTTATCAAACTCTAGAAGTTGATTTTTTACCTGGAGAAATTTGTTTGGCAACAATTGAAAATTCAAAATTTGTACTTTCGAAATATTATTAATACAAAATCTTCTATAAAAAATTATTGTTGGTGGCTGAAAAATTTCTACTTCATTTTTAAACATTTTAAATTTCTTTTACAAAAAAATTTTTTATTATTAAAAACATTATTTACTTTTAAAAATAATAAAATATTTTTTATTTTTTTACTTAGCCGGAGATGGCAACTCAATCAAGGTGGCGGGCAACGGTGATCGGCGATGGTGAATGCCTAGCGGGGTGGTGGTCGATGGTTGGTGGTGAGGAGCGGTGGTCGGCGGCAATGAAGGTCGATGATTGGCGGTAGATCGGTGGTTGGAAGTGGTCACGGGTGACGGTTGGCGAGGAGTGGCGGTGGTCGCGGGCGACGATGGGTGTGGCCCGGGGAGGTTGGTGGTGCGGTGGTTGGTAGTGGGGAGCAATCGGTGGGTGGAGCCGATCACAGCGGCAATTGGCGGAAGTCTGCGGTTTGTGGCGTGGGCAATGGTCTAGTGGGCGGCGGTGGTCGATGGTGGTCGTTGCGGTGGTCGGCGGCGAAGGGCAATGGGCGGTAGCGGTCGCGGGTGATGGAGTGTGGTGTTCGGCAATGGGTGGCGGCGGCATGATTGAAAAAAGTGTGAAGGTCGTGACGAAAAGAGGGTTAGGCAAAAAGTACTTATTGAGTTGAGATTTAATTTTTTTTACTTCTCAAATTGAGGGAAAAACAACTTGACAAGTGAAAATTCACTTTAGAAGTAGAAATTTTTTTAGAAGTAATTTTTAAATCCATTTCCGTAAATATTACCATGCACACTCTTTTGAAATTGAAAACCTTTTGTACAAGCAAGAAAAGCAAGAGTTCATGATGGAGTGGCTAATGGTAATCCTGAACTTACAGGAGCTGAAGGATTATTTCGAAGTGGAGGGGGTGACAAGCTTAATGGTTATAACTTATTTCTTGAAATATATTTATTTTCACAAGCAAATTTATGGGCGTTATGATTGGGACTTACCATAGCAAAAGAACATGATTTTCATGGACTCATCATTGAGATGGACTCCAAAATTATCACTGAACTTGTTAATAAGGATAGCATAGCGGATTTCACAGGATCATCACTACTCAAAGATATTAGAAAACTTCTAGGCCCTCTTTTTGAGTTCAAAATTCATCATATTTTTCGGGAATGCAATCGACATGCTGATATACTTGCCAATATTGGCATAGCGAAATGATTGGATACTACGTTCTACTTGCAGCCTCTTAGGGAACTATCCTATATTTTGTTTAGTGATGAAGTTAGGATTGTCAGACTTTACACTGTAATTCCTTTAGTTTGTACCTTATATTAACCCCCCACCCCTCGACCTGATCCGTGGATGGGCCTAAGAGGGGTTAGGCCAGGTGATGGACCCAAAAGTCCCTCATCTAACTCCGTCCATGATTTAGAAAATTACGATTTCTCGTAAAATGATTAAGGTTGCTTTTGGGCAATCACTTTCCCAAAGGTCTTTGGGCATCTAAAGGCTATTGGGCAAATGGAAGTGCGGTTTGACAAATTTTTCCGAAGAGCTTTGGAGGCTTAAATTACAATTGCATTTCCAAAATCCTCTACATTCCTTAGCCCAAGGCAGGTCCGTAACAGCTCTACATTTTAGCATTTTTTGCAATGCTATCCTAATGCATTTTTTCTTCCAATTTCACCCTCACTAAATAATTTGAGGTCCTGAAAATGCCCTCACCATATTCCATCGTGCGATGTTGCCGGCGACGGTAGATCCGGCGAAGACAACTCTCGGGTCACACGACCTTAGGCCACACCATCATATGGCCCTCAAAACCAATGGGAATTTTCAAAGTCCATGGACATGCGGAGAGAAATGCTATCCCCACTGGACCAAGATATAACTTTTACTTGTTCAAATAACAATTAAGGTAAAGTAAGACCGGGTTGAAGTCTAGCTCTTTCGAGTGGCATCTCACCGATAGCTCGGGCCCCCCAAAAGGAGGCCTCTCGCCTTCCACCTAAGCTGCGCGAGGAAAGGCTCAAGCCAATCCCGGGGAACGATAACGTTTCATAGGGGTCTTTTTGTCCAGGTATGCATTCGGACATGTTTCTTTCACCGAGTTTCTCTTTGGGTAGATTGTTACGCCTTTCGTGCGGAACTTACCCAACAAGGAATTTCGTGGCCTAAGTGTAGTTGGCGCTCTTTGAGTTAGATCAGCGGGGAGGAATCCTCTTAAATGGGGGTGAGGAGACCCGTGGGGGAGGAAGGAATACACCCCCTCTGCAATTAAGGGGCAATTCTTAAAGAACTCCAATCTTTTTCCGGTCTAGTAATCTTCGGTCTTTCATGCGGGACCCTTTCAAATTGAAACTTTGGGGCTGAGATAGGGTTGACCATACATGGTGATAGGTCTTGTTTGTTCCGTCATGTTTAGATAATTTTTGAGTGGCTCTTGATGTATGAACGCTTTGACAAGTTTGTCGGATCAACTAAGCCCTCTCGGGGCTTGTTTAGGAATAAGAAAGAGGAATCTCATGTAAATACCATGAACGTTTCTATTTCAACGCATGTCTAGGAGGAAAGGAACAATGAACAAACGAAGGGATATAGTAGGGAACTCAATCGCTTCGAAGAGGCGTTTAAGTTCAACTTTTTCTTAGAAAAATATCCGCTGATGAGTATCAATTTGTTCTTGCTATGCTTATCTAATAACGTCCATTGAAAAAAATGTCATTTAATTTATTAAAGACGGTTGCTTGTTTCGATGTATAAACTATAGTCGATCACGAGTAGCATATACATGCTCTTTTAGGCACGGTTGACATAAAATTTTGATGCAATTGATTCATTTTAAGAGTTCTGTTTGTGTCCATCTTAGGGAAATAGTAATCTTTGGTTAAGGCTGAGGACTGGCTCTTGGGCCTTTCTTGGGCTTTATTAATTTACAGTTCATGGGGTTGTATAGTAAGTGGGTCTCATCTCATGTACTCCAAGAATGTCTCACCCTATCACCTTTCCTTTTCCCCCAATTATTATTTTTTTTATCTTTTTAATAATGCATTCCAAATCTGCAAAATAAATAAATTAATTAATTAATATGCACATCAATTATTGACCTTTAAATGAGCCCACTAAGCCTGTACTTTTGTGTTGACTATTAATTATATTAGTGTTTATTTAGGTTGACCCTCCGAAATATTATTATTAACGTTCTTCATTTATTTTTGTAAGAAATAAAAGTGACCATCTTTAGAAAAATATTTTCTCAATTATTCATTTTTCGCAAAACAAACGAAGCCCTAAGTTATTAGTTTTCATTAATTTCAAAATCAATAAGGTGCAAGTTGAAAATGGAAAATTCCAACTCAAGGAATACAGCCGCTTTGTATTCGTGGAGTTTGGAAAATCAATCCGAATTTCATGACCCCATTCTCTCTATCTCGATCCATCATTCGAAATATCACTATCATCGATCTCTTGCCTTCTCTGATGCCGGGAGAAATCACCGTATCATGTCATGCCCGATTAGATCTTAACGTTTCATACGATTGCACGAGTTGAAATGACTCCACGTCATGACTAAATTTAACGTGCCTCTTGTTCATCTGGGTAACCATGATCAGGACTAACCTCGTTGTCGGCGTGTTTTGCCAAGAGGAGGGATAGTTACGGAAGCCGGTTCGAGAGAAATCCTTGTCCTTTGTGTTACTGTGATTGTATTAGACAGTAAACACGTACATAATCTTTATCTCCTCTGAATATTGCGGATCGTACAGGCACAAACCCAAAGAAAAAAGAACCCTCCACTCCAAAACCTTTCCTTTAAATTCATCCAGCGATCTCTTTAAATTGACGAAAAGACATCACTTATCGTTCTCCAGGAGCAAGCAAATGGAAGACAAGTTCCGATATAGTGTCAAGGGGTTGCAGTTGCAGTTCTAGTTGCAGGCAATGGGGGTGGATCGTGACGAGGATTAGGGCCTGCTCCTGGATAGTCGTTGATCTCCATCTCCATCCTTCCCTCCACTTCGTAAGTCCCTCCTCCTTCCATCAACTCCGCGCCATCCTGTGCACCATCATCATCGTCATCAGAAGCTTTTTTTTTAAGGTTTTTGTAACGAGAGAACAAGACGGAACGAAGAACCCATGATCACTTCTGTAGACAGCACTTTGTAAGACCACTACGTAACCCTAACCTCCTCACCCTGAAACGTGATAGAACTGCAAATCTAAGGTCAGTCGCTCTTCTATTGGAGAGAGAGGATGTCGTCTAGGATTGATACGGAATAGTTCAGGACATGGCCCGTCAACGGATACATAGTCCAGACAGAAGACCAATCTCCAGAAATGATGATCAGATGCACGCCAAAGCTCCATCGGAAGTCATTTACGAAGTATAGGAGAGGGAGAGAGATGGCGACTCACCAGAGGAAGCGATTCCTGTTCCGGGACTGATTTGATTTCGTTGCTCGACCTCAAGCTTCCTATCAAACAGGAAAATGAAAATCGATACCTATGATTCGGAAAAAAAGGCACGACAAGAGACATCTCAGAGACGACGCATCGAGCACGAAAGACCGGCTCGCTTACTTGTGGCGGGAACGGCGGCGGCAGTCAAGAGGAACCAAGAAAAGCACAGATAACACACCGCCAGCCTCGTGAAGATCTTGAACGCCATGCCCATCTTCGGAGCCAACTTCTTGACGAGAAGACCGTATGGAGAAACCGAGGAGGCCGTCAATGGAAGTAAAGACAGGCGATCTCTATATAGAGAGAGAGGAAGAGAATTGATGTCCGACCAAAGTCAACCACGGAATATTAGTGTGTGCTGATCGTGTTCCCACTGAGGCCACGCAGCCTTATCTCCGCTTGTCTTTCCGCATCACAGCCAGACATTATTCTTTGGAGGTCATTCCCGCCTTCAATAATGGCGGAAACCTTAATTATTGCACCAAGTTCGGACATGCCTTTTTTTTTTGGTCGAATAGACATGCTTTCATTAGTCCAGCTTGGTAACGGAGAGGAGGAGATCACATCGGATCCTAATCTTATCAACTTGCCCTAAAATAAAAGCATCAGATAATTTTAATTCAGTTGCCGTGAACCGCCGTGATCTATGATCGAAAGAATTTGGATCCATACATTGGTTTCAAGAAAACGGCTCGATCGCGAGGATCACATTGGGCATTTTAAAAGAAGTGTGTAACACGGATTGATTAACCTGTTCTATACATAAAGAAAAAGTCACGGACGTAGACTGCCCAGGAAATGCTCCCACTTACGAGGGTCTTCCCCGAAGGCGACGTCTTGATTGATTTTGAATTATTGTACTAAGCTTAATCATTTCTTTGCTAATCTTTTTTTTTATTATCGTTGTTACCCTGGCTGACTATGGATGACCGAGTCAATCGAAATTGCAAGAGGATCACAGAAGTTGAGAGCGATCCGAACCCGCCACCACCCACGAAAAGAAAAAAAGAAAAGTGGGTCAAGTCGCTTTCAGCGCAATGGGCTTAAGACACTACCGATTTTTTTTCGGTCAGTAGACACTACCGATTGAAAGTGTGTGTTTCGACGTCGTATGGTGTCCAAGTCAAACACGGAAGGAATCTTTCGATCGGGCGATGGTGCACAGCTGCTCCCCCACCACCACTCCACTATTCACGAGTGTCGCGTTTGAGTCGGACTCGGTGGCGTAGAGGTTCGGGAAGGCTTTCAATTACGGCGGAAACGATCTAGAAGGGTGAAAAAACCGTTGGAAAAAGGGGGGATTATATATCGTCCAAAAAATAAAAATACAATCCCTAAATTTAATGTGTGACCATCAATTAATTAAGTTCTAAAATTTTTGAAAATGTATTTTTTTTTTTGGCAACTTTAGCCGGAACTCACAGACGAAGAGGTTGCACGCGACCAATTCCAAATTGATTTGCATTTGGTTTTGGTTTGCGCTAGAAAGTTGCTCGCAATCCAAGCGTTTGGCAATTTAGACTCCCTTTGTTCCTCAAAATATATAATATCTTTGGAATATGTTTTTCGGAAAATCACCTTTTAGGAAAAATGACAATATTTTCCGGTGTTGGATTGATGCCCAAAAATGAATTGGAAAACATATTTCGTTGTTTAGTAGGGAAAATTTCGTTTAATTGTTGTTATTTGATTGGAGATTGTTGACGGGGACTCGGATGTCTTACGTGGCTAGGCCAATGCTAGACAATTTTTGTATTTTTTTAAAACTTGAAATTTTCAATGATTTTTATTAGTTTTTATTTTTCTAAATTCTTTATTTTTATTTTCCTTCTTCCTCTGCCCGGTCTACAAAAGGCCATAGGCAAGGGCCGACCTCGCCGGCATTGGGCAAGGTCGAGCCTCATTGGGATCTAGCGAGACTCAAGTTCGCCGGCCCAACGACCGGGAGAGGGGAGGAAGAAGGAAAAGAAAAAAAAAGAAAAGAAAAGCATAAAAAGTTCAAAAATATTGGCCTCGATGGATCCAGGCATGGGCACCGAGGACCTGGGGCTTGGCCTCGATATTACCAAGCCTAGCGTCCCAAGCCTTGCCTAAATGGACCCGGGTACAGCAATCGAGGTCTCTAGCACGGC
Source organism: Rhodamnia rubescens (assembly GCA_021437795.1). Taxonomy (NCBI): domain Eukaryota; kingdom Viridiplantae; phylum Streptophyta; class Magnoliopsida; order Myrtales; family Myrtaceae; genus Rhodamnia; species Rhodamnia rubescens. The sequence goes on from JAILYA010000008.1 coordinate 1,890,856, forward strand.
CTAGATGGACTCGGGCTTAGGTGGCGAGGAACCGATTGTTTGCCAAGAGCCGAAGAGTGAGAATAGGGATTTTCGTGCCCTAGCATAGAGTTTTTGGTGTAAACCTAGAAAATAATTTTTGATTTTTTAAAGAGAAAATCATTTTTTGGAATTTAATCTTTTGTAGGAAAACCTGTTCGTTGACTAAAATATATTTTTCGTTAACTCATTTTCCGAAGAGATCCAAATGCCGAAAAATGAGGAAACCGATTTTCTGGAAAAATGTTTCCGCGAAACAAATGGAGCCCCTTTTTTTTCATGAAAAATGGATACTTTATAAAATATTTTCCTAAAATTGATAGCCAGTGTCGCTTACAAAAATGAATGATCGAATTTTTCCGCCTTCAATGAAAATATTTAGGCATAAATTGTTATTGATAATGAATATATTTTTCATCGACTAATTATTTTAAGTGATACAACATATTATTTTTAGGAAAATGTCTGTCAAATCATCTATTTTTCGTAAAACAAACGGAGATTTAAGAGAAGTCGTAATATGAGCTTTTGATTATACGAGCCGTCGCGAAGAACACAAATCGTGGCTTAAGGATAGGACACGAAAGGACTATAATCTAGTCAAGAAGTTAGGCTCTGCCTGCGCTATCACATTATCATAGAGGGAATGTATTGGGAAAAAGAAAACAAAACATAGAATGGATGAGGATTCAGAAGGAGAAGGAAAGGTCAACATGAGACGGCAGGCTAGCACCCGTTTGTTAATGCGTGTAGAACCACGTTGACAAAAAGCATTTTCTCGAGTCGTTCTATGTAGTAATTTTTGTTTGGGATAATTTTAATTTTAGGGTGCCTTAAAACTCTATGCCATTTTTAAGGATATAATTAATTTTTGTTTGTTTGGTGATGCTTGACCGATTTTTTTTTTTGGGTATTTGGATCTGATTTGAAAAATAATTTCAATCTTTATGACTTTATCTCAACTCAAAAGAAAATTTGAATTTTCAAATAAAATTTATTTATTTTTTCCTTTTTCCCTGACGGAGCAAGAAGGAAAAAGAAAAAAAAAAAGGATCGAGACATACAATTTCGAAAAGTGTTTTCACCTCTTTAAATTTAGAAATTCACATTTCTAATTTTATGCATGTATTGTCGCTTGGCCAAAATGTGTTTTCCATGGACTTTCGGGCTGACCAAATGGGTGAAGATTCGAAAATTTTATTTTTGAAAATAACACTCACACAAACAAACACATCCTTAATCACGCTTCTATCTTGTGCCGATTCGTGTTAACGTCGAGCAAGCAAAACGATTTACTTGCAGGGTAAATGGCGACGGCGGTAGGGCACGACGGGGCTGTGGCGATGATAAAGGGGCTCGCGACGAGGGCTAAGGATTCCTTTCTTTCTTTTTTCTTCTGGTTTCATTTCCCCCCATGTAAAATTCCTACGCGGTACATTTCTAATGGGAAGTCTACCTAATGTTAGTTGGGTGGACATCCACCCAACTGATTAGTACCCATAGACAGAATGGAAAAACGTCGTCGTCCGACGGAAAGGGAGGAACGCTTAGTGGACGGACAACCAAAAACATCATGGGCCGATGCCGTATTTTTAGGGGTATGCATAGTCTAGGCTGGTCCGGTCCCGATATGGAATCGAGACCGGAATTGGTAGTCCCAGTCCCCAAATTTTTGGGATAGGGAATTGGACGGCCCGAGATCGAGATCGGCGGTCCCGATCCGGTCTCGGTGGGACCGCTAACACTAGCTGTTTATAGAAATATAACCTTGAGATCTAAATTAACAACTTCCAATCTTAATCATTCAATCTAATAAATACATACACATAATCATTGTACAACTATCACGTGAGACTAAATCGGGAGGAAAAAAACACTTAAAACAACTAAAACAAGATTATGCTCCTACATCATTCTCCCCAAGTTGGAAAGAATCAAGCTCAAAGTAGGATTATACTTGTACTTCATTGAATCCAAGTGCGAACAAAACAATGGGTTTGCATAATATAGTCAAGACAAAATACATATTGAGTCAAGACAAAACATGATTAGAAACCGCATATCGACAAATACTATCGCAGGCTGCGTTGGAAAGGCGAGGCGAGCGTCGAGCAATAAGAGAGGAGTAAGTGTCAAGCAAAAGATGGGGAAATTAGGTTAACTAGCTCTTCAAAAATTTTAATTTTTTTTAATTGTGTGGATACATACATACATACATACATACATACATACATACATACATATACACAACCACATATATATTCTAGGCGGTTCGATCCGGTCCCATCCACCATGGAATTGGGATCGGACCGCCCTCCTCAAGGATTGGCCACGCGATTAGTCCGGTCCGGTTTGCTCATCCCTACTTATTTTGTTGAAGAAATGCGATGGTTGTGGCTCCTTAACTCATCAACTAATTTTGAAAAAAAGGTGCAAAAAGTCTAAGATTTGTTCTACGGCCACCGCTAGTTCGATTTTTAACTTTTCAATTTGACTAACATAGCACTTAACCTTTTGACCTGGATAATCTATCGCTAATATGCTAACCTTCCTACGTGGCGGGATCGGCTATTTTCTAGAATGCCAAGAGATTTTTATTCCTTCGACAACATCGCCGACGAGGTGGATAGTCAGACCTGGTGTCGACGAGTCTTGCCTTAGGTCACGCGACCTCCAATGCCTGAGTAGTGGCCCTTAGGCTCGGCTAAGGCGAGGTTTCCTTTCTTTCAATTTATATTTATTTTAATGCCAAATCCAATAGTATTTAGTCTAGCAGTATCATCTTTGAGATGTGTTTATGGAGAAGCACCAAAACCAAAAGCAACGTTCATAGACAACCCCTCGCCGAGGCTGCGCAACCTCGGGCCGCGACCACCGGTATGAGATTTGGCTCGCTGGTGCAAGTGAAGAGTTTAAGTTCAGTAAAGCAAAATTAGCAAATTTTTTTTTTACGAAGGTGATAATTCTAAACACCATTAAAACCAAAGTAACTTCCGAGTGTACTTCTAAATCATACTACATCAAATATAATTTTTTATTTCGAAAACCTAAAGTTATTTTCTAAAGGCATTTAGCAGGAACCCAACTAAACATAGCCTAAGCCTGCGCAGGCTTAGGTGCGCCACTGTGGGGAGGCTCGGATTAAAAAAAATATTTATTAATGGTTATTAATTTGTCCTTGCTATCTTTATCTACTAGCATCCATTAAAAAAAAGGGTAAAAGCCATAAAAAAAAATCCCGAACTATCTCACTATAGCACATTTATCTTAAGCTTTTTTTTGTGACATATAAAATCCTAAATTTATACATGTATGTGTGGCACATTTACCCTCCGTCAAGGTTTTGTTAATGAGGACCGCTGAATATTTACCTATGAGGATGTCGGAAAGCAAACAATATCGATGTAGCACTCATGTGGAACAATGTTATTTTGATTGAAAAATCATCTTACGGAACCTTTTGAGGGTAAATATGTCACATAGATGCAAGTTGGGTTTTTTATATCACAAGAAAAAGTTTAAGATAAATGTGTTACATTGGCATGGTTTGAAGTTTTTATGTTACAAGAAAAATTCAAGGTAAATGTGTTACAATATATATAGTTTGACATTTTTTGTGACTTTTTTCCTCAAAAAAATGTCCCTTAATTTATTAATGATGGTCAGGTTTTGAGAGAAAGTTGTGCCTAGTATCCAAAAAACACTCAAACTTTAGCATTTGTGACAATTATATCCAAAATTTTTTTGTCTCATAAAAATCCCCAAGCTTTTACTTTTGTCATAATTCTACCGATCTAATACCCAAAAAATCCGCAACTTTAACATATGTCCCAATTATATTCAAATTTTTTTGTCTCATAAAAAATCCTCAACTTTTAATGTTATCCCAATTTTATTACCGTTAGCCTTCCGTCCATAATCACCGTTAGTTAATGATACATGGCTCGAATTTTCTCACCGAACTTATTAATGAATCTTCAAATTTTAGAAACAGTGGGTTTTAGGGATGACGAGATTTTAGATTGTTCTTCCAAATATCTCTATATCTAGCAATTTTTTAGGATATTGAGTACCAAAGAGAATACAAAACGCCTTGTTTTGAGTGACTTTGTATCTTTCGGCTATATGTAGGGGAAGACAAATAATAGAAGAGAAGTTTGGAGTGTTTCTCACATCAATTTTGTTGAGGTGTAATTCATTAAAGATGATAATTAATATTGATTATGGACTGAAGGCTAACGGTGATAGAATTAGGACAAAAGTAAAAGTTGAAGGTTTTTTTATGAGACAAAAAAAATTTTGGATATAATTGAGACATATGCTAAAGTTGAGAGTTTTTTTTTTTTTTGTACTAGGTCTGTAGAATTCGGATGAAAGTAAAAGTTTGGGGTGGAATTGGGATAAAAGTAAAATCGGAGGTTTTTATAAGATAAAAAATGAATTTTGGATATAATTATCACAAACACTAAAGTTAGAGAATTTTTTTGGGTGTTGGGCGGATAAAATTGTGATGTGAATGATTCATTTTAAGAATTCACGAGAGATGATGTGATAACTCTGTTACTGTTACTCATCGTGCTTTTCATATAGTCCTCCTTTTATTTTTTCTGCTCTTTGGCTCAATTTTTTCCATACAAAGGAATGTAGATGTGTCGATTATAGTTCAACTTAAAGTATTTCTCATCATTTTATTATTATCTTAATTGCTGTTTCCATCTTTTCATTTATATATTTCTTCTGGCTTAATTTTACACGACATAAAAAAAATGGCTTAAGTATATATGCTATCCAAGAAATCATTCTCATTAACGCAATTAGTTAATGAAAGTGGTAAAAAAAAGGGGCTGACTTGAATTTACCAAGAAAGCCAATAGGCATGCCCGTTTGCTGATAAAAGGGATTGGGGCGTCGGGGACGCTAATATCATAGGTGCGGGATGACTCCTGCGTTTTGCAAAGAGGCAAAGCAAAAATCGGGAGGAGGAGTGTTAGAGGTATGGCGAGACAAAAAAAGAAGAAGAAGAATTTGCTAAGAAATAACTGAATTTGACATAATTAAAGTCACATTAATTACTTTCCTATAAATGAGCCCATAAGCCTATAATTTGGTGTTGAGTATTGACTATGTTAGTCTTCATTTAGGTCAGACTCTTTTGGAAGTCATCCTGATAAACAAATGATTTGAACAACATTTTCATAAATATGATCGCTTATATCGTGTGAACTTATAAATCGATAAAAAAATATTTTTATTATTCTTAATCAGTTATACCTAAGCATTTTCATTTAGGATGAAAATATCTGTCGTTAATTCATTTTTGTAAGCGATATAAGGGATCGGTTTTAGGAAAATATTTATCGAATCATTTATTTTTCGCAAAACAAACGAAACCTAGGTCGCTAGTTTCATCATCTTATTTTTCTTTTCTAAATCAATGTTTAATGTGCGAGCTGAAAATTGGAAATTCAACTTCGGGGATTCAGTGCTTTGTATTCATGGAGTTTGGTACATCAATCCCATTTTCATTACCCCATTCTCTCAATCCCGGTCACTATACTAAAACCCTTTCCATCATTCACAAGATATCAGCATCCATCTCTTACCTTTCCTGTTGCCGGAGGAAATCACCACACCACGTCGCATCTGATTAGATCCCGATATTTCATTCGATCACACGAGTCAAAACATCACAACTTACACGTAATCTCGACTCTGACTGACTTAACCTTGATGCCGGCGTGCGTTCTACAGCGACGAGAGACATTTATAGAAGCTGGCCCGTGAGAAACCCTTGCCCGTTGTCAATAATTCAAAATTTAAAAAAAAAAAAACAAGCGATGAACCATGTTCGATGGATCACATTGTATTAGACAGTAAACACGAATATAATCTTTCATTCATGTGAATATCTATTGCGCATCGTACGAGCACAGCCCCAAAGAAAAGAAGCCACAAATCCAAACCTTTCCTATAAGTTCATCCAGCCATCTCCTCTTTACAGTGACAAGAAGACATTTATGGTGAGTTCCATTAATGGAGTCAAGGGGTTGCAGTTGCAGGCAATGGGTGTGGGTAGTGACTAGTATTGGGGCCTGCGTCCACATAATCGATGATCTCCATCTCCATCCTTTCCTCCACTTCGTAAGTCGTCCCTCCTCCTTCCATCAGCTCCCCGCCATCCTGTGCACCATCATCGTCATCATCAGAAGCTTTTTTTAAGGTTTCTGTAACGGGGAAACAAGACTGAAGGAAGAAACCATGATCATCACTTCTGAAGACAGCACTTTGTAAGACTGCTACAAAACCCTAACCCTACCTTGAAACATGACTGAACTGCAAGTCTCAATGGTCAGTCGCTCTTCTTTTGGGGGAGACAGAAATGAATCTCCGGAAATGATGATCAGATATAAGCAAAGCTCCCTCGGAAGTCCTTTACGAAGTATAAGATTATGTGTGCTTGTGTGAGAGAGTGATGGCGACTCACCAGAGGGAGTGGTTCCAGTTCCAGGAGTGATTTGATCTCGTTGCTTGACCTCAAGCTTCCTATCAAACGGAAAAATGAAAACTGATGTTTATGATTCAGAAAAGAACACGAGAAGAGGACGCATCGAACACGAAAGACCAGCTCAATTACGGGTTGCGGGAACGGCGGCAGCAGTCCAGAGGAACCAAGAAAAGACCAGGTAACACACCGCCAGCCTCGTGAAGATCTTGAAGGCCATGCCCATCTTTGAAGCCAACTTCTTGATGAAGACCGTATGGAGAAACTGAGGAGGCCGTCAATGGAAGTAAGAGAGAGCAAGTACAAGCTCTATAGAGAGAGAATATTGATGTCCACGGAATATAAGGGTGCGCATGACAACCATTCTTGTTTTTTTTTTTTTTTTTGCAAGAGATTTGGAATAAAAATCTGTTAGGTAAAGCACTTTTTTTTTTTTAAATTTTCGAGACAAATTTAGCCCATAAATAGGTTTGGAATAGAAATGAGAAATAAAATTTTTCTATGCTCTATTTCTAAAATAAAAACTCTTCTCGTCAGTCGATTCCTAGCTACCGTCCGCGGTCGCTGGCCGTCCGTTGCCATCCGCCGGTCATTAGTCGAGCCGAGGAAGAAAGAAATCCAGCGACCATAAATATAATTTTTTTAAATTGGATTAAATATAAAGTGTTTTAGCAATATAAGTTAGGTCGGGTTTGAGTTATTAGATTCATATTGCATGGAAATTGATCAAAACGGGTTAGATAGGTCAATTTGATGTCGGGCCATTTTCAACCCGACCCGACTTGATCCACCTATTTGACACATTTACTCTCCAACTCGAACATTTGTTGTCGCATCCGTTGCTCCCCCTCTCGTTGCAACCCTAGCCTCCATCGCAACCGTAGAAATTCACGCAATTTTAAAATTAGTAAATTTGTGTTGTTATTGAACGTGTTTTTCTATTCGAAACTCGTCTAGGAAATAGATTCCAGGATCGGAATGGTTTTCATTCGCGTCATAAGAAGTAGATCCTGAAAAGTTAATGTAAGACTCGATTTGTTTTGCAAAAATAAATAAATAATAATAATTGACTTGAATAACATTTTTTTAAATGATCATTTATATAACTTAATGAACGAAAAATATTTTCATGGTCTAAACAAATATTATTGATAATGAAATATTTTTCGTTGACTAATTATTTAAAACATACATGCAAATCATCTTTCAAAAAATATTTTTTAAATAGCTGATTTATCGCGATACAAACAGAGTCCAAATCCCGATTCCGCAAATAGTCATTGTATCAATTAATGAATACATAGATGGAAGTAAATCCTGAGATTTGCTGGATGATTTAAATTTGTTAATTTACGTCTTCCGTTTTTTCCTTATCATTCACTGCTGCAATCGAAGTGAATTCCGGTTTGTAAATTTATTTCGAAAGGACGGGTGGGTTGCGATGATCAAAATACGCATTTAAGAATGGAGTGAATAACACGGATCAACTAACCTGTTTTGTTCCTAAAATAGAAGTCGTAGACGAACATTGCCGCCCGTATTGTCAACATCGGGTGGAATATTGTCAAATGCATATTTTTTAGGCAGTAATCCAACGTAAGGGTCTTCCCCGACAACGACATCTCGATTAATTTGGTTATTATGTTTAGTTTAATTATTTCTTTTCCTAACTAATTTTGATTACCGTTCATTACACTGGCCGACCTTTGAAAGTACGCGTTTCGATTCGACGCCGTGCCATGTCGAAGTCGAACAAGGATGGAGTCTTTCAGTAGGCCCCCTTGAGGTAAGGCGCGAGTGATGATGGTGATGCCGGTTTGATCCCCAACCAGGAGTGTCACGATGAGTCGGACTTCCCGTCCGGTCACGATGGCGTTAAAGATGGCTTTCGGCAATGGCGACCTACTTCTAGGAGGTGAAACAAGCGGTAGAAAAAGGAGGTCGGGTTGTGTGGCGAAGTAGATAACAGGAAGACGCCGAAAGAGATTAGGAAAAGACAACTCGAGTTTTCTTAAACCGACACCGTTTAAGCATAGATTGTCAGTTCGTAGGACCGGAAAAATGAATGTAGTAAAGTAAATTAAGTTTCTTAGTTGAGATAATGTCTCAAATTTGACTCCGGTGAGCTTTTGCTACACCCGATTCGTTGACTTCCATCGTTGTTTAATGCTTTCAATCGGTCTTTCAAATTCAAACTTGATTGGTTTTGATTTGGGCTAGAAGATTGGATGCAATCCTAGTGGTTATAGCGAAGTTGTAACACGAACTTTTGGTTATACAAGCCGGTAAAGTGTCACCTTGACGTGGTGGAAGTCGATAATTCGAGCCTAATTATATCTAAAAGCAATGTGAGTTTTTCTATTTGTGATAACACGAATTATTGCGTAAGGAAATGACACAAAAAAACGAAAAAATTGTCTAAAAAGTTATAGACCTATTGCATTTTTGTTAATTCTATTTCAAACCTTTTAATTGTACCAATTGAGTACTAAATCTTTTACGATTCGTCATTTGAGTCGATCCATCCAATTTTGGCAAAAAATCATTAACGTAGACGTTTGGACGTCCTATGCAGACTGTCGGCTTTGACATGGTATTTCAAAAGTATTTCAATGGTTTTTTGAATTCTCTATTATTTTATTATTCTTTTCTTTTCTTTTTCCTTTTATATTTTTCTTCTCTTTTTCTCCACATATCCATATATGTGAGCGGTGTTCACGTGAAGGGGATAAGGAAGATTCTTGACAAGTTTCCTATGGATTAGATGCGTTGCGGTTTCGAGTTGTTTGTTTTTTAGTCTTGTTTTGTGCCACTCGAAGTGAAGCGAGTTCCCATAAGAAGCTACAGAAATACTGTAGATGTGCCATTCGAGAATTATAATTCGACTTCCGCCATCGATGGCAATTCCGACTTCCGCAAGCTTGGAATACCAGGAAGGTGAGGCAATTTCGGACTAGGCACTTTGAGCAATGTTGTCTCAAAAAGTTGGCGAGCTTTGACAGAATTCTCGCCGATTACGAAAGACACAACGAGGACAAACAATCCCAAAATACGCGCAAACCTTTGATAGTTTGCCATTGTGGAATGGACGAGCAAATTGAAAAACCTTATGAAGATGGTGAAGAAGCTGTGAATATTGAGAAAACGGTCGTAGTGTGTTCGAGGAGTCGCTTGATTCAGAAGGGGGACGGGGAGATTGCAAGTAATGTTTGGTAGGGAAATTACCAAGGTGTTAGTTCTACTTCCAAACCAATTTCATTTCCATATGTTCAACATCATTTGAACAAATTAATAATCCCAAAAAGATCTTGCCAACTCGACTCCTCTCTTTGATTTTTGCTCTGCCTCTTTGCGAACGCCGCCAACTCCAACAGAGAGACTAGAAGCCATGAATCTAAAATACAAGAAGATTAGGAAAGTTTTGAAATTTTGAAATTAGTCGGAAAGAAGTGAAATTACTCAGTAAAAAGTACATGACATGTTTCTTTCATGGAAAATAACGCTCATGCTGTTGGGATATTTCTCTCCCCAGTCCTCGGAAATTTTTTCTGGTTCTTCCTTAGCATATGAAGGAAGTTAATCGTTTTTCCAATCAAACCATTCGACGGATCTTACATTATCATTCATCAATTCATCCTTGATCCTATGTTGGGTAACCTAGCTATGGGAAGGGCAAAAAAAAAAACTTTCTTTAAAAAAAGAAACGATTGGTTTTATCCTTAAACAAGAACACAACACCAATAGAACAAATACTAGTACAGGTTATCTACCATGACTATCTTCGCTCCATACAAATCACCTTCTTCCTTGGCAACTCCAAACTTGCTGTTAGCATATGCCATTGTCGCCGTTCTTTCATCGGAGAGCTCCATCAGTAAAAATTCTGGTTTAAACCAACTCATTACCCTCTAATGAAGATCCGGGATCGCTAAGATAATGAAAATAGTGTGAATCAGTAATAAAAAAAAAAAAAAAGATCTCACATTTCTCTAAACTCACTCACCTAAGTGCGATGCTCGACTCCGACCGAATATACTGTGCAGCTTTCCTACTTGTTGGAAGACTTGCACTTGATCGTAGTTGGCCAAATGGTCATACTCATGGTTTCTTTGATCATGACAAAAATGTCTTGATTCAAAAGCAATTCTCGGATGGCATATCGACATCGTTTCTTGCTCATCATTTCTGTAGCTTCTCATGGGAACTCGCTTGACTTCGAGTGGCACAAGAAAAGACTCTAAAACAAACAACCCGAAACCGCAACACATCTAATCCACACGAAACTTGTCAAAAATCTTCCTTGTCCCTTTCATGTGAGCAGCGCCCACAATGATAAACGCTGCTGATTTATAGAATGGGACTTCAGAGAGCAGCTTGGAAGCCATGAAACCAAAATACAAGAAGATTAGGAAAGTCTTGAAGTTAGTCAGAAAGAAGTGAAATTACTCAATAGAAAAACACCTATTTCTTACATGGAAAATAAAGCTCATCGCATTGGGATATTTCTCTTCCCAATCCTCGGTAACTTTTTCTGGTTCTCCCTCAGCATATGAAGGCAGTGAATCGTTTTTCCAATCGAACCATTCGGCGGATCTGACTTTATCATTCAAAAATTCATCCTTGATCCTTTGTTGGGTAACGTATGGGGATGGGAAAAAAAAATTTCTTTTGAAAGAAAAGAAGGTTGATTTCATCCTTAAACAAGAACACTACACCAACAGAACAAATACTTACTGAATAGAGGTTATCTGCCATGACTATCTTCGCTCCGTACGGATCACCTTCTTCCTTGGCAACTCCAAACTCGCTATTAGTATACGTCATTATCACCGCTCTTTCATCGGAGAGCTCCATGAGTAAAACTCTGGGTTTAAACCAACTCATAACCCCTCTAACGAGGAACCGGGAATGCTAAGATAATGAAAATAGTGTGAACCAGATCTCACGTTTGTCTAAAATCACTTACCTCAGTGCGATGCTCGGCTCCTACTAAATATATAGTGCGGCTTCCCTACTCATTGGAAGACTCGCACATGATCACTTTCAAGTGAGTAAGAACTTGCTGGAGTAGAATCATTGAATGCTCATCATCGAGTTCGAGCTGCTGCTCCAGTAGGTGTTAGCGAGAGTGGCCAACGACTCGCCAGATTTTGTAAATAAACAAAAAATAAAAATAAAAATAAAAATCAGAAAACTTTTTATGACTCATTTAAGATAGTTAAGTAACCCATTTATCACTCATTTAAGACTCATTAATTTGTTAAGTAACCTATTTATGACCCACACTCTTAAATGTGGGATAAAATATGGGTTATTATCCCATTTTGCCACCTCTAGTTATAGGCTCCGTTTATTTCACTAAAATTGAATGATTAGGAATTTTCTTTTCTGAAAATCAATCTCTATATCACTTAAAAAAATGAACGTTTGCAAAGTATTACAATGTCCAAGAAAATGGATAGACCTAAATTGTCATCGATAAGGAAAGTATTTTCCACTCACTAATTATTTTAAGCATACAAGCAATTATTTTTCAAAAATATCTTTCAAATATCATTAATTTTTCATGAAACAAAAGTAGCTGAAAAAGATTTTAATTATTCACGAAATTATTGGACATAAATTGTTGGCGATAGTAAAATATTTTTCATTGTCTAAGGCGATCATTTTTAGAAAAATATTTTACAAATCATTCATTTTTCATGAAATAAAACGGAGCCATAATCTTAATTCATTTTCCTGGAGAGACGCAATGAATGTGGCTCGTTAACCTATTAACGAATCTCGGAAAAATTATTGAAAAAGTCCTGAATCTATCTACGAATATTAACCTTTTAAATTTGGCCAACATAGTCCTAAACTTTGTGACGATTTTTCAACATGGCCCATCCGGTCAATTTACGCGAGAAATTGCTGATATGGAGATCCAGTCAACGTTGGTCGCCATGACCGACCATTTTCTAGAATGCTAAATGATCTTTTTGTTCCAACTTAGCCTTCGCTAAATTATCTAAATATTCAAAATTTTCACTCACCATCTTCGCTGTGTGGGTTGGTGCGACATCGCCGGCGATTCTCATCCGAGATCGCACAACCTCCGGTGCCCGAGTTAGGCGCGCAGCTAAGTTGGTGTTCCGTTTACTACAAAAGGAAATTGTATTTACCCGAACATTAATTACATTTTGTCGTAATTACTTAGCTTAAAAGTCCTTTGCATCTACATAAAAAAAGGGCATTTCCCCTAAACTGGCCCAAACGCACCCCTCTATGCCTCCACCTCCTTCACATTTAAGGATTATTGAGAACGACGCGTGGAATTCGACCAATGGAGGGCTTTGACGAGCGAAATAAATTTGGGCAGAGCCCGATTCTCATACCATATTAAGACGTTCAACCCAAGTGAAGGGACCACATGTACACAAAAGACCAAATAAACCCCGTAGACTCGCTCATGAGAGGATCAAAGGCGATCGAACGAACCACGCAATCTACAATGCAACCGAATCGCGCGAACGGCCCCGGCTACATTATTAGTATTCTCCCACGTGCGAAACTAGTGTGGAGTACAAGAATCATGAGCCCGTTGGTACATAATGCATTTGGTATGTTCCCAAGAGCCGTACGTGGGTATTAAAAATACCTAGCATGGGCTGCTATGCCTGTGTCTGCTCCTCCACTTTCTCTGATGATAGTTGGTGATGTGTTCTAGCTGTTTATGGGAGCACCAGGGCCAAAAGCAACGTTCATATTTGCAGAGAAACACACCCCCAATATCTCTGCAAGATCTAAAAAGGGTTTAGAAAAGCGCAAGACGCCAAATCATCAGAAACCCACGAGAGAGGCATCTCGATCCGCATTCTCTTTCCATGATCCGCTTTAGTGAATCCGGCTTAAACAATCGCGTAAAGGGAAAATTCGGCATGTCAAATCCCAGTTACCGATAAACCTCGGTACCTAATCGAGTCGGGCCGGACAGGAAAAAAGCCAATAAGAAGTTTTACGTTGGAGATGGATTAGACGATTGAGAAACCGACCCGACCCGGTCGAAGTCCTAATGTCAAATGATAAGGAGGAAAGCCGTACCTCCCAAATTCATGCAATTCACATGCACTTGAAGGGACACCCCTCTCACGAGCCTCGCGTGACCACCATTGATTGACCACCATTGACTCCACCATCCTCTTTTTGCAGAAATGGAAAAAGAAGAAGGAAGAAATTATACCATTAATGGCATTTCCGTAAAATTCCACGATAATGATGCCTTAATTCGGCTGAAAGTTCCTCTTCTCCTTGGTTCGGAACGATTCTCTCCGGCAAAAAATGCACACTCGGCACCAGGCGCGCTGCTTCAACTTGCTCTGCTCTGCTCAGCTCAGCTCAGGCTCGCTCATCAGAATCGCGCCCACCAACCAACCAACGACAACCAGAATCTCTCCGCAGAAACCAACCAAATCTCGCCACGTCGGCACCCTCGTCCCAAAGTGCTTCCCGCTGACGTGTCCACGCTCCTCTCTCTCCCCCCAAGCTTCGGCTTTAAACCCCACTCCGGTCCCTCCTCCTCCTCCACTCTCATTACTCTCACAACAGTCAAACGTCAAGACCCACCAAAATCTCTCTCTCTCTCTCTCTCTCTCTCTCTGCAATCATACTAGAACAGTTCAGGAGAATACAGACTCCGATCGGAAATGGCAGAATCGTGCGCTCGGAAGCTCATTGTGGAGGTCTGCCACGCCAAGAACTTGATGCCCAAGGACGGCCAGGGCACCGCGAGCGCGTACGCCATCGTCGACTTCGACGGCCAGCGACGGCGGACGAAGACCAAGTTCCGGGACCTGAATCCGCAGTGGGACGAGACGATGGAGTTCCCTGTCCACGACGCGGAGTCCATGCCGTCGGAGATGCTGGAGATCAATCTCTACAACGACAAGAAGACGGGCAAGCGCAGCACCTTCCTCGGCAAAGTGAAGATCGCCGGGAGCGCCTTCGTAAAGTCGGGGTCGGAGGCGCTCGTCTACTATCCGCTGGAGAAGAGGAGCGTCTTCTCGCAGATCAAAGGCGAGCTCGGGCTCAAGGTCTTCTACGTCGACGACGATCCCCCGGAGGCCGCGGAGGCGGATCCAGCTGCGGAGAAGGCGGCGGAACCGGAGAAGGCGCCGGAGGAGGCTCCGAAGACGGAGGAGAAGGACGACAAGGGCGAAGTGGAGAAGAAGGAAGAGGAGAAGCCTAAAGAGGCGGAGAAAAAGGAAGAGGAGACGCCGGCGGAGAACTCGAAGGCGGAGGAAGCTCCGGCGACAGCTCCACCGGCGGCCGCAGTGGAGAATCCGCCGATTGCGCACTCGGACAAGCTAAAGCATCTGAAGGAGAGGCCGGAGAGCGGGAAAGTGGCTGTAAACTACCTCGAGCTTCGGTCTCTGTCGGGCGATCGGAGCCGCCGGAGCGCGTACGATCTTGTAGATAGCATGCCCTTCCTCTACGTGCGCGCGGTCAAATCAAAGCGCGGAGACGCCGAATCGAAATTTCCTGCGTATGCCAAACTCGTGATCGGCACTCACGCCGTGAAAACGAAAAGCCAGAGCGACAACAAGGAATGGGATCAAGTCTTTGCATTCGACAAAGAAGGATTGAACTCTACACATTTGGAAGTCTCTGTGTGGATCGAAGAGAAGAAGGAAGGTGATCAAACGGTCGAGATTTGCTTGGGAACGGTCTCGTTCGATTTGCAGGAAGTGCCGAAGCGTGTGCCGCCAGACAGCCCACTGGCACCGCAGTGGTACACTCTCGAGTCGGAGAAGTCGCCGCCGCCCGGAAATGATGTCATGCTCGCCGCGTGGTTTGGGACCCAGGCTGACGAGGCTTTCCAGGAGGCCTGGCAATCGGATTCGGGCGGGCTGATTCCCGAGACCCGAGCCAAAGTGTACCTGGCTCCCAAGCTGTGGTACCTGAGGCTAACGGTTATCCAGACTCAGGACCTGCAGTTAGGTTTGGGGCCCGATCCTAAGGTTAAGACTCCAGAGCTCTACGTCAAAGGTCAACTCGGCGCTCAGATCTTCAAGACGAGCCGGACATCAGCTGGCTCGTTGTCGTCCGGCTCGTCTAATCCGACGTGGAACGAGGATCTCGTTTTCGTCGCTGCCGAGCCATTCGAGCCGTTTCTGGTGATCACAGTGGAGGACGCGACGAACGGGCAGTCCGTGGGCCAGGCCAAAGTACACGTGCCGAGCGTCGAGAGGCGGACAGACGATTCCACGGAGGCAAGGTCAAAGTGGTTCAACCTATCCGGCGATGAGACTAAGCCGTACACAGGGAGGATCCACGTGAGAGCCTGCCTGGAAGGTGGATATCACGTGCTGGACGAGGCGGCTCACGTGACGAGCGATGTCCGAGCCTCGGCTAAGCAGCTAGCGAGAGCACCGATCGGCTTGCTCGAAGTGGGCATCCGAGGAGCGACCAACTTGTTGCCGGTGAAGACCAAAGACGGGACTCGTGGGACCGCGGACGCTTATGTGGTGGCCAAGTATGGGCCCAAGTGGGTTCGGACCCGAACCATCCTCGACCGGTTTAACCCACGATGGAATGAGCAATACACCTGGGACGTGTATGATCCGTGCACGGTGCTCACAATTGGCGTCTTCGATAATGGGAGGTACAAGCGCGACGATGCAGGTAAACCCGGAAAAGATTTGAGAATCGGGAAGATACGCGTGCGGCTATCGACGCTCGACACAAACCGCGTCTACATGAACTCATACTCGCTGTCCGTGTTGCTTCCTGGTGGAGCCAGGAAGATGGGAGAGATCGAGATCGCTGTACGATTTTCATGCTCGTCGTGGCTAAGCTTGATCCAGGCGTACGCGACGCCGATGCTCCCTCGGATGCACTACGTGCGCCCGCTAGGCCCTGCCCAGCAAGACATGCTCCGGCACACGGCAATGCGGCTCGTGACAGCCCGGCTGGCCCGGTCCGAGCCACCACTTGGGCAGGAGGTGGTCCAGTACGTGCTGGACTCGGACACACACATGTGGAGCATGAGGAGGAGCAAGGCCAACTGGTTCCGGGTCGTGGGCTGCCTGTCCCGCGTAGCGATGCTCGGCCGGTGGCTCGACAGCATCAGGACGTGGGCCCACCCGCCCACCACCGTGATCGTGCACGTGCTGCTCGTGGCCGTCGTGCTGTGCCCGCACCTGGTGCTCCCCACCGTGTTCATGTACGCCTTCCTGATCCTGATCCTGAGGTTCCGGTACCGCCACCGGGCCGCCCCAAACAGCATGGACCCGAGGCTGTCCTACGCGGAAGTGGTGGGCCCCGACGAGCTCGACGAGGAGTTCGACGGGTTCCCGACGACGCGGCCTTCCGACGTGGTCCGCATCCGGTACGACCGGCTGCGGGCCCTGGCGGGGCGGGCCCAGACCCTCCTCGGGGACGTGGCGGCCCAGGGGGAGAGAGTGGACGCGCTCTTCAGCTGGCGGGACCCGCGCGCGACGGGGCTGTTCGTCGCGTTCTGCCTGGTGGCGTCGCTGGGGTTCTACGTGGTGCCTTTCAAGGTCTTCCTCTTGGGGTCGGGGTTCTACTACCTGCGGCACCCCAGGTTCCGGGACGACATGCCGTCCGTCCCCGTCAACTTCTTGCGGCGGCTTCCGTCGCTCTCCGATCAGATGCTCTAGTCAAACGAACTACCGGACACGTGTTCGCTTAATTTCTTGGGATTACTAATTATTTTTTATACTCTTTTCGCTTTTTAGGGGTTTTTCGAACTTCAAATCGGAGGGGGAACAACGATGAAAAACCGAAGTTGGGTGAGAAGAGTTTTTTGTTTTGTTGGGAAAGCGCCCAAAGTGGGTAATGTGACCGTTGCTGCATTTTATGTGGGCCCCTATTACTTCATCCTAAATGTTGGGACAAGCATCGGGGCTTGTGCCATTTTTCACAAAAGCAATAATGGATATTTTCTTTTCTTCTCCTTTTTTCCTGCTTTTTTTATTTTAAATGCGTGGTGACCGTTGCTCGGGCGAGCCTACCGAGCTCCTCCACTTTCGTTCCAATTTCGAAGTCCACTTCGAGATTTTGGTCGGTTTCTAGAGAGTCCATGGAATTCGAAGCTTCGGCTATTTTTTATCTCGGGTTTAAGTCAATGGCAACCAAAAGGCCACAAAAAAAAAAAAAAAAAGAAGAAGAAGAAGAAGAAGGAGAAGGAGAAGCAGCGATCAGACATTGACCTTGACTTTATTTTGCTTCAAAGTGGCATGTCGCCATCCAAACGGGGCACAATGCCACGAGCAGCTAGCTGGCTCTCTTGCTTGCAAGCTGCCACCAAGTAAGTATGCATAAGTCAGATTGTGATAATGACTAAGGAAACTACCACATTGTCGACCCTACCAGGTTTTTCCTTTCCCTTTTTTTTTTTGGGAGGGGGGTCACGTGGAGATCCTATCGGGTTACACGATGCATTTACCTAAGGATGCTGACCCATCAATGGAAATCCAACCATCGAGCCGCGAAGATCGTCTCCTAAGGAGATGATTATGTATACATCGGATACGATGATCTGAATTTTTTGTGGTTTTGGCATTTTCGGAACATGGGCACGAAACTTCTATCGACGATTGGCGGGCATGAGGGCACATGAGCTTTTCCGGCTGGGATTTCTTCGTTTTCGGCTTGCTCCGCCGAGGGTCATCAAAAGAGCGTTGAATGCATGAGCTTCTCGTGAGTTGAGGAGTACGTATGAGGAAGTGAGCTTCTGACCAAAAGAGATGGACCGAGTAACTGAAATTTAAGAGGAGGCAATGAATGAAGCCACGACCAGATTCGGCATCGGCGGTGAGCGAAAGGCCTTCCTGCTGGAACAGCCGCGAGGCCCATGACTAATGGGGCGATAAGGGTCGTGGCGTGGGGTTTATGAGGAAGAAGTGTTCGTCACGCATGACCTTTTCCCTTTTCTCGTTTGTTTTTTCTTCGTACGGAACACGGTCTCTCTAATTTGGCTGCTTCTTTTTAATCCAGTTTGTGTTTTTTTTTTTTTTGGTCACGCATGAAATCGGATCCCGATCGCATTCTCACAGCTGGATTCACCAGGTCTTTATACATTCGGCTCGCAATGGGAACGAACTTGAAGAAAGTCCGCGTCTTCAAAAAAAAAAAAACATGTACCCAGTTACTTCCCGAGGTTGTTGTTGCGGGAAGAGCGATCATCGATACTTTAAGGATTCTGTCTGTGAAAACGTATCAAAGAATAGTGGTGCCATTTTCCAACACTAGTACCAATAGCATCCGGCGTCGGCCCTTCGAGCAACCATGTGAAATTCGCCATGGCGCAGGGCTGGCGAACCGGAGCGCGATGCCATCAGGGTACCGAAATAAGCTCGTGAAGTTGCCCAATTCGCGAATTGGGAAGGGGGCAAAAAAAGAGAGGATGGATCAATTCGAGTGGTCATTTTCCTCTGTGGGCAATCGAGAGGGAAAACTAGAGATCTACAAGGAAAGATGATACCTAAAGGTATCTACAAATGAAGTATCTGTCATTTTCGCTTCCTTTTTTCAGAGTTTATACCCACTAATAATCTCCACCATTACATTTATTTTTTTCCCGGTCCGTGTGTTGTTGACCTTGGAGAATGATGGTTTATATTCGCGGTCCATGGCGATTTTTTACCAGTCTGAAAAGTTATCATTGGAATTACGTAATTCCCTCCCGCACATTGGCCCCAGAAGAAGAAAAAGACGAAGAGGGAGAAAAATTGAAGAAGGGAGAATATACGTAGGGACTGCACTTCCCCAATAACAGAAAGCAAAACCGCATACCTGTCCAACCGCCCCCACTTCTCTCCCCGGCCCCCGAATCATAAAAGAGTCATCTTGACTTGAACTGCACTCTGTTCCCGCAAAATTATCACGAGAGAGAGAGAGAGCCGTCCCGAGGGAAAACGCACGCCTTTCTTCCCAAGCAAAGCCCAGGTCGATCCGCCCACCATCGCAGAGACCCGCCAAGAACCTTTCCAGGCACCTAACACCTCCGTCCCCATCGTCATCTTCTTCTTCGTCTTCGTCTTCGTCTGTTCTCTCGTTATTCGAGACTTGGTCTGATGTCCGAGTCTTGACTTGCTGTTTGGTGGGGAAGTCTTCCGCTCGTACAGTGATCTGGTTTCTGTGCAGAGAGGAAAGTGACTTCGTTCGGGTCAATGTGGTTTTGGTGAACATGAGACGGCAACAAGTTTAAATTAGTGCCCTGTTTTCAATTTTTTTTTAAATGCGTAGATTGGTTGACGTTCACGCTCCGAGATGAGCGTCACATGGCCGTATTCAACTTCAAGTTCGCTCATTTCACCAAACTTCCGTCTTTTTGGTTGCAGAAGAAGACCAAGAATTCAAGAAGATTGGTCTTTCGATTTGACACTCCATCCTCTCATGGTACTCTCTCTCTCTCTCTCTGCCCCTTCACGTCTGGTTGAGTTCTGAAGCTCCCATTGGCTCTATTCATGACTTGCGCATCATCTTTGATCCGTTTCTGTATCTGGGCATTTTCTTGTTTTCCATTATCTTTATAGCGCGCTCTCTCTCTCCCCTCTGTGCGCAGCATGGAGGTTGACCCTTGTGATTGTATTTGACCCTTATGATTGTATAGGCAACTGATTAGGTGAGTGCGATTGTAGGCACAACCAACACCGCCACAGCCGCTGCAGCAGCCGCCGCCACCACCACAACCGCGGGGAACGCAGAACCAAACAGTGGCAGCAGCCTCGCCATTCGTCCAGCGGCTCTTTGCGGTTCTCTTCTACGCTCAGCTGACTCTGGTGGCGATCTTGACTATAGTCCTCACAGTCCGCGGTCTTCTCTCCGCAAAGAGCCACCACTTCCACCCAGTGAAGTGGTACCCTCCGCTCCTCACCGCCGTCGCATCTGCTGGGCTCGCTAGTTTCTCATGGCACTTCTACATCCTGCATAACCCTGCGAGAGCCTTGAGGGCGGCATTTTGGCTGAGTCCCTTGTTGACTTGTGCATTCGGTGTGTTGCTTGTGATGATCGAGTCCTCGGTTGGTTTGGCCGCCGGAATAGTTGCGATTATCTCAGGGCTGATACAGTCGCTGTACGGCTGCTGGGTTAACCATCGTTTTGAATATGCTGGCAAGATTCTATGGGGATCCACACTTTTCGCACCGGCTAACACGACCATCTTGGTCGGGATTTCCATTGTAGTCTCCGTCGCTTACTCGGGCTTCTTGGTGTGTGGGATTGGAGGAGCAACTTCCACCGCGACCACCTGGGACGACGTCCTCATCTTCATCATCTTGCTCCACTTGACATGGACCATGCATGTCATCAAGAACTTGTTGCAATCCGCAATAGCTCGTATCAAATACATGAACTTTGGTTTTGGGGTAAACGTGGGCACTCGTGTGGCTGCCTGCGACACGATGAAATACCTGGTCGGGAGCGTCTCTATGGGTTCCGCCATGGTCCCGATCATTGGGACTGTCCGAGGCTCTGCACGTGCGCTCAGCTCGATCGCAGGAGGGTCAGATGAATTCATGTTCTCGTGCACCGATTGCTACTCCGGCATCGCATCGACCCTGATTAGATACGGGAACAGATGGGGATTTGTCCACGTCGGAGCACTCAACAGAGGGTTTGTGCCAGCATCGAGGGATGCCTGGGAGAGTTTCAATAGGACCGGAATACGACACTTGATTGACTCTGATCTGACTGGCGTGTTTTGCTTCTTCTGTGGCCTAACCGGAGGAGCAATATCCGCCCTGACCGGCGGTTCATGGGCACTAGCAGTTCAAAGGAGTTATGCTACAGAGGTGTCCCTGTATGCTTTCTTGATTGGCTATTTCCTGGTAAGGTTATGCTAACTAATTTCGACTCTCGCCCTTAGCTTTGTCGGTGGTACTCAGAAATCGTTATCTAAGTTTCTAACTTAGTTTTCGCTTTCCAGTGTCGGATATCAGTTGCGTGGGCACAAGCATCTGTTTCGGCATACTATGTTGCTTATGCGGAGAACCCAAACAACCATCGGTTCGACTCGACCATCCCATCTCGACTTGAAGAAATGCAGAGATATGGGCATTAGAGCACACTACTTGGAAGCGAACTGCTGTTTCATAGAGAGCTCGACATTCTCGTCGGGTCCGTAAAGAGTCTGTACAGCAAAACAATTCACACAGAACCATACTGATGTTTCCTTAGTTTTCTTCTTTTCGGGACTAGTTCTTTTGTTCTTACCATTGCATATACAAAAGCTTCAGCAGTACAATCACCTGTTCTTTGATTGCGGCTTGACAAAATCACCATGATTGAATTGCTAGCTATGTTCCTTAGTCAATCACTGCGACACCGATTGCATGAAGCAAAAGTAACTCGAAAAATATATATATCCACGAATTTTGCAGTTTCAAAATGAAAGTCACAGTGGACAAGATTTGGCAGAAGAGCCACAGGAGAAACAAACCATGAAAAACTCAAATACCTCCAAGATGACCTCGACCGCCACATTCTGAGCACATTATATTCCCGGTTCCACCACAACCTGCACGGATGGCAACCAATTTGGAAATCAGGACTCATCTCGTGAAATAAGATAAATCATTTAAACAACTGCCCGAGAGATTTTGTTTTAATCGGATCCCCTGAATCTATAGTCAGAAGGATGATCCAATCACATGATGTAAGTCATGTTATGTATACAGAATATGAGCAAGTTGGAAATCAGGACTCATCTCGTGAAGTAAGATAAATCATTTAAACAACTGCCCGAGAGATTTTGTTTTAATCGGGTCCCCTGAATCTATAGTCAGAAGGATGATCCAATCACATGATGTATGTCATGTTATGTATACAGAATATGAGCAAGTTGTAGGATGTACAATGGATATTCATCATATGAAAGAACGTCTTGAGCAAGTTCTAGGACATACAATTGATTTCATCATATGGAAGGATGCCTTTAACAAAATCCTGTGGGAACAAGATGAGAAGAGAGCAAGGACGTGACCGACCATCATCTCATATTACGCCTTCTATAGACGGGCATTCTCCAATGAGGAAACACAACTTAACCAGGACTACAGTCTCATTGAGTGGCCACTTCACAATGACAGAGGCATCACTGACCTACAGCCTTAGCTTCATTTCGAGAAATTGCTGTAGTTAGTGATTACGATTAATGCCTGATAAGTTCTCCTCTTTTTATCTTTCTTTTCAGCAAGTCTTTTTCCTTTTTGGGTCTCCTTTTGTTTTTGGCCTTCTTTCTTTCTTCTTTTACTTAAATGTTTGGTCTTTTTGCTTGATTGTCTCTATTTCACCATTTGTGCGATGTTTTAATTCGGAATTAAGAACAACCGATGTTTGTGCATGCTTCCAACATTGATGAACTGTTTCCCATTACCCGTTCAAAGGAGAGGTGAATGAGGGAAATATCATGCAACCCACGTTTGACAGGCAAAGTGAGATCCTCCTTGATATGAAGAAGACCCCCCCAAAAAAAAAAAAAACCTCCATGAGACAAAACATTAATTTGACAAACTCGGTTAAATGCATTGATAACATGCTGTAATGGCGCTCAGGCTAATACCAACACTTAAAATACACGCATAAAAAATTATTAGGCTACTTCTAAAATCTTGAAAATCTTAAGATAGCAAATTCTCAAATTACTTCAGACTCACATATTTTAGATGCATTTCTCTACATAATTTGCTCGCATATTCACAAGGGAGGTGACATAAAAATTCAAAGAAGTTATTTTTCATGCTTTATCTTCAGAGTGTACTCACCAAGACAAATCACAACAATATTCGTAACTGTTTTGGAAGCCAAATAGTAAAAATGAAGATGCATCTCTAAAAAATTCTTGATTGAGACTTTCTAAAAGCAAGAACATGAAAAAGTAGGCAAAATTCCTGTCAGATATTTACATGCCAAGATGAACATCGAGAACATCGATCAGCACTATGGAAGGATATCCTCAGATATTCCTCCTGTGGTCTGTTTGGATAAGGTGCGGAAAGAAAAGTGGGAGAGAAAATTGAATACTTTTTTTGAATTTCCCCATTTCTTCTTCTTCTCACAAATTCATATTCTTCTAATTACCCCACTTCTCTTCTTTCCCAAAAATAAACACTCAAAGTGAATTGAGAAGTCCAGGGACAGATCCAGGAGTTGGCATTTTGGGGGGTGTGGGTGTGGGGGAGGGAGGGTGATGCAGAGAAGTCCACATGTTTTAGAAAAAGAGAGGTAAAAGAAGGAGAAGTCAGTAACTGGTTATATTTAAATAAAAAAGTTCAAAATTATTTGGCAGAAAAAAGAATTCTAAATAGTGTGAATACAATTAATTTACGAAGATGGATCCCCACCCAAAATTTTCTATCCCATTAGTTCTCTACATTTGTTCCATCAATGTAAAGAAATATATGTTTTTTCTGCAAAATCGACATAAACAAACATGTCCAAAGAGTATCTTTTATCTCTTTTAATTCTACCTCAAACAAAGGAAAACTGAACCATATTCCCACATTAGGGTAAACCAAAACATTATCATAAAGTTTGTTAAGTAAATTGTGTTTTTCTTTCAGACTCTGCAGCTAAAACATTGAGTGGCTGTGGCTCCAAAATAGAAGAGAAAGACTCATTGTACGAAATTTAAAAAGGAAGAGTCTTTGGGTAGAAGTAAAAGAAAATGTTCCCTACAAGCTGACTCGACTGGAACTCTCACTTGGGTGTACACTTGCATGCTCGTTCTTTATACTCCCCCCCTTCCACCTTCTCCACCCCCCCCCCACCAACAAACCCAACCAAAAAAAAAAAACCCTCTTCCTCTTTTCTTCTTCCCAAATAAACAGAAACAAAAAACCATTCTTGGAGAAGCCTAATGAGGCAGCGCAATCACTAACGATTCCACGACAAAACCCAGACCAAGCTACAAACAGCAAAGAGCAGAGGACTATAACAGATATATATCCTGAGTTGTTCAATGTAAGGATAAGTTAGCCTTTTGCGATAGTATCACCATTCAATGAAGAAATTCAACCAAAAGGATGATATGACACTGAATTAGAGTGGCAACTCACAAAGAGAGAAGGTTGAAAAACTGAGTGCTCAGTTGAGTAAATGCATACATGAGTAATCAGAAGATAGCAAGTGTTTGGAAAAACAAAGGAGAGTTTACCTAAGCAGCGAACTTTGACTATGATTCCCTGGCTCTCCATTATAGAGTCAACATAAAGTCCAGAACCAGAACAAGTGGAGCAGAGGACTGCACCTTTCGCACGGCAATCCTCACATCGAGGATGATCTCCGATTAGTTTTTCTTCTAAAGACAAACCAACCGGCTTCTCAATCCTCTCTTCTGGAATAGGCTTATCATAACAGAACAGCGATTCAACACTGCTTATTCTTTTATGTGCATCAGCAACAGACCTTGATTCAGCCTGCAAGATGGAGAAGATTTTCTCAAATTATTCATCACCAGAATCCACTTGTCCTTAATCAGCTTTCATTAAACGAATCAACCATTTAACTGCGCATATACCATCTTTGCTTTATATGCTCAACTGACCAAGAACTTCAGAAGCAATCAGTCATGATAAACCTGTCTACCTATGTCATACTGAAATTAAGCCTAGAAAATATTCAGATAGAACTTAAGAGGCTTTTCCATCAACTCCCAAAGACTCAAGTAAAGCTTTATGCCTTTCTCCTATTGTGTGAACTTGGGTGAACTTATTCTTAATGCTTAATGCAGGCCGCAGCTAAATACACTGGATACAGCTTCTCAATCATAAAAATGACATTATCCTTTGGGTCCCCAGTTCATCAAATTTCTTCCTTGACCTCGTGCTCTAATTGCTTTGGCTTTCAATCTTAAATTGCTCCCTGCAAATCTCTTGCACATTCCTCTATATCGCCAAATCTTGTTAGTTGCATCTCCTCTAGATTTTTCTTACCTTGCAGTTGGCACTACTTCATTTTTTGTACCTTTACCTTTTCCCTTTCACGATCTAAAGATTACACTCATAACCAGCCACCTGCATTAAAATTTCTCAATAATAACTCCAACAATCAAAAGAATTTCAACCGATCTCTCAGAGTCAAGTAGATATATTTCCTCATGAAAGACATCTCTTGAAAGAAACTTACTAATTCACTTTCCTCATAAAGGAATCTCCACAAAAGATATGAGGACTAGCAAAGTTCAAGATATTAATTGCTTATCTCACTCCTCCATAATCTAATGCGGCAGGCTCTGAATCACAGCCTCCACAATTCTTCAAGAATGCCCATCTAAATGTCCCCATTAAAACTCTCTCTCTCTCTCTCTCTCTCTCTCTCTCTCTCTCTCGGGCCTAAGATATCCAATTTCTACCAAAAAGGCAGGCGTCCGCATATATGCAGTACAAGTAATTACAATGTTTTGGAGTGAATGAATGCATACAACTGCGCATCTGTAAATTTTTGAACTTTACACAGAAAATGAAGAAGCTAACGACGAGACTGATGCGCCCAATACAACCAAATGAGTGAACAAGAACATAAACACATGCAGAATTCATGGACAAGAAGGAGAGAAGAACACAAACTAACCCCATTGGAAGCAGAGCGAGAAGCAGAACCGTTGGGCACCGGCACGATTGCCTTGACTCGCTTCATGGGTCCTCCTCTACCTTTGAACTGGAGCCCATAACAAAGCTTATCGCTCGAATCGATCGATCCGGGTGTGCAAATGGAGGTCAAGTTCGCCGACAACGGCGCCATCTTCGACGTTAACGTGTCCATTGAACACCCCCCCAAGAAAGAAGAAGCAACTTTTGATTGAATTCGAGCAATCCCGAGTTGAGAAAACAAATTTCCGTGGGGGAAGCGATTGCCAGAGAGACAGACAGAGGAGAGCGAGCGCGCGCTTTGGTTCAATCGTTGGTTATGGTTTTCAGGGCAGTCCCTTTGGTCTCGTTGTTTACGATGCACAGACGAGAAAACCCGAAACAAAATAAACAAATAATGCAAAATTAAAAGAGTAATTTTGCTTGACTAATGATTTATGCCGTATTTTTCCAAATAAATAAATAAATAAATTAGTCCCAGTAGATTGTAATTAGTCCCAGTAGATGCGGGCAAGAAGTAGAACCTCGTCCAAATTGGTGAATTGACGAGGGTCGAATCATTGCACAAAAATGAATTATTTTAAAAATATTTTTTTAATAATAATCGCTTATATCATTTAAAATAATTAGTTAATAAAAATATTTTTTTCGATAATGATTTACATCAATACATTTTCGTGAACAATGAAAAAGTTCTTGTTTACTTGTTTTGTAAGTGACGTAAGGGATAATTTTTGCATATTTTTTTTTCAAATCGTTTGTTTTTCACAAAATAAACGGAGTCTAAATATTCGTTTTATCTACCACTACTTGGGCAAAATCTAATGAATGAGAAATGATTTTTAATCTTGTGTGCATTAACAATGCCACATGGTAAGTTAAGGACCTAGAAAAGAAGGGTGTCCTTGTAACTAACGAAGAGAATTAGAGAAGGCAGTGCCCAAAAGAATGAAAAACCTATTTTGATGTTTGGGAAATGGACCTAATTAGGGGGCGAGTGGGAAGTGAATCGATTCTCGAATCCTTGCCTGAAATTGTTCGTGATTAAAAAATATGGTATAAGTTCGATATGAATTACAGGGTCCGAGCGGGCTAAGCTGAGCAAACAAGTCCGACCCCAAGCCTTTGGGCTGAGTAGGTATGGACAAGATCATTAGATCTGCCCACCCTACAATCTTTACAGTTTTCCACGAAAAAAGTTTTGATACTACATACTTTCAGAGTTTTTAGCCATGTTAAGTGCCGATTATTGTTGGGAAAAATTTCAAAAAAGGGCTCAAAGTCTAGACATGGCCAAATGGAACCGTGGGCCCCAGAACCGGCCCGTTGACCGGGCCCACGGTTTCTAAATTGTTAGAATCGGCCCGGAACCGCGGTTCGAGGACAAGGCCCGAGGGAAAAGAGCCGTTGGGCCTAGGAACCGGCGGTTCCGAACCGAAACCGAAACCGCCGATTCCACCTTTTTTAGGAACCAAAACCGGCCACGTCTATCAAAGTCTTCTTATTTTCTCAAATAATTGTTCCAAGTGAACCTTATTTTAAATAAGAGCGCCGAAATGCCCTCGTTTTTTTAAATAAGGATTTGAAGTGAACGTTGTTTCAAATAAAAACATGAAGTGATCATGAAATTTCAAAAAATGGCACGATTTCAATGGCATTTTGATCTTTTTATATATTTGATTTTTATTTTTTTTTATTTTTATTAAATTTTTCTTTTTTTTTCCTATTTCTTTAATTTTAAAAAAATGTATACAAAGGCAACCTCTTGCCTCGTTTCGCCGCCCCATCGCCGAACGAGAAGGGGGGCCAACGAAGGCGAGGTGGGGTCATCGGTGCCTCGGCAAGGGCCGGGCGGCCCTCGCTAAAATAGAGAGAGGGTCGGGCCCTCTCCCGGATCCGGGCGGGGGTTGCCCACCTCACCCACGACCAAGGGAGGGCGGCGACCCCTACCCCCGGGTCAAGGTAAGGGTCGTCGATCCCCGCTTGGTCCTAGGTTGGGGCCATCGATCCTCGCCGGGTCCTGGGCGGGGGCCGTCGATCCTCGCCTAGACTTGGGCGAGGTCGCCGACCCTCGTGGAGGTGCCGAGGACCCTGTCGGCCTTTGCGGCTCTTGTCGACCCCCCCACCGCCTGTGGACCAACCACCATAGGCGAGAGGGGCAGCCCTCCCTCTCATTGGTGTGGTTTTTTTTCATTTTTAAAAGCCAAAAAAAGGGGAAAAAATATATACAAAAAAATGAATAAAAAATCAAAATAAGAAATGACGAAAATGCCCTTTAGTCCAAGCCCTTTTTTGAAACTTTATAGTTACTTGGGCTTTTATTTGAAACATATTACGCCACTTCGCGCCATTATTTGAAACAAGATTCACTTGATTCTTATTTGAGAAAAATGAAAGGACTTTGGGCCTTTTTTGGAATTTTCCTTTATTGTTGCAAGGAAAAAGTCCAAGTTTAGCTCTCTAAATTTGTCAAATTTCGTAATCGGATCGTTAAACTTCTCTTGGTGCAGTTCAACCCCCTAACTGGTGTTATTTTCCAATCAAGTCCAAATATAATTCAGGAAAAAACAGGCAGATCATTACGAAAATATATAAATATCTTGTTCTCTTATTTTGGGCTGACAATGGGCCTTGATGTTGGGTTTTACTTTTAGGTGGGCCAAGAATCTTATCAGCCCAGATCAAAATTATTTACCTGTTTTTTTATTATTATTATTTTCTGTAATTAGCCGTTGACCAGGATTCCTCCAACTGACGCCCGAGCCCGTCGGGCGTCAATTTAATTTTCTCAGCAAGGCAGTCTGAGCTCAATCGAGATGGCGGATGACACCGAGGAGGTTTCAGAAGTCGGTCCTCCTCAACAGCTCCCCCTCCGGTAAGCTCTCCCTCTTTGGTCTCTTCAACTCCTTTTGGCAAGCGTGTACCTCCTCCAATTGCTCGACAAATCCGATCGTGAAGTTTCCGCGGTGCGTTTTGGTTGTGTCGCGAATCGTTCCCTGTAATAACAATTCGGAGGAATGGGTTTCCTTCAGCATCGCCTTTCGATGGACCCGCGTGTCGATTCTTTCTTTTGAGCGTTGAGTTGGGCAATCGTTTTTTGATGCTCGACGGCCCTTCGTGGGGATTGAAAACAGTTCCTGGAGGTGGTCTGCAGGAGCTCCGGCAAGCGGAGGAGGTTCGCGGCCGGTGCGGAGGCCGGATTCGCCGTGCGGGTGATGAACAAGAAGCTGGAGGGTGGGTCCCCATTTGCTCTGTACATCGAGGCAGTCAAAGAAGGAGAGGAAGCTGTGGCTTTCGGCCCTAATTCGGCCCTGGTGGACTACGGCTCTGGATGGAGGTTGCAGACTTTCACTGAAGTGGATTATGCTGGTAATTCGCATTTTCTTGGAGGATCGGAAAACCATAAGATCCGGCGGCTTTTGTTGCCACCGTCGGGTTCTATTGTGTTTTCTTTGTGAATTTTATCTGCGAATTCATTTGTGATTGCACTTCTTGATCAGGCGGGGATAAAGGTGAAGGGTTTCAGCAAAGGATGGCGGGAGCGCCTTTCCGGGTAAGGTTGTTGTTAATGTTCGGAATCGAATTGTGAAAATTTGTTTAAAATGGTTCCGTTAAGGAGAGTGTTTCCACCGGGTAAATATAAGGTTTTTCAGAGGCTAATCTTGAGCCGCCATCCAAGTACGAATTCCTTTGTTTAAGAGGATATTTTTGGCATGGAAAGTTTCAAATTCAGGATCTTCCGCTGCATGGATCTTCTGGAAAACGAAGTCCCACACACGTAGGTTCAGAGCTATCTCAAGGATCCTATGATCTGTTGTTAAAGTGATGTGATTGATCTCAGCCGTTCACCAATATGTTTACCCTGCTCTTGGTTGATGTCATCTTCAGTAGAAATCTTAGGACCTTTGTTAATCATCTCTCGCCGACACAATGATCTCTATTTGAGCGAGTTGTGAGTTTTCAGCCATTTCTATCAGAAGGAAGCAGAAAAAAAGTCAGTGATTACTTTGCCATGAATACTTAAATGAGTCTACATTACTGTTGAGTTGCGGGTAAAGTGTATCTTACCAGTAGCTACCGAGCATTCACAAGCTTACTGATGCGGTCCATCCTGTGCTGATGCATTTGCAGAACGCAGACAGTTCGAGGGTCGCGAAGGATGTAGGAAAACCCACTATCAGTTTGGCGTACATCGGGAAAATATTAATTGCGTTCGTTTTGATATTCATTCTTGGTGCGATCTTCACTCTGGCTCTTGAGTATCTTCCTATGTTAATTTTGTCCATCAACTCATTCATGTAAAGATCAATGATCCGAGTTGAATGGAATTGGTGTTCACTTCTTCATCTTATTTGGACAATGCACAGTTCTTTGGCACAAACATGTCTATTTCGGGCATTCTCTGTCAGCTTATGCCTCCTATGAAACATATCTTCATTGGGCGTTGCTGAAAATTGATACAAGGGATGTTCTATAATTCGACTGTCTTTACAACAAAAGAGCGAGACCTCCAGGTTCCCCTGAAGACTAATGTACAAAGGGAGGGACGAAATTCACTTTGTCCTCTCCACGAGACCCTATTATTACCAAATGAAGTACCATGAATCAAAATAAACCATGGGGCGATTATTCATGACCTGCTGCAATGGGACTCACGAGTAATTTTTGCAGGAACTATGCTTGATGATTGGATGAGCCTTGATAAATCTCATGAGCGTAGGCTACCGGAACATAGACAGCGCCTTTCAATGAGCTGTGACTCCGGCCATAGAAAATGTAGACTAGAGCTCCAATCAACATCCATATCGAGACACGGAACCATGTTCCCAACCTGGTCATCCAGTTGTCAAATGGATAATCGGATCCGTTAGATAGAGCAAATGGGTGGCATGCATAAGCCGTTGAGGGGAACACAAAAAAAAAAGTAAGGATGCTCACCCAAGACTAACTAGTAGGTAGGTGTTGACAAGAATACAGGCAACAGGCAAGAAAGGGACGAATGGACATTGAAAACCTGTTAAAAGGAAAATCAATGACAGTTTGGATCATTTAAGCATTGAATTTATTAACTCCTGAAGAAAACCTAGCCTGATTAGGACTGAACCATGGTATATCGACACTTGTCAGCCATAGAAGTTACCTCCTGCATGTCCAAAGTCATGCCTTGCATCATCCTGTTCTATGCAGGCCAGCACGACCAGACTGCCTAAGGCAGCAACTCCAGCCAACCCACATAATAGCAAACGAACAACGCTGTCGAGTTAAAGCAGTAAGGAGCTATGAAGCATAAGATAGTCACTGCCAAAATTTCAAGATGAAGGAGATCGAGGTGATTGCGTGCTTCTATGGGAATTTTGTGCATGCATGTGTGTCAAGAAAGCATCAGCGTTTTATTGTGCTAAACATGCTTCTGTTGTGGATTTAAATATATAAAACCTGCTTCATTTACCTATTCTGCAAACATCTCCAAGCATATGGGCCACTGCTATCCAACAATTGAGGGGAGGACTCATCCTTGTGAATCACTTTAATAACCCGAGACAATCAATACTCATCAGCGTTTCAGCACTTACCTGGTAGAGTTAACTATTGATCCCCAAAAGTTTGTTCATTGATATGAATTAAGCTCCATTGAGATGATTAAAGCCAATCTAATATATCTATAGAAAGTTCAAGATGGACGACTATAGCTAAACTACATGTCAAATGTGAAAATCGTCTCACGAAAGGCTCAAGATTTAACAACTAGCTCTGAGAATAGAGTGACGGGAGTAGATGAAAGTTGGCCAACCTTGAAAGCCCTTCGACTGAAGCAGCAGACCCTAGTATAAGAATTCCTACACACACAAGAGCTATACTCCAGGAAGCAATCTTCCGCCTTCGTTCTTCATTGTCATCTGTATATGTCCAAGTCAAACATGTGCATATAGCGGAAACAGAGGCAGTGCGCTATGAGAAAAATTTTACCCTTTCAAAGATAAACCCACAAAGACCAGCTATTTTGTCCATAATAAAAGGAGGAAGCTACTGGTATTCTACAAGGTATGTCTACTTGCTTAGTACTAAGAGGGGAAAGACTATTTTACACAATGAAGAGGAACCCGGTTAGCCAGTGTTCATCCACCTAATAGCTGGCAAAGAAAAAACTGACCATTGCGAGCTTAAATAGAGGACGAAGATGTGCAGGAGGAAGAGGAGGGTTCTTGGACTAATTCAGCAGACATGTTAGGACAGAATTGCAATTCCCAAGATTATGAGAAACGAACCTTTACAGTACTGCGAATGACAAAGAAGTAGGTTAGTAAGTCTTTCCATACCTATAATTACTTGTTTTTGCATGATATCGTCTTCGATTGAAGACTCGCTTGTCTCAAGCAGCTGATCATCCTCCTTGGATGAGACAACAGAATATCCAAAATCCATCGAAGCAGTTCCCTTGAGGTCATTATTGTACTGCGAAGATACCGAACCAATCGACTCCTGGAGTCCTGATGCAAGGGGCACTTCATCTGGTGGAACATACCTGAGAATCAGGACAGAAACTGCAACAGTGGTGAAAGCAAGAAGGGTACCCACACTAACCTGCATCCAGATAGCACAGGTCAGCAAGTGACCTCCATATTATAGAACATTTATAAACAAGTGGTTGTGACCCAAAAATCTCAATATACAATTCCAATTACTATTTGACTTACCATCCCAGCCAACTGTGAGACATCCATGAAGAATGCAAGGGCTGCAGCCAGAACACCAGTCATCACTGTACTATTTACTGGAACTTGAGTGTGTCTGTTTATATCCGCAAAGAATGATGGCAACAGTCCATCCCTAGCCATTGCCATCAAGATTCGTGGCTGAAAAGAGGAGTTTACATTCGCCCGATTAAACATACTTTTGTTTCCTGACTAGGAATTATTTTAACTACAGAACTAGCCATAGCAGCTTGATACTGGATGAACGCAAAGGAATAGGAAATTTCAGGCTAAATTTTGAGTGCATTTGTTTATATCTGAAACGAAAGTTCAAGATTCATGGCTGAAAAGGAGTTCACTCTCGAACACATTTGTGTTTTATGGCTAGACAGTTACTTTGATTACAAAAAGAGTCAAAGTCAACTTCATACTCGACGAGATTGATAGGATACAAAATTATAGGTATTGGATTACATCTATTATAGATTGATCTAAGAGAGGACTGAGTAAATCAACATCTATAACCTGTTGATATCATGAACAAGTGAAATACTTCAGACGACAGCTCTATCATGTCCAAGCAGGAGAGGGAATGAAAGTTAGAAGATCTCAATAGTCACTGACTAGAAACGGGCACTATTACTTGATATAATGAGGCTAAAAGCCACAATTATTGCATACCTGAGGAAGAATTGAACCCATCAAACTTGAGCATAGAGCCATGACTGCTCCAGTGGTTAAGATATATCTGCCATATAAAAAGCGCACCTTCAACCATTCAATCTGTGTGAGGTGTACTCAAGCTTAAATTGTTTATCCACATGTTAAAAGCAGAATATCATGCTTACACTGCATATCGCATTCCATAGTTAGAAAATGCTGAGGAAATTGGGGTGTCGGATCTAATGCATAGTATGGTACTAAGCCAACAATAACAACAGACACAAGCATGTATAATATGCAACATATAGACAGTGCTATCCCTATTCCCATGGGCAGATCTCGTTGAGGATTTTTCACCTGTCACATAAATCGGAAGTCAAATCGAGGTTTGATAGTTTTCAACAAGAAAAGATGTGAAGATAGTCCAGAAGTAGTTAAATTCTGTCAATCATTATAACATAATGATAACTTCAAGGATGAACCAACTCTATACCACTACCAGTAAGAGAGCAAGTGACCAGAAATAGAAGTATTTTTGTGTCATGTCATAAGAAAGTACTCAAGCTATCAACTTCAATATTAGATAAACATTGACATTTTGCCCAAATTATCATCAAGTTGTCTACTTCATCTTCAATAGACCTATCTATGTCTTGCCTCTGATAAAGCCTGCGCAATTTACTACTTCTTCTTCTTTTTTTGTTTTTGGTCGAACTGCACAATTTACTTCGCCTGCAATGACTATTTACAATTTTGTGCCACAAACGTGTTGATTAATTTCCTTGAGAGTTATCAACTGCCTGCTCTCTCTTAATTGGTTATTCAAAAAGAAAAAAGTTGCGTATGCTGGATTAAACTAATTAAATGCAACATTAGTTCAACAAAAAAGAAAAAACATTATATGCAACATGCACACATTTCCAGGAAGAAGGATATGAGTCCGAATTTATCACAGGTTTAAAACTCTTCAAAAGACCTTTGACCCTAGCTTGACGTGGCAGAGTATTAAACACTATTCATTTAAGAGAGAGAGAACATATAGACATCGGAATGATTCTTAATTTGAATTTGGTCATGATGGAAAATAATGGTTAAGACTGTATTTTCATATATGTTGAACTCCTTCACTCAAAA
The DNA here is from genome assembly GCA_021437795.1 of Rhodamnia rubescens. Classification (NCBI taxonomy): domain Eukaryota; kingdom Viridiplantae; phylum Streptophyta; class Magnoliopsida; order Myrtales; family Myrtaceae; genus Rhodamnia; species Rhodamnia rubescens. Next base: position 1,925,457 of record JAILYA010000008.1, read on the forward strand.
GAGAATTTTGAAAAAGTCATGGGACCAAGTGTTTGGCAACTTCTCATTCTGTCTTGCTTCTTGCGTACTCACATTTTTTGCCACAGGACACACTAGATAGACAAAATCCAGGTAATTCTTTTGAGATCTATCCTGACGCCCTTCATTTGGCATCTTATTCTAATATATAATTTCGTTGCAAACCACATTGAAAAGAAAGACAGCATGAGCTTATTACTTTCTTGTTACACTCTATCCGCATCTTTTCTATACAACTATCTGAATAGCTTGTACACTCGAAAAATCCTCACCTCCTCAGCTGTGCTGGTAACTGAATCAAAGCCAATGTATGAAAAGAATACAACTGCAGATCCGCCAAGCATTCCAGTGACCCCATAAGGAAAGTACCTATAGTGTTCATGTACAATATTGAGTTTCTGCCTGTCTCTAAACACGTAGCAAGGGAAGTACCAAAACTGTAGCTTACCCGTTGGGAAGTTCATACCCCACCCATCCTGTTTTGAAACCTATATATCCACCAGCTGCAATTATGAAAATCATGGCAGAGACATTTATTGTCGTAACGACGGTTTGCGCCATTGAACTCTGAAAAGTTAATTAAACAGTTAGAGAGAAACCAATACTCAAAGATTCAACCTAAAACACCGAGGAAAAAAGAGCTTCGGAAGTAATAAAAGGAAATGGTACCTCCTTGATGCCTATGCACAAAAGCACTGTCACAACAATAACTAAGGCAGCTGCACAAGGATCAACTACAATGCCAGTCCCCGGTATAGTATGACGAGCCAAAAAAGAGGGTAACTTATTCTCTCCTCCGAAAAACACAGCCTGAAGGAAAGGAGGAAGCAGGATAATACAGATTATCAAAGAGACTATGGATCCCCGTTATTCTCTTTCTCTTCATTATTACTATTTGTTCGCTAAGATATGAAAGAAATGGAGATGAAGGAGAAAAAATAAATATTGGTTGAAGCACACACTTATCATTTTTGTGTTTAGGCCCAAATATACTTGTGGTAATGCAATTGCAGTGTGACGGTTGTCCGAAGCAAGTGCACCTTAGAGAGAAGGATACCAGGGGAGTGTGTGCAAAATGGCAAAAAACTAGTCACCGTTCTATCAGAACCTTTTCACTCTCTCCCTGACAGTATTATACTACCTAGCATGTCCAAATTAGAATATAGATAGACAAACATAAAATCCTTTTGGAAAAAGATATATACTTACACGTGAGTGTGTTTTACTATGTTTCAATACGTACATTAACCAAAATCTTCTCTCAAGAAAGCCATAGGTGATGCCAGCTCTGCATTACATCGTGCACAGTGTATAGTATGAGGACTAAAACTCCGTTTCTATGCAAAATGTCATAATCAACCTACTAATACTTTCCTATAAGTTGAGACTTCCAAAAGTAATTTGCCTGGTATGACCCTACCTAGCATTAGAAAATGTGAGAGGAGGAACCTATATGTTGGCAGTAACTATTAAAATGATATCCAATCCAAACCCCATCTGTAATTAACAGCATGAAAATAAGAAGAGCAGAAGTGACCCTAAGTTCTTTCTATGAGAAAGCCTTCTGTTCGACAATATCACCTTTTTAATCCCCATAGTATCTTAAAGCGATTTGGGGATCAAAGTCAGTACTTGGCTAGGAATTTTAGGTGCTTCCCAATTCCGTAACTACACTCTTCTTGCTCGCATTTGGCGATTTTGACATTATGACTAAAAACTTTGTGAGTTATTAAGTCATGCTTATCAGACTTGGATTTTCTGTCCATAAATTACATGCCATCCAGGATAAGATTAGTTGATTGTGAATACCAAAGAAAGACAAGGACAATGTAGTCACATAATAATTCAAAAGGACTATTACAATGCATTGATATCTATTTAAAGGCTTACTAAGATTTGTCTTCTGACGCTCCTTGATTATTCTCCCACCAATACATTACATTGAGCTATTAAGAAACTCTGCAGTAGATGATGGACTTTCAAAGATTGACTCTGTTCTCTTTATGGTTAAGCACTACAGCATTTGCTGCCAAATAAGTTTGTGTGCATTAAACCAGCGCTTCATCGATCCAATAGATAATGACTTGTCGGTGAAAGACTCTAAACTAAACCTTTTCTCAAGTACTATTGCATTCCTTGAGTTACAGCTATAAAGTGCTATAGCAATGAAGGACGGTGCCAACAGCTTGGATGGAGAAAATGAGCAAACTGTTTACATGTGTTCTCACATATTAATTATAACAGGGTTTTGATTTTATAACATGTAATTACCAGTTATGAAAATAGCGCACCAGATTTGGGGAGATACCCCGAGCAACAGCTGAACCGCCTATTGTGTATTCCAGGATCAATGACCAACCAATCAACCAAGCAACTCTGGGAGCAATGGCAGATGAATGAGCCAATGACATAAGGATGTAAACCTAGAAAATCATTTATTTGGCTTATTTTCAAAAAACTCTGACCACAATGGAGGGACAGCTTAATGATACTGTCGTAGTAATCATGGAAGCATATCATCCTACAACTATTATGCTCCCAATGGAAGTGTAGATGAACAGTCTAAGGGCTTAGTCACATCAAGAACTCAACGTTGAATAAAGAGCTAGGCTTGTTACCCCTCGCCAATGCATATGTACGTATAATGGTAGGCACTCCCGGCAGACGGACATCGACAAGCAAGCTCCGCATAACAGAATGCAGAAAGCGCGGCAGCTATTCCAGCGATCAGGAAGGAGATGGTTAAAGCAGGTCCGGTGTACTCTCTAGCCACTGTCCCAACGAGAATATACACCCCAGCTCCGACGGTCGCCCCAACTCCTGATGGAAAATGACATGGCATTTGTTTTTCCGAGCATCATTACCACCGATTTCCACACACACAAAAGTACCGGCTACCACACGACCATAATACTGCGAATGCGATTTAACCCACATCCCGAAGAGCGCATACAGTTCAATCAACAAGTTTGCACACAGTTGCAGGCATCAAACCAAGCAGCCCAAACTGAGAAATTTCACAGTTGCTATCGTTCAGACAGCATCAACCGAGCTCGGTCGGACAACAGGAACGGGATGCGAAAGAAGCAGAGGAGGCGTTACCGATGGCAATGATGTCGAGAACGGACAATCGCCTGGCCAGCTGATGCCCCTCGCGCCTCGCGTGGACGGAATCGACCTGCTTCCTCCTCACCAGACTCCTCAGCGTCCGCGCACACTTCCCCCGCAGGAGCTCCTCATGTCGTCGGCGCACGCGAGCTCCGATCACGCGCGCGGAATCTGCCGTCGCGGTCGGTGGGGGAAATCCGATGGAATGAGCCCCGCGCCGATGGATGAGAGGACAAAGGGGAGCAGGGTGATGTAGCTGAGGACTGAAGATATGGCGGGGGAGGGAGGGAGAGAGAGAGAAGAGAGAGAAAGTCGCAGGGGTTGACTAGAGAGAGAAAGAGAGGGGGAAAACTAAATTATTGGAAAAGGCCGCTGCGTGGGAAGGCCATGAATGGAAATTGCCCATACCCGCTCATGACTCGCCATACGGACATTGATTGCAAGAAGATGGAAGTTGCAGCAATCCCGGCGCTCTTCGATCTCAAAAAACTGAATTTCGAAAAAGACGTTCGGGTCGGATTATCCGATATTAGAAAGATAAGTATATTCAAAATCATAAAATTTATCGTGCATTAAAATTTTAATTTTTTTAAAAAAATTATAATTAAATCCTAAAAAATTATCAAATTTTTATAATAAAATCCTTTTTATTAACTCCATTCAATTAGATAAATGGAGAATGCTAATAAGGTTTAGGATTCGACTATATTCTTTAAAAATTTCAAAATTTTACTTTTATCACAAGTTTTAAATTTTAATTATAGTTTTTGAAAATTTTAAGATTTAATTATACTTTTGTCACAAGTTTTAAAACTTTTTAATTAATTTATCCCATACTAGAAAGTTATTTTTTGGAAATGGATTAGGATTGGCTATTGATCTAATCTAGTGCACAGACGAAGTTTGTGATAGAGAGGTTACCCATTGATTCGGAATTCAATTCATCTTGGATTCCGACCCAAAAAAATTAAAAAATAAAAAAGAAGAGAAATCATCGTGGATTAAGACGTGTAAGGATAGCCACGAAACATTTCTTCCCCGAAACATCAAACCTCAAGTTTCTCTCTCCACATGATCTATTGACGGAGTGTTCTAAAATCAAGACAAATTTGGAAACGTTAGACTGAACAGCTCTTTGTCCTCGTGGCCAGAGGACGTCCCTTGCTCCCTAGGGATTATGTCAGAAATGAATTACCGCGTCATAATAGACCAACCCACAGTAATTAAGCCAAGTGAACCTGCTCCCTAGATTACCTCAGAAATGAGTTTTTACGTCCTAATTCGTGAATGCATAAGAAATACAAAGCTGTGGCATCTGATCCAGCGTAATGCAAATCCAAGATTATGGAAAGGTTCATTTCTGCTCATGCATTGAAAACAACCGTCCGTTTCTCTACCTAAACATCATGTCATAGTACGTTTTCCTATGGCCGCGTTCACGATCCACTGTGAGATCCAATTCACGAATCTCAAGTGGTGAAAAGCCACAAGACACCGAACATTACGAACATGTCACAAAGCACAGCCCCAAGACAGGTTTGTAAAACAAGGAATTAGTCGAAGAAACCATATCGCTCAAGCACCAACAAAATATGAAGTTTGGCCCTGTCGCTGTGACTATCACCGTGCATTCAGTAGCCAAGACCATCCCAAATAATGAAGTCCAATCATCTTGGATAAGATCCGGGAACACGAAAAGCGCTTCCTGTATAATCCCAGTTCAAGAATCCTGCCATCACGAAGTTCCGAGTTCCCACTGTGGCAAGGCACCACACCATCTCATTCACTCTTTTCATCCCTTTCTTCCTCGAATAAAGCTCAAAAAGAAAATCCAGGGCATCATATCCCCTAAATTCAATAGAATGAGGGAGAGGCACAAACCATCTTTCAGAAAGTTCGTCTGAAAACCTTGCAAAGGAAAGTTGAATAGATGGAGAGAATAACTTCAGATCGAGAAATTCCTTTCACGTGCTGAAATCACCCTATTATTTAACCAGCATTCCCAGGAATACAGAGAACAGCTCATCAGCTTGAGCTAAGTCAGATCAGCTGAATATAAGTCAAATAACGAGACACTAAAGGCAGACAAGTTTCTCTGCTGTTTTGACATTCAAGAAATCCAGGAGTAATCTACAGAACCCAAATCTATGAGAGACATGAATGATTTGACAAACAAAAGGAAGACGAGGGAAAAATTTCCCCCACTCTTTTGTTTCTTCAATGTAGTCTTTTTCTTTCACATTCTTGATCTGGCAGCAAACGAAAATGTTAATTGGTCATCCAAAGCAACATATTTACCATTCAGCTTTCTTGGCCAGGGCTAGGACCGCTTGCATCTCCTCCGTCGGAGAGGGGCATCCACAAGCTCTGAGTTCTCACGCCCAAATTATCCCAGTCTCGTTGCCTAATGCTCCTGTCATTTGTTTCATTGCCATCAGAAAATTGAGCAAAAACACTTCGATTTCCCCCTCCACTGACTTGCTCTTCACATCCTGCGACTGTCTTTAGGAGCTCTGACTGCAGAGATGGGCAGTTCTCTTTAAGATACTCGAAGCCATCCGAGCGCATAACAGCTGCACTAACAGAAAATAATAATGAAAGAATGTAAATCCTAGCACAAGGAACAGCTAGCATACATAAAGCACCAAAGAAAGCTTTAAGCTTCCTTCCTGATTCCAGGCCCTTTGGCAACTGGGCACCTGTGTTATGAATAGCATTACATGTAGAATCTGTTGCAATAATTGATGGTGATTATGACATCATGCTCATACAAAATACCAAAGAAGTATGGCGAAAAAAAAATTGTTACAATGAAACATATGCAGTTACACCAAATTCTAGTCGGAACCTTGTATAAAAGGTACCAAATTCTCGAAAAAGAGAGAGCAAAAGATGCAATTTCACCATTGATAAGACGAACAAGGTTCAGACTTCTTACAGCCTCAAAATGAGGATCGCATGCATTGTTCTAAACTGAAATTTTAAACATGCTAGCCTCAGCATATGTCTGTCATGTGATAATATCACCAGTGCAATCAATCTAAACTAGAAATTACGCAAGCCAGCCCCAGATAGCAGTAACCAGACACACCGCAACAAAGCAATCATATATGTAGTCACATATGGCAATTTGAGACCAAGTTGCTTAAATTCTATAAAACTTAAAACTGCGCATCAACTGGGGACAAAAACATACCTACGAGGTTTTCAGCAGCAAATTTCAAACAAATAGATTTCAGATCCATGGCATGATGCTGCTCAGCAAGGGCCAAGATCCTGGCAACAGAATCCACAGATATACCCTGACAGAGGATGGACTCAGAAATCAGTTTCAATCGAGGCAAATTGTATCTGTCTGCAGCAGCTAGAAGCTTTGCCACCGGCATTTCTGACGGACTGCAAAATGCACTTGGTATTGAAAGCTCCTCGTCTTCATCTAGAGTGTCTTTGTAGATGAAATGTAGCAAAGCCTGCTCCATAAATATACAGGATACTGATTTAAAAGGAATACAAAACCAGAAAGGAGGATAGTCCATAATTCGAGCTGTGCAGCCTATATCAAGCAAGGAAACCAAAACATACCTGGAAGACTTTAGGTTCCATATCACTTATAAATACTTCATCATTGTCTTCCTCCATCACATTCAGGAATTCCGCCTCAAATACAGGAGATCGAGCAGCTAATACCAGCTTATGAGCACGAAACTTTTCCCCAGACACATTAAAGGTAACATCAGAGCCTTCTTCATTCTCCAGCAAGAAGCCAAAGTGTGCACCAATATCAGACTCAGGAACTTGTATAGAATGTAACCTTGGGCAGTCTATTTCTGAGACCACAACACCGACTGTGCAATTGATCTTCAGACAGTCATCTTTAAGAAATTCTGATGTTTCAAGCATGGCCCGTCTGAAGAAACGCTTATAACCCCTACAACGCAACGAGAAAAAAATCAACACGGATTAGTTGGAAAATATTGCCTGCAGGTACAAGAATTATTTTCAACAGCCCTCGCAAAAACAGAACGAATGTTCCTTGAAATCAGAAAAGAGAACCTTGATACAACAAAAGAGTAATTTTTTTAAGAACTGGATAGAACCGCTAGGTCAACCGGTTGAACCAGGTGTGGTATAAGGTTAGTCTGGCCATGGCCCTCAGACCCGGTGTTGACCCAATTGATATGCCAAAAATCGAATGATCCAACATGGATTACTGATTCCAGCTTCAATCGCAAGTCATAAGTTTGGAGGAAAATTTTAAAGGTGGAACCACAAGACACAATGCATAAGAAAGCATTCAGGCAAAGCATCTGCAGACAAGCTCAAGTCATGCAATCCAAGAAGCCGCTAATTGAGAACCATTATTCTTGACGACCTAAATCTGAAAATGGAAACGCATTTCAGAAGATTAAGAAGTTTAGGCAGACAACAAATATGAGCATCCCTTGGCTAGCCCATGAACAGCAAAAGCATCAAAATTTTGGTGAAATAGCTTCTGTAAGCGGCCAACAATATAGGGAAGTTTTACAAGATGCATGAGAAAACCTCTACTATAGAACAGCTATACATGTTGAAATTATACGGGGAATGGTTAACCAAGAGAGCAACATTTAGCCCTCCAAGGAGAGTGGAGAGTACCACTACTATGGAGTGACAGGTGAGTAGTGGCAACTGCCAATTTAGCTATTATATGTGGCACTTCAAACATTTTCGGGGAAAGAAGGTTCTATTGCACCTCAAAAGTTGTCGAACTCCTCTTGGAGAGCAGCTTGGCTTTTGTGGTATGGATCACTCAATATTGCCAAAAGCACAGAATCTATTTCAGTTCCAAGTCTATCACATTGATAAATACTTAAGACGCACAAAAGTTGAAAAATCTATTTTCAGAGAACAACCTTACCATTTTAGACTAAACATGGAATTATTTTAGCGTAACCCCAGAAGGAAGCACTGGAAGTGGGAAAGAAGTTGATTTAATAACTTACAATCAAAATAAAATCATGTGTTCAATGATCAAATTATTAGATCTACATAATATATATAAGCGCTTTAGTTTGATTTACAGTAACCTTTTAGCAAATTTTAAGGTCACAAGAAAACCATAAACCAGCACGGCAAAGGCAAAACATGTCGTCAAATAGAAAGCGGAATGAAAGACGCCACTAGAAGTCAAGCAAGTTCACATAAGAAGCTGCAGATATGATGAAGAAACACTGCAGATATGTCGTTCGATAATTGCTTTTGAAGCTGCACATTATTGTCATGATCAAAGAAGCAATGAGTTGGCTATTTGGCCAAAGCAAAGTGGCTAATTCCTACATGGTCGTGGATGATAAACGAAAATTAAACTCATCTGATCTTCTCAATCGATATACTCCATATTTCCAGGCAGAAAAGCTAATGCTTTGATTTCATAAACACTTCAACCCTCAGTACCATATCCTTTTGGAGCACTATCAGCTGCGATGCACTTTGTTGCTTATGCCCTATTTGAACCGATCTTTCTCAGAGCATACGCTCTTTCGAGGCGCACCATCAAAGTGCACACAAAATCGAGAGTTTCGATAATTTTAACAATCAAACTTATACTCTGGAACAAATTCAGCATGAGATAAGTAATGGTCTCTCTTGCAACCACAAAGAGGTTTCTTGCAGACCAACTACTAACATCACAATTCACCATTTTAAAACAATCCGACGCTCATCAGTACTTAGCACACACATAAAGCAGAAAAGAAATGGAGCAAAATATAAAATCATGACTATTAAAAACACAAATAAGAAATCAAACCCAACCAACTAAATGAATACCCAACTTACCACATACTCCCCCTGTACTTGAGCGTGTAGGGCCCGCCCTCGAGCGACCGATCGAAATGGCTGTGGACCTTGTGCTTGCCTCGGCCACTCTGGTCCAGGAGCTTGAGCTCGAACAGAGCTCGGACGTCGGTGCCCTCGCTAGCGAGCGCGATGAACACCGACACGTAAGCCGAGCTGTCCTCCGGGTTCTTGCCGTCCGGGTAGAAGTAAATCGCCCACTGGTAGCCCCCGACGGTGAAGTTCTCGCTCGCAATGTGCTTACCCACGCCCATGCCCTTCGCGAGCGAGTACCCCTGAATCGTGAACCTGTGGGAACCGTTCACGGTCTTGGTGAGCGACTGCGACGACGTCGGCGACACCAGGGGCTCGCGCTCGAGTTCGCGGGGGGATTCATGGTTTCCCTCGCGAATCGCCAGGCGGCCGGGGAACGAATCGGCGGAGGCGGAGGGCGAGAGAGAGGGGACAGGGAATTGGGAGCGTGCGGGTTTCGGAGCGAGATGGATTCGCGAAGGACTTCAACGTCGGGTAGGCGAATTCGAATGTGGAAAGGAGGAGGAGGTCGACGATCATGTTCACGAGCTCGTCACCATTGGCGAAGGCAAAACCTTTTCGCCTTGGTTGGTTTTCTGGGGCAATCGCCTTCTCGCGTTGGGTTTTCTGGGGCAAAGCTGCTGATCCCGTGTGCAGGACTCTTCTCCTTTTCATTTTGTTTTTTCCTCGCGTTTCCATTTGTAATTTCTTCGCGGCCCAAAATATACACATATATATATATAAAAGAAAAGGTATTAGGCATTTTTTTTCGTCAGAAAGTATAAAGTATTTTGAACACAAGTAAAGTCCTTAAACCGCTTCGTCTGAATTCGAAGCGTAAAATTTAGAATATTTTTTTTAATGAAGAAAAGAAAAATATTTTCTCCTAATTTAGGGATATTGATGGGAAAGGTAGACTCAACGTTATTTTCGGATGGCTACCGTATGGTAGGAGTCGTATAAGAACGCCCCATCACCGAGGTGAATTATCGAGCTTCATGGATCTGTATTTCCACAATATCTTTGAATCGACTTATCGAATAGTATCTTTGGTTTAAAGAAAAAGTATTAATAAAAGAAAAGGTATTACGCATTTTTTTGTCGGAAAGTATTAAGCATTTAACACTATTATTCTTTGTACGTTTCGTATGATTGATGAGATATTCGGTATTAATTATCCACTTTCCTTTCCAAGTAAGACTTATATTGACCGGTCTTCCAATTTCTTTCCTCTTCTAGCTTCGTAAACAAGAGTTTCGCTCTCCCATCGCACCAAGCGAACTCGGTAGCTATGGTGGAGTAACACCGTACGGCCACAAGGCGGGCAGCCGGCTACAACGACACGAGAGAACGAGAGATCGCACTCGAGAGAAGAATTGTTATTTTTTTATTTATATTCCAAGAAATAGAAAAGTTAAAATAAAAATTTTCATTTATATTCCAAACATATTTCTCGGCTAAAAATTCGTTTCGTAAATAGATAAATAAAATTGCATTGCCAAAACGGATTCATGTTTCAAGTTTGAAAAAGAAACGGAAAAATCGAACGGTTGTCACTTCGCATGATAAAGTGTGCAAATTTGTTAGCATTGCCTTTGATCGAGAAGGATTTCAATAAATTGTCTATAACACATTGCCTTTGTTAGCATTGCTATCATCGGAAGAAATTCGATAAACTATGTATAACACATTACCTATTATAACTAACGAGTTAAAATTGTGGATGCTCTTTTTTCTTATATCACTCTTAATTAAACATTTTAACTTATTTGAGTTTCTTTTTTTCCTTCCTTTATTGGGATGATCAAGTGTGCGAGGTGGCCATATTTCGGAGTGAACTAGTGTAAGTAAGAATAATGGATTGGAATAAAAAAAGCAAAGTAAAAAATTATCAAAAGAGTCCCGAACACATGGCCATTTGTGCGAACGCCTTGATTGCTCATTTCGGCCCTCGCGGGCATAAACATTTTTTGTCAATTAAGTTTCAAACATTTTGCATTTGTTCCGTCGGTTCAAACGCGAGCCATTCCAACCTATTGCAATTGCTTTCATTTAATAAACATTTTTTGTCAATTAAGTTTCAAACATTTTACATTTGTTCCAATTTTATCGATTCGGCCCATTTTAGCCATAAATCACTAATCAAGATTGTTTTTTTTTTTTTTTGTAACCGAGGATTTTCACGTGTAATGGACTATTTCTCGGGGTGGTGTGGGTATGAGTGCCAATGTCCCCCGGTTAAGTTCCTCAAAACGCGCGGGGAAGATTCTAACCTAGAACCTCATCGGTTTAATCGTATGAATTTCAACAACTCACCAACTCCTTATTGGCATTAACCGAGGTTGTTGATATTGGCAATTTTTAATAATATTTTTATATTTTTTGAATTTTTATATTTTGTTTATCTTTCTTTTCATTTTTCTTCATTCTTCCTCTAGATAGTCACTATGTCCGACCGGGTTCACCTTGCTAGCCTTCGACGAAGCTCGCCCCCCACCGACCATTGGTGAAAAGCAACCTTGTTGTTGCCACTAGCTAGATCTACATTGTCAATGGCCTAGTGGGGTGAGCTTTGCCAGAGGTTAGAGAGGTCAACCTTGTCAACCCTTGCCTCCGGCTAGATTGGACGACCGGTTGGAGGAAGAAGGAATGAGAAATAAAAAAAGAGAAAGAGAAATAAAAGAAAAAAGGAAAAATAAAATAAAACAAAGAAAAGTAAAAAAAATTTAGAAAAAGTATTAAAATATATAAATAAATTATGTACGTCGATGGGCCGCACTATATCATTGATTTTCGGCCAAAATTATCCAAAATAGTGAATTGGTACAAATGCAAAAGTTTAAAACTCAATTGGCAAAAAAAAAAAAGATTTAGGATTGAATGCACACAATTGTAATAGATTTATAACATTTTTTTATAACTTTTCCCATGTAGTGCCTAACACAAGCAAGATACGATAAGATTTTTTTTTTTGGTGAAGATGCAATAAGATTACGTAATGCCTAATCCTCAGCAGTACATTTTGAATCGTCATGCCATCATTGTTTAGTTGTTGTCCAAAATTCTCTATTAGATTAGTTATTTATAAAGTTAAGTAATCTTAGGGTCTTTCATAAGAGTGAGCAAAAAAATCATGATCCACCCAAATCGAACCGGACCTTACCCAACCGGCCGATTTTGGATGGTAACAAGTAGGTACGGTTCGAATTCGGGTTTCAATTTTACGGGAATGGTGGGTACCAGGTTGGTTAGAACCATCCAACCGGCCTAATTGAACCGATCCATTTATATAATATAAATATATATTTTTTAAAAATAACTTTTGTAAATATTACAATGCTTGTTATTTTGTATATTGAATTTTTTTCATGTGGCAATGGTACTAAATAGTTTTCTCCATGTGGCGTCTCATTCGCGGGACGAGCCTAGTTTGTCTTGTCTCCTTTTTGTTCTTCGGAGATTTGGGAAACAAAAAGCATTACGTGGGACGAGCCTAAATGTTTCTTATTCTTTAATTTTTTTTCCTTCTTCCTCCGCTGAGTCGTTGGCTATGTTACACGAAACATGAAATACAACACGCGACACGACACAACACGATACGCCGACACGTGAATTTTTAAAAAATAGAGAATTCCGATACGTTGGGACACGTTGTATATTATATGCGTATTTTTATATATACATAATAAATTATTATTTTCGTGATTTCAACACTAATAACATCATGATGCCGAAACTATTATTAATCTCCCCCTTAGAAAGGTCTCACAAAATATATCATGTGTAGACAAAGCAAGATCATACCTTGCGATAAAAAAATATATCATGTGAAGAATTCAATTACATTTCATTTCAATAATTCATAAAACTTGGAGAAAAGAAAAAATTAGGTCAAGAAGAGACGAGTCGCGAGAAGAGAGGGGAGAAGCGAGTCGCGAGAACGCAATCAAGAGAGGAGATGACGCGAGAGAGAACAAAAATTAGGTCAAAAGCGAGTCCCTTCAGTTGATCCCCGTGTCCAATCCCGGACACGCGTTGACCGCATGTCCTGGAGCATCCAGTAGTGTCCAGCCGTGTCGGTGTCCGACATGGCAAATTTTTTGAAATTGCCGTGTTCGTGTAACGTAGGTGGCTGGGCCTCAACGAGTGTGGGTTATCAAACCACAAGTGGGGGCTGACCTCACTGGATCGACCGAGCATTGACCTTGCCGAACCTGGTGCGGGTCGTTTATTTTTTATGAACGGCCCAAGCCATACGTTTAAACTCCATGGGTGCGTAAGAGGTGTTTCGGTTTCGTATAGGAGGTTCAGGCGATTCAGCAACGGTGGCAAAGATGGTGGCGATTACAGACCGGAGAGCGAGAGTGACTCGGGGATAGAGTCGAGCGTGACGACCGTGCCGTGGCCGCTGCCCGAAGAGGGTGATTTGGATTGCTTGAAATGAAGGTGGATGCGCTCATGCCAGTTGGATTGAAAAGTGCCTTTCACACTGACTGACTAAACACGTCCTTAAGTTTGTAAGTAAGGTGTGTTTGTTGCTTATAGTTCCACCTGGACAATGTCCTGAGCGTTTTCCCTTAGAATAATTAATATCCTGCACTTCCTTTTCCATATCATTGCCAGTAGCCCAAAAAAAAAAAAAAAAAACTAGGGCATTATCTTTTTGCTGAGACTATTAAAGGAAGCTGTCTTACTAAATTGCACACAAATACACGTAATTCAGGGGTTTCAATTCTCGTGGCGCCTCTTTTCAAAATGTGATGCGATGAGTACGAAACGTCCATGAGACAGAAAGGAGATTTGACACAAAACAGCAGAGTTCCCGCTCATTGCAAGTGTGATGAGTACGAAATGTAATTCTTTTTTTTTTTTTACTTGTGCAGCGTTGCAAGAAACAGCTGTATTTGGACGGACACTAGCTTTCACAAGTACACTCTTTTGAACTTTTGAAAAAAGCTGATCGTACTGGTGTAAAGCGAGAACGGAGGGGCCTGGAGCGGAGGACGTTCTCCTGCTGCTTGTCGGTGGGCTTTCCCTGGGCGATGGACTCCTCCATTCGGACGATGCGATTGCGCTTCTTGCGGAGGGCGCGGGGGCGCTGGTTGATGAGGCTGAGGACGCCATCTTTTAGGAGGAGGTCAGGGTTTAGGAGTTAGGGTGGCGGCGTTGGGCGGCCACCGAGAGCGGTGGAGGACTGTTGTGGGTGGGTTTTAATGGGGAGTGGGTTTAAGGCTTGCTTTTTCATCTTCTTTTTGCCATTTCCCTTGTCGGCAAAAGCTTGTTCAGCAAGCCCACGGTAGAACTTTCCATTTTCGTATGTTTTTCTAGCAATTCAACACTTGACATTTAGCATTTCAGAGTAGAACAACGTGCCTTCATCTTCCTCACGTTTAGCATTTCCCTTGGAGGAGAAGAGCAGAACTACCCTGCTGTTTCATCATGTTTCCGATTTTCCGAAAATACCGGCCCGTACCTCGGCTGCAAGCTCCTTCTCACCTCCGCCTCCGCCTCCCCGTGCCTCCACCTTCGCCACATCCTCGTCCGCCTCTCTTCTTGGAGGGGCTCACAGTGTACTACTGTGGGAGTGGAAGTGGGAGTGGGGGGGGGGGGGGTGAAGAAGGACGAGCCATCCAGGAGTGGGTGAGGTGAGGACCATGCCGGAGTGAGGTGAAGGAGAAGGAGCCATCCTGGTGCCGGGTTTTCCTGAAGCAACTTTGCTCCCGGTCCCGGATTCTACTGAAGCAACTACTCAAGGTGATGGAGGACGTGCCATTCCGGTCCCAGATTTTACTGAAAAAACTTTCTTGGATTTTACTGAAGAACCAGCAACTGGAACCCCAGGACGAGCATTCCATGATTCTACTCCAGCAAATGCTTACTCACTTAAAAGTGATCAAGCGCAAGTCTTCGAACGAGTGGGGAAGCTGCACAGTATATTTAATTGGAGTGATGCATCGCAGTGAGGTGAGTCAGTTTAAGATAAATGTGAGATCTTTATATCAGTTTCTCAACCAAAAGTGAAATGCAGAAAGAGTCGCTGTATAAAGACCTCTCCTGGTCATTTAATCACGGCTTCTTGATATGTACTTGTGACAAATAATGAACCCAAACTCAATGCGTGTCTCATTGAAAATTGTTTATGCTGTGTGACCTTCATATAGATTGTAGTATAAAGACTCATTATTTAGGTGAGGGTGGATGTGGAGAAAACAACTCCTTTTTATGCTTAAGTTGTAAGAGACTCCAAGTTATCCATGGAGAAAATTGTGGCCTTTTGCTATAATTACATTAAAAAAGAGGATTCTTGATTTTATTAGGTTTGAAATAATATTGTTTAGGAGATTAGATGGGTAAGTCCATTCTCTTTGATTTGTTGAGGTCTGTTGGGCGGTTTTTCAAAAACTCTCGATGTAGTCTAAAATATGAAAAATAATTTTATCCCAAAAATGACTTTTGGGCATATATGGGTTTTGTTTTTTAATTTGAGGCTTATTATCTTTATCGACCAGTTCGAGGCCAATTAATCTTAGGAATTAACAAACTAGTGGCTATTTGATCTTGGGTGGAAGTTGGTTTTGATTGTCCGAATTAGGGATGTCTAAAGGCAATCTTACGTGTATATTAACAAAAAAATGTGCGGTGTCATTATTTTTGATGAACTTAAAATGTGTCTTTTTTCGAGGCTAGTACTTAAGTTAATTTATATTAATAAAAGAACCAGCGTTTCTATTAACAATTGTTTAAATATGAATTGTTTAGTCAAGTAAAATAAATGTCTTATTCTACTATGTTTGATTCTCAAGAATAGTTTTGTTTGGGAGTATAGACACGAAAATACATTTAATGCTTTTGTTAGCCATTTACAAATATTTGATAATTGTGTTACTATTAAGCATTTTGGCACTTTCTTTGGAAAAAATCATGATACATTGAAAATATCGTCGAAAGTGTTATTTCATCTCTCTTTCTTCTTCTTTTTTGGACTCATTCGTATTATTTTTATTTTGTTACTTTAGCGATCGTGGATTCTTGTTAGAGGGTTACCCGCTGGTTTAAATCGAAAATTTTACTCATCGAGCTCTGTGATGAGAGGGGTGATATACTAAAGCTTGCTAATGGTGAATTTCGAGTTGTTAAGGAAAAAGGCGATCGATGCGAGCGAAAATGATGAGGGCGAGATCAACTCCACTTAGTAAGTGTTGCAAGTGTTTATTCTATTAGCGTTGTGTTCTGTAAATCAATCTTTTTTAAAAAAAAAATTTACATCTCATGGGTTATCGAATAAAGGACCCGGGATGTATTGTTGATAGATGAGGAAAAATCTAATGAATGGGTCATTTGGAATAGCGCTTTTTTGCCTTCATATGCCAAGGAAGAATCGGAAAGACTTACGGACGATTGGGAAAAAGAACATCTCAATGTAATGAAGGTTATATTACACGAAAAAAATCGGTACCGTACTTTTTACTTAGGACATTTAATTCTTTTTAACTAATTGATTTTCTTAATCTTCTTATATTTTATGGATTTATGGTTTCCAAACTCTTTAATGAAATCCAAATTTATAGATCAGCAAATTATGATTGTGGGTGCCGCATACGTAAAAGGAATAAGCATTTTTATTGAGGAGTTTCGGGTGGATAAGTAAGATTGACGAGTTTTAGATAGGACAATTAATCTCGGGTTTGTGGCTGCGGGTTGTTTTGTGTTGGGGTTGTTTTTTGTTTGTTGTTTATTTTGCTTCCTAAGAGTGAACTATGGTTAAGTTGATTAAAGAATTCATAATTTTTTTTCTCCTCAAACAAAGACACCTCTCGAGTCATTTAATCATGAGAGATAGTGAACCCAAACTCAAACTCGGTGCGTATCTTATTGAGAATTGTTTATAGTATCTTTGCGTGATCTTCAAATAGGTTATAGAATGAAGATTCATTGTTTGGGTGAGTGTAGATGTGAAGAGAATAACTTTTTCTCATGCTTAAGTTGTAAAAGACTCTTGAAGTGTAGGAAATTCAAGGTTATCAATGGGAAAAAATTGTGGTCTTCCGCTAAAATCAAGAATCTTCCTTTAGTCTCCTACAACTTAAGCATGCGAAGAAGTTATTCTCTCCACATCCACACTCACCCAAGTAATGAGTTTTTATTCTACAACCTATATGAAGGTCACATAGCATTTTATAAATAATTCTCAATGAGATACGCATTGAGTTTGGGTTCATTATCTCGTCATGATTAAATGATTGGAGAGATGTGCTGTTCGAGGGAAAAAAAAATATATATTCTTTAACAACCTAGCCATAGTTTAGTCTTGGAAAGTAGAATGAAAAACCCCAACATAAAACAACTCAAGCCGCAATCCCGAGGTTAATCGTCATACCCAAAACTTGTCAATCTTCCTTATCCACTCGAAGCTTCTCAATAAGGATTCTTATCCCTTTTACGTGTGCGGCACCCATGATCATAATTTGCCGATCTATAAATTTGGACTTCATCAAGGAGCTTGAAAACCATAAACCTATAAAATAGAAGAAGATTAGGAAAGTTAATTAGTTAGAAATAATTAAATGTTCTAAGTAAAAAGTACGATACCGATTTTTTTCGTGTAATATAACCTTCATTAAATTGAGATGTTCTTTTTCCCAATCGTCCGTAAGTCTTTCCGATTTTTCCTCGGTATATGAAAGCAAAAAAGCACTATTTCGATGACCCATTCATTAGATTTTTCCTCATCTATCAACAATACATCATGGATCATTTATTCGATAACCTATGAGATGAATTTTTTTTTTAAAACAAATTGGTTTAAGAACACAACACAACGTTAATAGAATAAACATTTGCGACACTTACTTGAGTCGAGTTGATCCGCCCTCACTATCTTCGCTCCGTATCGATCGCCTTTTTCCTTAGGAACTCGAAATTCACCATTACCAAGCCTTAGTATATCATCCCTCTCACCATAGAGCTCGATAAGTAAAAATTTCGATTTAAACCGACAGGTAACCCTTCTAATGAGGATCCGTGACCGCTAAGGTAATAAAATAAAAATAATATGAATCATTCCAAAAAAAAGGAGAGAGAGATGAAATAACACTTTCAGATGAGATTTTCAATGCATCCTAATTTTTTTAGAAGAAAGTGCCAAAATGCATAATAATAACACAATTATCAAATATTTGTACATATCTAACAAAGGCTTAAATGTATTTTCGTATATGTACTCCCAAATAAAATTATTTTTGAGGATCAAACATAGTAGAATAAGACATTTTATTTTAATTAACTAAACAATTCATATTTAAGCGATTGTTAACGGAAAAGCTGGTTCTTTGTTAGTATAAGTTAACTTAAGCACTAACTAAGAAAAAAAACACATTTCAAGATCATAAAAAATAATAGCACTACATATTTTTTTGTTAATATGCACGCAAGATTGCTTTTAGACATCTCTTAGTACGGACAATCAAAGCCAACTTCCACCCAGGATCATATAACCGATAGATGGCTAATTCCCAAGGTCAATTGAGTCTCGAACTAGCGACAAAACTAATAAGCCTCAAATTAAAAAGCAAAACCCACATTTGCCTAAAAGTCTTTTTTGGGATAAAATCATTTTTCAAGTTTTGGACTACATCGAGAGTTTTTAGAAAATTGCCCAACAGACCTCAACAAATTCAAGAAAATGAACTTACCCCATCCAATCTCCTAAACCAAATTATTTCATACCTAATAGAATCAAGAATTCTCCTTTTTTAATGCAATTCTAGTAGAAGGCTACAATTTCCTCCATCGGTAACCTTGAGTGGGTTCCTTAAGCTTGGAAAGGAAGTTTGCTAAAACATTTCAAAAGTCTCTTACAACTTAAGCATGAGAATGAGTTATTCTTTCTACATCCACAATCACACAAGCAATGAGTCTTCATTCTGCAACCTTGATGAAGGTTACGCAACATATTATAAATAATTCTCAATGAGATACGCACCGAGTTTGGGTTCATTATTTGTCATGATTAAATGATTGGAGAGATGTCTTTGTTTGAGGAGAAAAAAAAATTACGGATTCTTTAACAACCGAGCCATAGTTCACTCTTGGGAAGCGGAATGAACAACCAACAAAAACAACCCCAACACAAAACAACCCGAAGCCGCAACCCCGAGGTTACTCGTCAATCTTTCTTATCCACCCGAAATTCCTTAATAAGAATCCTTATTCCTTTGATGTGTGCGGCACCCACGATCATAATTTGCTGATCTATAAATTAGGAATTCATCAATGAGCTTGGAAACCATAAACTTATAAAATAGAACAAGATTAAGAAAGTCAATTAGTTAGAAAAAATTGAATGTTCTTGGTAAAAAGTGCGGTATCGATTTCTTTTGTGTAATATAACCTTTATTAGATTGGGATATTCCTTTTCCCAATCGTCCATAAGTCTTTCTGGTTCTTCCCTCAGCATATGAAGGAAAAAAAAGGCGTTATTCCAGGTGATCAATGTATTGGATTTTTTCTCATTTATCAACAATATGTCTTGGATCCAGTGTTCAATAACTTATGGGATGGAATTTTTTTTAAAAAAAAAGATTGGTTTAAGAACACAACACAACTTCGATAGAATAAACACCGGCAATACTTACTTGAGTCGAGTTGATCTCGCCCTCACTATCTTCGCTCCGTATTGATCGTCTTCTTCCTTAGCAACTCGAAATTCACTATTAGTAAGTCTCGATATATCACCCCTCTCATAATAGAGCTCGATGAGTAAAAATTTCGATTTAAACCGGCGGGTAACCCCTCTAACGAGGATCCGCGACCTCTAAAGTAATAAAATAAAAATAGTATGAATTAGTCCAAAAAAAAAGAGAGAAGAAATAACCTCGGGGTTGCGGCTTCGAGTTGTTTTGTGTTGGGGTCGTTTATTGGTTGTTCATTCTGTTTTCCAAGAGTGAACTATGGTTGAGTTGTTAAAAAATTTATAGTTTTTTTTTCTTCTCAAACAACACATCTCTCGAGTCATTTAATCATGACGAGATAGTGAACCCAAACTCAAACTTAGTGCGTATCTCATTGAGAATTGTTTATAGTATCTTTGCGTAACCTTCACATAGGTTGCAAGATGAAGACTCATTACTTGGATGAGTGTGGATATGGAGAGAATAACTCCTTCTCATGCTTAAGTTGTAGACCAAGGTTGTAGGAGACTCAAGGTTACCGATGGATGAAATTGTGGCCTTCCGCTAAAATTGCATTAAAAAGGAGGATTCTTGATTTTATTAGGTCTGAAATAATTTGGTTTAGGAGATTGGATGGGGTAAATCCATTTTCTTTGATTTTTTGGTGTTTTCTAACTAACTTTCAGTAGGCTATTATCTTAGCTGTAGAGTACATAAAAATTTACATAACATCAGTACCTTCAATAGTAAAAACTAAATGCACATTTTTCTCAATCATTTTAGATCGACATTTGGTATTACTAGCTTCCCCCCCGCATAATCAATACAACGCAAACTTGTTGGTATTATTATGTATCGAAAAAATTTCAATAAACTATTTATAATACGTTACTTATTTAAACTATCGAGGATGCTTTTTTTTTTTTTGCGAATTAGTGTAAGTAAAAATAATGGATTGGCATAAAAAAGCCAAGTAATTCCGTGTAGTGCCTAATCCTTAGCAAGCTGAAAACTAATAAATTTTTGGATGCTTATGCTAATATATGTTTTGAAAAAATGACCAATCTAGACAAGAATTTTGAAACTTTGGACCATCCTTGGATGTTGCAAAGTCGTTAGGTCAAAATCTATAACCTAGAGGACCTAATTAGGACAAAAGGGGTAAGAAAGCTTGGCAAGTTTAAGGAGGATATTGTAAAAAGCTCAAAGTGCCCGAAATCGAACAGTACATTTTTCTCGTAACTCAATTGGCCTTCGACCAAAAAAAAAAAAAAATTTCAATTGGCCAAAGAACGATTTCAATTGCGAATCACTGGAGTTGCCCCGGTGGCCATCTTCACAGGAGATGGATGTGGGGAGTTCGATGATTCATCTTCTTTGTCGGAGATTAGGGGTGAGAATGTGCGAGCAAGGAGGAGGGTTGCAACCAAATGGTAAAATTGTCGCAAAATCCTACGTGGACATCCAAAAGGGCACAAGCTACGAACGAATTGGATATTTCTTCCCAAATTCCAGTCAAGAAGATATCCTCCTCCCTCGAGCTCCTGCTCCAGCTCCAGCTCCATAGTCTCCTTCAGTCCACCACTCTCTCTCGCTCTCTCCCCCCGTTTTTGGCGCCAAATTTTGAGGAATTCCCGATTCATTTTGCGCGGTTTTCACCGGCTCCAATCTTGTCCTACCTTCGCCGACGGTGCTGCGGCGTGGAGGTTCTCGTCGCCGTCGATGGGAACTCTCACGAGCTGGAGTTTCGGCGCGCTCAACATCAAGCTCAGCTCGTCGCCCGTAGCCCGCTCTCGCGGCGTCGGAGCTCGGTGTTTCGAGCCCGCGAAGTCGAGGGGCTCGTGTTTTTTGTGCGGAAGAGGCGTTTCGGTTTCGTATAGGAGGTTGGATAGGTTCAGGCGATTTGGCAACAGCGAGGGTGATGGCGATTATAGACCGGAGGGCGGTGAGAGTGACTCGGGGAAAGAGTCGAGCGTCACGACTGCGCCACCGCCGCCCGAAGAGGCTGAAGAGAGAAGCCGCGCAGAGTTCGAGTCGGAGAAGATTCCATCCAGGGTACGTGTGTTGATTCTCTGGTTCTCTCGTTGGTAATGATTCCTGGTTGCGTTGAATTACTGATGAGCTAATTGGTGAGGCAAGAGCGATTCGATTGAGTACTGAGTAGCTGCAAATTGTTCGAAATGAATCTGGATGCGCTCATGCTAGTTGGATTGAAAAGTGCCTTCACTGACTACACACGTCCTTAAATTTGTACGTGAGGTCTGTTGCTTACTGCCGTGCATAGGTACTTCTGGGAGGCAGTTCCATCAGGAAAATTGTCTGGGCGTTTTTCCTTAGAATAATTTCCTGCATTTTCTTTTCCACATCATTGCCAGTAGCCAAAAAAAACTCTACGACATTTGCCTGTCAGTTGGACTACTTTCATGCCTTACTGAATAGTATCTCTCTCCTGAAACTGTCGAAGGAAGCTGTTTACCGAATTGCAGTAGACTGTTAAATTTTTTGCTTTAATTTTAACCTCAGATATAATCTGCTGGTCAGTGCACAGTTTACGTAATTCTCGTGCCTCCTCTTTCAAAATTACCAAGTTATGTACCAAATGTCAGTGAGATAGACGAGAACGAGACAAAAGAGCAGAGTCAGCTCATTACAAAAGCTACGTATTATTAATCTGATGAATGCAAAATGTTTTATATTCCTCCAGCTGCCAGAAACACCTTCATTTGGACCGACTTACACTAACTTTCAAGTAGACTCTTTTAAACTTCTGGAGCTTCTTGGACCGGAAAAAGTTGATCCTGCTGATGTAAAGCTAATCAAAGAGAAGCTCTTTGGCTACTCAACATTTTGGGTTACAAAGGAAGAGCCATTTGGAGACCTGGGTGAAGGTATACTTTTTCTTGGAAATCTCAGGGCAAAGAGAGAAGATGTGTTTGCCAAGCTGCAAGAACTGCTTGTGGAAGTCTCTGGAGATAAGTACAATCTTTTCATGGTTGAGGAACCCAACTCAGAAGGACCTGACCCTCGAGGGGGCCACGCGTTAGCTTTGGTTTGTTGAGGAAAGAGGTCTCAGAACCAAGACCAACTACTCTTTGGCAGTATGTGATAGCTCTATTGCTATTTCTTTTAACCATTGGTTCATCAGTGGAGCTGGGGATTGCATCTCAGGTATTTAGCAACCAATAATACTACTCAACTTTATACTCCTTGATCCTTACACCTCGCTGCCTTTTTTAGTTTTGCCTTTCTTTTTTGTTAAGTGCTGTCGTGAAAATCACCAATCATTTTTTTCTTGTACTAGAAGTAAGTCCTTACCTCCATGTATTTAACTGCACAGATAAATCGTCTTCCACCGGAAGTTGTGAAATACTTCACTGATCCAGATGCTGCTGAACCACCAGATATGGCGCTTCTATTTCCATTTGTGGAATATGCGTTGCCCCTAGCATATGGTGTCTTGGGGGTTCTAATATTTCATGTAAGAAGTGTGGCTCTGTCCTTCTTTTGGGATGAAATACTTTTTGCAAATAATGGTTTGATATTTTTTTTTCCATGGTATATATCCTGTCTGTATAGTAATTGTCTTTTTGTTCCATTGTTTGAATTTGGTGGTAAAAATTCTATGCCTTGAGTCTCAAGGTCAACTGCTAATTAAATGTCTCTCTGCATAGTACCTCTAAGATATTATAGTGACATCTTTATAGGAACATGATAAAATGCATAAAATCCAATTGAAGTAGTACTTCATACAAGTGTAAGAGTCAAAGCTAACCACTGAGGGGCAAGGGCAGCCGTTTTCTTCTTAGAATTTTTTTTTTTTTTTGTTCCCTCCAGGGGGTGGGCAGGGCGAAATAGCCTATGGGCTATTGGGTAGTTCTTATATCCAAGAAATTTTAAGTCTCACGTCATTATTGAGTTCTAAACTCATTGAATCCAGTTTTCATGTTAACATGGACATGTCATTAACTGATCAAAAGTTATTTCAGAACTATATACCTTGGCTCTGTTCATACATAAGTTGTTTATGTGTAGGAAGTTGGGCATTTGCTTGCTGCCTTTCCAAAGAAAGTTAAGTTGAGCATTCCTTACTTTATTCCCAACATCACTCTTGGAAGTTTTGGTGCCATTACTCAGGTGAGTGGTTTTTTGACCTCATTAAAATGGTTATTCCAGTTGATACAGGCAATGTTAGTGACAAATACCCTTTCAGAAAATGAAATTGATGTGCTGATAAGCATAGTTTTGCATTGGTTTTTTATGTTGCTGAAGATGTAACTCAGAACATCTTCTGCAGCCAAGTTTCTGCTATTTGACATTAGTACGATAGAAAAACAAAAGCAATCACTGCCTCCTGTTGGTCAAGAAACGTCCTTTTGCAGCCATCATGCTGTCCTAATAGGCTAGTCATTAGCAGGTTGATTTTGTAATTGGCTTGTCAAATACATTTCAAACCTGCCAACTATCACCAGCTCCCTAGTGAGCTCTGATGATGCTTTACCTAGATTAGCAATGCCCAAACTTTTTGGCACAGCCTTTTTCAACCTATCCGCTGGTATACATTGCACCTAATATTTAAGAGTATAGTTATTTAACATAACCAGCAAGCTGGAAAATAGTGCTCTGTTTGGTTTATTGTGAAAATAAAGTGTTCTAATACTAGATTTAAAATGTCACTTCATTACAATTGTATTAATATCATTTCGGCCTTCTTTTAATTGTCAAGTCTGTCTACGGCTAACTTCAGCCTTTACAGTATTTGCATGTCCACATTAATGACCTTCACTGGGCATGCAGTCCTACTATACCTGGGTTTATGTTACTCAAGAATTTTATATTTCATTGCAGATACAGTTTATTTAAGTCTATAGCATACTTTTATAGCGTAGTAAGATGCATGGGCATCATAAGCATGCTGGTTTTTCCTTCTTTATTGATTTTTTTTATATTAAAGCAAAGCTAGACATCTCGTTTTTGACCAATCTACTTCTAAATTTCCTCTTTAAGTTGTGTTGATCAGTCAAAGTAGTGCACTTGAAAAATGCATAAGTATGTCACTAGATGGTGAAGTAATCTTCTAGGAAGGATATAAAATGCTGTATCTGCAAAAATTTCTGCAGTTCAAGTCAATCCTTCCTGATCGGAGTACAAAAGTTGACATTTCCCTGGCTGGGCCTTTTGCTGGTGCTGGCCTCTCTTTCTCAATGTTCGTTGTTGGTCTTCTGCTTTCATCAAATCCTGATGCTTCTGGAGATTTGGTGCAAGTTCCTAGTATGTTGTTTCAAGGTTCTTTGCTTCTTGGACTCATCAGTAGAGCAACTCTTGGTTATGCGTATGTCTCCCTTCTATTAGCTGTACATTCTTGGCAATTTGCTGGAGACATGTTTCTACTCCAAGATTCTTATGTATGCTTTGCCATTTTAAACATGCAGGGCAATTCATGCTGCTACTGTTTCTATTCATCCTCTTGTGATTGCAGGATGGTAATTGGATTGTGGAACCACTATGATGCAATATCTCATCCTGCTCTTTGTGACGTGCAAGTGTTTATCTTCTAGTCGTGTTGCAGGTGTGGATTGACTACATCAGCCTTCAATATGCTTCCTGTAGGATGCTTAGATGGTGGAAGAGCTGTGCAGGTATATCTGCTTGCTTGGGGCTAGAAAAGTAGGTCAATTAGAGCGAGTTTGTTGGTGAAAGTGATGCTAGCAGCAATGACAACTAGAAGAACTGATGCATTAGCAGGTCCTTTTTCTTTTATTACAAAAAACGAACTTCAAAAGCGTAGAGTAGAATAACGACCAGGTTGAAATGGAGAGGTGGTTAACCTTGGTAATTACTTTAGTAGCATTTGGAACTTCACTAAACAGCGGAGACATTGTAACTTCCCTTTTTCTAGGTCATAGAAGATTGTAACTTGATTGAGCATATTCCACCTATGTTTTGCAGTTGAAATTAAATGAGAACTGCAGTAGTGGGAGGTTTTGTTTTGGGAAGACTAATCACCAGTGCGAGAGTGATTATTCTTTCTTGGCTATCTACTAGTCACTTTACTTTAGTCAGCTTCTATAAGTAATTTTGATTCCTCGGTCTCATTAAAGCATATGTCATGTAATGTTGAAGCTGCCAGGTCATATTTTTGTGAGGAGTGGATTTCACACGTGCCATGACTAAGATTTTAGAACTCGTGTTGTCTTTCGCTTCTAGTGCATTTCTGGAGATTTTAGTACCCCGTTCGAACTTCCAATTGTGTTATTCGTTTATCCTTTCGGCTTTGACTTCTTACACTCATGCAGGGT
Source organism: Rhodamnia rubescens (assembly GCA_021437795.1). NCBI lineage: Eukaryota > Viridiplantae > Streptophyta > Magnoliopsida > Myrtales > Myrtaceae > Rhodamnia > Rhodamnia rubescens. The sequence continues at coordinate 1,951,396 of JAILYA010000008.1, forward strand.
GCTTTTGGTAAAAGCGTTCTACTAGGATCTGGTCTGACCACTTACACAATGTTGGGATTAGGAGTGGTGAGGCTTTTATTTCGGTTGCTTCTTTGCTAAAAGTATTTGAGCTTTGCTGCTACATCCATCTGCATTCACTAATCACATATGCATCTAAAAGGAGCTGACACTGTCCCTCGTATGGAAACTTGAAGGTGGTTTTTTCTGGTTCTGAGTACACTCATATAACCTGATATTGCACCATTATTGTTACAGCATGTTGCAAAATGATATAGGTCGTCATCATTGTTTCCTAATTTGTCAACAAATCTTGCTTTCCATGCAAAGATTTGATTGGAGTTTTGCTTTCTTCCAGTTGGGGGGACCTCTGTCACTTCCTTGGGGGCTTTATGTTTTGATATGTCAGGTAAGCACGATCTGCGATTAAAAGGTATCCCTGCAATTTTGAGGCTCAAAAGGTCTTGAGTGCGCCTTTTCTCTTACCTTCATCTCTGTACAGAGAACCCCGGAGAAACCATGCTTGAACGATGTATCAGAAGTCGGGACGTGGAGGAAAGCAGTGGTGGTAGCAGCTGTCGTGCTCGTCGTGCTTACACTCCTCCCGATATGGGACGAGCTGGCAGAAGAGCTAGGCATAGGCCTTGTGACAACATTCTGATGTACGGTGGCGAAACTGAGAGTACATAGAGCACGTCGGTTCAGCCCTTCAAAGCATAAACCGACGGCAATTTTTGAAACAATGGTCAATAAAAAGCTCGCTCGATATTTTTTTTCCTCTTAATTTTCAAGCCAGTCGCTCTTAAAAATCTCACTCTGATATATTTTTTTCTCTTAATTTTCGAGCCAGTCGCTCTTAAAAATCTCAATTAATATTTCCACCCCCAATTTACTCGATCACTCTACTAGTTTAATAGAATGGCCAAGCGCCATGATTCATAAGACGATCGCTTACGACGTAGGAGTCACACCAAAGGTGTGCTTGCAGCAGTTTCTGTCCTAAAGATTCTGCAAAGACATCGGCCCCAACGATTTTTCCTCGCAACCAAGATCGAAAATCATTAACAATTCTAAACATTCTCTTGAAAATGACAATTGGACGGCAATCCACACGAATGACATCTTGTGTCGTCGAACAGTTTAGATTGGGTTTTGGGTAGGGGCCGCGCGAACGCAGGCCCCCGCTGCCACAAATTATGACGTAGGCTCAACCACTTGGGCTGACCTTAGGCGGGCGCCCCTCCGAAAGTGCAATGGAAGTCGCCAACCTAGGCCATGGACCTTCACGATCGCCCATCGACCCCGTCCAGGTAAGTATGTTACTCTTGTCACTTAGCCTCCATTTTATAAGATGCTTTCCCTCTCTTTCTCTACTTGTCATTCGATGTGGGACACGGAAGTAAAACGAAAACGGCGAACGACAAAGTAGAGACCATGCTGGTCATGTTACTAAAAAAAAATGTAAAAACAAGTCTGTTATTCACATCACTGACATGGACATGAATGGCCTGTGTCTATGAATGAGGAGGACAACAAGAAACCACGCACGGGCCATTTTCCTAGAAACTCTCTCTTCACCTTCCACGGAAGATTTCGTCCCTGAAAATGGTGGGCACATGGCTCTCCTCCTCCTCCTCCTCCTCCCCCTCCCCCTCCCCCTCGTCCCTGGGCGGGTGCGGCAACTGGGGAAGGGGCTCTGGGGTGTGAGACGACGCTGCAGCGCCGATGTCGAAGTTGCTGGCGCCGGCGAAGCTGCCGATGTTGATGAAGTTGTTGGAGGTGACGGAGGAGTTGTTGGAGTACTCTGGTTGCAGCATCGGGAGGAGGTAAGGGTGGGTCGGCTGGGGCTGCTGCATCTCCGGGGTCTGGAAGGCGTTCGCCACCGCGTATCGGCTGCTCATCAGCTGCGTATGCACCAGAGAGAGCTCAGCTTGCAGCGTCGCCACCTGCAGACGTAACAATTACTTTGGTGGATATAACACTCATTAGTTTTGTTCTCTGGTGGGAAAAAAGATTGGGGAAGACGCGGATGCTTCTGGCTATCAGAGGGGAACAAATCAGGTCAGCTTCAAGAGAGAAATGAATGTTGTGAATCAGTCACCTCATAAGCTACTGTGAATCCATTTGAGTTTTGTTCTCTTCTTTTTTCCTGGATTAGGTACCGATACTACAGTGTCCTAGATCCTAGCCAAGCATTTGCCAAGAACTTGATCCCTATTGGCTATTATGGCCAAACAAACTAGGAGGAATTGCCAAGCACTTAGTCTAAATCATCAGAAACGAAGTTCAGAACCCGGGCTTGAATCCAGTTTCGCTCGCTTATTTCAGACAATCCTCGCCTTTTTTTTCTTATGTTTTTGCTGGTCGGCTTTCCATCAAGGTGTGAAATGGTCGGAGGATAGAGAGTTTTTGCTATTGTAGGTAGAAGATATCGTAACAGTGGGATCGGCGAGCTGTTCTATTTCACTTGAGGAGTACTGAAAACTTTTCTTTGGAGATATGCTGGATTTGTCCGATGAATACATTGTACGCAAAGGATTAATTGTCTATGTTGACGTTCCTGGTAGAAAATCTCTATGGAATCAGCCATCAAGTCAAGCGGAGCAAGAAGGGAAAGGTAATTCAAACCCCAAAGTTTAGCCGTCTCCTTATTTGCTGTCGGAGCTGCGTTTGTTCTGCATCATTGATTCAGAGGAAATTAACAAGATTTTGCACAAAAGTAAGTGCTATTGTGAACCTGTTGTTGCAATGCAAGGATGGTCGACACGCAGCCATAAACAGGATCTGCCAGCCTCGCCTGGGCTTCGTACGAGACCGTCGCAACTGCATCCTGCCTCCTGTCGACGGGAATGTGAAGGAGCAGCTTGGACACATTGCTCGCCCCAAACACCTTGTGCACGGCTGCGAATTTAGCCGCCCCCTGATCCGACCCAAAATAGGGCGCGAATATGCACCCGCTGGTGCACTTCCTCCTCAAGAACTTGCACGCACCGCATGGCGCCCCATTAGGAGGTGCCGCCGCCTCCTCGGCTGCCGATTCCCCTGGGGGAACGGCACGCCTGGCTGCGCTGCGGCCCCTGCGCCGATCATCCGACATGCCATCACCTTGAATCCCGTCCATGCTGAGGTCGGTGCCGATCCTTTCGTCGGTGGTATTGGGTGAATCAAGAAGGAGAAGGTTGCGGTAGATGCTACTTGATGCGTGATATAAGACAGAAAAGGGTGGTGGCTTGTGTCCAAATGGAGAAAAAGGAGAAGCGGACGATGGCACGTTGCTCGCGTGAAACGGCCTGGCGAGGCGAGGCGAGGCGAGGCGAGTTGAATGAGGAGAGAGAGAGAGAGAGAGAGAGACGTTATGTTTGGTGAGAGATGGAGAAGAGAGAGACATGGGAAGAGTCTGGTCAGTGGTGAAGTGATATTAGCAAAAGAGAGTGAGTTCATATTTCACCTTTGAGAGAAAAATGGGGAAAGAATTAAATGTGAGATCGAATAATTAATTGGCGAACATCGATTTGTGTGTGAAGAGGAAGAAGGTTGTGTTTGTGTTGCTGGAGGGAGGTGCAAGAATTGTGCTTCCCGTGGCGTGTGGAATGCCAGGAAAACTAGGCGTGCATGCATGTCTTACCAGTTACCATGTATGAATGCACAAGAAAGCAACGTTGGATCCACAAAGTTTCTCCTTATGTTCCTGTTTTTTCGCATTTTACTTAAAACATAAACAGAAGATATTAGTATGTTAAGTAATCATGATTTGTCATGCTTTTTAAGCATGTCCACTCAACTGAAACAGAAATCTGTCTCGCCCCTCTGTGTGAGGTGACAAAGCTGAAATCATGCTTAACCTCTCATATTGCAGCTCAGACCGACATGATATCTGTGCTTCAATCTAATGGCCGGCGAGATAGCTATGATGCAGTTTTACGCAATCGACTGTCCATAATCCCAATTGAACATTGAAGGGCAATGCTGGGAAGATTGTGGAAATTCCCAGAGGAGTAATGAGCATAAGAAAAAGGTACACTGGAATGACTACTTGTGCAGGATTCAAGGACAAGAGCTTCTTCTCTATTTCACAGAACTTGTAATATACAGGATGCACACTGTCATCCAGTTGCACAGGAAACTTCCAAAATTGCAAGAAAGGATAACCGAGCAAGGAGAAACTTGGAACTAATGTATACTTATCAAACCAAAGAACTAATTATAGTGGAGCACCAGCCGGAAAAATCTCTCTGAGAATAATGTCTTGATTTACTTGTGTTTTCCCGTTTTGCTCTTTTAATTCCATCAACTGCAAACCAAAATGTGTCACATTTACTACTGTTAATAGAATGCCTGTACAATGCATGAAGTTTTGAATAATGGATTTTCTTTCTTTAATAATGTGTTTCTATAAGGCTTCTCTCTTTTTCTAGTGATGGGGTTTCCAAAAGTTGTAGTAATTTACTATCTCATAAAGGATTTTGAGAATTTCAAACACAACCGTTTAGAAACATCCCAAACCATTCAAATTTTCAAGAAGATATGTTCATCAATTTTGGTCCATTCACTGACATCAAAATGGGATTATAGATGAGTCAGGAGGAAAGCAAGTAGGGTACCAGTACATTTCATAATGACTTGCCATTCTATGGAGGATGGGACAAGAATAAGAACCTCATCGGATGGAGAGATGTAGGCCCGGCTCTTGTGAAGGGGATGTCGGAGACCCTTCACTGCTCCGTGAGTCTCCTCGCCATGCATCTTGGACCTGAGCAGCAAATTGCAAGTTCCACAGCACGTCTTCAATAGATGGTCTATCTGCGGGTTCCTTGTTCAAGCATCTCACGCAAATTTCCGCCATCGTTCTCAATGATTGGTCTGAGCATGCTCTTCGAATCGAAGAATCAACAGAGCTCCTTCTAGTGGTATCATCACCCATCATACTCGATTGTAGCTGCAAATGTTCAATGACGCCATACCCAAATATGAGGAAGGAAAAGAACTCTTTCGGTTTGAGGCCAATGGTTACTGAAACAGCGATCAACGTTTATAAAGCTAACTGCACATTCCTTTTTTTGGTACTCTTTCTATACAAAAATGTGCATGACGGGGTGAAATCTTGAGTGTTGCAATTGATGGACAATAACGACGACCTGCGACATGACCACTCAAAACAATCCTGTAAATTTTAGTTTTCAAACTACTGCAAAATGATACAGCAATAAATGAGTTTCATTTAATCTAGCAACTTGCAAGAGCAAGACAATAAGTATTCTTCATTATCTAATGCAAGAAAATGCAGGAACTGCTCTTACTTGGTCTTTTACGGCATCAACTTCACTGTTTGATCTGAATGGCCTTCCTGATATGATCTCTAGCAGGATTACTCCAAAGTCATAGATATCGGTCTTACCCTGGTGTTTCATCCTGAAATATCGTAAACTCAGAAAAAATTAAACCGTCAATATGTAAAAGGTAAATAAGTTGTTTGATAATATTTATTCCAATCGCACCATTTATTATGCAGTTTTGACTCGCATGGCAGAGAGAGCAATGGTGTTTCAAACAGAGACACCGTACAAGTGGAATACATGTACTTTGGCAAAGAAAAGGCTTTGTCCCTGTTGTGCAAACCGTTTTGTTGTACTCTTGAGTTAGAGTGTCAGATATTTTAAACTCATCATAAAATGCATAAGCGCCATAGAACTATCTCATTATTCACCAAAACATTCAAGGTTCATTAAGTCTTGTATGGTCATAACTGGTGGTAATCACTTAGAGCACTAAGAATTTCTTCACGCACCTAGCAATTATTTCCTTGGATCCTCCAGAAGGCATCTTACTACCCTCCTGGAAAAAAAAAAAAAAAGAATATTTTAGCAGCAAAACTATGATGTTTCCGAACAGAGAAAAGCATACAGAGCCACAGCCAGTTTCTTTCTGGTACCTTCCCATCTTCCTCTGCTAACAATGGAAGGCTATAGCTGCTTATTTTGGCAACAAGATTCAGATCAACGAGAATATCAGTCATTTTCAAGTTGTTTGAATATAAACCAGGCACAATCCCAGTATGTAGAAATTGAATGCCCTTCGCTACCCCAATTGCAGCGCCAATCCTTTGTGACCAGGTGAGTGATTCCCTTGCACGCCGCCCTGCCAAACATGTCCAAAGTTGTAATCAGTCCATCAGAAGAGAAATACCGTACAAAAATAACTTTTCTGCCTAAAAGATTACAAGAAGAGAGCAGAAGAACTAATTTTACAGATATAGCTGGATCAAACAAGGCCATTACATTTATGGTCCAACTCAGACATAAAGTGAAATTCAGATTTACCCGAGATCCAGCTCCTTAATGGACCATTTGGTACATATTCGAATACAAGAAAGATTCTGCTCACGCTTGAATCATCCCAGTAACACTCGAAGCAGTGTCCAAGAGCACTGACAACATGGGGATGTCTAAGTTTTGAAATTAACTCGATGTGGTGCATGAAGTGCTGAATGCTCTGGCTTTTCTTAACTTTCAGGCATTTGATGGCTACAAGAGACCCATTCTTCAGCTGACCTTTGTACATCTGAAACCATTACAAAGAGAGGCATGGGATTCTGACATAGAGAATATTAAACACTATTGGCAATGCTCAGCTGATGAGACACTAACTAAATGGCGCAGAGACAATGACAAATTACAATCTGACATGCTTCTTAAATCACTTCTTCCAAACTTTAGAGGAGGAAAATGCTTCATTTTGATCCAAATACACAATGCAAATCTCATGCAACATGAAGTCAATATCACTGATCAGTTGCTGGAAGTAGGAGGAATTTTCTTCTCATGGTCTATGCCAAAATTTATCATGCCAAAAAGGACCACAGAGAAGCATACAAAATGAAGAGAACAACAAACGGTGTCACTTAATATAGATTAGATAGCATACCTGGCCATGAGAACCTTCACCTATGAAAGCAGATGTATCAAAGTTGCCAGTGGCCTCTTCAATCTCCTCCAAAGAAAAGGTCCGGTAAGGTGGAAGCCCAAGTGCTCCCAGCTTCATGGTCTGAGATATGTATCCTTCACAAGGGCATAACGAAAAATATCACTCTTTGTGCTTGATACGTGGAACTTAGGTTATCAAGCGTGAAAATAGATTCTTTGTTCATGATGGTTTTCGTTCTCAATCATTTCAGGCGTCTGCATTGTACCGCTCTTCTCTCGCCCACAGAACGTATGGACAACCGAGCTCCATTTGTCAATGAGTATCAATTATAACTTAAAAACCTCCAGGGGACGCAGACAGTCTCAGATCAGTCCAAATTTTGTTATTTAGCCAGCCAAGTTGAAGAAGGTGATTCTATATCAGGCACAGTAAGATAGCTTTTACCGTCACATAGCAGAAAGGGTAAGCGTGGTACAATTCTCTTCCAGTGGAAGGATAATAGACAATCATGCTCTGCTTGTTGAACCTCTAGGGCATGCACATGTCTGGGTGAGTGCAAGTTGAAGTAGATGATTATTTCCTCTCATGTTTGGCAAGATAAAATTTACAACCACACAAGCAATACTGAAAAAGCTCTTCTGCACTCGCTAGAGAATCACCACTGGTTCAAATAGAAAGAATCAAGGACGAGCTGTACATCATTGACTAATGGGATTCCACTTATGAGCTGTGTACATCATTGACTAATGGGATTCCACTTAATTATTTCTGCATAACCATGTTGTCTTTTAACTGCCATAAATTCTTGGAATAGCAAACTATTACTAATGTACTAGGTTGGCGAAAACTAAAACTCTTCTAAAATGCTTGGGTCTCCTTAGACATCACTACGAGTCAATACATAATAAGGGGAAGCCAAAGAGGCATCCAGATACATTTATACCCTCTTATTTGCACAGGTAGTCTTTCATATGCACTTTAAGCACAAAGCATAGTGTGATGCAGAGAGAGAGAGAGCACTCACTGGCGTCAGTGAGCAACTTTGAGGTATACCCAGACCCAGTCGATGCCTTCTCGGTTATCAGCCTCGTAGGAGGTGATTTCTTTGCCTTCCTGGCATTGGCTCTTCTGATAGCCAAAAATATCAGACCAACAAGCAAAATTCCTCCCAAAATGCCCCCTACAATGCCCAAGGCAAGAACTGTTTTAGCCGCTTGTTTTCGCTTCTTCTGGCCGGGCACTATGCCAACAGCTAAAGCCTCGTTGCGGCAAAATGAAAGTGGCTGTTGATCTTGATCTTCAGCAGCCAAACAATTCTTAGCATACGAGACATGACACTTCTTTGAATCAGACAGACAATCAGGCAAGCTTCCCGTCAAAAGATTGGATGATAAATCCACAAGTGTCAATTCATCATTGCAAGACTGATTTTCGGAAAGCATGCCTGTCAGTTTATTTCCCGCAATATTTAGATAAGTAATAGAGGGGAGAACTAGCAAAGAGTGCGGGAATGGCCCAATGAAACTATTGAAGGAGATATCTAGATGCTCAAGCTGATAATATGAGCTTAGCGCAGAAGGAATTCCAGATCTGAACTTGTTCTTGCTGATTATGAGAGTGACCAACCTATTGTCAAGTTTCGGAAATTGACCTTCAAAAGCATTATCTTCCAAGTCAAGCACTTGAAGATTTCTCAAACTGCTTAAGTCTGGCACTTCGTCGGAGAAATGATTATGTGACAGTGAGAGAACTCTGAGATTCTCCAAATTGCTCAAAGCATCAGGCAGAGACCCGTTAAATGAATTCTGTCTCAGACTTAGCACAGTCAAATTCAGGAGCTTACCAGTCCAAGCTGGCAGTGGACCGGAGAACATGTTCTTGTCAAGAATGAGCGTTTGCAGGCTTTTCAAAAACGAAATCTCGTAGGGGAGTGCACCATACAAGAAATTAGAGCTCACATTGAATATCTCAAGCGATGAAAGCCGTGCGATTTTACCAGGCAATGACCCCCACAAGCCCAGAGAAACTAGTGTGAGGACCTTCAAATTAGGAAGCTTTACCAGCGTCGTTATGAAGGAATCCATGGAAAAGTTTTGCGGCAATGCAGGAGCTCCATTCTCACCTGTTATAATAAGCTGTGTCACACTTTCTTCATAACACACGATGGTGAGAGATGAATTGGGCTCAGTATTGCAGAAATCTGTGCCGTCAGTCCAGCCTCTTAAAACAGGTGGATTGTCCAAAAGATACTGAATTCTCAGAAGGGTCTGGGCCTGGGAAGACTGAAGCTGTTCTGTGGGGCGCATTGAGAGAAAGATAATGGCAAGAACCAGAAAAGCATATCCATTGAATGCTTTTTCCATTGCTCTGACACAGCAGTAGAACACACAAGACATCACACAGTTCCCTCAAGACAGAAGATGAACATATTGCAGACCGAACACTTGCAGAAATAGTAGGTGGACACTTGAGATGCCCCCGTGTGTTCTACAAAAATTATGAAACTATGTCCTTGTCAATTGCTGAACTTTTGGTCCTCAAGACTAAAATAGAGGTCTGCAAGCTTCATTATCATGGATATTGTTAAAGAACTGACATAAAATACGAGCTACCATAAAAAATTTCAAGAAGATTATGTACAATTTGTCCATTGAGAGACTGAGAGAGAGAATTCTTCCATTTCTTTTGAGGTCTGGTTCTATTCAGCCAACTTCAAGTACGCTGAGACCTCTACCACATCTGCTCGTCCCCAAGCTGTTATTTTGGTTCAGATAATATTGTACGCTCGAGTGAAAAAACTCGCCTTTATGTTGCCAGTGAACATGAACAAATGCATCCAGTTAACTGTAGAGCTCCTTCAATAGCTTTCTGAAACAGCCCCTGAAACAAACTCCAGAAAACACACAAATTTTCAGCAGCAAGCATCAAAATCCCAACACAAACTTCTCCTGCAGAGACCAACTCTTACCCAATCTCACAATTTCACTTGGTTATAGGAGCGAAAATGGAAAACATGGAGTAAAAACAGACTCTGAAGCAAAATTCCAAGGGGGCAAAAAACCCATGTGGCTTACCGCAGTGAAGCCCATAAAAACAAATGAAATCTCATCCACACCACACACTTGTAAGCAGCTTTACTATCCTTTTTCCTTCAAACGGGGGTCATGTGATTCGTTCCCCACAGGAACAGGGACTGTGCTCTTCTTCAGGGTTCTAGTGACGAGATCTCATTACATTGCTTGATAGAAAGACGACACAGCGACACGGGTCCGTCCAATGGCAATTCAAAGCACCCACAACACAACACAACACAACACGAGAGGGTGACCAGGAAATCCCACGTACCGACATTTCCGTCACTTTCCTCGGAACACCCCTTCAAAAGAAAAGGAAGAAAAAGAAAAAGAGCGTAAAACCCCTTGCTTCTTTTCAACTGTTCTCGCCATTATTTTACACTTTCTGTGGTATGTATGTGGAGAGAGAGAGAGAGAAGGGAGGGAGATTCTAGCAGAAGTTGACCCTTTATTCCTCTCACTTTCAGAGCAATAAAACATCACTCTCTGTCTCCTTCTCTCTCCTTTCTGTACGTGGAGGCCAAACCATTTCAATAGAGCTGCAAAATTCTCTGTAGATTAAAGAAAAAAAAAAGCAATGAAAGGAAGAGCTTTTTTCAAAATTGTAAAAGAACGACAAGGATGGAGGGGATTTGCACAGAAGGGTTCAACGTAAGCTTTCGCTTTCGGAGTCTGGTGAGGCTTTGGCTTTCTCTCGTCCCGTCGTTGCTGCAATTCTGTGCCATCGAAGTGGACCCTCCACTCCCCTCCCTACTTGTTTGCTTTTGGCGCCTCTCTCTCTCTCTCTCTCTCTACATTGCTCGTAACAGTTGAATTGATGCTCATTTGAACAAAAGAGACGAGGAGTGATTAATTGACCGTTATCACCGCATGTGAAGTAGCAATGGTTCCTGTCTCTCCCATCAAAAGGAAAAACCTTGAATGACTCAGATGCAGGTTTGGTTTTGGAAAGAGGGTCACTGGGGCAAAAAAAAAAAAAAATTGTTCTTTTCTTCTCGTACGCATGTTTTTCTGAGTTTACATGGTTTCATCGGGCGGTGTTCGCGTGCGCCCCACGTGATCCAGAGGCGATACACTGCACTCCAAGCGTACAAGCACGTCTGGAGCTGATTGTCCCAACATTTCTACGATAGGTTCGGTCCGCATGGTTCGTTTAATTGGATGGACGACATTATTTCATCGATTCGTTAGTTTGATTTCAATCTCTCAAAATAATTGAAACTCGTTTCGTTATAGTTGCCCCTTGCTTCACAACCATTACAAAATTTGTGCCGTCACTTCTTTAATGTTGCCATGTTTTACAATATAAAAAAAAAACTATACTCGATATGTAACACTTCCGCGATCCATCTTTATAATATCGTGTCTTCAATCGATAATTCACACCATTTATGTGAATTTATCAATAGACTATTCCCTTTAAAAAGATGCAAATCTCTTCGAGAGTATTACTAATTTTAAAATGAAATATCAAAACATATGATAAGATCTTTGATCGAACCAATATTATAAAAAGTAACGATCAATCCAAACGCATCCTTCGTTCGCCGGAACACCGTCGTGGGCACGGGAAAAGCCAAGTGCCACCAACCATTTATGAAGAGGACGTTGACACCTCAGTTTGATGCAAGAGTCAAATGTCCATAATTTGTTTGGTGATCTTTGGGATCTTCTTTGGGGAACTCAAAAGGCCCACTTTCGAGAGCGACGGAATGAAGTGACAATCGGCCATAATTGCACGGAGCTTCCCCAGTAGTTGAACATCTCTTTCCCTTTTTCGAACCCACCATAATTATCGAAAGAACGATGCGGATGTTTCCTTCTCTAACGATGATTGACATGGGAGAAATCGTCGTAAGATTTAGGGAGGATTCGAACAGGTTTGCGGATCAGGACATGATGATGCGAGTCGAGTTAGGGGATACCACGTAAAGTATCATTACAGACGGAATGCCGTCGGCGGTTCGTGACTAGGCTAATCGGCCATCAATGGGTGTTTTATAAGACGATCAATGGAAAGTCCGGGGTCTTTGAATTGTCTAGGATTCGCGCGAGAAAGAACAAATAAGATATGATTGAAAAGATCGCGTCTTTTCAAAGATTGCACCGTTAAATGTTAACTATTGTTAGGTGAAAACGAAGTTGTTATCGGCCATCGCAATTGGTCAAGGCACCAAGAAGAGGAGCAGTGTACATGCACGACTGCTTAACAAGCGCCGGAAGCACTGAGGCATGGAAACCCATCAATGATTACGAACTTCCAACCATGGACAACAGCCTTGACAGCTTTGCAAGTGAACTGTCGTTATCGAACTGAACGTATTCCAACCACGATGCATCCCGTTCCAATCGCAAAATGGGTCGCTAGGTTTGTCTCACGCATCAAAACGGGTTAAATGTATTTGTTTGGGTCGGACCCACCCGTTAACGGATCCACTATAAAGTAATTCATGTAACTGGAGATCAAGAATGGCGGACTCTAACCCAGTTGAATGTGTGTGGGTGTACCCTTGAAAAATGCATGCAAGTCGACCAAAACCACGCCTTCTCTCGATGATATCCGCTCGTCCCCGATCGAGCTTATGACAAATTAGGACGAGATACTATCGAAGTCTCGGCCAAGAGATGATTGGTCGCAGGACCACTTAACTCGAACATACCCGTCTGCGCCCCTCGCAAACTGTCATGCCAGATTTTCAGACATATTGAAGATTATACTGAAGAAGCATGGCACATAGGATCTTTTCAGACCATAATTCGTAAGGATCCATGGGCATGGAAACGCTTTTGCTAAAGCCCTCTTAATTCCATAGCCATTCATGAACCTGATCCTGGAAACCAGGACAGTGCGCACCCAAATGCATAGAGAAAATTGTCCAGAAAATCCTAAACTTGTTACACAGCAGCTAGTTCAGTCCAAAACCTTTCGGTTGCAGCAATTTAGTCCTAAATCTTTTGACAACTTGCCAATCCGGCCCTATAATCCTAAATCTTTTAATAAGAGTACTCAATGCTAGTTAACGGTTGACTAATCCCCGCCAAGGAAGGTAATCTTCTATCCAGAGCATGCCGGATACCTTAAGACGAGCGACTCCTGAAAGTAATTACGAACAACAGGAGCTGGAGGATTGCAATTGAGGCCTCCCGCCCCATTTCTCAGGGGAGGTGAAGGCCCTAAATGGCTTACCGCTGTGCGACTTGCTCGAGTTGATTTCACCGTCTTGCTTACACCAGAAGAAATGGGGCGAGAACTCGAGTTTCTTTCCACACGCGGCATATCAGCATCAATGGGTCTATATCAATGCATAGGAACAGTAACTAGGAAAGCAAGTGCACTGAATGTGAGCGCACATTACTCTGCTGAAGCATGGTGAAGCGTTCATGGATTATGGTGTAGAAACATGGATCTTATTTCCTTTTTCAAGGTATTGAGATCCGCAATAAGCCAGAACCAGATTCGGCATGGATTCTGGAGCATAATAATCTCAAGCACGACGCATTGGATTGGATCGCAAAAAGGGCAAGCAAGCTCAGGAACCAAGTCCCACAGTGCTTGGCCCGAAGAGAAAAGGAACTCAGAAGTGTGAAATCAAAGAAAACGAACAGACGGCAACATGCGAAATGAGTAAGAGATTCCAGGTAAAAAGGTAGAACAGATGCGTCGCCATGAAACCATGTTTCTGAATACACGATAGACCCAACGGTTTCGTATTTCAGATTTGTTTTCAAAGGTGCTCACATCACACGGTCATACCTCATACGGTTGTAACTTTTTGCTACCTCATATTATGATCTACCGGAATCCTGTGCCACGGGAAAATGTCGGAGTTTAAAATCAAGCTCCAACTCTTCCTGGTTAGGCAAGCCATGCTTCAAACTAGAATGTTTCTCCACTTACTTGACAGAGCATTCTATGAACTAGAGGAGGAACTAGAGGGGACATTCAGTGAACATCAGGCACCGCATTGTCATACGAAGTGGTGTGTGACAACCAACAACAACATGCAACACATGGCTCTAGCAAATGTTGTGGTCCTCATTCTAAAAGAAAGAAGGGAAAAGGTGACAAAGATCGTTTCAAATGAAAATTTGTCCTTAATAGTTGCATGCAACATCAGCTAATAGCGTAGTGTTTGTTCCCCGCTGAACATTCTCTCGATAGCCACAAAGTACCGCGCATTATCTTGTCAATTCGGATGAACTCAATTGTCCAACTCTGATGCCACTAGGCATGTGGGTCAGCACAGCAGATCAACAGTTCAGTATAAAACTTCCAAACCACGTAGCACCAAAAACTAAAAGAGAGAGAAGAAAAGACTCCAAGGCCAAAAAAGCCTGGGAGAGGAAAATTTTGAAGTGATTCTGACCGAACTTAAATTTCACGAAAACCACTCGAAGGCTTATTTTTCTCAGGTAACAATCCTGAAGATTTAACAAAATATGAAATGCTCATGGATCACACCCAAAATCATTGATAAGAATGACAGCCAAGCAGATTGCAAGCATCTAATTTCTTTTTTTTCCCTGTTTCTCTTGGGCATACTTTCCCCCTCACAACTAGCAAATCACTGATAAAACCAAATTTACCTCAACTATACAACTATGAAGTCCATAGTTTGCAACTGAATCTAAACTGCACAAACTATCCCTCTTAAGAAAAGAAGGGCATGTACAAGTACACTCGTCACAGGAGAAGGATATTACAATTGAAAAAATTTGGGAAGTCACACTCTGACCATCCAAACGACTAAAAAAGATCACCTTGTCCATCTCCAAAAGGCATACAATAGGATGACCGTCAATATCATGCCTGCATACTTGACCCATTTGTCAACATGATGCCGCCTCTCAACGAGTTTCAGTACAGAGTTCGAGAGTCCCACTGTGTTAAGAATATCCAATGCTCTTCGTTGAGCTTTCTGGCAAAATAAAAGAACTGCCTGTCACTTTTGAAGATATTATATTAAGAAAACTCAAATTTAAAGACACATCTTATGCTTCATTCATGCCTTTAGCATCCTAGATCTCCAAAATTATTTTGTGGCTTTTGCCTACCCAGAATAGCTAGGGGGAACATATAAACAAATTGGTAACAGACAAACATGGGCAGCACAAAATACTCATATGTCTCTGACATTTAAGGTTCAGCCTTAGTCATATATAACTGATTTTCCCTGATCCTACTGTTTTTCATTGTCTCATCAGTCATCAAATGTTCAGTTCGTGACCTTGAAAAGTCAAGTAACATCTCAGAAGAATTCATCTTCAAAAAAGGATTCTCTATTCATCGTTTTAATCTTGTCAGTGTACCCATGAAAAGAAAACCTTATTTATGCATGGTAACAAAAAGTAGGCTGCCAGAAACCTTGAGGCGTTCCCTTTGCTCAGAATATTTAGAAAGGATGGCTACTCCAGTAGCATAGGATTCTTCCAACATCCTGGATGAATTACGGGCAGATTGCATTGCTTGTGCTTCCTCGTCAAAAATTCTTAAAATATGAGAAGAATCCCCATCCTAGAACACAAAATCCATTAGATGTTGAGTAAAGGTAGCTTCACTGCCATAGAAGACTTCATGTTATACAGTAGATAAAGGATGACATACTGCTCTTCCAAGCAATTCTGCCTTCTCTTTAGCTTCCATCATTCTTTGTTGATTTCTTGAGGAGTACTTGTCTAGGCTCGCTTTCAATGACTCAGCCTCTTCAGCTACTTGTTCCACCTTTCTGTGCCATTAAGTCACAATAGCAATCAAATCAAAAGCCAATGCGATCGTGTGATGAACGGCCATTAACAAAAGTCAGCTCGGGATTTCACAATAATGAGAAAGCTACATTAATAAGAAAATGTTAAAGAAGTAGAAGTGAAATCGATGGACAACAGAAGTTATCTCGACCTAAAAAGGAAAAAGCGAAAAGCTTAAAGGATAAGTATACACCATTAACCCTACTTCCAACATACAATTCATCCAAGAGCATGAAGAATACAATTCATCCGACATCACTAACAGATTTTAAAGGCTTAAGGTGGTACAACTCCATTGTTTCCCAATAATGGGGATTGCATAAGTGCAAAATAATTTGTTAATCTTTCTGTTGAGTGACCACACATGGTTTGACTACTGAAATAATTACTTACAGAGGTTCTACGATGGCTAAGCAATGCCGACAAGCAAATCTACAGATTCCTGAGCCTCAGAGTTTCATTTTCATTGACTAAGAACTGTGACAAAAATTGCAAAAACAACCCAAAAGAAATTTCATGAAAAAAGAGAATTCCCAATTGATCTCCAGAACTACATCATCGTCTAGTCTAAAATTTTAACAACGCCCAAAATCAAGGCCGGTGTAAACTTACAAAACTCGACTAGTAAAGGTTCTTTCCATCACCATGGAATCGCAGAAGAAACTTCAAAGCATTTTGGCATTAAAGAAAATAGACCAAAGATCAAGATGAATAAAGCTGAAACAACCGCCACCCTCGCGAAAGCCTGACTTGCAATTCAACCATCCTATCAAATACAGCTTCGACATCGAAACAGCTGAAATGCACACAGAGACAACTGCACCGAAATTCTTCGCATTTGGTTCAAATGAAAAGCGTAGCGCGTCAATCCAAATCCAAATCCGCACACACGGAAATGACCTGATAAACCACAAAGTTCTACGACAGGATTCAACCGACTAAAGCTTATGCAGGAGAGAATCGATCACCTCCTCCAGAGATCGCGCTGAGACTTGGCCCCTAGGAAGTGCCAGAGACGGTCCATCTCGACGCAGAGGGACTGAATCTGGACGATGTCTCGCCTGATCGAGGTCGACAGCTCCGGGGAGTCCAATCCGCCGATGGCGGCGGCGGTGGCGGAGCACTCGAGCCTCTCCAGCCGCTCGAGCGCGTCCCTCGTCCGCAGGAGCAGCCTCTTCGCGCTCTGGTATATCTCCGACAACGTCCCTCCGCCGCCCGCTCCGTCCATCGCCGTCGTTGGGATTGGGATGGCTATTCAGATTTCCCCACTAGTCGAGCGAGGGAGGAGAGGTTGAACGAGGCGTGAATTTTAATTTGCTTTTCTTCGTTGTGACGGAAAAAATTAGTTGCCGTTTTCGGTTTGCTTCGCTCGGGCCCGGCTTCGCTCCGCCTTCTTCTAGGCAGGACTATTTTTCATAGCAGAATGAATTTGTCGATCCCGCACGTACCAATGTTTTACACACGCGCGAAGCTTGCACAGATCCGTACACATGGGAAACAATTAATCGAGGATATTTTGCGGAAAAAAAAAGGACATCATATTTTCGTCTTTGTTTTCCAAATATTTTTGCTTTAAAAAATTATATTTTATTTGTTTCGTGAAAAAATAATAATTTGAAAATATTTTTTAAAAAATGGCTTAAAATGCTATGATTTTCTCGTATAAAGGCATAAGGTAGAAAATATTTCAAAGAAGGCTCAGAAGCCCTTTTTGTTTCAAAAAAGAATATGACAGAAAAATATTTTCGTCTTTTACGGTTTTTAATTTTTTTCCTTTTCTTTTTTTTTTTTGTTTTGTTTTTTTTTTTCTTTTTCTTTTCCCTCCCTCAGCTCTCGCCTGAGGTCGCGCTCACACCAGATTGCCAATGTGATCAAGATATTTATCTTCTTTTTCAAGATTTGAATCGAACCTAGTTGGCTAGCAAGAACTTCTCTGTCAATCCTAATGGGTGCCCGATTCGATTATGGCCTTTGATCTTGGTGGATTTTGGTGAAGAAGTTGAAAGAATTCCAGTGATCTTTTCTCGATGGGAAAACAAGGGAGGGGGGTTCCTCCTGTAGTTGCCTTCTGATTGTTTCTTGGCTCTCGCTTTCCTGGAAAATAGTGAGCGAGAGTTGAAATCGTGTGAGGGGAAGAGGAAGGAAAAGGTTTGAAGGACGTGGAACTTGGGTGTTTAGTGGTGAGTTTGGTCTGTAAGACATGCAATCCGGCGCGGCAATACTCGCTCAACGCTAGCCTGGGCAAGGGGCTGCTCGACGTCGGCTCTAGTGAGGGCGACCCTTGCTTGACGGTGGCGTGGGCATCCATCATGCGAGGTCGGCATTAGCTGGGGAAGGGAAAAAAAAAAGGAAAAAAAGAAAGAAAAGAAAACGAAAAAAAATAATTAAACATTAAGAGACCAAAATGCCATTTGATTAAAAAAAAATTTAAATAAAGAAGGCATTTCAGGTTTGTCTTTGACATAATATTACTTCAAACCCTTCTCTGAAAAAAATCAAAACATTTCGAGCCCTCATTTGAATTTTTTTTTAATCATTTTATTTATTTTTGCGTAATAACAACGGAGAATCTAAATCTGAAATTCCTAACAAATGTGGGGCAAATGGTTTGACCCGTTGACTCCTCAGCTGATATTCCTTGCTGGAAAGCGACGCTCCCAACGACGCCACTGCCGAGAGTCGGGAGCTCCTACGGCCTGCTTCTCCTCCGGCTCTGCTCCGCCGTCTTGCGGCAATCTCAATCGCTGTCGGTCTTCGAGCCTCGGCCGAAAATGAGGTAAAATCGCTGGTGATCATGCTCTCTTCCTTTGTGTGCTTCGAGAAATCGGCCATGTTCGTCGATGAGACGCTCCTCTCGCTACCCGCGCTTGCCTGAGTCACTCGCAGATTGGGGTTGCTTCAGCTTCAGGCGATTGTGTTTGTCTTTTTCTTGTGCATTTTCAGTGGTTCTTGTTCTGCGATGCCTTCTTGTTTCAAAAGCGCACTTCGCGAACCCAACGGGTTTTTAGGTTTTTGCAAGCAGACGGGAAAAGCAGCGACGTGTGTGTGTGTGTCTGTGTGCCGACTCTTGGTTTTTCTCTTGTACGATAAACTGTAATGATGTTGCTAGCGAAAGTTCGGCCTCTTCGGGTCACTATATAGGACAAGAGTTCAGTTCCTCCACCCTGTGCAGCTGATGGAGTTGGTTTTTGTAGGCATCTTTGGCTTTTAACATTTTATGCAATGAATTTAGAGCTTCCTTTGGTATTTTCATTTTCATATAATGGTGATTATTCTTCCCAATGCAGTCGTCAACCTGAGGTTCTCTGGGCACAGAGGTCAGACAGAGTGTATCTCACCATTTCTTTACCTGATGCAAAGGATGTCTCGGTGAAATGCGAGCAACAGGGTTCCTTCAGTTTCTCGGCTGTTGGGGTGCAGGGGGAATCCTTCAGTTTCAGCTTGCAACTATATGGATCAATACTACCGGAGGTGGGGCTGTATGCCATTTAATGCTTTAATTTTGTATAGGCTCAGATGATATGCATTGGCTTGTGTTGTTCCTATGTTCAATTTCATTTAGTTCAACCCACATTGCACAATGCATAGTCTATGTCAGTTGTCAAGTGTCCTACTTTTGATTCTTAACAATCAATATAATTGGCTGGGAGGATATTATACTACTTTGAGAGGGGTATGTTTTTGGTAGAAAAGATGGGACTTTGCTTGGACTGCCTTTAGCCTGTGTTTAAGACGTTAAGCAATTTTACGTTTGCTCGCTACTTTTGTTCAAACGAGCTGCCAGTTTGAGCTATGGGGAGCTATATCGGCCATGAGAGGATAGCTATGCTGATTTGATAATTTAAAGTAGTAACAAGTTAGTTTTACTTACTTGATACTCGGCTATATTGCTATCATAAGATATGGCACCATTGTTACTTATCCATAAAAGAGATACCAACAATTATTGTCAGGTAGTTTCATACCTACCGGTAATTTCTTCTTTGTCCCTGCGACACTTCCTTCGGAGTTGCTCCACCAAGCCATATGCAGATGCTGTGGTCAAGATGTACTGATTATATGTGAAGTTTTTGTTCTTGAGATATTTTGAAGAGTTCTATTGCCCAGTGGTTCTTTTGGTTGAACCTTCAGCTCTCTAGCTTTGAGTTATGTTCGTATTTTACCAGGGTTGTAAGACGAAAATAGGGCTGAGGAATATAATCTGCACAATCCAGAAAGAGCAGAAAGGTTGGTGGAAAAGACTATTGAGGTCGGAAGAAAAACCTGCACCTTACCTGAAGGTTGACTGGAACAAATGGTGTGATGAGGATGAGGAATCACCTTGTAAGTTCACAATATTTTCCTCCTGTGGGTATTCTTGACTCTATTGGCGGCGCCTATGGTGTTTTGTAGTTGATTATTTTATTGCTTGGGGACTATATCTGAAGACTTCTCTGCAATTGAAATTGTAGATTTGAAAGAAGGGTAATTGCCAAAAGGTCTTATGTGGAATAAGATGGCTGTGGTCTGACATACTTATATTTATTTGTGTGAGACATTTCTGTTTCATGCGAGCATCTCCTTTTTCTGCATAGCATTTGGTTGTCAATGTTGTTCATTCAACCTATTCAGTTGTATAGTTGGAGACAAATATTTTGGTGGATTATGGGGTTTTAAACGACCCTGCCATGCCTTGTGATGATTCAGTTGTTGATGTGAAAATTTTGTGCCAAAAGAAGAGTAAGCAGAAAGAATTTGCCTGGTTGCTAGCATTGTTTTCAGTTTCTAATGACGGAGGACAGTTTAAAAAAGTGTCTTTTCCATGTTCTTGGCCGTGTAAATGTACTGGCACCCACCCCCCTGCACAGGTAGAAAAGTTAACTTCGTAGAGGATCTGTTGCTGACCATTCATTTTCAGTGACCAAGTTATAAGCACTTCAATAGTTTAGTAAGCTTATTGAAAATTCTTAAAGTTCATTGACTTAATTGAACGTAACTACCAGGTTGAATACTCATAGTTTATCTTGTTTTGTTTTTTAATTGGAGTATTCTTTACATCCCCTTCACTACAAATATATGCTTAAACGTTACTTACACAGTGTAATTATCTTTCTTGATGTTTTGAATTCTTTCCTTGTATAAAGGCCTTATATCACTGCTTTCTGGCGCATATAAATGCCTTAGAAAGCCTTGTGCTTAACTGTATAGTATCGGTCTTTCCTCCTCAAGTATATCTACTTTGAGATTAAGAATATGGATGACTCGGCTTTAGGTTTCATGTAAATGCTTGTATCGTCTAGAATGGCTTTACTCCACACCTCAGGAGCTAGACTTGATATTGCTTACTTTCGGGCCTTTAGGGTCCTTCTGCTCGCGAATTAAATATTGCATGTTGCATCCATGAGATGTTTTGCTTATTTAGTGGATGTTTCACTGATCTGAATTCTGTCTTTCGTTTTTTTGGCAGCTGATTTAGGATCTGATGGCGATGATGCTACGGTAATTGGATGGACTCTTACATTGTCTCTGCCTAAATATATTTCATAGAATAGACAAACTTATCATGTCATTTGTTCTGCTGCAGTATGGAGGTGAAGATGATGAAAGCAGTGATGATGAAGGAATGCTCTGTGAGTTGAACAGAACTTTGTTCTATTGAAATGAAGTTGTTCATTAATTACTGAAAGGTGTTATTGGTTGCATATCGTGTTTTTGTTGAAAAAATTCTTTGTTTTTTCCACTTCACAAATCCATGGGCATTTGCAGTTTAGAGCAATGCTAAAGATGCTGAAACCAGTTTATTAAGATTGGTTTATATAGTAACGTGATCCTCTATAAGTGGTTGTTTAATTTAGAGTGCCAACTTGTCCAACAGGTTATGCCACATCACTTAGTAGACCAGTCTTAGTATGTTTGTAAATTGTTTGTTTTAAGTGTTCTTTATCTTTGCAGTAATGGTCAGCTTCTCTCTGCTTCTTTGAGCTTTATCAAGCGGTGGAAAATTGAGTCTTTTGTCTAGTTGAGAAACTTGTTTGCTTTTTAGTCAAATACGTAGGTTTGTATATACCTACTCATACGAGACAATTACCTCGAATTAAGACTATTGTACGGCAGTCAATTAAGTCTTAAACTTTTTAATCGTGTCAATTTAATCCTAAACCTTTTGACAATTGGGCACTTCAATCATAAACTTTTCAATGATGTCAATTTATCAATTTAGTCCCAAACCTTATAACGATTACCAATTAGTCCTTTAGACTAATTTCGACCAGAAATTGATGTAGTGGACAACTTTTAATTTTATTTTTTTAAATTTATGTTTTTTATTGATTTTTTTACTTTTCTTTTTTCCTCCTTTCATGGCGGCCAGCAATCTCCGCTGGCCACTTGACTAGGGCCGGCAGTCGCCGGCCTTAGGACAAGGATTGCAAAGATGTCGCCGGGCGCGACTCTCCTCATCAGATCTTGGCAAGGGTTTGTGAGCCCTCGCTGTGGCCAGCAAGGGCACCACGGCCTTCACCCAGGCCCTCGTCGGGCATAGCAAGGGAAGACAAGGGCCGCGAGGGCTCACAACGCCCTTGCCTAGATCCGTAGCCCTAGCCATCGCTAGCCACAGCAAGGGCAAGCGAGGGTGGCAATGCCCTCACTGAGGCTCGCAACGCCCTTGTCCAAGGGCTAGCAGGGTCACTAGTCCTCGCTAGTTGCCGGTGACATCGGTGGGCTTGAAGGTCCTATGAAGAGAAGAAGAAAAGAAAGAAAAGAAAAGAAAAAAATCAACGGAAAATTTGGAAAGTTCTATAAAAAAAATTAAAATTTATTCACGTTAGCTATTTTTGGTCAAAAATAGCCAAAAGGGCTACGTAAGTGATTCATTAAAATCTTGATGACTAGTTGGTAAATACTCAAATGGTTTAGGACTAAATTGGCAAGTTGTCAAAAGTTTTAGGACTAAACTGGCACTATTGAAAAGATTAGGACTATCCGACCAAAAAAAAAAAAAAGATTAGGACTAAATTGGCTGCCGGAATGTGTGTTGTGACCTTCACCATTACTGCTGTTGGTCAATGATGGCCTTTCCCTTAGCCTTGATTGCTACTGCTGGTTCACCTGGTAAAGAGGTTGAAGTTCTTCATTTCTAATCATCTACCCTGTTTTGCAGATCTTCCTGACTTGGAGAAGGCTAGAGGGAATCAGTAAAAGAAGTAGCACGAGAAGTACATCTCCGGTGAGCCCTGTTTGGTGCACTTGAGGAGGTTAAGCATGGGATAGGGAGCACCAGTAGAACTTATGGATGCTTGCAGCTTAGCCCATCAGATTGTCTATGATCTCAGCCAATCTAGATCATTATCATCGACTTCGTTTTGCATATGAGAACTTGAGTATTCATCCTGCTGCTGTTAACGGAGGTCTTGCTGCTCTGGCCGCTTTGGCCCGTTTTGTCTCCGGCCCCAATCTACGATCCCACTCCGGGGTTGATCTGTGCCGACTGTGCTGACAAGTAACTAGTACATAAACTTGACCTATGCTATCATCCACCAGGATGAAACTTCTTTGGCTGACGGAAGTTTTCTCTGCCCTTATCAGCTGGTTTGGCCAAGAAAACAAAAGGAATAAATGAACTGGTGTTTTGATCAAATGCTCCTTTCCTTTGCCATGCGCCTGTCCTCCACTGAGTTGTTATTATTAATTTTTTTTTTGTCCCTGCGTTTTCCCAGTATTCGATGCAGTCGTAGGCACTTGTGTGGATTAATTCCTATTTTCACCTTGTGCTCAATGGAGGGTGCGATTGGATAGACATTGAATCTTCATGTTTTTTGCTTGATCTGAATTTCAAGTCGGATTTGCCGACTTTTTCCTTACACGTTATATATGGAACTTGGGAAAATTTCAAATAAAGTCTAAGTGCTTTTATTTTCTCAAATAAGAGCTTGAAGTGGATCTTACTTCTAAAAATAATTTGATCACATGTATTTTCGTTTTTTTTTTTTTTTTTTTTTTCTTTGTTTGATCGAGAGTCTTTTTTGAAATAAGATTTATTTTATCGCCTTATTTGAGAAAATGAGAGCATTTTCGATCGTTATTTGAAATTTTTCCTAAAACTTTCACAACATATAAATGTTGACGTGTGAATTCATAATATACAAACTTTTGAATTTGCTGTAGTTAAACAAATATGTCATAAATCTTGTGGCGGATGCATCTTGAGTCTTATTTAGATTTGCGCAAATGTACTTTAAGCTAGTGTCTCTTGAGAGCTTGAGCAGGCCTACCATGCCCACGATCAATTTACCGAGACAAATAAAAGAAGACAAGAATCGATCTCTCTGCTTTTTATACTCCAAACTAAAATTAAAGAGGACTTGGCGCATTTAAAATCATTTTAATCTTTTTTGTTGTAATTTTTTTTATTTTATTTATTCATCAGTATTTGTAATTTCAATACGTATTTGAGAATCACGCTCGCGAGTGGCTCTCCACTTGAGAACATTCTAATAAATTCATTTACTGAGTATCGGATGTCTTCAATATTCTTTAGAGTTCGACGCGCTTCCCTCCTTAATTTTCCAAGTTTCCTCGGCGTTGTCTTTATTTCCCTGATTATATTATATAAAACGATGGTTATCAAAAGTGAATAATAGAAAATTGATTTTTCTTCCACGTCACCGGATAGGAAAATGTTCCTCTAAAGCTGTCGGCAACCACGCAAATATTCAAAGCTTGACGCGCTCTATCTTGGTCGACCGGCCGACAACTTTCCAAAAGTGGAAAGGGATAGATAGAGAATGGAGGAGAGAGAGAGAACAGTGTCCGGTTCAGACGATGGCCCTGTTTGATTCAAAGATTTTACCAAAAGACTTTGAGAAAATCGCAAATACCTTGCGCAAGCGCCTTTTTCAAAATGCAAGTAGTGTTTGGTAAAGTGTATTTTAAAAACACATTTGAAAAGTAATTTTGACGTAAATGTTGTTTGGTGAAAAATGAACTTCGTAAAAAAAAATTTCTTTTTGAAAAAAAAGGCGGCGGCGGCGGATCGGTGATCGCGCGGCGGCGGGCCGGGCGGAGATCGGTGATCCGCGGCCGGCGGCGGCCGACGGAGGTCGGTGATCGGCGACGGCGGCGGCGGTGGTGATTAGCGGCGACATGGTGGCGGCGGCGGCGGCGACCAATGACCAATGACCGGCGGCGGCAACAGTGGCGGCGGCCGCAATCGGCAATAGCTGGCAACGACCGCAGCGGCGGCCGGCGCCGGGAGGGGCGGCCGGCGGCGGGGCGCCGACGACGGACGGCGGGGCGACCGGAGCGGCCTACGGCCGCAAGGGGCGCAAGCGAATGTGACAAAATTTTAAAAAAAAAATTTAGTTGCATTTTTTAAAGGACTTTGGAGAGTATTTCGGATGTAAGTGCATCTCGCCAAAGTGAGCCAAAAAATGAATCAAGCAGAATTTGCATTTGGCAGGGACTTTAGCCCCAACGTCTTTCATCTCCATCTTTGAACCAACGGGGCCGATATCATCGCGAGTGTCGGACGCGCGTGAACGTTGTCTAGATCCCACTGACCTCGCAACCAATGAAAAGAAATCGAAAATGCTATACATTAATCACGAATCAATATCTATTGACCCTCGTTAACGTGACTTTAGCGTTAAAAAGCACGCTCGGTTTATTGGAGTGAAATGGGAATACGATATCTAACGATTCGACTCACTGGAATAGATTTCTACTTTTTCCAACGGACCATTCTTCCCGTGGAGGATTACACGTGGCAAATGCTCGAACCTTCTTTATGTAACGTATTAAGTCAAATGACAACAGAATTACGTAAACTAAAAATTCCCCAAAATAAAAAAATATATATTCACGTCTTTTAAAAAAAAATAGAATATGATATTTATCGAGAATCTACATCCTTTCCATAACTACACGCCGCGTTCGCGTAGTCCACCACTTGTATTATTCGAATGGCGCAACTTTCCAAAACGCAGAGTTGGGACGAGGCTCGTGATATCTCCCCTACGACGTCGTCGTCCTCTTCCTCCACCCTTGCCTATAAATTTGGGGGCCAACCCCAGACCGAACCATCGTCAGATCCCCTATCTGTTCTTCGTCAGATCGAACCGTATAGAGCGAGAACAAGAAGAAGAAGAAGAAGAAGAAGAAGAGGAGGAGAGAATGGCAGGAATCATCCACAAGATCGAAGAGACCCTCCACATGGGAGGAGGCCACAAGGAAGGCGAGCACAAGAAGGAGGAGCACAAGGGGGAGCACAAGGAAGGCACCTCCGACAAGATCAAGGACCAGATCCACGGCCATGGCGACCACCACCACGACAAGGAGGGCCACGAGAAGAAGGACAAGAAGAAGAAGAAGGACAAGAAGAAGCACGAGCACGGCCACGAGCATGGCCACGACAGCAGCAGCAGCGACAGCGACTGAGCCCCCACCCCGATTCGCAGTCAGGTGACGTTATAATGTCATTTCCGGACCGATCTCTGTTTTTTTTCTTTTTCCTTGAAATTTGTCAGATCTGAGGGTGGGTGTGTTCGGTTTCGCAGGCGAACGGCGTCGGATCGGAGCATGGGCGTGCCGGCCGACTTTCATGTTTCATCCTCCTTGTCTACTTCAATAGGAGTTCTGTATTTGCTGCTTTGTTTAGTCCGATGACATGCTTTTCGTGCCACCTATGTAAACTAACGTGTTTGGCGAAATAATATGTTTCAATTTTGAACTAAAGTTTTCGGTATCCGTCACTTGGGTAGAATTTTCGTATCGGATTACCTTCTACATCTTTCGGACCGAGTTCGTCTAAATCGTTGATGGCATGAATTCCATGACTAGATCGACATAATTAATGATTTTGATAATCTCTGCAATGGAGATGACAAAGTGGTTCGACAAGAACTAGTAACTGAGGGATCTCAGACAATTGCGGGTGAAAATTAACCTTGTTTTTTTATGTTTAACTAACCCATGTATCTCAATATGGTCCAAGCCACGCTACATCGTGCCTAAATTGGGCCCTGATGTCCCGAGGACCGTCACCGGCCGGAGAGGCGGTGGTTTACCTTGTGGCTACAAGGGGGCCAAGAAGGTGAACGCTGGTCTATAATTACTTCATTCTTGCTGTCTTAATGGCCCGTTCGATTGGGTCATTTTCAGCCCGACCCAAAAATGAAGTGTGTATGTTTTAGTGACCTGATCCCAAAACCCGATCTGAACCGAACAATGAATCTGGTAGCATCACGTTGGGATAAGGGATTTCGGGTTCCATACATGTTCCATTGGAATCTATCCGTCGAACACGTTCCTTATTTTTTGGAACCCGAAACTTACTTCGCATATCGCAGAATCTACTCCGTCACGGAATCGCACGTGTATTCTTAATTGAACGATTGCGATGATTATCATTTGTTCTTACAATCCACTTATTGCAATTTATACATTTAGGCACACGAGTAAATATATAATATTAATAAAGTAAAAGCCTCGGTTATAAATTTGTCGAAAACGAAGCTCAAAATAGTGGTTCAAAATTACACACTCATCATCGAACATTATGGAATACTCGCAGGATCGCTCGAAGACATGTAGCAAGAAAAACACAAAAACGTTTCCTATCTTTTACCGATTTTTATTTATCTTTCTTAGCTACACTTTAAATCTATCTACTATTGTTATGAAATTGTCAACTTTAATTTAAGCGGCTCGTTGACTTTTCTTCAATATAGTTATTGTAGTGCCTCGCCGGTCCCGGATCGGTTACTGTGGAGGAGAGCGGTTAGTGTCGGCACAACGCTCTTTTGACACGACATTTTTTTTAAATTAAAACCTTTGAATGCAATTACCGCATAATTTTCTATTAAAACCTTTGATTTGTGCTGCTGTTTTTTCTCCATAACCACGAATCAAAATACAGCATTTCATAATCACAACCTATCTGGGCTTTTGGGCTTGGGATTTGAAGCAATGGGCCCAACTCCACTACCTGACCTGGACTCGAGGTCAGTCCCCAACCCGGCGACCACCCGAAGAGCTCTGATCGTCTAGCCTTCTCCTCGTTTCAATCTCCTACTATTATAATGTTTCGGACCACGTAAACACCGAAGCTATCACTATTATAATGTCTAATTACATAGTAATACTAGAAAATTAATTGGACGACACGGACAGTTTTAGCTCTCGTAAAGCAATGGTGGGCCTGGTTCAATTCGTCTCCTCCGCAACAAATCCTACTCGAATCATTTGTACATCGACCCGAGGATTTAATATGTCGGAGCCCACAAAGGCAAAGACAATCGATAAGTTGAAAAAATCCCTCCCAAGTTACGCACGGAGAGATGCACATAATCTTTAGCTACAAAGTAGAACTTAGGAAATTCGGTCGGGGTGTGTATCAATCCGGGTTTCGTTCAGGCTGTTGGATTCCATCGTGTAGTATTGGGGAATATAACTCACTCTTTTGCAAGTATTTGTTTGTTTTCTCTTTCGTGGAAATTCTTGTTGTTTCGTAATACATTGTAAAATATCGATACACTTTTCTCGTATTTTAGCTGTAAGAATTGTTGCAAGAGTCATGGAAACTGGAGGACTACCACTGGAACCTTACCTTTGAACTATCCCGAGCGATACCTACCGATGAATTCACTGCTATGAAAAGAATTTAACACCCCTTACCTCTGCAACGAATGAGAGATTTGTGATTTTACAACTGGTAGAGCTAGAGACTTATTTTTCTATCAAACGAACGGCACATGAATACTATTTTAGAGGCATGACACGCACAACATGCGAAAATACTCCGATGCTTATAAATTAATGACTCCCGTTTTTACACTGTACTAATTATATCCAAAACTTTTTTTTGTCACATAAAAAATCACCGACTTTTACTTTTATCCCGATTCTACCGGTCTAATACCCTAAAAAAAAAAATCAACTTTAACTTTTGTCCCAATTCTACTAACCTATATCCAAAAAAACCTAACTTTAACATTTGTCCTAATTATATCCAAAACTTTTTTTTATCTCATAAAAAATCCCCAACTTT
Source organism: Rhodamnia rubescens (assembly GCA_021437795.1). NCBI lineage: Eukaryota > Viridiplantae > Streptophyta > Magnoliopsida > Myrtales > Myrtaceae > Rhodamnia > Rhodamnia rubescens. The sequence goes on from JAILYA010000008.1 coordinate 1,980,157, forward strand.
GCTTTTATCCTAATTCTATCACATTTAGCCTTCCGTTCATAATCACTATTAGTTAATCTTACGAGGCATTTTCATGTCGTTAATGAATTACATGTCGGCTTTACCTTAGCAAAGCTAACATGAAAGAATCCCACAACTTCTCTTCTCTATCTCCTTCCTTTACACATTGCCAAGAGATACATAGTCACTGAAGACGGTGCTTTTCGGATTCTCCTGGCGCTTTGATTCTCCTCAAAGACTCAACAGCCCAAAGAACTACTAGACGTGGAAATATGATTATTTGTATGAATGATCTTAAATCTCATTGTCCTTGAAACATGCTATTTTCAAATTTCTAAGATTTATAGGTAAGTTCGGCGATAAAATTTGAGCTACATGGGATTAACTAATGGTGATTATGGACAAAAGGTGGCGGTGGAATAATTGGGACAAAAGTAAAAATTGGGGGTTCTTTAGGGGATAAATTTTTTTTGATATAATTGGGACAAATGCTAAAGTTCGGGGTTTTTTGGATATCATGCTAGTAGAATTGGGACAAAGTAAAACTTGGAGATTTTTTATGAGACAAAAAAAATTGGATATAATTAGGATAGAGGCTAAAGTTGGGGATTTTTATGAGACAAATTTTTTGTTTTGGATATAATTGGGACAAAGGCTATAGATGAGGGTTTTTTGGGCATCGGGCCTAAATTAATCATAGGGTGCTGTTATTTCCACCCTATATATGACTAAATCCACTCTATTTTCATCAAAAAGACAAAATTACCCTCTATCTTTAAATTACAATTTAAATTGGTGGTTTCAAATTTATTTACTTTCTCTTTTTTATTAGTTTTCTTGTATCTATGCAAGATCTACCTACCATAATTAAGAATTTCATATGTTTTTTTTTGTTTATGGAAGATTTTCCTTGTATATTAAAGGCAATATATATTTTCCCAGGTAAGATATTACTTCCATAAGAATTCGTTTTGTCCAAAAAAGAAATTTTCAAAATATCTGGTTCTTTTCTACATTGTTGATCAAATTTATGGATATGTTATTAAGTAGATCAAAGTTAATTAAATCAAGACATTCCGTAAGATTTTTTTTTGTTTTGAAAATGCCATTTTAGATTAACAAAAATGAATATCCTCTATGAACTATTTATGCCAAAAAAACCAAAATACCTTATCGTGCATAATATTTTTAGTGCTTTCCTAAATATTCCTCTAACGTGTCGGATGCTTTGAATAAAAGTATCCCGTAAATATAGTAAGTAAAACAAATAAATTCTTTGACATAGTAAATAAAGAGAATTGACATTTATTTTAGACTAATGAAATTAATATAAAGTTCACCAACAAAATGAGCTCTAGAGATAATAGGAACAAAAAATAGAGGAGTATGATGAAGAAGATACTTTTCGATTTTATACTATATCAAAGAACGTCTTTTTCTTACAATTAATGAGATAATTTTACATGGAGCATGTAAAACGTTATACCAATATCTGAAAATGCATTTTTCTTTAATACGCTAAAAAGAAAAACATGTGAAATGCTTAATTATGGCTACTATCCTAAATAGAAAAGGAAAAATTAGAAAAAAGGAGAAGTGTGGCCATAACTTTAGATTGTAATTGAAAAATTGATGGCAAATTTGTCTTTTTAGTGAAAAAGGGGATGGATTTAGTCATTTATGAGGTGGAAATAGCGCCGCCTATAATGATTTTCGGGTGGCTATCGGTTAGTCTTGAAGTGGAAGCCGACCATTCGGTGACAAAACATTGTAATATTTTATTGAACTTTTTTATTTTTTTTCGTTTTCTTTCTCCTTCTTTTGCTTCCTTCTTTTTCCGGGTCAATTGTCGGCGGCAATGACCGACCGAGGTCCTTGCTAGGTGGCGAGGTCGAGCCTCGTCGTGGCCGAGCGAGAGAGACCTTGCCCGGTCATGGCCGGGCCGCCGACCTAGATCTAGTGAGGCTCGGCCTCGAGCAGCCACGGCGAGGTTGGGCCTCGCTAACCGATCGCCTGCGGCGATTGGCTGTAGGAAGAAGAGGAAAGGAAAAAAAAAAAAAAAGAAAAAAAAGAAATGGAAAAATAAATAAAAAATTTAAAAAATATTAAAATATTGTCATTTGCTTCGATCTATCAAAATTGGTCGGATGATCAGATTGACACAATTCTAAAAGACCTAGGACTAATCGGCAGAAAAAATAAAAAAGGTTAGGCTTTAAATTGGCATAGTTGTAATAAGTTTAAAATAGTCTTGATAATTTTCGGAAAACAAAAGAAAAAGGAAAAATATTAGCGAAAGAAAAGGCCCATTGCATTTTGGTGGAAAATGCCCAAAAGGATCCGTCGCAATTTTTTTTTGTAGGTGGACAAGCTCCTAAAAACGATATCTGTCGCATCACCTCCGATCTTGGGGGATCGTTAGGACCTAATCAAAAATGAACGAGACAAGTGGCGTGGCTTGGTCAGTTTGAGGAGGACGTTTTGTCTGTGTTACTGTCTCCTCTTGCATTCCACCACAACGCAAGATGCTTTCGGTGATTCCTCTTCCCATTTCTCGGTAGCATCGAACCCTTTGACCGTTTCCCCTAGTAAATAAAAGCAATCTAATGGCCTAAATGACAATTGTTATTCACTAATGAAAAGGAATTTAGTGAGTGGGGACGAGTAATTTCATGTGTATTTACAGTTAATTAATCGTTAAGCAACTTTGTTTATCACTTGGGACCCACCTTTGTTTGTCCTCGATCTCTCTTGTGATCATTGCCCAATGATTTCGCTGTCATTTTCTCCGCAAGAGCCGGGGGCACCTCCAATTTCCTGATTTTAACCTAAAAAGAAAAGGAAAAAAATGTGAAAAGTTTAAAAACAAGGTTATTTTAAAGACGTGTTTTCACCGTTTCTACTCAATGTGTTTAAGATTTTACTCCTTAATGCTCTCAATAAGACTCAAACCTAATATCACAGCGAGAAGAGTAAACTTTCTTACCATTTAAGCCACATACATTGTTGGTAAATGCACGATTGTTACTTGATGGACAAAATTATACACCGTCGAGTTTTTCATGCAGGTTGAACTATGGGATTTTTAAGCATGGTAGATTGTAGTATCTTCTAAAATATCGAGGATGTAGCACAAATTACTTCGACATCAATAGTTGACGGCTAGCCACAAGGTTTTCTTGTTTAGAGTATGCTCAATTCACAGGGAAAGTATCAAGAAGTCCTAAACATATTACATTGGCATCAATTTATTCATAAAACTTTTTAATTGAACCGATTTAGTCCAAAATATTTTCTCTTTTTGCTAATTGAGTCCATTTGACCATTTCAAACGGAAAATTATTGACGTGGGCGTTAATCATCCTACATAATACTTGCATTGATGTGAACGTTTTCTAATATATTTTAAAATAATATTTTAAACATTTTTTTTTTTTTTTTCCCCATGGCCTTCGCTTGGCCAACGAGAATTAGCCTCGGCTAAGTGAGGGTAACCCTTGCGGCATTTAGGACTAAATTGGTCGAATTATAAAGCTTATGATTAAATTGATAACAATGCAATATGTTTAGGACTCTTTTAGTACTTTTCCCCTTGATCCACATTAACTCACGATAATTACCCTCCCTCGTCATTTTCTTTGTATAGTTGGTCCGTTCTAGGGCAAATTGGACTACAGTGCATGATGTATTAGGTAAAGTTAAAAGTTCATTCCCAACATATTTCTCTTAATTGAATGAGCCAACTCCCCAGAGCGCATACTTGATCTTTATTGTTGTATCCTCTCGATTGAATGACCTAAAAGAAACTTTGGAACTAACTACTCCTTAGTCCCTCATCTACTCGGGACTATGGAGAATGAAACTTGCTCCTAATTGTGGCCAAAAGGGAGAGGGGGAAAAACCTAAAAGCCTCTGGCCCCCACAAGAATGTTCAACATAGACAAGACCATCACCACACTAATCTCTTTGTACTTTGTGGGAATTAGTTTGGTAACAAGAAACCCATTATTTTGCTAAAACCAAATTAAGAGAATCTACCCTTTTTAACCCCTATATGCCCACTTCGTTTCGAAGAAAGATCCTTTAAATGCCCACATCATAGAATACTTAAATTTAAAAAAAATTGAAAAAAAAGAAGGGACGTGTGCTTTTCTCAATTTACATGCAATTTTCAATTGGTACGGTGAAAATGACTATGCGCACAACCAACTCCGGAAAGCAACTTCAGTTTTCTCCCTTCTTTGACTTACTCAGCCGTGTCTTTAGGAGTCGAGACGCCGAACGGAACAAGTCCACATCGTTGTTTACGCCACCACGTGGCGCTCTCCCATTCGCGCCGGCCTCCGTCGTCCTTTGTATTAAAACCCCCCCTCGTCCCCCGCTCGACACTTCCTTAATTAATCCTCGCTTTCCCTCCTTAATCCCCTTCGAAAAGTCCCCCTAATTAAAAACAGCAACGAATGAACCACCGAAACTGAAAGCGCAACTCGCGAGTCCCGAGAAAGAGGAAAAGAGACGCATTCGAACCATGGACCGGCTCATAGGCTTGGAGCCGTCGAACGTCGTGGCGGTCCGGATCGAGCCGGGCCAAAAGAGTAGCGGCCAGCTCGTCCTCCGCAACGTGATGCACACCATGCCGGTCGCGTTCCGGCTCCAAGCCATCAACAAGCCGCGCTACACCGTCAAGCCGCAATCCGGGATCATCTCCCCTCTCCAGACGCTCACGGTCGAGGTCACCTACCACCTCCAGCCCGGTTCGACCCTCCCCGACTCGTTCCCTCGCTGCGAGGACTCCTTCCAGCTCCACAGCGTCGTCGTCCCCGGCGCCGCCGTGAAGGACGCGAGCTCCACCCTCGACTCGGTCCCCAGCGACTGGTTCACCACCAAGAAGAAGCAGGTTTTCATTGATAGTGGAGTGAAGGTGATGTTCGTGGGGTCGCCGGTTCTGGCCCGGCTCGTCAAGGAGGGTTCCATGGACGAGGTGAGGGAGGTGCTCGAGCGGAGTGACCCGTCGTGGAGGGCGGCCGACGCAGCCGACGAGCAGGGCCAGACGCTGCTCCACCTCGCCATCGTCCAAGCGAGGCCCGACCTCGTGCAGCTGCTGCTCGAGTTCGGGGCGAATGTCGAGGCCCGGGGCGGCTCCGGATCGACGCCGCTCGAGGCGGCGGCGTCGGCCGGGGAGGCGCTGATCGCGGAGCTGCTGCTGGCGCGGCGGGCGAGGACTGAGCGGTCGGAGGGCTCCGCGTACGGCGCGATCCACCTCGCCGCCGGGGGCGGCCACATGGACGTCCTGCGACTGCTGCTGTTGAAGGGGGCCGACCCGGATGCCCCGGCGAGGGACGGCAGCACGGCTCTCCACCTCGCTGTGGAGGAGCGGCAGAGGGACTGCGCAAGGCTGCTGTTAGCGAATGGCGCGAGGACCGACGTCCGGAGCTCCGGCGACGGCGACACACCGCTGCACGCAGCGGCCCGCCTGGGCGACGTGCACATGGTGAAGCTACTCCTGCAGAAGGGGGCGAACAAGGACGTCCAGAGCCGGTACGGCAAGACGGCCTACGACGTGGCGGCGGATCACGGCCACACGCGGCTCTTCGACGTGCTCAAGCTCGGCGACAGGCTCTGCACCGCGGCCCGGAAGGGCGACGTGCGGGCGATCAACCGGCTACTGGAGAGCGGAGCAGCCGTGAACGGGCGCGACCAGCACGGGTGGACCGCGCTGCACCGGGCCGCGTTCAAAGGCAGAGCCGACGCCGTGAGGACGTTCCTAGACAAGGGCGTGGACGTCGACGCCAGGGACGAGGATGGCTACACGGCGCTGCACTGCGCGGCGGAGTCGGGGCAGTTCGACGTGGTGGAGCTGCTGGTGAAGAAGGGGGCGGACGTGGAGGCGAGGACGAACAAGGGCGTGACGGCGCTGCAGATGGCGGAGTCGCTGCAGTACGCCGGGATCACGAGGATCCTCGTCCAGGGCGGCGCGTTTAAGGACGGGGGCGGGCAGGTGGCGGGGTCCGGTCGGTTCGCCAAAAAGCTGGAGCTCGGGGACGACGAGATGAACGGAGGATTGAAGATGAAGTCGATGATGAAGAAGAAGAACCAGGCAAGAGAGAGACCGATTCGGAGCAGCTTCGATAGGTCGTCCTTGGCAATGGCCGTGTTGGGAGTCTGAATCTGCTGGAGCTGATTCTTTTTCTCGAGAGAGAGAGAGAGAATCGCATCGATCGACTGTAAAATCATTTCCTTTTTTCTTGGGTTAGAAGATAAAGATGCGACGAGAGGATCGGTACGACCTGTACAAAATTGATGAACGTTCATCATCCTCGTTTTGCATTTTCCGGCTCCCCATGTACATTGTCCGATGATTTCTCGGAAAATTTTATGATTTTCCGAGAAAACTATTGGTGTCGTGAGTTCTTATCAAGTAAGATTAAGCTACCGATGAATATTTTCGTTAATTTTAAAAGAAAAGCAAGAGGCATGAAGACTTTGATTAGAGGATGTGCAAGCAAAATGCAGCCTTGAAGTTGCAATGTAAGCACTACATTTAAATGGTGTTCTTTTGTCAATAACGAGCAACGAAGCAAATTTTATGCTACGAAATGCCTTGATAATCTAATGGATTGGAGTATTTATGGCCGTTTCGTCGCATGTGTCATAGCATCTCGCCACATCATTATGTTCGTGTCTTGTCGCTTGATGTTTTATACACATTTGTTGCGCCGCGCATATCTTCCACGGTATTGATCATCATCACTCCCGAACACATCGCACGAGTGCATCGTCAAAGCCTCAAAGGCATGATTACATCGTTACGAAAACTAAAACACTTAGATCCAATCAATAACGACATATGATTCACGAGCGTTCATCGCAATTTTACATGCTTACATCGTGTACGCATTCGTTACGCAATCTATAATTCAATAAGAAAAAAACACTAACACACAACATAACGCCCGCCCATCTTGCCGATCAATCTTATTACTTAGTCAATATTTTCACCGCATAAACAAAAAAAACGAAAAGAAAAAACATGTGAGATGATTCTAATATGAATGTCTTATGATTTATTTAAAGAACGTTGTATTGAAAAGGCGAAAGTGCAAGTACGATGATTCTAAAACGAACGTCTTTAGATTTGTTGCATCGTTGCATCGAGCGTCTTTAACACAAGGCCACGACAAGAAGAAGAGTTAGGACGAGTCGATGCTACTTAGCTACGGAAGTTTACGAAAATGGAATAGATCCAAGCCTACCCAATTGACGAAGGCCATCCGTTGAATAACTTCCAATAGTGTGAAAGACTTCTACCAAACCCCATCTCCTTCTCACCTCTTTTACTCTCAATATCTTTCCGGGAGCAATGGTCACCTGTAGACGTCGGAGCCGCCGTGTGCCGCCGTCGCCGACCAACGTGCCACCATTGAGTCACCTTTTAGTCTCTCCGTCACCATCATCTCCGGTGTTCGATCCCTCGATAGATTCTCTCTCTCTCTCGCAACAGCAGCAAGCAGCAACGACAGCGCCACCCGTTCCCCATGGCCTGCCTTCCCTTCAAATGTTGAGACGCTATTGGGTTTGTGAATCCGTGCATCTTCCCCTTCTGACTCATTGGACCATTGTCGATTACTGTTTCTCCACATGACGTAATTATAAAGGCAGAGCAAACTAAAATTGGTTCAAAGTGAAACATTTATATTTTTAATTGGATTAAAGGAGGGTTTAAAATAAATCCATTTATTACGGGCCTTTTTACTTTAAGACCCATTATGGCCTATATTTCGATTTTGATTAAAATACGGGTTGGTGAACTTAACTATAATCATTCAACTACTTCGTCCGAACTCCGGTACGTAGAATTCGGGAGTATTTTTTTGAGATAAAGGAAAGAAAAATATTTTCTCTCAACTTAGAGGATTATGGTGGGAAGGTAGACTTCATGTCATTTTTGGATGGCTACTCCCCTTCGCCGAGTGGTAGGGTTGTCAACGGTTCAATTCCCTTTTAAAAAAAAATCGAATCGAACCAAACCATTAGGATGAGCAGCTAAACCGAATCGAATCGCAAACCAAATCGATTACGAACCAAATAAAAAATTCAATTTGATTTTTCGATTTTCCTTTCTTTTTTTTTTCTTTTCCTTTTCAAATCTGGCATCGTAACTTGTGAAGGACCAAGTTGCATCTGCTAAATTCTTTGAAAAGCCAATCGTTGCCCTCGAGTCCAATTCATCTTCACACGTCCCAAAAGCAAGATCCTGATTTTTTAAAATGGATTTTTGTTGTGGTGACTTCGGACTCGTGGAGATGGATCTGCAGCAGGATCGCCCCTTTCCACACGTACATCGCGCCTCCATCGTCGTCCCCGTTTGAGATCGACGGACGACGGAACCGCGAGCTCCGATCTGAGCGCCGAGCTCAGCAAGTTCTACTGCTCGGCGGAGACCTGGCCTCCTCTGCAAATGTCTTTCCTTGTTATTTTCCAAAAGTCTCCGAGCTTTTCTTTATTGTTATTTAGTACCTCCTTCGAACTTTTTTCATTCAATTAAGCCCCTGCGCTGTTAGTTTTATTCGTTATTGGTCCTTACATTGAATACATGATGGAAAGGTTTACGGGAAATCCGCGGTCAGCTCCGAGATGCACAAAATTGAGGATACTACTACTAGCATTTGCATGAGCACGAAATTGGAATCAAATGGGCATTAAATACTAACATCTCAATGATATCACAAAAATCACGAAATTTGGAATTTCAGCCGGTGTGGCCGGCGGCCCCTGGCCCTTTGCACCAAAAGAGGAAAAAAAGAAAAAAGGAAAAATAAAAAATGATTATTTCTTCCAAATCGCTAATGTTAACTATTAAGAAAAAAGAAGATATTTCGGTTCGCGCCTCGGTTAACTGAATCAAGTCGAAATAACTTGAATTGAAAAAGAAAGAATGGTTATTTTTCATTATCCGAATCGAAAATCAAACTGAATCGAAATGTGGGACAATTAGCGATTTGTTTGATTTTTCGATTAGATTTTGACATCTATCTTGAGTAGGGTCGTATAGTAGCGTCTCGCGTCTAAGATGAATTATCGGAGTTTCGACTCCTGCGTCGTCGATCCATGCTTCGCACGGTGTCTTTGAATCAACTTCGTCGGCGACGTATTTTTAATTCAAGGACATTGTGTGAACTATAAAAGTGGGGCAAATTAAAATGGGTTGAACGTGAAACATGTTTATTTTTAATTGGATTAAAGGCGGGTTTAAAATAAGTCAATTTTAAATCCATTTTCCACGGGCCTTTTACTTTAAGACCCGACCTATGATTCGATTTCGATTAAAAATGTGGGTTGGTGGCCGATTTCGCGGCTCTAAAATTAACCTCAAGCTGAGTTAAGCTCAGCTGTCCGAACCTGGCCCCAGCCTGGTGACGTAAGACGAGCGAAATCGCCTTCTGCCACGATCTCGTACATTAAATATCGAAGCCCCACCCGTAACCCAATCACATCGTGTTAGATGTCGGCGTCCCATTTGAGAATCTGTACTTGCCCGCACGATATCCGAGCCATCTCTCCCTTTTTATTTTTCTTTTTTTTTTCTTTTTCTCCCCCTTAATTCCAGCTTAAAAAGAGAGGGAAAAGGACATTAAAAAGAACAGTTTAATTAAAGCGAGGAGATTAAGAAATAATCATAAGCAACCGACGAGTTTCCGTGTCCGAGTGGGGTTCCCACTCCCCACCATTTTTTTTTTTTTTTTGGGAAATCCCACTCCCTCTTCACCAACTCTCTCCCCTCAACAAACCCCGTGCCATTCCCTCGTTAATCCGAGGGCAAATCGGGTAATTCACAGAGGAGAGAAGGGGTTGGAGATTAATGCATTACAAACATTCATATATAATCTCCCCAGCCATAGTGCAACGTCGTGTAACCCCAACACCAATCCCTCACCAACCCCAGCCACCCACTTTTTCCTTAATTTTTTCCCTTAATTTTTAAATTTCTTTTCCTTAACTATTTATTTACTCTTCCATCCCTTTTTTTTTTTGGCCTTTTATCTGACGTAATTTTACCCCGTGCGCCTGCCGCGCGTGAAGGCACGCGACCAACATGGCTTGCTTTTTTGATTCACGGCGATCGCTTTTTTGACTTCCCAAAATCGTCGAACCAGATCTCGAACGGGCGCCAACGTGCGCGTACGGTTGCCTTGGCGATCGTCGAAATTTGCAACGGATATGGACGCCCGGAAAAAATACGTGAGTACGATCGATCCAATCGAGTTATGCGTGGATCGTGAAATTTTATTTACACGGTAAATCGACGCTGTCAATAAGTTGGCGATAACTTACCAGTTAGAATATGCGAGTATTAGATTAATGACGACGTATAAAAGTTAATAGCAGAGCGCACGAGGACATGCGTTCGATTCTCGAATGATCGGTGTACATCGTTGCTTCACGACAAGTTAGAAAACCACTTGCGGTGGTCGCAATTGTCGAGCGGCCACTATAGTGACGGCCATCGTTCTCCTTGATCTCGGTCCAGGCGGTTATTTGAACTCTTTCTCTTATCATAATAGTTTTTAGATTTGCAATTCTCATGGACATGAAAAACAATGTTTTCTATTTTTGTTGGGCACTTGTTTCTCTTAGGAATTAAAACTTATCATGGAACCATCCTTCAAGAAAAGAAAAAGAAAAAGAAATCAACACCGGCGAAGTTTTAAGCACCCCTGATCTAGAGCAGGCATTGGAAAGCCGCTCACCTAATTTCTCAATTTTCTTTTTATGTTTAGGGTTAATATCATAAAAAAAAATCAAAATTAATATATCTATGAAGAATTTATTTCAAACTAATTTTCTAATCATTAAATATCCCAAATCGGTGTACCTATAATAAATTTACCCTTCGGTAGTTTTCGTTAAATTTTACCTTCAAATTATTGAGTTGGATGATACGTGGCACTTGACGGGTGTACCGATGTGGGTTTTTACCCTCCATTTTGTCACATATGTATTATTTTGAGATTTTTTGTGATATTAATCTAATTTAACGAATGAAAAACTTATCATATGTGCATCGGTTTAGGATTTTTTATAGTAAAAAATTCAATTCGAATAAATTTATCACATGTGTATTAATTTAAGATTTTTCGTGAGCGAAGGACACCGAAGCATCAAATTTTATGTACGACACTCGACTTTAGAGTGAAAATTTTTCGCCGACTCACTTAAGTGCTATATCGGATAAAATACTATCACTTAAGTGCCAACCGCGAGAAATTCCGGCCATACGATTACATGACATTTATTATCAATTTTCAAATATCATGTGGCAGTTTTTTTTTTTTAAATTAGTCCATGTGAATTTTTAACCTTATAAATAAGCTAGTTTTTTTTAAAAATAAATTAAACTAAAAAAGTACAAAAAAAATTGGGCTTGCACAACTTTGGCCGCCACCGCCCCACCATCGTCGACAATGGCTTGTGGGGGTCATCAAGTTCGACCAATGGCCGACAACCCTACGCCAACGAGGGCCTGCAGTTCTTCGCCTAGATTTGGCCAAGGGTTGCGACCCTCGCCTGCGGTTGGTGGGGGTTGATAGCCACTAGCTAGGGCTCGGTGACTCTCGTCGACCATCCCCCCACCCTTGCTAGCCATTGCCGGCGATGGTGGGGCGGCAAAGCAACGCCACCGCAACTCTTGCATTTTCTTTCTTTTTTATTTACTCAACTTATTTTTATACTCTTATTTTTTGTATTGTCGACTAATATCCTCCGGTAAGCCACGTAGGATTAGGTTATCAATAAAAAAAAGTGCCACGTAATATTTTCGGCGAAGCTCATTGGAGTTAACGCTCGGATAATTGTTTTTTAAAAAAATTGGGCACTTAAGTGATAAAAAATTAAGCACCAAAGTGAATATCGTAAACAACTTTGGCGCTTTTGGTGTCTTTATGCCGGACATCAAAAGCGAATGCCGTACATAACTTTGGCACTTTTGATGTCCTTATTCCGTTTTTTCGTCATATTCACCCCTTATCTTTATGGCAACTTTTTGGGGACCAAATATAATTTTGAACTAAATAATTTCAATTCAATCCGTTGTTTGGTACAAACGTGGAGCTTGATATATCTGAATAGTGAATATTGCCGGACCAAATAAAATTTCGAACTAAGTAATTTCAATTCACTCGGATAGGATTAGTGAATACTAGTGACACTGAAGCGACCCCCCATGCGGTAGTCGCCGCTCCTAGGCGACCAGTCACTATTGTCATTCCTTATAGTCGGATCCGAGACAAGCGACCACCGTGGTTGCTGTCCTCCCTGTTCTCAGTTAAGTTAGTTACTTGAATTCTCTCCCTTCTCTTATTATTATTTTTTTCAATTTACCCTTTTAGTATTTTATTGATTTTTTTTTCAACTCTATCTCAGGTGGTCCGGCATGGTTGGTTTTTTTTTTTTTTTTTTTCGGTGGATTTCTTATCCCAACTCATCTTATCCTATCCGATCGTATTCATATCCCTATCAGTGTCTTGACGATCAAACATTATCTATAAATACCTCATAGTGCTTAGAACCAACTACGGCCTGTTGTCACGACAAGAGATGTTCGGTGACAATGTCTTTAATGGTCACCGTTTAGCCTTTCTTGCTAACACGGGCGCATCTAGTGTGATCCAAAGACACATTCCTAGTCCTCCACAGACCTAAAGGACTGATCTCAGATCGGGACCGAGTCGAGAAATCAAGGCATAAAAAAAATGGTGGAACTTTTAAGGTTATATACATTAAAAAATAGAGCCCTTTTGTCGATCGTAAAATCCTCAACAAAGGCAAAAGTCACACACTGAACCCGATCATGGCTTCGGACGATCGGCACGGTCCGCCAAAGCTCAACGTGCTCCGAGGCAGTTTGGCGAGTTCAAACAAAGGATTTCGTTATAAAGCTCGATTGGATTCGAAAATATCGCATTTTTTCCTATCACAATGTGCGTGTACCATAAGTCGGGTCGATTCATCCGGGACAGCCGGATGATCACTTTCCTACTTATATGCAAAGTCTTACCATTTAGTAGAATTTGACGAAGATTTACTTACAAAATCACAAAAAAAAAAAATGAAATTGAAGAAGATTGGTATTTTTTAGGGGTGAGCAAAAAAGATCACTCGGACTAGGACCACCCGGACCTGGGATTGGGACCGATGGTCCGGTTTTCAATTTTAGAAGGATTCGGTCCGATTCCCGATTCCTAAAATTGGAATCGGTGACCGGGCAATCCGGTTCCGAGTTTGAGAGCCCAGGACTAGACCGGATAGTCCGGACATGACGGTCTTTTTTTTTTATTTAAAAGTAAACATAATGTTTACTTGCTTAGGTTTAAAGTTTATTTTGCTTTTTGAGCTTCAAATGTTCTTGTTCAATGTATTGTCCATAATGAGTCCATCCCCATTAGATATCATAAAATGTTATTAAATTACTATTGAGATTTTAACGTTATAGGTGCATAATTTTTTCACGAACACGGGTTTCTTGAAATCTGATCTAATCGGTTCTTGGTTCCGAGGGTGGTGGCCGATCCAGTCCGCAGTTTCGAAAAATGAGAATCGGGACTTTCAATTCGATTTTTGATTTTTGAAGAGAATCGGACTGGATCGAGGACCGCTTACCTCTAGTATTTATTTTTTTTGGCAAGGCCTCTTGTTCCGGCAATGTTGGCACACCAACCGACGACCATGGAGATCCAAATCTCACTGCCACGCGCCATCGCGGATCGCGTGAGGGCTGTTACATCCCGCAGCGCCCTGTAAAAAATTCCCAGATCTATCTACCTACCCACCAACTTCGGCCTTATAAATAACACGGCGACCTCTTCTTCTTCCTCGCGCCGTTCTCTCTCTTCTTTCTCTCTCTAACCCCCTCGCCACCTCGTCACTCCGGGAGAGAACATTTCAGTCTCGTTCCCTCGGTTCAATCTCCACGAAGGTAAGGGTCCTCGCATTCCTCCACTGTTCTACCCGTCCTGGTTGCTTGTTATTCCTTATAGTGGACACTAGATTTGAGCCGATACTGAACATGGTTTGCTCGCACATGGTGGATGTGATTGCGTTAGCTCTCCCATAACTGGGGTCCTGCTCTGATTCAGTGTTGCATTCGCTTAGTTCTCTTTTCACCATTAGGTCGTTGGACTCTCTGTTTCTGCTGCCTTCTTCTTTGATCTCTTCCGAGCCATTCGCATCGAGCATTTCGAGGGATCGAGATCGACTGGCGAGTGCGAACTTGTCTTGACCTTGGAGTTAGACGCGTTAGCTCGGGCGCTTTCTGTTCGGATCGAGGTCCAGTGCTGCTTGTGCTATCAGATCTCGTGTTTTTGGGTGGTGTCACTCTTAGATCTCCGGCGAGTCTTGGTGTTACTTTGTCTTGTTCGATCTGATCTCGCTGGTTTATTTATTTATGCGAATGGAAGACCGTTTGTCTTAAATCGTTTTTAGTTTTTAATGGCAGATCTGCATTCTTGCCGGTTTTTTTGTTTGGTTTCATATGTCTGTTTCCTTGCTTTCACCTATTTGCGTGTGGTTCTGGGATTAATGTGCGAACAGAGGACCTTGAATTCCACTTAATAATGTCACCATCTTCCAAAAGGGACTTCCTTCCAATTAAAGCTTTCCAAGTTTTAAGGCATCTGGATGTTAGTTTATAAGTACTACACGTACCCATTTACTCAAACTTCCTTCAAGTATGGTTGGATCCACTCTTAGGATGTAGACATAAATAGTTTTAGGGGGATCAAGTATCGTGTGGGTGTTGGTTTTCTTACCAGATCTAGACAAAAGAAACAGAATGGTGTAGCCCTTGCATCAGCTTATTACATTATTCAGGTGCGTGACTAAGTTTGACTAGATTGCTTACCTCTTGTTGATGTTTGCACGGTGATCCAGAGAAATGGCGTCCCACATTGTTGGATATCCTCGCATGGGCCCCAAGAGGGAACTCAAGTTTGCCCTGGAATCATTCTGGGATGGAAAGAGCAGTGCGGAGGATTTGCAGAAAGTTGCAGCTGATCTTAGGTCATCTATCTGGAAGCAGATGGCCGCTGCCGGCATCAAGTACATTCCCAGCAACACCTTCGCATACTATGATCAGGTGCTCGACACCACTGCGATGCTTGGTGCTGTTCCTCCCAGATATGGTTGGAATGGTGGGGAGATTGGATTCGATGTTTACTTCTCGATGGCCAGAGGAAATGCCTCTTGCCCTGCTATGGAAATGACCAAGTGGTTCGACACCAACTAGTAAGTGATGGATCTCAGAGAAGTATGAGTAAATCATTTTGTTTTCATGTTTAACTAACCCATCTATCTCATTTGGTCCAGCCACTACATTGTGCCTGAATTGGGTCCTGATGTCAAGTTCTCTTATGCTTCTCACAAGGCTGTTACTGAGTACAAGGAGGCCAAGGCGGTATGCACTGGTCTATTCTATTTCTTCATTCATTCATACTGTCTCATGAGATCTGCAAGGCCAAAGTAATGAAACTATTGATCTTGGAGTTATTTTTCGTTTTCTTTTTGGGCCCGGGGGGTGGGGGGGAGACTATAAGCAATAGTTGATGGATCATATATCACGTGGTAGATTGGCTTGTTAGATAATTAATTAACAAAATAGACGGTTTCTGATGAAGGCTTATCTCCAATTTCTTATTATATTATCTGATCCTTCACCATGGGTCAAATGTTTTTTAGATTCTGAGATATCAGTAAGGAAGAATTTACTCAACAAAATATTGACAGAACCTCTAGTTATCAGTTTTGTGGGAAAAAGAATAAGAATCTCGGATTGCAAATGTTTTTGTTGATTACCATAAAGGTGACATGGGATGGGAAATAAAGGTCTTTTAACAATTTGGAGGGGGTGGAGTTGGATCTGCCTCTTTGAGGACTTTCTGAAGTTTTGTTGGTTATAGCTACTTATTTAAGTTTTTGTATATTTTTATCGGCTTATACATTTTTGTCTTCCTAGTGCTTTTCCATAATTCAGTATTTTTTAAGCTATCTGTCTTTAATCTATTTTCTAATTTCCAGCTTGGCATGGACACTGTTCCGGTCCTTGTTGGCCCAGTATCATATCTGCTGCTATCCAAGCCTGCAAAGGGTGTTGAGAAGACCTTTTCTCTTCTCTCCCTCCTTGGGAAAATACTTCCCATTTACAAGTAAGAATTTAAGCTTTTCTCTAGCACTTTTCAGTTGCTCAAGTTTTGAATACTCTTCCTGACCAATGATAAACCATTCAGGGAAGTCGTGTCTGAACTTAAGGCAGCTGGTGCTTCATGGATTCAGTTTGATGAGCCCACTCTTGTGATGGATCTTGATTCTCACAAGCTGCAAGCATTTACTGAAGCATACTCAGAACTTGCATCATGTCTTTCTGGCGTGAATGCTGTCATCGAAACATATTTTGCTGATGTTCCTGCTGAGGCATATAAAGTTCTTACTTCCTTGAAGGGTGTCACGGGATTTGGATTTGATTTGGTCCGTGGAACCAAGACCCTTGATTTAATCAAGGGTGGCTTCCCCGCAGGCAAGTATCTCTTTGCTGGAGTTGTTGATGGGAGGAACATCTGGGCGAATGATCTTGCTGGATCACTCAGCTCCCTCCATGCTCTCGAGGGCATTGTGGGAAAAGGTACTATTTTCTGCATATGATTGTTGAATAGTATGTTTTAAATATCTGCAGGTTATGGATCCTTAAGTTGATATCTGAAATTCCTTATTTATCTGCAGACAAGCTTGTGGTCTCCACCTCCTGCTCTCTTTTGCACACTGCTGTTGACCTAGTTAATGAGACCAAGTTGGATAAGGAAATCAAATCATGGCTTGCATTTGCTGCTCAGAAGGTCGTTGAAGTGAATGCTTTGGCCAAGGGATTGGCTGGACAAAAGGATGAGGTGCAGTCTGTTGTCTTTTTGTTAAAAATGATGCCGAAAAGCACCATAATATGCCCACGCTGTCTCTATTACTACTAACTACTCTAAACAGTGGTAATCCATATTCTTAGCTTGTTTACTAGAATTATTTTCCGAATTTCCATTGGCAGAAACCAATGCAAATGACTTGTGGTGGGTCTCTTAATTACTGGGTGTACTGAGCTATATACATATGGCAACAACTGGGTGAATACAGTTGTTAGCATGCAAAGTTCTTAATTTAAACTGGGCATGTCAACTAGCACCTTTTAAAAAAAAAATAAAGAACTAGCGCCTTTAGGTTGTTTGTTAAGCACAATGTTCGATTTGCAAAGTATTGATTCCTAATATTGCCTGAGGTATTTCAATGCTTACTACCAATGGCTTTGTTTTCAGGCTTTCTTCTCAGCTAATGCTGCTGCTCAGGCCTCAAGAAAGTCCTCTCCAAGAGTCACAAATGAAGCTGTCCAAAAGGCTGTATGTTCCTCCGCTAGTTACTCTTCATTTTTTATGAATTCCATGTTACCGGTTAAATAATATTACTGATGTCTTGAACTCTTGATATTCTTGTCTCTCTCAGGCTGCTGCTTTGAGGGGCTCTGATCATCGTCGTGCCACAACTGTGAGTGCTAGACTTGATGCTCAGCAAAAGAAGCTTAATTTGCCAGTCCTCCCAACAACCACCATTGGCTCCTTCCCTCAGACCATCGAACTCAGAAGAGTGCGCCGTGAGTACAAGGCAAAAAAGTGAGTAAACTAGGTATTCCTTTTCTAATTGAGCGATGATTGATATGGCACGGTGCCGTTATTCTTTTTGTTATGACCCTCTTTGGTCCTCTGACTGTGCTTCATTATAGGGTCTCCGAGGAAGAATACGTGAAGGCCATCAAGGAGGAAATTAACAAAGTTGTCAAGCTTCAAGAGGAGCTTGACATAGATGTGTTGGTTCATGGGGAGCCTGAGGTAAGACAGTCTTTGAGTCTTATATTGTAATTAAAGACAGATTACATAGAATTGTTAGATAGGTAGGATCTTGTGAGCTATGTTTTCTTTCTTTAACATCTTGATCTGGATGTATCCAATGCAGAGGAACGATATGGTTGAATACTTTGGGGAGCAGTTGTCTGGTTTTGCTTTCTCCGCTAATGGGTGGGTGCAATCTTATGGATCTCGTTGTGTGAAACCGCCCATCATCTATGGTGATGTGAGCCGCCCCAAGCCAATGACCGTCTTCTGGTCCACCATGGCCCAGAGCATGACTGCTCGCCCGATGAAGGGAATGCTTACAGGCCCTGTCACCATTCTCAACTGGTCCTTTGTCCGAAATGACCAACCCAGGTACGGAAGAGCATGAACTCCATCTGTACATGGGATCCTAGAAAGAACATAAATTTTATTTCTCCTTCTGGGACTAGGGTAATATATATTCATTTCACAGGTTTGAAACTTGCTATCAAATTGCCTTGGCCATCAAGGATGAAGTTGAGGATCTTGAGAAGGCAGGGATTAATGTTATTCAGATTGATGAGGCAGCTTTGAGAGAGGGTCTGCCACTGAGAAAGTCTGAGCAATCTTTCTACTTGGATTGGGCTGTCCACTCTTTTAGAATCACTAACTGTGGTGTCAAGGATACTTGCCAGGTTCCTTCATAGCTCCCTTCCTTTTTATCCGGCTTTTTCCATTTTTTGTTATGTGGAAACTCTTGTTTCCTGCGGATGCTGATTCTGCTTGGCGGCTTTTATTGACCGGCAGATCCACACCCACATGTGCTACTCCCACTTCAACGACATCATCCACTCCATCATTGACATGGATGCGGACGTCATCACGATTGAGAACTCTCGCTCTGATGAGAAGCTCCTCTCAGTTTTCCGCGAGGGAGTCAAGTATGGTGCTGGGATTGGCCCCGGCGTCTATGACATCCACTCTCCCAGAATACCATCAACCGAAGAGATTGCTGACAGGATCACTAAGATGCTTGCTGTGCTCGAGACCAACATTTTGTGGGTTAACCCAGATTGTGGACTCAAGACTCGCAAGTACACCGAGGTCAAGCCTGCTCTCAAGAACATGGTCGCTGCCGCCAAGCTCCTCCGCACCCAGCTTGCCAGTGCTAAATAAGCGGTACACCAGATTTGGGGGAAGCAAAACTTCCCAAGGCAATCTATTCTTCCTACACACGACAGTGTATTCCTGTCTTTTATCATTGATTCAGTAATTGTGTTTCTTCATGGAATAGTAGGAGCCACAACATACTGTTTGGGGTATTTTTTTTTTTGTTCCAGTACTTTCTATCTTCTCTCTCTCCTGGAAAATTTGTTTGTATATGCAAGAGGATGGAAAATGAGTAAAATTATCATTACCTCTTGTGCATCAACGTCGGGCTTTCAACTTCTTTTCCATGGGTACAGGCCGGTTCGGATCCGTTCAGGTCTTCTTGACACCCGTAATTCTCGGACATAGAGGATACTTATAAGTTAGCATTCCTCGTGAAAATTCTCCCGAGTCAGTAAATATACATTCAGAGCCTTTCAAAATCTCACCATTCAAAAGTTAAATCGGTTTGACAGATTAAAAGAATTCAAATCAGCATCCTAGCAAAAGAAGCTAAAAACTCAGGAGGGAAAACAACACCTTTCCTGTTCTAGGTTGAGTGGTGATACGCCGGTTTGGGTCGGTTCAGCGCTTGCTGACACAAGGTGAAGACGTGGAAATCATGCTCGTGCCATGTTTAAGGACAACTTGTTAGACACGTCAGATCGAATATGACTCGTTTAGTAGGACTCACGTAGCTCTTTTAATTAAAGGGACAATAGCACTAGACCACTGGTGGTCCTTGAACATTTTCTCGTTGTTCAATTAGATCCGTGAAATCTAGTCTCGGACCAAATAATTCGAAATCTCGTCCGTAAATTCTGAAAAGTCCACTTAATGCGGTTCTTCCATTAGGTGGGGCACCGTGTCATTTATATTTTTCCGACTGGGAATGCCAAGTCAGTGTTGACTTGGTCAAACAATTATGTGGCTGGCCACATCCTTTTTAGTTTCCAAGTCAGCATCTTTTCTTTTTCTTCTTCTCCCTTGTAATAAGTTGGCATTGCCCGTCATTACCACCATAAACGGAGTGTCCATAATAGCCATCGTCGTCTTCTCCCTCTTCATCACCGCCATCATCATCGTTGCTGCCGTCCATCGCCACCGCTGTCCATCGCCACCACCATCACCACCACCGCCTGGCTGCTTTGTCTCCATCGAGCTCTAACCATGAACTCTCTCTCTCTCTCTCTCTCTCTCTCTCGGAAGTTTGCGGTTGGCGCCAGCGCCACCTCATGCCTTCTCCACTCTATCTACCCTTCTCCCTCAAATTTGAGGGGTTGACTCCAACGTCGTCACCTCATACGTGAGATCAACACCTTCGACCCGCAGGTCGGCGATCATCTCTCGGTCAAATTCCGCCACCTCGGACATGAGCTACGCGCCCACGGGTCTCAGAGAGGGTGAGGGAAGGGGGAGGTCGGTGGTTGGATGCGTCCAAGTGTAGCTTTGGCGGTGGTGATACTTCGGGTTCGAGTCCGGAGATGGCGGCGGGAGGTGGTTGATTCCGATTGCGGGTGGCAACTACGTGGCGGTGCTCGTGGCTTCTTTGCGGGAAGAAGCTTGAGGGAGAGAGAGAGAGATATGACGTGGACAAACTAAGTTGACATGGGTGCCATGTAGACTCCATGTGGATGCCCACATGTACAAATTTAATAACAAGTTAACACGTCGATGTTCACACATGCTAATGCCGTGAATTAGAGAAAAAAAATACCGTTAATTATTTTAATTTAAGGAGTATATTGAGCGAAATTATGATAGTATAAGGGTTAATATTGAAAATAAAAAAAGTTCATGAATAATATCTATCAACCACGATGTGGTTAGCCCCTAATTAAATGAGTTGAATTGAGCCGGTCTAACTTAAAAATGGCTCGAAAAAAATCAAATTGCTTTTTTGGAATATAGTACACAAGTATGATAATTTTATTATTTAGTACTTTAAATCTTTTCTTTCCTTTAACTTCTTATAGCAGTTGGCAACCTTCTTTTCAAAAAAACTCTCGCTCGTCTTATGTGAAGCGCTTTATGGTGACATAACCCAAAGCTCATCTCCCTCACTATTTCCATCATGATCGACTTTTGTTACTATAACACACCCTAAATCGAGACCTTAGCGTTGGCGCGGAAAGAAAAAATTCGTAATTTACAGCAATTCGATTTATAACTTATATTATATCCGATGATGGAGGGCTTAATCCTATCGGTTAAGATTGCTATAAATCACCGTTAAATTTTTCTTGAGTTTCACCATCAATTTTGATATATTAGAGATTAAATCTTTTTTTTTTTTTTTGGGTTCGAACTAGAGATTAAATTCTTTTTCTAATATCCAAAAAAAAAAAATAAAAAATGGTCTAATTCTAGACTTATATATATGCCAATAATCTACTTCATTCGCACGTACTCTCCTCGCCACCCCTCTCTCTCTCAGTCCCCACAGCTGCGATTCTGCTGAAGCACACGAGCGCACCGAGCGCCTTGCTCGCAATCAGGGCGAAGAATCATGTACAAATCGAAGCTACAAGAGCTGTGCCACCAGCGATCATGGAGCTTGCCGGAGTACGCGGCTGCGAAAGAAGGCCCCGACCACATACCTCGCTTCACCGGCACCGTCTCCCTGAACGGCCTCTCTTTCCAGACTCCGAAACCCTGCAGATCCTCCAAAGAAGCCCAGAACGAGGCCGCCAGGCTCGCCTACGACCACTTCTCCGCGCCGCCGGCTCCTCCTAGGGAATCGCCCCGGGTCGCGCCTCCTCCGCCTCCTTCCGGCGACGGCAGCTACAACGCTGCCGGCACGCGTAAGCGCAACAAATTGTGTTTTTGAAGTGCGTAATGGATATTCGTTTTGGGTGAGCGTGTCCTGTGTCGTTGTTGTGATTGTGGTTCACAATGTGGCGAAATTTTATATGTCACTCAGGGACGATTGCTTCAAGTACTTTTTGCCATTGGGGATGTCGGTAGGACCTTATGGGTGGAGATGAAAAAAGATGCGAGAGTTGAAGAATTTGACACTCTTATGTCGATGTTTGTTCCCTTAACAGAAGTATGCACGTTTGAGACTCTTGTCAAATTGCTCTAGCCCCAGTCTTTTGAGGGAAAGTGGAATTAGAGTTCATTGTGGGATGCTGATCCACATTTCGGTAGTGGGAATCCTTCTAATGAGTATAGATTGAAAATATATCGCTAGTTGCTAGTGTGTGTAAGATCCTTCTAAGGAAACAAGGTTGAGCAAGTATTCTTGCAAGTGTCATTCGCACTATGACCCAAGCACGATTCCATCGAGACATGAGTACTACAAAACTACTGACGGAAAGCCGAAACTAACATGACCATGCCACAATTAACTCAAATCTGACGCAACTCATACGTAGTTGCATATTAATCTTTTGACAAAACCCAAGTCTTAATTATATAGAACATTATCGAGCTATTTTAATGACGATGTGAATTGAATTGTTTTACCGAGGAAAAGTAAAAACTAACATAGCTTGCCACAATTAGTTCTAGACTGACATCGACTTAGATACAATGCTACATGTTGACCTTTTGACAAAACCAAAATATTAAGCAAACAGAATATCTTTTGACCTATTATAATGGCAATAGGCTTCAAAAAAGTGACGCAAACTTGATGATGTGTCATTAATAGTCATACCTTGGAAGTTGAGCCAAAGCTTTTGAATTTCCATTGAGAAATTGGCTAAAGGGAACAAGAAGAAAGTTAGAATTCTGTCCCTTTGGTTTAAGTGTAGGAAGAATTGAGAACCTAAGGATGGATGGTCGTGTCACTATATTGTTGCCTGTTGAGTGTTGATATAGTCTTTCCTTTTATGTTTTCTAATGTTAGGAAACAACTCGTTCCAAGAGTTTAAATTTATAGGAAACGGATAAGCCTATAATGTGTATCAAAGCACTTCGTAGTTGCATCTAAGCCAAATATTATCTATGAACACGAGATATCGACATAAACCCCTCCTCCAAATAAACAACAGGAGATAAGAACACAATAACAGGAGAACAAGCAGAACAATAATAGGAAGGAGTGCGAGTTCTAACTTTTGACACTTGCTATGATATTGTGTTACAAACCGCTTTTTCAGCAAAGTGTAATTTGTCTGGAAATGGGCTTACAGCGTATATCATGCATATTATTTAGCAGTTGTCCGCATATGTTGAAGTTATATATTTTCTGGGGAAATTCTGATCCACTTATTGGGTATACAAATTTTTGGCTCAGCTGGTTAGAGCGTTAGTTCATAGACCATTTGCTTCAAAATATGATTAAAAACTGTACTCCTTCATAGTAGTAGTGGCATACAAATAATCATGTCACACCTCATTTTGTGTCTTCCTGTTGCTAGAGTCATCTTGTGTATACATGTCTCTGATATTGCCTATATTCTCCTCAAACTAGAGAGACTTGTTCTTTGAGCATTGGCTATTGTCATCACTGCTTAGGTTTTCATATATGATATAGTTAAGTTGAAATGGAAGCAATCACAACAACGTTGATGTGTCATGGTTGGTAAATGATGTCATGTTTATATGTTAAAATGTCAAAGAAGTCTGGAAAAAGAATCGCTATAAAGTGGTGAGATGATTGAATGGTTCTGATTAAAGTCGCAAGTGGAATGAAGTACAGGGTATTGACAAGCATTTTTGCCCTGTCACTTATATACTTATCTCATTGGGTTCACTTATGTAGGTGCTTCAAGTGAAAATAAAATGTTACACCATCATCTTGCCACTTTGGTGAACGTGCAGCCAAAACCACCAGGGAGAAATGAAATTTCAGAAGTTGCCTCGAGCCATTTAGTTACCAATTTGGAGAAAGAGCAGCCAGAACTACCGGAGAGCAATGAAATTTCTAAAGCCGCTGAGAGCAGCTCAATCGCCAACGCTAGTACAGCTGTAAAAGGTCAGTTGCAAGAGGAATGAACGTTGATAGTCCCTGTCTATTCCAACTGATAATGTTGAGGCCAACATAATCTTCTTTTCGAGTAGATTGAAAGTTTTTCCTTAAAAGACAAAACATTCATTAGTTAAGATCAGGTACTAGATCAATGAAGTGATTCTTTTTGCTGATTCTGATTCACAAAGTAGGCAAGGAGTCAATTGCAAAGATCTTGTGGGAGGTGAAAGACAATGGGCTCCCTTCTCCTGATGGTGTCATGTTTGTTGCCCTTTAGTAAAATACGGATCATACGACGGATTGGATTTCTTGAGCCTTCCCTTTACCCCAGTTGCCTCCTTGGAGAAAAAGAAAGGATTGTATAGAATGTGCTTCGTTGCATCGCCTGTTTAAGGCATACTTCAAGTTTCTGTGGTCTGGAAGCCTACCTTCCTAACTTGTGAACATGTTTGACATTGTAGACATGCGGCATTTGTATAAAAACCAACTGCAAACATTTGCTCAAAAGAGGAGTCTTGCTCTGCCTATATACTGTTCTGAGCATGAGGGTCTGCCACACACTCGTCGCTTTCGGTGCAAAGTTTCAATAGATGGAAGAACCTATGAAACTCTGGAGTTTTATAATACATTGAAAGAAGCTGAACATGCATCTGCCAGAATTGCTCTGATGTCAGTGTCATCTGATATGTCTCATGAGGTAATTCAGAAAGGCAGTTGTTGCTAATTATTTTTATATCCGTATGAGTGCAGAATCCTTTCAAATTATTTGATTTGTCTGTCATTTTGTTCCTTCTCCAGGCAGATTGTGGTTTATACAAGAGTCTTTTGCAAGAATTTACTCAGAAACAAGGTCATTGCCTGCCAGTTTACGAGACGGTGAGATGTGATGAAAGCCATATACCAAATTTTGTTTCAACTGTGAAGATAGAAGGAGAGAGTTTTACAGGGCGAGAAGCAAGAACCAAAAAGATGGCAGAGACTAGTGCTGCAAAACTTGCTTACACCATCCTCAAAGAGCGTACATCCAGTAAGTTGCTCATTTCTTTTTCGCATTACTTATCTTTAAGCAGTCAATATGGCATTATTCTGAATTAATTACTGGAAAAAGACAACTTGATTGACATTAATTGAGGCCATTGTTGTCGTTATCTACATCATGGCATGCTTTGGTGTCTTTATTAAGTGGGAGAAATCTAGTAATTACTTCTTGCTTCTTTTTCAAACTGTTGTGTTGCCTTCAAAAATGAGTAATTTGCCTTCAGTTGCTCTTGTAGCAAAATGAGTGTGTTGTGATAGATTAATAGCAGTCCTTTTCATGGTTTAGAGAGAGAGTTATTTTGAAAGTATTATTTCATGGTTTTCTCTCCTGTGTTGTTATTTGAGTAATTGAAAACTAGCTGACATTCTGGAATCTACCATTCATGCTAAATGTTGTAAGAGGATAATTTGATTAGTTTTTGCATGAGAGCAAAACCTGGAAAAGATTATGCCATTGCGGTGTCCTTTTTTCAAATGTAGACATCATTCTGGTGTTCAAGTTATGGCTGACTTTAAATGCATACATGCTTTGACGCCGTGTGTGCTATGAGGTTTAAACTGGATCCAGCTTCGTCTTTTCTTTAAGGCCTTTTCAACTACGAATCAATTCTGTTTCACCATTTATATTATGTTAGGGAAAAATTGGGGATAATGGAAAGATGACATCAAGCCATGGCGATTGGCAAATGATTTTGAGTTAGATAAACAATTGACTTTGTAGCATAACATTTCTGTGTATGGACAGTGCTGCAGTACCAGGTTTTTCTGTAAGCTAAAGGTTGCTTTGTTTCTTGACCTTGTAGTTGTTCCATTAGATCAGTAGGATGTGTGCAAGACCAAACCCTTTTAACTGGAGTCTTTACCTAATGAGTTACTTTGGAGCTACGCTATATTCTACTTTCATGGAAAAGGTTCTCAACCTATAGGAATTTTCTAAGATGTTTGGAAGACGGTAGTGATGTGAAATTCTAGATCCTTTCAATTGAGTAGAAAGAACAGAATTGTACTTTTTGGATCAAATTTAATGGTTGGGGACATTTAATATTCACATTCAACTGAAATCATCTTTTCCTTAGCACTTTGAGTGTGTAAAAATACAGTATTGAAATGACTCCTTTGCTATTGATTTGTTCAGGCAAAATAAGTGCAGGCTCTACTTCCCAATCCCCTGTGCTTCAAAGAGAAAAGGCGGCTTCGTCATCATATTGCTCGCCAGCAGATGACAGTACTGGGTACCAGCAGAAGGCCACAACTGGACCTACTCCTAGCGTGATCTCAAAGCATAGTTGCTCTGATGGAAAGCATATTGATAATAATGGTAATCTTTTTAGTGTTTTAACGCTGTCTCCTCTTTTACAATTACCCTGATTCACATTATAACATATGCATGCTATTAGCTCCTATTGCGCTTGAACAACATAAAGATGGGCCTGGATAGTGTGATAAAAGAAGAAAAAATTTGACATACCACATAGCGAATTAGTAGGCTGACTATTACCGTTTCTTTCGGTCATTTTATTTCTACATTTTTGTAACATTAGTCTTAGAGGAGAATTCTGGACTGGCTCCCAAGTTTTTTGCTGGCATTATGAACTCCTTGTGGTTGTTCATAACTCCTTGTTTCTTCTGCTGTCTCTACTCTGAAAAGGAAATGGAAGATTATGACTCGCAATTTAGGTTGAAGTTTCTGAAGGTCCATGTTGTTTATGATAAAAGTGATGTTTTATTTTAAAGTATTTAGCTAATAAGCCTAGTAAATTAACTTATACCCCAAAACTAGTCCATAAACATGTACATTCTGTCTCACTGTTGAATTGTTGAGGTTTGACAAAGCTAAAAAAGGCAATTGGTAATAGTAATATTTACCTAGAAAGTCGAGAAAGTTTCTATTGTTAACTTTAAAAATAGATGTGACTTCAATGAACAATGTTTTAAATGCGGACTGAGATAAAGATCTTATGGTTCTGAAAGTGGAGACTTGTGAAAGATATTTTCTGCATGCTAGATGATATTGTGACTCAACCTCAAATGTTGAAGGTGACAATGGCTCTTCAATCGTCGAAATAATAGACTCATTATAAATTGGAGAATATTCGATTTGGCAAAAGTAGAGTTGATGCTACCAACAAGTGTCTGGACTCAGCAATTATCTGTGATATGGAGACCTTGACCTTCTAAAGTGACTTATATTGGTGTGTAGTCATGTACTTATTTAATAAACTAGAGAGCTGATTAAGCCAATCAAGATGATTAGGTTCTCTAGAAGCTAGTTGCTTTCAAGTGTGGGGGATGTAGCTTGGTATTGTCAATGCCATTGCTATGTACTAGCATACAGTCATGTTATGTCTCCTTGAGTATTAGACAAAGTCATTATCTCACGCTTATTCTGATCTAAATTGGATGACAGAGAAAGTTGAAGCTAGCAACGACAATCTCCCAGGTTTATCTAGTGGATTAGATATATTCATAAGGGGATCTACTGATCAATTCACACCAAACATGTCAAATGCTCATCCGAGGGATCCGTCCCTAGCTGTTCTCTCTTTGTCTGAAGATGCTTCTTCCTCATCGTCTTCCCTCCCACATTCCACCGATGCGGTTATTGACTCCACTGTTCTGCCGCCAGCTGAATTGAATGGCTTATCAAACAATGTGGTTAGGGTGTATCCACGCACATCAAACAGGACATTTCCTGTGCACAGAACAGTTCTGAGGGATGAAAACTGGGTTGCTGTAAGTGCAGATCCAAGTTATAGGGGCCACGCAACCTGAACTTAAGGAACTATTGTACAGGTCATGGTTGTTCCAGGCTCATAATTATCTGTACTGCTCTTGCTAGCTAGGGGATTCATCTCTATCAATATTTTTAAAAGATCCTACTTTTAATTATTCTCTATAAGTAGATGGATGGAAAAGGTTATATTATGGGTGAAAGTGGATGTTTTCTCTACACTACGCATAGATTTTTGGAGGTTGCTTTTGTGCTTGAAGCTCTTGAGAGGCTCTTTTCAGTAACCGGACTGCTTGATGTTATTGAATGATACAAGCATTAAGAGTACAGGATTTTTTGAAATACTATATAAGCCATAAGTGTTAAGTCTCTCTTAATTTCATTACGGAATTCCAAAACTTTAGTTTCCATGTATTAAATCTAATTTTCCCCATTCAATTAGCGTTCTTTTTGAATTCCAACAAAGAATGATGTATTTGAGTGGATGGTTGGAACATCGGAATCATCTTGTCTCCTGGATTACAAAATCGCCTCTTTTGTGATCCCGTTACGACTCTTCTTTCTTACAGCCTTTCCTCATTTTAAACATGTGATATCTCTCTGGGTGATGTAAGTTTCTTTAAATCATGGAGCCCAGGTATCAATGGTAAGTTTCTTTGATGCCACGCATGCAAATTGCAGAAAATCCTAAGACTTATGGGAATGTTCCTGTGGATGAAGTACTTGGTTGTCAGTTGAGGCGTTCTGATGGTGATTTTTCTCATTAGCCATGAATCGCTTGGATAGTGTCATTGTTTCATCAGCCATGAATCGCTTGGATAGTGTCATTGTTCATCTTGTTTTTGGAGCAGTTTGTCACAGTAAAAGTATCTTTCGAAGCAAGAGGCCAACCTAATGCGTTTAGCACCTTGTTTGTGGGATCTTTATTGCTTTCACAGGATTATTCATCGTACTTTGAGCCTTTGTATTGTGAGTGATCTCAATTCTGAGGTGAACTCCAGACTTGTAGTGTGCACTCGTCAGTGCTAGTAGATTTAGTCGATTTGATCATATTGCGGTGGATGACTTGAAACTCACTATGACAAACCAGCTCGTCCTCGTGCCAACCTTTGCTTTTGACCTCTAGATTATTTCTCTTGGTGCAATTGTCTGTTAATTCTCCTGTCCAGCTCGAGTTTCATGGGGTTAACGTCCTGTTTCTGCATTGGCAGAAGGGGGACAGGAGCACAAGACGGCTGGATTAGTTGTAGACAACGGACACAGAGAAGAAAAAATGCCGGAACAAGATAAAGAAGAGGAGGCGGTTGGCAGTAATGAGGAGAGCCAACAGAACAAGAAAAGAAAGACGTGACATTTCATTTGGTTTCGCATGATCTTAGTGAAGCTATCTAAGGAACTTGGAAGCTTATTTTTCTCTGTTAGGGATTCAGAAGTTAGTTCCCTTAGTACATAAATTGTAACCATGCAAACTATGTTCTGGTCGCTGCGAGAACTTGTCAGTATGCCGGGTGTTCACTCAGGATTAGTCTTTTTGCAATTTCATTCCCGTCACAATTACGATGCGACGAAATTGGCTGTCGTCCGGATCGATTGGAGCATTCGTCTTTCCAATCACAAAATGGCCGGGAGCGCGTGGGCAAATAGCCTTCCTTTGATCCATGTTGGGTTATCTCTCGATCAAATGGATTGAAGGTTTAGCGATCCGTGAGCGTGGATTAAGCTAGCCTTATACTCCGGTAGCTCTTTGGTGGGTGACGTGGGTCCTCACTGGTTTCCAGGTCATAACTGACGGTAAAAGATTTGGCCGTGGGGTGCACACCAAAGCATAGAAAATTCAAGAGCATGTGGATCCCTACTAAAGCAAAGCTCTCTATCTTAGAGAAGAAAAGGTGTTATAAAGCATCATTACATTATCGGAATTATGAGCAAAAGGACCTCGAATCCAACAAAAAAGGAGAGGTGAATTTCGTCAAAAGGTGTGTGAACAACGATCCTCGGCTTAATCTCTCTCTCTCTCTCTCTCGCATGATAAAGGATCGTCGATTACGTGTGGGAGACGGGTAAAGGGGGATCAAAAGGAAGAAAAAGTGAGTGGTGTATTATGCATAGGCCGTGAAGGATCAATAAGATGGTTGCAAGGAACGCAAAAGCTGGAAATTTGACTTCCGATATGACAAATCCAAGACATGGATGCTGATTTCTTTGGATATGAAAATGATGAGGTGATTTATTGACTCGTGGAATCGGTGCTGAGGGTTCGTTTCTGCTTCCATAATCATATTTTTTGACTCGTTTCTTCGCTAGATTGATGATGGTAATAGTAGCGTTTCCCGCCTTCGATCAGATTATGTAATTCCTATGCTACTCAAGCGTAAGTCGATTAGGTATGGTGACCACTATTCAGCTAGAACGAAGCAAGTGTGCGGAATCATGCAGAAACGATGAGTTTTGGGATCGTCGGAGTGAGTTGGAACGATGACCAAAAGAGAGAACACAATGTCGGTATAAGACAACACGAGCAGCAAGGACTTGTTTGGGAGGGGGAGAGAGAGAGAGAGTTGCAATTTCATTCTAACATCAAATCAACCTAAAGAAGTCTCATTTGCAAACGGTGATGATCATGATTAACAACGAAAAGGGTGCCTGAAAAAGTATCAACGAATAGGCAAGATAGCCCGGGGGGGGGGGGGGGCGAGGTGATCTTGGCTTGGTCGATGGTTGGCTTTGTTGGAGTTGGTCATCATGCTCCACAGGCATTAAATTCTACTTGCGAACGTTGATTCTTTACCCAATTCGAGATGTGTACTCACTAATCAATTGCATAGTATGTGGATATCTGCTATATCATATGAACAATATATACCAGGCAATCTCTTTTTCACTGATCAATTTCTTTTTAGGAAGAAATTACTAGGTGTTCGTGCACTTCTTCTTGAGGTCCTAACATTACAACGGTCGCTTGTGACGACCTATCTTGTTATTGATTGTCGAATATGACCGTCAGCACATTATTTGTATGAATCACCTAACATTTCTTTAGCGGTGCTCCGATGAGGCCTCTATGTACCCTCTCAATCGCCGACCTTCCTTGATTAGTGGAGAATAATTCTCGCGTTGTTATTGTCCAATGACCCTTGTGGTCACTGGCGCTCTGCCGCAAGTGTTCAATTGCAACTTGACTCTGAGTAGAACGAGGTACGTTAGTCTCCTTTCTCCCCTTAGCTTAGTGTATCTACTTGCATAAAATAACGATACAATGAATCTTGTTAGAAAACAGTCCAAGCGTGATATTTTTACTCGAGGAGAATGCCAAGTTAGACCTAAGTCCGAGCTTGTTAACATATTTAGTTGGATCCACCTTCAATAAAAAATTTAAACTAATGAGTTATGGGCCAACTTGAATATATTAATCGTTCTACACTATATCATTTTTTAAATATGAGACTTCTCTAACACAATTCATATATACATATCAACAATCTCCTTTTCATCCATGGTCTCTTTTTCGGGAAGGAACCATAAGAGCTGCCATCGAAACTTGAAATCATGTTGTGGCACCACAACACCCAACCGCCAAAACAGATTAGAGGCTCGCTAATCTACCATCATCTTTGATGCCATTTGTTGGGGAGTAAGCGGCGTAAAACCCGATACTTTTACTTGGCGAGATCACTAACAGAGAACTCAAGTTCAAACTCGTCAATATATTAATTGAATCAACATTTATTCAAAAGCTTAAACTATTGAGTTTTGAGCCAATTTGGATATGTATTAACTCCTTCACACAACCCTAAGGATGTGTTTGGCAATGATTCCGATCCAAAAAATCGATTTTGATTAGAATTGATTTTTTTTTAATTTTGTTTCCTCGATGGGTTTTAGAAAATTAGATTGCGCTTGGTAAATCGCACAAAATTTCTATTCCCGAAAATAATTTATCTTCTCGGTGTTTTTCATTTAAGTCAAATAATTGTATCTTATCACTATGAAGTCAACCTATATAGCATCACTAATACAAATTATGCATAATCCATAACTAGTTTATTTATTTCGTGGAGCATGAGATTCTTAAGAAACAACATAAGCTCAATGGACAATTTGCACGTAAATTTTTGCCACAAATTGACATGAAACTAGAGGTGTTAAATGGGTATGTTGGGTCGGGTTGAATATAGTTTAAGGGGAGATACATTCATGAAAAGTGAGAAGCCATGCCTGATGATATCTTACTTAGGGCTAAAAGTAGGAACATTAATTCATCGAAATCAAGACATGAAAAACTTAGAAAGAATTTTCTATTCATAATTATTCGAATCTTCATGTTGACTCATTTAACTTGTTTGACTCATTTTCATGTAGTACAAATTTAATGACCCATATCCGACCCTTATTATTTAAACACTTATATATTTAACCAAATTATCGAATATTTATTTTTGATAATTTGTTAAGAAAAAATGATATTGCTAAAATACTTTCATGAATACGGTGAAATATTTTTAATAATATTTTTAATTTTTTTAATTATTTTTTCAAAATAATTTTTTAATTTTTTTAATTATTTTTTTTCATAAAATATTTTTAATATATTTTTTAAATTTTTTAAATTTTTTAAAATTATACTTCATTTTTCATAAAAACATTTTTTAAAATTTATTTTAGAAAAGTATGTTTTATTTTATTTGTTCTTTTCCTTTTTCTCCGGCGAGCATCAATGGACTTCTCACTTTGTTTGTCTTGTTTCTCACAAGTGATTTTGGAATAAAGAATTAACTTTTTTACGATTGTTGTTCCGCTCCAAATCTCTTCCTAGAAACAGAATCGAAGAATTTGAGAATCATAATCACTTACGTTACCAAACAAGGTTTCTCATCTTTTTCTGTTCGAGAAACGGAATTAGAGAGCCAAAATCATTATTAAACAAGCCTTAATTCTCCGATGTGGGCAGATGAGAGATTGTATTGGGTGGTATTGGACCTTTCATCCTCAAAATTAGCTCAAATGGTAAGTTTTTTCTCGTACTGATAAAACAATCATCGGGGCCCGATCGAAATAGCAATAATCTGTATCTTTCGTGCAACCGTTAGGTTCAGATTTATTGATAACCTCGTTCTCACACAAATATTGAGTGGTCTAAAGTTTCTGTTATCCAAAAATTAATTCTACTGGCCTCTTTATATAATAAGGGCTTGAAACCCCCCAACAAACTAATACGACTAAAGGAAATAAATGTGGACTGTCGGATTTGATAGGTCTGACGCGAGATTCATCGTTGCATGAGGTGATAAGCGGCGACAAGATCTCAGTCGGTGATTCAAAAGGTCTGTCCGCAACTCCCACCTCTTTCGAAAAAGCAAAACTGCCCCCAATCTCTGGTCGCAACTGCACTCCACTCATAAAAAATCTTTGAAAAATGTTTCATCTCTCTCTCTCCTGTCAAATGGGGGTGGCCAGAAAGAAAGCTAAAGCTTGGCAATGGCTAAGAAACAGGAATCTAAAGTCTTCATAAAGAAGCAAAACTACCATCTTGACAAGGAGGAAAGCACCCAAAAAAAAAAGAAGCTCAGGTCAAGCAAAAGCCATATGACTCCGCCCACACTTAAAGCTGCTGCTTCCACTTCAAGTTAAGAATTACAGCCCGCGATAGAGAGAGATGCGACATCTTCATCTACAACTTGGGATCAGTTAACGCCTGCGTCTTGAACATCGGTGTCGTCATCTTCAGCTCCCCACTGTTATGGCCGCGGTCCGGAAGCTGGTCGTGGAGGTGGCGGAGGCCATCAACCTCTCCCCCAAGGACGGCCAGGGCACCTCCAGCCCTTACGTTGTCGCCCACTTCCACGGCCAGCGCAAGCGCACCCTCACCGCCGTCAAGGACCTTTCCCCCGGTGGGGCGAGGTCCTCGAGTTCGCCGTCAGGTCCGCCGACGTCTTCGGCAACGCGCTCGAGATCGACGTCCTCCACGACAAGGCCCACGGCCCCACCACCCGCAACAACTTCCTTGGCCGCGTCCGCCTCAGCTCCTCCCAGTTCGTCTGGAAGGGCGAGGAGGCCCTCATCTATTACCCGCTCCGAGGCAAGAGCTGGCTCAGCTGGGTCCAGGGCGATATCGGCTTGAAGATCTATTACACGGTTGAGGTCCCGCCACCGCCGCCGCCTCAGCCCGCCGCGGAGGAAGCGAAGCCGCTGGAAGTCGACGCGGCACCACCATCGCCAGTGCAGAAGGCTGAACCCAAGCCGCCCGAGTCTGCCGAGCAGTCGCTGGCTCCGCCAGATGGGGCGGCAGCCGCCGGTTCCACAACTCCAGGCACAGCACCGGCTGATGGCAAAAAGCCTGATGAAGAGACACCCAACGAAGATGGCGCCGGCGCCACCATCGACTGATAATGCTCCTCCAGACGTCGAAACTACTGTAGAAGCCGAATCGCCCGAAACAGCAGAGGCAACTTCAGAGGACTCCCAAGAAGTGCCGCCACCGTCGCCGGCACCATCACGAACTTCCATGGGGCCCGAAATGGATGCAGCCTCTCATTGGGTGCCTCCACCTCCCCTGCCGCCAGAGGTGATGGCTGCTTCCGTCTCGGCATCAGTCCCCGAAGTCAAATTCGCGGGGCTCAATGGGCCACATCCTCCTATGCCGCCGATGACCAGGACATACACAATGGACTCGCTGGACAGCATCGTCATGGAGCGGTCGTCGTTCGATCTGGTGGAAAAGAT
Organism: Rhodamnia rubescens; assembly: GCA_021437795.1. Classification (NCBI taxonomy): domain Eukaryota; kingdom Viridiplantae; phylum Streptophyta; class Magnoliopsida; order Myrtales; family Myrtaceae; genus Rhodamnia; species Rhodamnia rubescens. The sequence goes on from JAILYA010000008.1 coordinate 2,014,607, forward strand.
GCACTACCTCTTCGTCAGGGTGGTCAAAGCCCGGCACTTGCCGACCAACGGAAGTCCCGTCGTGAAGATCGTCGTCTCCGGCACTCACATCAAGTCTAAGCCCGCGCGCAAGAGCGCATCCACGGCTTTCTTCGAGTGGGACCAAACATTTGCTTTCGGCTGCGATGCGCCGGAGTCCTCCTCCATCTTGGAAGTCTCCGTGTGGGACCCACCGTCTGCCCAAATGGACAGGTGCTCTCCGTCGGACGTGGCGGGCCACAAGTTCTTCGGTGGCATCTGCTTTGACGCCTCGGAGATCCCCCTGCGGGACCCGCCGGACAGCCCGCTGGCCCCGCAGTGGTACCGGCTGGAAGGTGGCGGGGCCCACCATGGCGACCTGATGCTCGCTACCTGGATCGGCACCCAGGCCGACGAGTCCTTCCCCGACGCATGGAAGACCGATGCGGCCGGAGACGTGAACGCGCGCGCCAAGGTGTACCAGTCGCCGAAGCTCTGGTACCTGAGGGCCACCGTGCTCGAGGCTCAGGATGTCTTGCCGTTGACGGCGGCGTCGTTAAGGGAGACCTCGTTTCAGATCAAAGCGCAGCTTGGATTTCAAATGCAGAAGACGAAGGTCTCCATCACCCGCGACGGCGCCCCATCCTGGAACGAGGACTTGCTGTTTGTGGTCGCCGAGCCTTTCAGTGACAACCTGAAACTCACCATAGAGAACCGGCTACCAAGAGGGACGGTCGCGATCGGCGAGGCGACTGTCCCCCTCATGGCTATCGAGAGGCGCGTGGACGACCGTAAGGTGGCATCGCGGTGGTTCACCTTCGAGGACTTTAGCCGCGAGAAGACCGTGTACAAGGGCAGGGTCCACCTGAGGCTGTGCTTCGACGGAGGATATCACGTGATGGACGAGGCGGCGCACGTGTGCAGCGACTACCGGCCCACGGCAAGGCAACTCTGGAAGCCGCCGATCGGGTCGGTGGAGCTCGGCATCATCGGGTGCAAGAGCTTGCTGCCGATGAAGACCCTGAACGGCAAGGGATCCACGGACGCGTATTGCGTGGCAAAGTACGGCCCCAAGTGGGTCCGCACGCGTACCGTGTGCGACACGTTGGATCCCAGGTGGAACGAGCAGTACACGTGGAGGGTCTACGACCCGTGCACGGTCTTGACAATTGGAGTCTTCGATAGCTGGGGATCGTCCGAATGGGACGGTCCTCAAGAAGCCACGCCTCCTGATTTTCGTATTGGCAAAGTACGGATACGTATATCTACGCTCCAGGCGAATCGAGTGTACCGCAATTCGTATCCCCTGCTCCTGTTGTCCAACGCCGGCATGAAGAAAATGGGGGAAGTGGAGATCGCCGTGAGGTTCGGCCGGACGGCTCCGACGCTTGACGTCCTGCAAGCTTACTCGCAGCCTCTACTGCCGTTGATGCATCACGTCAAGCCCCTCGGAATGGTCCAGCAGGAGCTGCTGAGGAGCGCCGCCGTGAAGGTCATGGCGGCTCATTTGTCTCGATCCGAGCCGCCGCTCAAGCGCGAGGTGGTGCTGTACATGCTCGACGCCGACTCGCACACGTTCAGCATGCGCAAGGTGCGCGCCAACTGGTTGAGGATCATCAACGTGCTCGCCGGGCTGATCGACGTGGTCCGCTGGATCGAGGACACGCGCGGGTGGAAGAACCCGACTGCCACGGCGCTTGTGCACGCGCTGCTGATCATGCTGGTCTGGTTCCCGGACCTGATAGTCCCCACGCTGGCGTTCTACGTGTTTGCGATCGGGGCGTGGAACTACCGGTTCCGGACCCGGGGCCCGGTCCCGCACTTCGACCCGAAGATGTCCCTGGCCCACGCGGCGGACTGCGAGGAGCTCGACGAGGAGTTTGACCAGGTGCCGAGCACGAGGCCGCCGGACGTGGTGCGCGTGAGGTACGACAAGATGCGCGCGATTGGGGCACGCGTGCAGACGATGCTCGGGGACCTCGCCACGCAGGGGGAGCGGGCGCAGGCGCTGGTGACGTGGCGCGACCCGAGGGCCACAGGGATCTTCATCATGCTGTGCTTCGTGGTGGCGGTAATACTGTACTTGGTGCCGACGAAGATGGTGGCCATGGCATCGGGGTTCTATTATTTCCGGCACCCAATATTCCGAGACCGGATGCCGTCGCCGGCATTGAACTTCTTCCGGAGGCTGCCTTCGCTTTCCGATCGAATGATGTAAGAGCACTTCAAAACAGAGCACAGGCTCGGCAAGGCTTTATTTTCGGTTCACGCTTTTGCAGAGCACATCAGATAAACTAGCTTATGACACTTGCCTCTCTGTTATCTTCTGAATTTTCTTCAGTTCTCTCTCTTCCTCTTGCCTTTGCCAGCAGTTGTCGTAATCTTTTTTAAACTTCTGACATCTTCCCATGTCTACAGCCTGAGATGAATATATAGCCGAGCCTTATTCTTCACGCTTGATGAGCCAGATGATAATTTAAGTTTCTTTTGTACAGCATCTTCATATCCACAAACTGACTTGATTGGCATTGCTTCAGCAACTTGCACTCTTCCGACTTCGCTGTAGTGTACGAATGAATCCGAATCGACATCACGCCGAACGAACACTGCCGTCGTGCCGCGCACACACACACATATACGCTCGAACAATGCCGGTGTTTAGCTGACTCGGCCCAGGGGAAAAAATTCTGACATGCTCGTGTATCACCTTCCTTGGATAAGTGCAGTTTTGCAGAATTGGACTTAACATTGAGTCTCTGAAAACTTAAGAAAGTTTGATAGGTAGTCACCGACCCTGCTCGTGTATCACCTTCCTTGGGTCATTTAGCTATGGTTTGCCCATTTTAGATTTCTAGTGCCTTCACACAACTTAACTACCAGATGAGAAGGTTAGATTTAGTTCTTTCCGTTCAGCCCCTTGATGTCCTTAAAGCAGTCATTCATAGGCAGACCGTTGTTCTGCGATTTCTAGCTTTTTCTCATTCAATACTTACTATAAAGGTTGCTGAATCTATGCCTCCTGTCCATTTGGACAGCTCTAATTACTACTGACATGTGATTGAACAAGTACTTCCCGAGGATCTGAGACTAGAGCTCAATAGCAGAAGAAGAGACGAGTAAAACAGAAAATGGAGCGCACCAAAGTGACCTCCACTCCACATATATGTATAACGAAGAAGTACATCATGCGTCAATTCTTGTTCCGGAAGTCATTCACAAGATTGATAAAGCAAAATGGCTGTGGCATAAAGAGAAGAAACATCAATAACTCCAACTGGGTTGTTTATGCATAAAAACACAGTACTATGAGTCGACGACCAAACACCATTGACAGAAGCTACGTGGGAAGCATTTATCAGGACGCGCTACGCTCCATCAGCTGGAGCAACTTCTTTAGGGGCAGGCTTCTCAGAAGCCTGGCCGTTCTTGGCCTCGGCATCCTTTATTTTCCCGAAGATAAATGCTTTCTTCTCCAGAAGAGCTTCGATTTTGCCGTTGATCTTCTCAAGCTTGTGCTTCAACTTACCAGTGTCCTTGTACTTGTCCTTAATGTTCTTGAACTTGTCCTTCCCACATGCTTTCTTATTTTCGCCCTTATCCTTCTTCTCTTTCTCCTCCTTTTCCTTCCCTTCCCCATGTTTCCACTTCTTCTTGTTCTCTGCTTCTCCCTCCGACTTGCCAAGACCCTCTTTTGCGGTGACTTCCCTCGATACGGCATCGGGGCATCCTTCTGTCTCCTCGTCATCCTCCTTCGAATCATCACCAGCTCCTTTTTCCTCGTTGGTTTTGTCCACGTGCTTCTTCTCTTTCTTCTTTTTATATGTTCCCTTCTTCTTTTTCTCATCCTTTTCCCCATCTTCAGCTTCTGTTCCCTCACAAGTTTCAGGGCACTTCTTGTCCTTCTTTTTCTTCTCCTCTTTCTTCTTGTTCTTCTTCTTTTCCTCATCAGCTTCAGGTTTCTTCTTCTTCTTCTTCTTTTCCTCTTTCTTATCCTTTTTCTTTTTCTCTTCCTTTCCCTTCTCCTTTCCATCTACTATTTCCTTGCTTTTCTCTTCTTTCTTGGTCTCTTCATGCTCCTCAGGTTTGCCGCTTGATTCATCACGACATTCTTTCTCCTCCTCATTCAAAACCTTCTCTCCATCTTTTGTCATTTCCCCTTTGTCTTCATCCCTCGTCTCCTTCTCTGCATAGTTTAATTCCCCCCTACCTCAGCTTTTTGTTCCTTTGCCATGTCTTCCTTCTGGTGCAGTGGATTGGATCTCTCAACGGACTCGTAAGATGATTCCACCTCCTCAATCTTCTCTTCCTTGAACTCGCTAATCAACACATCCCTTGTTTCTGTTTCAGCATTGAGCTCTTCACTTTTCACCGGTACTTCTCCTTTGACGGTGGATTCGCATTTCCCTTCCATGGTGATTTCCTTGCTGAAGTTCGAGATTTCAGCTGCTGTCCCTAAAATTCACAAAGGCAAAGGCACAGTCAGCCACCAAGAATCCAGGAAGTAATCTAATGTGGGCGATTATGCAACATATCACAGGCGGCACTGAAAGAGCATTATTAGACAAAGAAGTTCGGCATCCTCATACGCTCTCAAGAAACTGACGAAATGAAGAACAATCAGTTGGCAAACGCAGAGATTCGACAGAGAGGAATAGTTGAAAGGTATGAAAAACACTCGGAATGCATAGAACATGGAGATCGGAACTGCGGTTACAAGTTTGAACACCAGTTATTATCTTCCAATGTTGAATCACCTGGCCTATTATAACTAAGCATAAGCCCAAGTGAAAACTTCCTCAATCCAGAGACTGAACATGATAATGAATCTTCTGACTATGATCCAAAAGTCAGGGCGCGTGTCTTAATTAATGAGTCACTGGGTTTTGGAGGGTAATATCATGACAAACTAAGTGGCCAATCAAGCAAAAATTATCATTAATAAATTCGTCAGACAACATAAGCAGAAAGAAACGATTGTTGGCGAAAACCAGAAGGGAAGACCAGCTAGTTTGTCAAGCCATACCTTGCACTGAATCATCCCAACCCCAGCAATTTGCAACAAAACGATCAGTACAGAGCTAACCAAAAAGAACGTAACGTTGATTGAAGCAAAGGCTGACATAAATTAAGCCCCTAAATCAAAGTTCAAAGCAAGAACAACGACTGGCCAAAGTTCAACAAAGAATCAGCGGAGATCTCTGTTCTGTCTTAGTTCCGAAACCATCAAACGCAGACCCACGACAACGGATGAGGGACTAAACCTAACGCAAAACCACGAAACCGGAGCATCTGACAGACGCCGACGGCGACAAAGGAATCAGAAGTCGGCTTTCTTGCGTACCTTCGCGTCTTCTCCGACGAAGAGTGATCGGTCAAGAAATCCAGATAGCCTCCGGTTGCCTCAAGGATGCTGCCTGGGATGCAAAGTTCGCTCCTTTGACATTGGGTTGAAGCCTTTAAATAGACGAGAGATGTGAATTGGAAGAAGGTCGCGGTCTGGGCCGCCAAGTTAAGAGTTGGCGCGTCGCGCGCGGCAGAGGACGAGGAAATTCAAGGCAAAAACGCGCGAGACACGCAGCCTCGACACGCACGACGTCGGTCGGTCTGATTCCCACGGTTAAGGATAAAGAAAAAGATATAATTATTCAAATACTGCCTCGACCTTGGTCCAATATATAATATAATCCTTGAATTTTTTAAATTTATTTGATGCAAATCACCCTTAAATTTTTAATTTGTCCGATATAGACCCTACGCTTTTCATATATATTCAATTTACTCTATGTACTATATGAAATATTTAATGTTATTTCTAAATTTGAACTAATAAAAAATAATAATAAATATTTTTATATAGTTCAAGGACTAAATTGAATATATTCCAAAAATTTCAAGGACCACGTTGAAGACGATATTGCTTGTTCGATTAAAATTCATGGATCATATTAAATAAGTTTAAATTTTAGGATTACATTACATATCCAATCGAAATTTAAGTCGATTGATCAATCAAAAAGAAGAGTAAAGATCTTTTAAGCTTTGACTTTGCGGAAGGAAGAAGACCATGTGACTGGTCGACCTAATTTGGAGGGTGCTAAGTAACTCGAAGGATAAGGTTTTTGCCGGTCCTTAGCCGCCAAGCAAATGGCGAATGTGACGGCCAGGAAGATCTGCCCAAAGATTAGGTGGAATCAGCTCTTTCCGTAGCCTTCCTTTCATTCAAATCCATCCCCCAAAGATGTGGACAGAAGCAAGACATGGGAAGGATCTCTAGAAAAATTAGCAGATTGATGGAAAACAACCTAGTAGACCATTACAACGGAATGTCGGAAGGGGTGTTCGTGAGCATCGGCGCTCGGTCGAGGTGGAAGAGCCTAGTTTGTTAAGGACTCCTCCTCTCGGATCCCGAGATCGAAAAAAACTCGACAGCAAGCGCAATGACCAGATATCATATCGTGAAGATAGAGCTCACCTCCTAAAAAAGTTGGGCGTTGTCACAGTCGAATATTCAAATAACGTTACAACCATTATTCATCGATCGTATTGTACACGAGAAAAACTTACGTTTAACCGTAGAGCTATTTAAATCACGTCATCTTTTATAGAAGTAAAGTGTCTGATAATTTAATCCTTTTTATAACCCATTCTACTCAATGAGAAATCACAAAGAATATTATGTGGTTCATATGAACATGGAATGAAAATAATCATACTTCGAGCATACCACCAATTCCTGACATGCGTACATCATTAATTGACTAAAGAAAGGTGACGACAGAGAATTGAATGCTTTTTCTTCTGTCATTGTAAAACAACGTGATGGCAACTCGAAGGATGAGGTTTTTTCCTGATCCTTAGCCGTTAAGCAAATGGCGAATGTGTAAGGCCAGGAAGATCTGTCCAAAGATTAGGTTGAATCATCTCCTTCCAATCTGAATTCCAATCCCCCAAAGATATGGACAGGAGCAAGCAACCTCGTCAAGATCATTACATCGGCATGCTGCTCAAATGAGAAATCACAAAAACATTATATATTTCGTATGAACATGGAATGAAAATTAATCATACTTTGAGCATACCAGCAATTCCTTACATACTATATCATGGACTAAAGAAAGGACATGAAATAAGTTCAAGCACCTGTATCCGAAAAATATAATTTGTCATGTGTTTTGTACATGTACAATTTAGTTTTACCGTTAAAGGAACGATCGTTTTTTTCGTAAGTCCAGTGTGCCGGAGACGGAATTTTGATTCAAAATCTCGGAAGTACCCTTGTTTGAGGCTCAATAGCAGAAGAAGAGAGGAGAGGAAAACAGAAAACGGGAGTGCGCAAGAGTTTACCTCCATGCACTAAATATGTACAACGAAGTAGTGCATCATGCATCAACTCTTGTCCTGAAGTTTTTCACGAGATTGATGAGACAAAAATGGCTGCGGCACCAAAGAGAAGAAGCATCCTAGGCACACTGCATTATGAGTTCATGACCAGACATGGTCGACAGAAGCCAATGTCGGAAAACATCTACCAGGGAGGCACTATGGCTCCATCAGCTGCAGCAACTTCTTTCTGGGCAGGCTTCTCGGACGTCTCGCCATTCCCGGCCTCGGCCACCTTTAGTTTCCGGGAGAAAAACAGTTTCTTCTCCAGAAGAGCTTCGATCTTGCCGTCGATCTTCTCGAGCTTCTGCTTCAACTGGTCGATGTCCTTGCACATGTCCTCTTCTGTCCTCAGCAGTTTTGGGTTTCTTCTTCTTCTTCTTCTTGTCCTTTTTCTTTATCTCTTCCTTTCCCTTCTCCTTTCCGTCTACTATTTCCTTGCTTCTCTCTTCTTTCTTGACCTCTTCATGCTCCTCAAGTTTGTCCCCTGATTCGTCATGACATTCGTTCTTCTCCTCGTTCAAAACCCTCTCTCCATCTTTCCTTATTTCCTCTCTGTCTTCATCCCTCGTCTCCTTCTCCGCATAGTGTAATTCCTCCGCTTCCTCGGCTCTTTGTTGCTTCACCATGTCGTCCTTCTGGTGTGGTGGATTCGATCTCTCAATCTGAAGTTCGAGATTTGAGCTCCTGTCCCTGAATTTCACCAAGGCAAAGGCACAGTTCGGCCACTGAGAATCCAGACGTAATTCAATGCCGGTGATTATGCAACATTTCACAAAGGCAAAGGAACAATTGCTGGTTAAAACCAGAAGGGATGACCAGCTTGTGAAGCGATACCTTGCCCACATCAATGAAGGAAAGACCGACATCAACGATTCTCGTAAATCAAAGTCCGGACAATGACTGACCAAAGTTCAACAAATGATCAGCAAAGATTGATGTCACAGTTCCGTAATCATCAAACGAAGAACCCACGGCAAGTAATCCACGACCAAATCTAATGCATAAACAAGAAGCATTAAACAGACACCGACGGGCTACAAAGAACGAGAAGTTTGTTTTCTTACGTACCTTCCCGTCTTCTCCGATGAAAAGCGGCCGATCAAGAAAAGAGGGTCATATGGGGTCGATCCAGAATCTAGAGAGCCTCCAGTTTTCTCGGGATTTTTTAGGACGCAAAGTTTGTTCCTTTGACATTCAATTGAGAGGCCTTAAATAGACCGAAATTCGAATTGGAGAAGCTCGCAGATTGGATCGTGCGAAGTAAAGCGAGGTCACATGCAGAGAAGAAGAAAACTTCAGACAGGAACGCACGAGACACGCACCGCCTCGACACGCACCGACCTCGGTTGCTCTTTTTCCCGCCGTTCAGGCATATCTATAGATCCTCCACCAACTAGCGAGGAAGGGTAACAAGCCAGGGGATTAAATACCATATCTTTAAGCTTCTCCTTAGATAAGAAGGTCAGTAACTGGTGGAGGGCATGTCCAACTTAATGTTTTTTTTTTTCCTCTTTTGCCGTTGTCCAACGATGTGATAGCAACTCAGAGGATGAGGCTTTCGCTGGGCGAATGCGTAGATAAGGAAGATCTTTCCAAAGGCTATTGAACCAGATCCTTCAGTAGCGTTCCTTTCATTGGATTCCTCTCCCAAAGAAGTGAACAGAAGCAAGAAAGCCAATGCACAATAACCACCCAAAGGAGTTCAACTCCAAAGTTTTTAATGGCACTGTAGAGAACAGGCGACATATGTACATAAACCTTACAGCACAGGCTCCGACGCCCTAACCCACAATGTCCAGCAAAAAGCCAGTTCAGCACGACGAGGAAGAACCTTTTGAAGAAACAATGATAGATGGAACAACCTCAGCAAGATCATTACATTAGTATGTTCAAAAAGAGAGAAGCCAAGTCTACGGCCGCTCGGTTGAGGCGAAAGCTCAGCATGTTAAGGACTCCCTTTCCGATCTTGAGATTGAAATCGTTCGTGACACGGCGGCGCTCCCACGAGGTATAATACAGAAAACATGGAGCTTACCCCCACCATAACAAGCTATGAGTACGATGGCTTTTGCTAATTAGCTTGCTCGAACTAAACACTCTGCAGGCAGATGTGCCTGGTCCTGGAGATTGCGATCCAGTTAGCTCTTTCCCAATTTTGCTGCTCGGAGAAAGAAAATTATTTGGTTTACTTAGGTCAGGTAATACAGTCCCCAGAATCCAGCATGACGTGCATTGGCGGTTAACTGAGGAAGGCAAGTCTGTCCTTTTCGTTGACTTCCGGGAGTTTGTCCTAAAAATTCCTATATCTATTCCACCAATTCACTCATAAATTTTTTAATTGTATCAATTGAATCCTAATCATTTTCATATTTTAGCGATTAAATCCCTAAGGCTATTTTCGGCCCAAAATTATTGACGTGAATGCCGGCCATTCTAAGTGGCTTAACAAGCTTTGATGTGACCAATTTTCACCACGTAGGGAGGACACGGTGACGTCCACGTTAACGATTTTCGGTCAAAATCGATCAAATGTCAATTGACAAAACGTGAAAAGGTTTGGGATTCAATTGGTAAAATTAAATGATTTATAACTAAATTGGCAAAAGCGCAATAAATTTAGGACTTTGTGGAAAAATTTCCCGATTTGACTTTCGGTTCCAGTAACAAAGCACAAGCATAAACTTTGATTTGGGGCTTTACTTTTAGGGCCATGCTAAGATAACAGCAATGTTAGTGCGGTTCGAGATAATAACGGTGAATTTTGGACTACCAACACTCTTTTTCAAACTGTGGGCAATCGGCAACAATTGATAGTTTAATTAGCTTTCTACCATATTGCTAGCTTACATTTGAAAGCAATTCACTAGTGTCATATAAAATGCAGATGGCATACATTGATCATCACCCGAACTTAAGACTTTTTGGACAAATTTCCCGTTGACTTTCAGTTCCAATAACAATACACAAGCATAAACTTTGACTTGGGGCTTTACTTTTAGTAGTCGAAAATACACCGTCAATGCGGTGCGAGACAACAACGGTGCATTTTGGACCACAAACACTCTTTTTCGAACGTTCGGCAACCTGCAACAATTGATAGTTTAATTAGCTTTCTATCATACGCTAGCTTACATTTGGAAGCAATTCACTAGTTTCTATATAAACTTCAAATGACGTATATTGACCATCACCTGAACTTAGGACTCTTTTGGACAAATTTCCCGTTGACTTTCGGTTTCGGTAACAAAAAGCACAAGCATGAACTTTGATTTGGGGCTTTCCTTTTAGGGCCACGCTACTATAACCGCACCGTTAGTACGAGACAACAACGGTGAATTTTGGACCACCGATACTGTTTTTCAAATGATGGCCAACCGGCAACAATTAATAGTGTAGTTAGCTTTCTATCATACACTGGCTTTCATTTGAAAGCAATTCTCTAGTTTCATGCAAATGACATGCATTGATCACCACCTGGACTTAGGGCTTTTATTTAGTTAATCAAAAGAAAAATACGGAGTTATTTCAGTACGAAGACAATTATATACGTCCACGGTTACATCATATTAAATTTTGCTTGATCGAACTATGTCACTCTTGTCGCATAATCCGACATTTATTTGACAATCGGGAAAACTTCTTATTCGTGGCTGTTTTTTTTCCAGTGATTTAGGCTTAATAATTCCTATTAAAATCATAATTACTTTTCAAGTAGTTCAACGTAGTCGGAAAAAGCACACATAAATATACATGGGTGTTACTAGACACCGATGGATATTATAGGTAAAGAAATTAAAAACCTACACAACAAGTACACCGTTTTACCAAGAACATGATCGGTGGCTGATGAGCCGTTGCTTTCACCATCAAATAATGGTCGGTCGCCTTCTCATTTTTCTTCTTGTTTTATAAAGGTTTACTAGCATAACAGTTTTTGGGTGATTATGATAGTAATAACATGTCGTAAGCCACAAATTTCCGAAGGACCGGACCCTACGAGTATTTCTTAGTTATTTAGTTTGATCAAATCGCTAATCTCATAGTGGACTAAAAACAATCACGTAATTATTTCTCTTTTATATACATACTATGGGCCTCAATCACAATGCAAAGGGAAGGCCCAAGAGAACTCTAGACGCGACCGCCCATGAAGAGCAGGTGCCGGACAGATGCAAGCCAGTTGACTCTTTCCGGCCCAAACCACATCAAACGAACTACTGGTAAGAGACGACTATCCACACGCAAATACCTCTTTAGGCAATTATACGGGGCGGGAAATCATTATACGGTTCGGATACAATCGGCTATACGTCATCGTTTTCCGTAAAAGTAAGTTAAAAAAATTCGGCGTGTCTATAATAGGGTCACCGGACGTTTACGCACTTGTTTTTAGCTACCATCAGTAATTATAGTTCAGCACTCGGCCGCGAGATACGAACTCCTATGATTGTGTCTAGAAGGGGGTTATCGGCACCGGTCGTCCCTTCCGACTCTTCACCGACCGGTGTTTGCCACAAGGCGAGCTGAACGGAACTTCATCCGATAGGTCTCTCCGCCCAACGACATTTCGGAATTTGGGGGTGGTTGGAACACCAATTACTGTCCCAGTGAGTAGTGACTTCTTAGTTTCGTCGTTTCCCTATGTTTTTTCAGACCCTCGAGTTTTTTCTCCGAAGTTTGACTTCTTGTTCGATCCCTATAGCCAACGTTAAGAAGAAAAGGATAAAAAAGGAAAAAAAAATAACATAAGAAGAAAATCGAAGATTTTTTTTTTATTAAAAAATGATCACTTGTCGCTTGAGATAATTAATTAATAAAATATACTTTTACTATCAACGATAATTTACGTCCTGGCATTTTTGTGGACAACGAAAATATTTTTCGTTCACTCATTGTTATAAGTGATATAAACAATATGTTTTTTGAATCACTCTTTTTCATGAAAGAAATGCGCCCGAAGTAGGCTCTTCTTCCTCTCGCCGTTCTCTGTCTCGAGGCTTAAATATCTAACGTGCCTTCCAAGTTCCAAATCCTCTTCTATGCTATTAGCAATGGAAGTTATGTCTTTTCCGCAAAAAGATGAGGAGAAGTGCCAAACCAAACTATCAATCGCACCAAAATTAACTCTGCCGATAGTTTTTGCTATATGTTAGTATTTTAATTACTTGACCGGGGAACATGACGGGAAAAGTATTAAAAAAAAATTTTTAAACATATTGTATTTGTACCAATTAAGGCCTAAACCTTTTCACATTGGTATCACTTTAGTCCATCCCGGTCAATTTAGGCTATAAATGAATGACGTGAACGTCGGCCGGCCTACGTGGTACGGTCGTTACTCACGTAGATATTTTTAATTTTTTTTCTTCCCCTTTCTCTTTGATGGTAGCCGGCCACATCGGCGATGGTCCTCCTTTCTAGCGAGGCCGACTCTCGCCTAGGCCGGGGTGGCATTGCCATTGCATCGCCGAACCTCGCCCAAGCGAGGCTGCCCTAGCATGGGCAAGAGTTGGCCTCCCGGTACTCGCCATTGCCTGTGGCTAGCAAGGGTCGCCCTAGCTAGCCACCAAAGAAAAGAAAAGGGTAAGGAAAAAAAGAGAAGAAAAGAAGGAAAAAATTCAAAACATAAATATGATTAAAAAATATTGAAAATGTCCACGTCGGCGCCAGGCGCCACATAGGACGGTTAAAGTCCACATCAGCAATTTTTCGCCATAAATTGAATTGATGGACTAAATTGGTACCAATGAAAAAAATTTAAGATTAAATTGGTTCAACTGAAAGGTTTAAAACTAAATTAGTACAAATGTAATAGGCTTATAATTTTTTTGGTACTTTTCTCAAAATATAACATGGTCAAATGTGCTCGTGAGCAGCTGAAATTCAATTGTAATACCTAAATTTATGGTTCGGCTCTTTTCAAGTTCAAGCACTTGAGTTTTTCATTGATTTTGCTTAATTTTGCTTTCGAAAATTCAGTTGAAGCATGACTAAACCAAAACCAAAAATGTCGGTAACGAGACTAGGGGTAAGAACGCTAGTATCATAGGTGTAGGGTTCAACTCCCGCACTCGAAAATAAGCATAGCAAAAATAAAAAAGAAGAGAGTTAGAGATAGCATAAATAGAAAAAAAAAAAAAGAGAGCTCGAGCTTAGGAAAGCTCCGTATAGAACCATCAAGAGTTCAATCTGATGCTGCCAGGGCTTGGGAAATTCACGAGACACTCTAAAATTTCCTCCCTTTTTCCCCTTCTTATGTTTTGTGGCCAGGCCAGAACTGGTAGGATCTTTCCTTTCACCGACAAAATTTATTAATTGAAAGATGTAACAATCAATCACCTACCACCTAACACCAGAAATATAACCATAATGAAAGCCCAAAGGCAAGGCAAGGCAAGTAGTATCAGCCCTTCCTCCCCCAATCACCTTGGAGTCCCCCCAGTGATCCTTTTGAAAGGAGACTTTCAAGAGCCAACTCCCCCTTTCTCTGGCGGAGCGAGCAGGTGAAAAATGATTCAGAAGAAAGGTAGGTCCACACATTAATACATACATGTCTCCTCTTTTTGTTTAACCATGTTTCTCCCACAAGAATGTCTGGCTGGTTGGTGATGATGGTCAGTACCGCTCCTCCAAAGCCAAATGGCACGTGAATTTCCACTGTCCAGTGTCTACCTCCCCTCCCTCTCTCTCCCTCTCTCTCTCTGCATTCCCACATTTTCCAAGGGTTTTTGAAGCCTTTTGTCCGGATTGTCGCTATTGACTTGAATTTCCGTTCAAAATATCCTGCTTTTGTTCTATTCCATGTCTCTCTTCTCTCTATTAATATGGAGTTCCATGAAGACTGCATCTGCCTTGCAAATGGTGGTCCTCGTTGTTGGTCAAGCTTTTGCATTCCTGAAGGTTAGTGTCTGTATCTTTCCCTAAAATCATCATGCATGTAAGTTCCATCACTTTCCCTTTTTGCTTCTTTCTCTTTCTTTTTGGTTCATCTCTTTGTTTTCCCGAGAACATCTTTTCGGGCTTTATTACTCAAAACCTGCTCTTCATAGATTGCTTGGGATGATCTGGTTAAAAAGTTCATGGTGAGGAAGGGGTGTATAGCTCAAACTGGTGTAGATGAGTTGCGACTTGAGAGCGATTGATAATAGTGACGGCGGAAATCTATGTAGAGGAGCTCCTGAACTGTACTTGACTTGCTGCCTCTGCTACATGTCATGTTAGAATTTGGGAATCATTGGAAGGTTAAGTCCACCACCAGTTGTTCTCTCTTTTCTTCTAAGTTTTGACTTCCACTCGCCTTCTGGGGTAGCTCGGACAGACAAGTGTGAAACTTTATGTCAGCTTTATTGTCAAACCCTCAAGCAGCAACCTTGGACGGACGTGGGTCTTGTTCATTGGACGATGATAAAGCATTTGCTTTTGCCTCACCTGTGCGGTTTGGCTGAGGCGTTCGAAATGGACTTGCATTCATGGATCGAGCAAAACGACCTGGGCTCGGTTCCCGTACTGTCTAAATATAAGCGCTCTTAATTTTAGACACCCCTCGGGTTTTCGGCTTGCGTTTTACTTAGCTCGTGAAGTTACGAGAGCAAGTTTCTCGAGCCCCCGAGATTTATCTACCTAAAACAGGCTTTCTTGTCATCATAGACAAAGACATATTATCTGCTTTGGACTCGGATTTGAGGTAACTTCCTTTTCTTGACTCGATTATGTGTGAGATTGAGATAATTAGTTTCTATAGAACTTTGCTAACATAACAATCTTTGGATATACGTGAAAGTAACAATATGTTGTAGACCACAAGTTCTTAAAGGAGTGCACCCCACAACAATCTCTAATTATTTGTTATCTATTTTTTATTATTATTGTAATCTCACAACGGATTAAGGGCAGTCATATAATTACTTCTCATTTATGTAATTCTCTCGGTTCATATGAGTCTCGGTAGGATATTAACGCATCTATTTGACACATCACTAGGTTACAATGAGGCCACTGGTGACCACCCCCACCCCTTTAGGCACCAAATTTGCACTTGCTTTATCAACACAAAATTTTATCAGATTTACCTACTAGTCCCTACTAAGCCTCCATGTATGCACGACATATATTCATATATGAGCAATTATGTTGGACATTTTTCACATTGCTTTTACATGTATGTCCACAATGAGGATGCTGAAACTTAAATAGTAGGCGAGACGAGATGAAAAAGTCTTTGCCATACCTTATTAGCTTATTCAAAATTTACAGACAAATATCATAGGTTGTAGCATAGACACCTAAGCAAATTCAAAAGTTACTCAAAACGCCATATTGGTTTACATGTATAAGCGCCAGCACTAGCCTCCTTTGTACGTGTACTTGAAAGTCAAGGGAAACTTTTCAGTGAATCTTCCTCCTATGAATGGCGATTATGCATTGCCATTACACTGTGTATCTTCTTACCTTCCATAACTTGCTCTAGGGTGGACGTTTCCGTTCTTACTTTTCTGACAAGGGAAAATGAAAAATTAACACGGGAGAGAGAAGCTTAAGGGGCAGACTGAGCATAAAGTTCAAACCTAGAAAAGTTGCAGGGATGGCTGTTTAGATAGAGCAAAACTAGGGTTTCATATGCCGCTCGAGCTCCTCACCGATAACTGGTTTTGGGATGACTTCTTTGATGAGGGAGAGCAGAACTAGACATCATGCTGGAGAGAGGTTTAAGAGCAAATTGAAACCAACGTAAAGGCGTGTGCAATATTTTTTTAGATCGTAGAACCTAGTGTGAGATTTTGTAGGACCACCGTCAACCTGTTCTAAAAGCTTAAAGCGATAGATGAAAACGTGATTTAATAAGTAGTTGTTCTATCACCATGGTTATATGTACTAGCTTCAATCCAGTTGGAGACCTTTACCCATTGGGGTATTCCACGCTAAGTCTATTGTGTTCTCATGAGGAAAACAAAGAATTTGACATGTAGGACTTTTCGTCCCTAATTCACCTTTCGTTTGTAGTATTCCACAATCGCCAAGTTATTTCCTAAATAAGCATTAGTACACCTATTTTTTTTTAACAAGGTAGCACGTTCAAGTGCGTCTTCGACGTTATATGTATGGACACTTCGTGTTTCTCTACAACCATAGCAACTGACCCTTAAAGTATTCTTCCGTATTCATGCATGCTATGTGGTCCTGAGAAGTACACCGCCAGAGATTTATCACAACCTCGCTAATTTTTCATCTAGTTATGCTCAAGCACGAATGTCCTCATCTATTAAGGGGTAATCAAGATTGATCCAACAAAAGTCCCTACCGTTAAAGTGATGTTCTGAGGGACAACACAATCCAGCAGACAGTGGAATTCAGAGAAAAATTCAGGAAGGTTGCAAAATACAATGGAATGGTTGCGATGTCTTATATGACCTCCTGGTTTCTTTGTTTACATAGGCCATACGAGATTATTTCAGGCGTATAATATCCTTGATTAATAAACATTATACCTGATTTTCATTTGTAGAATATCAACAGGTAAGGAGCAAGAAGTTCAGGCTCCTTCCTTTCTTTAGAAGGTCAAAAATGTGCCGCAATTTCTTGTTTGCTTAAGGGTGCTGGTTAGCTAGGGTTTCAGATGCTCTAGAATAAGCTTATTAGCACCTCATATGCGTTCAGGCATGAGCTGAATGCGTTGCTTAATATATATTTTCTACTATGAACCTCCTCACTACTTAAATTAATAAAGTTCATGCTAGCATGTATTTAGGAAAATCGCCGACAAGATATTTTGATTATGGTGGGCAAATGCTACTGCATGGTTCAACCTGTTAGAATGGGATTCCAACTTAGCACCCTTTGAGATTTTGAGAGGAGTAGCTCTCTGGAGAGCACAGTACGAAGACTTAGCTAGAAGTTCACTAACCATTATGCTGTCATTTCACCATCCACCTATTAAAGATCGATGGGATCCAAGGCTTGTTAAGTTTTCTTGTTCACTCTTTAGTTTATCAACATCTTGACGAGCTTCGTGCTTTCTATATGTGATCGCTTTGCATGCATGGTGCATTATGGATGAATCACGCTCCCATAAAGTCATATCAATTCCTAAATTCGGGAACGAAGAATCAACATGTGCTTCATCAAGAACATGCACGGATTCTTCTTGCAAATTCCCTGGTTTGGAAATTTCATTGTGTCACCAGATCACCTTGTGAATTGTGATGTCTAACTTTTGTAAGAGGACAAAAAAAGGGTTGGATTTGCCTGAATGTTGATAACAAGAAAGCCTCGTAGCTTAGTAATTTTGTAATCTAGTAGTAAAAGTTCTTGATATAGTCTTCTATGTCAATCAAGTGAGTCAACTAAAGAGGAAATCAACACCCCAAATAACATGTGAGAATGCTTAAAAATATCCTGCACATTCCTTGTAGTGAAACTACTATTACTCCAAGTAAAAGACTGTGTCCTGATAGATGGAGTGCTTCATTTATAAGTGGAGTCATATGTGTATATCTGATTTCTAGCTGCATGAGTATGATTGAAGCTCCTATGTATCTATGCACTTGAGAAGATTTATCGAATTGTGTATCACATCTTCAACTAGATTTCTTGCAATTGTAGTCATTACTCATAACTTACAGCGCGGTTGTTATTGATCACCTGTAAATGCAGTATCTCAGTTTCAAAGTTACCTTTAAAATACAGATACTCGAACTCGAGTTGCATATCTAAGACCTAAAGAGGAACTGCGCTGAAATGATTACCGACAAGGAGAATCTTGATGCTAAGATAATAAAGGCTTAATTTCACATAAATCTCTCAGCTAAGGAAAGATTCATGGGGACGAAAGGTAACGGAATGCAGTAACGTTGTCATTACAAGTACACACATTCACACCTAGAGAAGCACTAAAGTTTTCTTACAAGAGCTAAGAAACGATTAACAAATGAAGTAAGAAAGAAAATGACTATCTTTTCTTGAAATAAGAGTCTAATTTGAAGATTTATGCTGTCCAACGGCAGTGAAAAAATCAACTTCCACGCACAATACTTGCATACTAGCTACCATTTGCACATCTCAAATTTGGGGACATGGCAGTGTGCTAGCATCATCCTTGAGAATTTCATTTTTTCCGCCGACCATTTGGACAGAACAGAAACTCGAGAAATTAAGCTATAGAACTATATATTTGTACCCTTTCTTAGGGACTCGGGCGCAGTGATTATAGGTTCCATTTTTGCTGATCGGGTAATGGCCCCATTGTAGATCTCAATTCAGCTTCCCAGATGGCTCCTTGATTATTGTAGTTATTCATAGCAGAAGAAACCGTAGGAAGGAAAGAAGTCGCACGCTGATGCTGATTCGTGTAGCCATCCTCGTTGATCAGAGAATCCAAGAATGAAGAGAACAGGTCCTCATTATTGTTGTCTATGTAGAATTGAGCGTGGCTCTGTGCTTTGCCATGGTGTGGCGAAGATCCGGCCATCATTGCTGACCCATTGAGATTCTGCCAATTCTGATTGATACCAACCTGATGATCAACCCTAGGGTTTTGATGGGGATCTTGCAGGGCAGTCATCACTTTCTTAGGATCCTTGGTGTTATCAGTTACGGTAACTTGATAGTGATCGCCATTAGTCACTTGAAACTCACAAGCGCTAGGGTTTAGTGGGGAGATTGAATCCCGTGCAACATCTTGGTGATCTGATGTCGGCATGTTGGGGATAATGTCTAATGGCTTGTGGGTCCTCGGATCGATCCCTTGGCTGATGAGTTTCTTGCTTAGATGAGTGTTCCAGTAGTTCTTGATCTCGTTGTCTGTCCTTCCTGGAATCCTCCCGGCTATCAGGGACCACCTAAAAAATCAAGCTCAGCCAAACTAATTGGATCAGAAACAACATTAGCTATTGTTTAGAAAAATACCTACAAGATCCTGAGTTAGTATATGTATGAGAGAGTAATATCATCAACCTCATTACGTGCCCAGGAAAGAGAGATCTTTCAGACTATGCATGTGGAGGTTCAGAACATCTCAGAAATGGATCGGTTTCTCACTATAATTGTGCGGGGGTATTAGCGCTCACCTGTTACCGAGCAATCGGTGGAGCCTCAGGATGAGATCCTCCTCGTCCGGCGCGATCTGCCCTCTCTTGACGGATGGCCGGAGATAGTTCATCCACCGGAGGCGACAGCTCTTGCCACAGCGCATAAGGCCCGCCCGCTTCGGCAGAGTCCTCCACCTCCCTTCCCCTTCCTTCTTCACGTAGCTCGCCAGGACCTCGTCTTCCTCAGGCGTCCACGGGCCCCTCTTGATTCCCACTTTGCTGCAGCACGGCGTCGTCTTGCGCGGCGAAGTCGACGACGACGACGACGATGGTGGATTCCTCATCTCTCTCTCTCTCTCTCTCTCTCTCTCTTTTTCTTGCTCTCGTCGCTGTGTGCGCGAAGGATGATTGATTGTGGATAAAGTGAATTAGGGTTTCGTGGGGGGGAGGGCGGTATATGTAGGGAGGAGATGACGACGATGTCGAACAGGGGCAGGAAGGAAAAGGTACAAAGAGCGCACACGAGACAGCCTTCATTTCTTATGATCAGGCATATTGAACGGTCAATCAGATTCCAACGCGTGGCGCAGTAGTGGTTTATTATATCCGACGTTTGCTCGCATGAGCGGCCATTTTTGGTCGTGTCGCGCGGAACAGGAAATGGATAGAGGGGTGGGAGAATTCTAGAGGTCGAAACGTCGTCGTGTCGTATTCCCTAAAATTGAGGAGTGAGAAGGAGAGCATGCCTCGTTCATCTTTATTTTATGTTATCCAAACAAAAACAAATAAAAGAATCGCTTGGACTTTACGGCTTGGCTTGTCTTTCCCCGCGCATGTTTTGGTTAACTTGACAAAAAGATTTGGCCTACAAATTATATATATATGGTGCATAGCTGGCGACAAAAGATCAACAAAGGTGGCAAGAACATTAGGATGTACAGAAAACTTCACATCCTTTTTTTTTAGCTGTGATCTCTAGACCCTGTGCCCCCAGAAAACTTCTCTCAATCGATTTCAACTGTGGATGAAGGTAACCGAAGTATGCATCTACGGTTGAAAATTGACTGCGAGACGAAGGGAAGTACCTCGTGCGGCGGTGGAGAATTTACGACGTTTTCCCCAGGATAACATCGTGTATGAGTCGCTCTGCGGGGATGAAGACGTGGCCTACTCCCCAAGATGGTTTTAGACGAGAGATGTGGCGATTCGAACACGAGATCTAGCGCCCGACACGAAGGCTCCTTCCGTTTCGTATGTTTGGACAACCCCTTTCCGTTTGCTGAGAAAGATTTTAGGGTTTCTTCCATTCACGAGGCAACCCGGCCTTCAGGTTTATGGTGTGTCAAAAACTCCTAAACCCTAAAAGAAAGTTTTTACCACTTACATACCAGGGGATGGTTACATCCATCATCTAGGGCCCGAGGGTTTTCCATGTCGTAATCTCGACGAGGGAGGCTGTCCACTGAATTAGACTAAGAAGTGGAAACCGTGCTTTCCAGCGGGACGAAAGGAAAGTCTACATGAAAGATTGGCTACGGTAGCCATGGAAGACCATCTAGGAAATTCATAAGTTCGACGTCAAGCAGGCATATAATATAGATATTTGAGATGTGGACGACCAACTATCGTCACACCAAGCTACGACGAGATCGAAACGGACGCCGACCGCGACAAATATAGACAATACATGTAAGTTTCAGAAAAGTCCCCGGCTTGTTTGCACGGGCATGGATCTAACTACTCG
This sequence comes from Rhodamnia rubescens, assembly GCA_021437795.1. NCBI lineage: Eukaryota > Viridiplantae > Streptophyta > Magnoliopsida > Myrtales > Myrtaceae > Rhodamnia > Rhodamnia rubescens. The sequence continues at coordinate 2,035,754 of JAILYA010000008.1, forward strand.
TACCTCGACCATTTTTGGACTTTTACATCGTACATAGGATCGACAATGTTAGCCACATTTAGACGGTGGTCAAACGAATTTCCTTGTTGTCTTGTGTTTTGGTTTCGGGATTGAAAGGTTTGACCGTCTTCGGTCCGCATGCATGAAGAACCCCGTATAATATATGATAAGTCTCCGTCCATCTCCTCTTTGTTTTGTGGATCTGATGAAGAATGGGCGTATAAAGATGAGGAGAGGATGCCTAATTTCTCTCTTTTGCGGGCCTTTTGAATTCAACGGGCTTCTAATCATGGCCAACTTTCAGTCTTCCAAAGCGATCTAGCCATAGTATGACTTTGAAAAGTCTCTGAAAATTTATGTTATTGGCCTGAAGCCACTAGATGGGCACCTCGCCGCTATTTTGGAATCGAATGTTAGGCTCGTCAACGGCGCGTGTAGGCTCTTCTCAGGCGGTGCTTGTGCTTTGCGTGCTTTTTTGTCTCCCGTGCTTGTAAACCGAAAGCGGAGGGGAAAGAAGAAAAGACAAAGGTTTCGTTAGTTTCGCGAAAAATAAATGATTTGGAAAACGTTTTTTCTCAAGAATGATCTTTTATATCACACACAAAAACAAATGAACGGAAAATGTTTAGACATAAATTGTTATGGGTGATGAAAACGTTTTTCATTAATTGACTATTTCAAGCGATACGATAAATCATTTTTAAGAAAAATATTTTATAAATTATTTATTTTTCGCAAAACAATCGAGACGTAAAGATTGGTCTCCTCCCTCTCGTCCACGTTGTAATGTTGGATAACTCCTCCAGTTTTTCATCCACGGTGGTGCCTTCGTATTGGAATTTCAACTTCCGCCTCTCTTGAAAGATAACTTGCGGCTCCTTGCTAAGCGTCTTGAATTCATTTGATTGATTTTCATCTGAGTCTTCTTTTCTTGCTTCCCTCTTTCGACACTTATCTCCTATAAACAAAACTCTTTGCCCCCTTTTCACACCTCTTCTTAGCCAATTAATCAAAATAATTCGTCTTTATTCTTTAAATTGATCCCCTTAAAGGGACGTTCGGTATCAAATGTCGGTACCTACTCTTACTAATATGCCGTATCAGTCAAGATATGCTCGAGGTAATGTTGGTGCTCACTTTGATCCTTGATTTGAAGGAATGTTTGATAGCTTCGCATTTATGCCTGAAGAAAGCATACGCTTGCAAAATAATCACATAAGACATTAATGGGGTGGTAATCTTTGATTGTGACCATTCATCATGTCAAATTGAGATGTAAGAGTTAATATATAAGAACGAACGGCATGAATTACGAAATGATATATTTAGTCTTTTTATCCCTAACATTACGTTTGCCACTAGTAAACATTCCTAAGAATCATAGGGCATCACCCGCAATGCATGTGCAACTAGCACTTCAGACAAATAGTTCAATAACAGACATAGCCCTAGATTCTTGCAACCCTCCACTCTCGCGGGTAAATTATAATATATAAAAAAGTCTTCAACGTGTTGCATTCATGTCAATTCAATAATAAATATTTTAATTTGACCAATTAATCCTAAATATTTTGACAATTGAGTCTTTTTGGCCAATTTTAATCCAAAATCGATGACGCAAACGCCGATTGTCCTATGTCGCGCCATCGACGCTAACGTGAAAAAATATTGTAATTTTAAAAAAGTAATTTTTCATGTGTTGATTTTCTATTTTGATTTTCCTTTCTGTGTTTGCTTTTTTTTTTTTTTTGCCTTCGAGGGTCTCCACGAATGCCTCGCCTGCGGTTGGCGGGGGGCCACGAAGGCACTAGGCAAGGGCGAGGCCACTATGGCCCTAGGCAAGGCCTTTGCAATTTCGCCAACACAAAAGAAAAATCAAAAGAAAAAAAAGGAAAAATCCAATCAAAAATCAAAATAATCAAAAAAATAAAAATAATAAAATTATAATAATTATCCACGGTCGTCGACAATGACACGTAAGGCAATCGACATTCGATTTCTTGTCTATTTCGGTCGAAATGACTCTATTGATGTGTTATCAAAACGTTTATGCTCGGAAAATTGATGTTCACGGCTGGTGATTGCTTTTTAACGTTTGGAGACAGTGTGCCCCTTTGCCTCTAGGCTCTCTCTCTCTCTCTCTTTTCCTCTTGCTTTTGCAGCTTCCCACTAATTTTTTCATGAGTTAGATGGAATTGGGTCACTTAATAGTTCAATTCTTCCCTTAGTTAACTTGATTCTTTCCATAAGTCCACTACTCCCGCATTATTCTTTCAAGGCAAGTGAAATATTAATTTTTCTAGTATTTGACTTTATTTCGAAATACCCTTGAACTCGATCGCTTTGACTTAATGACTCCTATTCAGTTTTAGGTTGTAACCAAACACCGAAAACTATTATCCTTTTTTCCTGAAAAATGACTTCCTAAAAAATATTGTAGGTTTCATGTCTCATTTTCTCGCGAAATAAACGGAACCTTGATTTCGAGAAAGCCCGTATGGAAAGAGGAATTCAAAAACCGTCAACAAAGTTCTAAATCTTCTTTTTTTTTTTGTGCCAATTAAGTCATAAACCTTTTCATATTTTTCCAATCAAGCTCACCGACTAATTTTGGCCGAAAAAAGCTGGTATGGAACGGTCGGCACTGACGTTGATAATTTTTTGTAACAATTTAATATGATTCCAAGCAAGGGCTACCTTGGCCCGATCTTTGGTGCGATCGTTCCCCACTCAAAACCCAGCAATGGCCGAAAGAGTGAAAAATGGAAACATAAAAACGAAAGTGAAAAGAAAATGAAAAAGAAAAATTTTTCTACGTCGGCTCCCGCCATACCACGTAGGGCGATCGATCTGACTATATCGCCATGTCTACGATTTCTAATCTAAATTAACCGAAAGAACTAAATTGATAATTTTTTAAAAACTTTCGGACTAAATTGGCAAATCATCAAAATATTTATAAATAAATTGGTACGATTAAAAAATTAGGACTAAATTGACAAGTTGTCGAAAAGTTTATGCCTAAATTTATATGTTTTGTTTTGAATGAAATGGCCGCCGTACAATAGGTTGAGGATTTTTTTGGACAATTTTCCCATTTAAAAGGTTACTATCAATGAAATTCCGGAATAGAAAACGCATGACACATCTATCACAAACTAATTATTATCGGGCAAAAAAAAAAAAAAAAAAATCAAACTGATACCTCTACCCTAAATCTATTGTCCACATCATATCTCAAATTGCTAACCGGCGCTAGATTTGGGTAAAATGTATTGGTTTAAGATGTTTTATAAGATGAAAATTAGTTTTTGATAAGCATATAATGTGAGTGCCAGTTTGGGATTGTTAAAGCTAATGACCCAACTTCAGAATGATCCAACTTTGTTTTTTTTTGCTGGTTTGGCCAAAATTAAGGAGGAATATTCAAGTAGCCCACAGGGACGGTGAAGAAACCAAAGAAGATACGAGTGGATGGACTGGACAGATGTGGAGGGCCATCGCTTTCGATCTCCATCGTCTCCTCTTTTGTCGTTTTTCATGCCTTCGCCGCCAGCTCCAGCAAAGCGAAATTCGTTTTCATGATCCGTCTGCCCCCACGAGGAGGGACGCTTTGTTTAGAAGCATCATCTTCATCTCATCTAGTATCTACCCTTCAAGAATTGCTTGCCCCTTCACTTTGTCTCCTCGGGTAGTAAACGGGTCTCCAAAGGTGTCCATGGACCACCTTCACTATTGCCACGTTATAACTCCTTCCTTCTCTTGTCAATAAACTCTCCGTATCAAATCGTTTTCACGTACAAATTTGAAAACCCTAGACGCAGAAAAGAATAATAAAAAAAGAAGCCCTGTAGAGTTGTCGGCCGAAAAAATCAATCATGGGGTTTCGAACTCGATGACTGCAATGCGTGTGTCGGAACGGAGAGATCATTCTGCTTAGTTAGATTTCAACGGGTCGAATTTAAACCGAAGTTGACATAGTATATTCACGACATGAATGTATGAGAAGAAGCACGAAATACTATGAAAAAGAAGTTGAATATAATAGATATGTCAGGTTAAATCTCTGACCCCTTCTTTATTATATGAGCTAAAACTATTTAGCTTATGTTTCAAGCTAATTACAAGCTTACGATATGCTGGCACGAGGTGTAAATCTTAATTTGGACGTGCTATTATTTGGCTAACTAAAAAAAAATTGAGAAGAAAAATAAAGAAGGAAAGGAAATATCTAGGAGCCCAATCAAAGAGGCACATTATCCAGCGTGGGCCCACTTTGGACCACCCTCCAATCCAATACGTCATCTTCTGCAAGGATAAGCCCAACCCCTCTCCCCCCTCTCTCTCTCTCTAACTGCTTCTGTACTCTTCGTCTCCCCTGCATCAACGCGCCAGCGAAAACACCCATTGACGATGGGTGAATAAGCGCTTCTTCCTCCATGAAACCCACCTCCGACTCCGCGACGCCGAATCGCATCCCTCCGTCCCGCGCCCTCTCGAGAGATGATGGACATTGACGAGTGGGAGCTCCTTGCCGTCGACGGCCTCCTCGACTTCCACGAGGACGGCCATGGCGGCAAGATCTACTCCCGACGCCGGAGCTTCCATTCCCAGAGCGTCCTCGACATGGACCACTTCCGCTGCCCCTCTCCGCCGGAGGACCGGATCGTCCCCATCGCGATCGCCCTCGGCCCGGAGGGAATCACCGATCTACCCGCTGGGAAAGTCAAAGCTCCGAGCTCTGGGGGCTCCGGCTCGGGCTCCGGCTCCGGCTCGGAGCAAGAGGTGACGCCCCGCGCCTTCTTCAAGAAGGCCGCGAGGGACAAAAACGAATTCGTCGACATAACAATGGGGAAGGCGGCGGCGGCGGAGAGGGAGAGCCTGTCCTCGCCGCCGAGGATGAGGGGCGAGAGGGAGGCGGCGGCGGTGGTGAAGGACAAGAGCGACGCCAAGTGTGAAGGGGGAGAGGCCATGTGGGAGCAGAAGAGGAGCGAGAGCGAGGGCGAGAGTAATGGCGTGCATAACATACTGAAGAGGAGCTTCACTGGGATCGGAGCTCTGTGCTCGTTCGGAGTGGCCGCGGCGGCGACGTTCTGCGTCCTGATTCTCGGAAGCCGCCAGGGGGAACAACAGGCAGAGCCAGCAGAAGCGGAACCTGCGATTTCAGATCTACAGTGATGATAAGGTCAGAACAAAATCGATTCTTTTGTCACTGCACATTGTATATCTCTCTCAGAATGCATGCAACGCATAGCTTGGCTATTCCCATTAAGAAATCCCGCTTCCTTCTGGCGCTGTTTGGCGTTGAGCCAGCCTCGACCAACTTGGGTGGCCCTTTAGATTAGTCCTTAGATAAGACGTGGCAGAAAAACAGAGCACAACTCTATGATGAGAGGCTAAGTCCTTGAATTTGCCAGAAGGATAATCCTGAAACTGAGTAAGAAGGTCAACAACAAGACATGCATGTGGTTGGTGATGTTTTTCGCATTTGAGGAAGGTTGAAGAAGACAGTTTTTGTGTTTCCTAGAAAGTAGAGACGAGACTTGTGGCCTAATTCGACCTGTTACAAAGAAAATGTAACATGCACAAAAGGTCTCTGTTTTTTACATGCTCGAAACATATAATTTTGATTCAGGCACTTGTTCACACACATGGTTCCCCTCTTGGTTTAGGGTAAAACATATAAATTCGGTCTTCTTTTTTTTTTTTTTTGGCCATACTCGAAACCTATCAAACTTGAGTAGCTTGGAACTTTGTGTGTGCAGAGAATTAAGAAGGTTGTCCATCATGCAACCAAACTGAACGAAGCGATATCTGCAGTGAGAGGAGTCCCGCACACCCGTGCTCATATCATCATCGGTGGCTATTACGATACCCTTTGAAGTGCAATGCAAGATAGTTCCTCGGTCTGGTCTCGGGAACCTCCTGATATGCCATTTATATGTACATGAAAAACTCGCTGTCTCTGTATGTATAGTAGCATTGCAAATCTCTAGTATCTTATAGTAATGCCACGGTTGTATATATTCTGAACAGCATATTGTCGAATGATCGTCTGCAACATCTAAAGTCCGGATTCAGCAATATTTTTCTAGTGCTGCTGTATGTTGGGAGCTGTAAGCTATACATCTGCTAGAGAATGCATTATTAGCCCAGCTTTTGGTTTCATGTGGACAAGTCATAAAGCTTTTGTTTTGAAGGATATTGGCGGTTGGCGGCATCCTCCTTATTGCTTTGATGACTCACGCTAGAGGAAGTTTAGTGGGACATGAGTTGGCATTTTCTTGCTTGTCGTCTAAGGAATAATCATGAGTTGCCTAAAGCTTGTACCGCCTGTTTTATCTAGTTTTTATCTGTCATAATGACTTTTATCACTTATTCAAATGGTCAGTTCAGTCCATGATGAATTCCCCCACCCCCCCCCCTCTTTCTCGAAATTGGTATAAACGCCATTGATGAACTATCTGAGCTTCTGAGATCAGGCCAAACAGCCACAGCCATGGCAGACAGTTCTTGAAATCTGCCCTGTGTAGTTGTCTGGGCCGGGAAGATATTTCTATGGGGACATCAAGGGAGAAGAACGTGACTGGTTGAAGGAGGGAGAACTCCGAACAAATGGGTCTTAATCTTGAGTCGGGTGTCTTGCTGAGACGAATGAGTCCCACGTATTAATGAGACAAGCTTGCTCAAGTGCCTGTCGAGGCCGGTTTCTACGAATTATGTGACAAGGGTGATGTTGGTGAAAGGCGTGGTTGCAACGTTTTTCATGCGGGAGGAAGTATGGATAGAAGCAGAAAACTGAAAAAGAGAAGGAATGATGAAAGAGAACTGCAAGTATTGGCTTAATGTCGTCCTGTGCTCAGGGCCGCCCTCCCCTCTCGGCTCTCACTTGTTCATCGCCTGCTCATGCTGTTTCTCCACCAAAGGTCATTCTTTTGCTTCTCCCGAATCGCCTCTCTTCTCGAACCAGTTAGCCTTATGTCGTCGAGACTTCAGAGATCACTTGTTCTGTTCGAGTTACAGACACAACCATGGATGGACAACAGAAGCTCGTACCCTCCGATAGGCAGTTCATGTTGCAGCCTCCCGCGGAGACATTTTCGGTTTATTAGTTTGGTAAATTATCAGGGAAAAACATGTACTCTCTCTCCATTCTGTGCAACTTTGCTGTTATTATGTGATATGGTGCTATATTTTTGCGACCGGTCATGATTCATTGCACTGAGAACTTTTTAGTTCTCGGGCCGGCGGCAGCGAACTCTCAACATTTGCCAATTTCATTGGTGTTCATTTTGAGTTGCTTCATGAATTTGTCGGTATCACATGGACGTCCATGATGGACGTTTACGGTCAATTCTAGGATATCCAAAATTGTTCATTCCCTCTTCTCACCACTCCATATCATATGTGAAAACCTTACCACGGTAAGAACAAAAAGTGATGGATACGTGGATCGATTCCATGAATCATGGTGAATGTCGATATACAGTCTACAGCTCATGGGGATGCTTCGGCTTCTCACTTTACGAGTCCGCATAGTTTTTCGAATCCGGCCTTGCTCGTTTTCATTTCGCCGGAACGTCATGATTGAGAAATACCATTCGTTCATTTATTTTTGGGAACAATACAGGAGATCATTTGGCGTGCCGAACAACATGGTATCGATTTGTTTCTCAAAACGTCAATTCGAGCAGACAATGCTTGGAAATTGCCGTGGAGAAAGAACCTCTATTGGACACGATCGGCCAAGAACAAGGTCTAAAATCAGCATTAGGCAATGGCGATTGTTTTAGTAAGCAACACCATCAAGAGTTCTTCAAAAAGAGGAACTGCTTTTACCGACGTATGGTCATGGACAAGGCTTTGAAAAGAGCCGTCCTTGAAATGATGTTCAAACACAAAGCTTAGGTTATACAGTCATACGACACGCACCAGTCGATGGATACCGAACATCTTACCCTTTAGGATCTTGATTTTTCTCCTATAGATGTGGTTTTCACTATGCAACAGCGTCGATTTTGTCATGGTAGACGTTTCGAAGACGAGTCGGCAGTGCATTTATCTCTTCTTTCTTCCGAAACTCGGTAATCAAATGCAATAACCATCAATACAATCAAGCAAACGTTCTATGTAAGAGAAGAATGTCATTATTAGAATTGACTAGTTAGGAAGGGGCACAAAGCGAAAAGAGAGAGCAAAAAGGACAAGCAGAAGATAAGAGACCGAAGCACAGATACATCAATCCTGAGTCATCCCTGATTCTCATTTTGCTTTCCAAGAGTGGAATGAAGCACCCGATCCGCCAGAAAGATGCCAACGGAAATCCGGGCTCAAACCCGTTCGGAACGAAAGCCAAATAAGACAATAGGACGGGGTCAGTCTCAGATGAAAAGCCTGAGAGCGAGCCCGCCAATCAGGGAAGCTAGAATGGCCGGCACGAAGGCAGGGGCATCGGAAGCCGGGCTAGGCGCAGGCGCTTCGGCAGCCGATACACCTTGGATGGCGGAGACAGCCATCACGGCGATCACCACGGCCAAGAACAATCTCATCTTCATCGCCTCCATCGCAGGTGATCGTTGCCGGCAAATGAATACTTGCAACAGCAAATGAAAGGCTTTACTTTTGCTGGCTCGATTCAAGAGAACAACAAGCAGCTTGCAACTTAACGAGAGGGATGTTAGATTATATATGCAAAAGGAAGAGACAGCAGCACGTGTTGGGGGGCGTGGTTCTCTTTTGGGGGGTTCTTTTTAAGGCCTGGTTGTAGTTGGAAGACAGGGTGTTGTCTCAGGCTTTGTTGGTGTCAAGACAGCTATTTTGACACCAACCATAATACCTTTTGTAAGGAATGAGATCCCAACGCCTCTCCAACTTCCATGTTCTTAATGATCAATCAAAAAAGAGAGACAGATAATATGTTTCAATGTATAAGCATGGGTTTCATATTTTGTTATGGGGCAGGCCGATAAAGGGTAGGAAGAATTTTTATGGGGGTAATCGTCCAAAAAATTCTAAATCTATCTGACAACGATCAATTCAATCATAAATCTTTTGATTGTGCCATTTTAGTCTTGAACATTTTGATGATTTACCTATCAATTATGCCAATTTAGTCTCAACTCTTTTGAAAATTTGTCAAGTTAGTTTTAAATATATTAATCCGATAATTGATCGAAAGGACTATATTGATAAATGGGAAAATTTCAAATAAAAGCGCCTCAAGTGTCCTCATTTTTTTCAAAAAAATGATCCGAATTAGTCCTTATTTCAAATAAGGGATTGAAGTCTTATTTGTCTCAAATAAGCACCTAAAGTGACCATTATTGTTTCAAATAAGGGTCTGACTTTTGGCCGGCCAAATATTTCAGCCAATCCAAGGCGTTTTTCGTCAAAAAATAATTTTAACATTAAATTAAAATAAAAATTAAAAAAAGTAAAAGTCAAAAAACAAAAAAGGAAGGAGACACACAAGCGGGAGGGGGCTGCCCTCCCGCTTGTATCTGCTATTGTTTTTTAACAGATTTATTTTTTTGGGAAAATAAAAAAATAAAATAAAGAAAATGGATGAAATTACAAAAATGTCCCTAATTGATGATGAATTAGGCCTTTTTTTGAAACTCCTATTGTCACTCGACTCTTATTTGAAACAATGTACACTCCAAACCCTTCTTTGAGACAGTTAGGACACTTCGGGTTCTTATTTGAAATAACGCCAACTTCAAGCCCTTACTTGAAAAAATGAAGGGACTTGAGGCTCTTTATTTGAAACTTTTCCTTGATAAATGGTCAAAAGGATTAAGGCGCGTTTGGTTCAAGATTTGCCAGTGAAGACTTTGAGAAAATGCAAATACTTGGCTTAAAGCTTTTTCAAAATGCAAGTAGTGTTTGGTAAAGTGTATTTTAAAAACACATTTGAAAAGTAACTTTGACGTAAATGTTGTTTGGTGAAAAATGAACTCCGTAAAAAAAATTTCTTTTTGAAAAAAAAGGCGGCGGCGGCGGGGCCGTGATCTGGCGAGATGAAGGGCACGGGCTCTTAGCGAATGTGACAAAATTAAAAAAAAAAAAATTTAATTTTCACTTTAAATGTCATTTTCAGTCTTGCAAGTGCATCTAAAACTAAAGTTGGCAAATAGACCAAAGTCTGCAAATAGTCAAGAGTCCATGACTAAATTAGCACAATTGAAAATTTTAAAAAGAATTGACAAATTGTCAAAAAACTTAGAACTTAATTGACACAATTAAGAGATTTAGAACTGAATTGGTTATCGTCCAATAGGTTTAGGACTTTTTAGATAATTTTCCCGAATTTTTATTCTTCATTTCTTCCTAATGTTCTCTTTGTTGGATTCTGACCACACGCTTTGCCGATCTGTATGTTCATTTGAGGATGAACTTCCAGATGATTGGAACGTACATGTGCCAATTGCCGTTTCATTACTGCTGGACAAAAAACGAAGAGAAAGGAACCATAAAATGCCATTTTGTCGTTACAACTGTAGCATATCCGCAAATACATCGGGCGGTGAAATGAGTGAGCCAACTATACATGGTAAATTTTCTATCAGGATGATAAAGAAAAACTTTTGCGGCTTCGAGAAAGATTGCGGTCCGACCAAACGCAAGCAATTCTTATTCTCAGCTGGATCCTGCAGGATTGAGGACATTTTAGCAGCAAACAGAGTTGGCCTTTCGAACTTCCAACACGAAAGAGGAGCTATCTAGGATCATGAGGATACCATATATACATCATGCGACAGCACAAATGAATGGCATAGAGGAGACGATCAGCACAAGTTATTGACGTCAACAATAAGACGGCGCAGAGCCTATTCACGACCTCAATTAATTAAACCACTTCTCAATGAAAGTAGAAACCTTATATCTTTTAATGCACGTAAAGTTGGAAGTACACCGCAAAAATTCGTGAAAAAATAGCTCCAAAACATTTATGGAACGTAAAGTCAATTCGGGTAGAGAGAGTAGTCAATGATCTCAAGGGCCTCGGTTACGTTATTAAACATCACAGTTTTCAAACGATGTCCAATTACCTGATAAGACCAGTCATATTAGGGGATTCCAACAGTTAATATCCACGCAAAGGTTGGCATAGTGTCGAATGTGAACTGCATTCGAAGTCTCCTTTACTTCGTCTTTTTTATTATTTTGGAATGAGAAGATATGTCCTCATAACGAAGCCATCCGCGTTATGATATGCTGAAGCGAACGGATTCCAGAGAAATATTACCGGGACATGTGCAGCTCTTTATCCTTTAACTGCACTATCAACTGTCTTGACCCTTTGCAGCTTGAAGCATTTCCACTACGAGGGTCTTCACATCCCTGAGAAATGCAAGATTAATTCAACTTCCATCAGAGAGGTGGTAGTGTTTGGTTCAATACATGAAGTAAGAAGTTAAGGTTCCCACCCCTCGTTTTTATCCCTCTTTTAAAAGAGAGAGCAAAATCAAGGTATAAGGGAACTACTGGAAAAGGGTACCTCATAGGTCGAAAAAGAAAAGGTCTAATACAAATGACAGCATGGACTAGGGATATACAAGATCAAGAAGCTACCAACCTTTCTGCATTAGATTTGCAAATAAAAGCCTCCAAAAGTCGTTTAATACCTATAATGCATGAAAAGTTGTACTCTCTCTAACATAACATTCCACATGCATTAGGATCGAGATCTTTACAACTATCCGTAAAAATCGGCATTACCTGGACCACCTCCAAGAAAGAAGGCAATGTTTGACAATTTATGGCATAACCCCAAGAACAAAAGTTTTCAAAAGAAAAAGGGACTAAATTTCTGAAGTTAACTACTAATAGAGGGGAAGCTTATTATACGGCGGGGATGATTTCCTCTCTCTACGCAATAGTCAACTAGGACAGAGAGACAGGAGCCTGATGCAAACAAACAAAAGAAACAAATAACTTAAAAAATTCATTCCTAAGCACTGATTCACTTGGGATGCCCTTATAATTAAGGGGAGCCAACATAAATAGTATAGGTTTACATTGGCAGAGGGACTGTCCAAAAGTTTTGCACCGGGGCACAAGAATATGGACAAAACTCTCCATGAGGACTTAATTATGTACTCCGCTTTGACTACAGCAACAAAGTTAAGCGAATCACATAACCACCCATGTCCTATATCTATTTCATCGCATGCAATAAAAAACTGAAGAGAAGCTCAGAAGTCCATTTTGATAAGAATGTGATATTGCCGAAAATGTTAAAAATGCAACATAAATCGGAAAATCAACCTTACATGAAGGTCTAGGAGATAAGATAAAAGCAAATGCCATACTTTCTATCTGCAGCTTGACGTGGAAAAGGGATTCGAAGCTTGAAATTACTTCCTTGACATGTTGCCTGACAAAGAAAAATGAAAAACAAAACATTAAGTGAGAGAAAAGGAGAAAACCAAGCAGCAGAACATTGCACGTTAGCTTAGAGTCAATGAAAACTGAAGGACTATTTGTACAAGCCACAATGAACTCAACGATGAATTTTTTGAACTACGAAAGGAGGAGCTGGGGAAGAAAGAATACCTTGACATTAAAGCCCAGGCTATCCAGATCCAACATGCAAGCAGAGTCCACCTGCATAAAATCACACCTCTGTTTCAAAAACTTTACATCCAAGAGATGCGAATTCATATGCCATTACAAGCCATTGAGTTATTACAAAAATACAACAAGATTACATGTCTTGACCTCATTCTTTTACACCAGAAGTACAAATATGCACGTAAACATCGTGCAAGTATCTATATGCAAAGAGTCAGAACCTTGAACATTTGTCTCAGACAATTCATCCTCTTAGTCCATACAGCAAAGATATGTATCACAAATACAGATTTAGTACATGAAGATACGGCAACGAGGTGAATATCATGAATACAGGGTAAAGTAGTGATGCATTCAATCTTAAGAACTATATGTTTAAGGCTCATAAGCTCAAATTGCTTTTAGCATATGATCGAAATATCTTGGCAAATCCTAATGCACATAATGAACTAAGCTATTATTTAGTAGTAGTCAAGCACGTTCGGGGTCTACAGTCTGTATATGACACCATAGATGAACCGCATAGTGATCATTCTTATTAGAACAAGAAATCTTTAATTTCCACGCACCTAAGCAGACAAGAAAATGACTAGTAGGAGAAATGAACAAACTAGGACGGAAATAGATCAGAGATACGAAAAAGAAGCTTGTGCCACAAACTACCGAGAATACTGTATAGGCAATCAAGAATTATCTCAGAGGTATCCCCAAATATTCTCACATTAGTCATTCTCGTGCCTTCGAACCGTTCAACATGCATATCATCGTGTGTGCTTCTGTTAAGGTTTAAACTTTACATCCATGTCTTTATCTATTGGCTAGACTTCTGAGCCTTTGATCCACCATATGACACGCCACAAGTTGCAATTTATCAGCTAATAAAATGTGTTTTCCATCCCATTTATAAAAAAGAGGTTTAAGATTCGTACCGGAATAGAGGTCCAGTGTCTCACAATGAGCTTGGTATCTTCAGCATGATCCCTATTCATGTGAGACTGACAATCAAGGAATCAGTTAAATGAGTGAAAATTGTCATTATCAACACGGATCTGAAAAATATGCAATTTGTGTTTACTGTAACAGGCTTAGCGAACTGTGCGATCGGGTCCACTTTTGCAGCCTTGTATTCCTCCCTGACAAACTCTGAGTGTGACGAAAAATTAAATGATTCAGTTGGTAAATCACTAATGCAAAGCCTGAAGTGCCAAACGAAGCACCATGGAAATGCACACAGTACCGAAAAACTAGGAGGATTTCACCTCATTTTTAAAACCGTAGACTAGTACAAAGAAAGCTGCGACACTTACCTCCGGAACCTAACAAAGCTGTTGCCACCCCAGAAACAAATCGCACGGCTCTTGGTTCAATGCGCATAAATTGGAAGTCACCAAAATCAACCTTCAGATTAGAAGGGAAAATATAACAAGCATCTTTAGATAGTTCAACCAGAAAAGCTTATCAGATTAGAAGAAATATATTACCCAGAAAGCATTTGGATGCTTTGACAGATACGTAGCACGGGCACTTTCCCGATCTTTTTCAGGGACCTACACAATTGACAGCTCACATTTACCAACTCTGGATATAAACACGACACTTTCAGCATCGCTAGCAAAAAGAAGTACAATAGACTACACAACTCACGCTGATGGCATCACCATGCAGAGTGATCACCAAATCAGTCCTATCCTCAGGATCTCTAGCAACTAAAAGAGAGCACTTGGAATTAGCCAAAAGGTCCTGCATTAAGTGAGCTGTCAATAGATTAGAGTGATTTCCAGATACAGGGATAGTGACATTAAAACAGAGAAGCAGGAAACTTCAACAAGCTTCTGACAAACCCAAATTACATACACCGTGGGACAAAGAGCTAAACATGATTTACAAGTACGATCGCTTAGGATGTAATTAAATTATTTTGAAAGTAGCTCTACCTATAAAATGAAACAACGTCTATATGACTAGCACTAGCACCAAGAAAAAGGCCAATTGCCAGAAAAAACTGTAGGTCTTCAATCTAATCAAAATGGCTAGTGATTTGTTTACTCACTTTAATGATAGTTGGATTAACTCGACCTACTTTTAGATGTTACACGCGCTTGTAGCGCATGTGCTATGTTAACGATAACAGGACTTTTTACTCATTTTTATTATCATCACATTAACAAGACCCATTTCAAGATTTTACACACACTTGTAGCGCACATGCTACTTTCAGGAACTAACTAACAAGATTCCCATTGCAAGAAACTTATACACTGTCACAGGAAGAATGTACGGCAATCCTATAGCATGGATATTTTATAAAGACTAAGTCAAGATATAGAGTTTAAACCTTAGAATGGTATGCCAGGCTGCTGATTGCTAAAATTGGAGATCCATCTGCGTCACAAGCGAAGTCAACCATCGAACCAGATGGATAACCCTCAAGCCTCTGCAAATCAAAAGAAAGTGCAATCATTTCCTTATGAGCCCTGAGGACATGATCAATTCATAACACGACAAGGCAACAACTGCAACATCAGATCAGGAAACATGGTTTCTTGCCAGGAAGGACTTGATGATGAATATGTACATCACGCTAAGCGGGGCAAAAAAAAAAAAAAAAAGACAAAAACATCGCATGACATGGAAAAGAAGAAAGTGCATGATCATTGCCTGAGAACATCGGAAGATGCCGCCAAGCCCAATCAGAATTGTCAAAAACAGAGAAGAACCCAACCAAGTTTTACCGTATATGTGCACTAAGGTGAAAATTTTCCCAACAATGATTGGCCAGTCAATCTTCCAGCAAAAGACTCACATGAGAAAACGTGGAGAGCATGCCGCGCACGCTGCAGTTGAGCACCATCCGGATCTCCTCCACAGGCGGAAGCCGGGCCGCCTTCTCCTGCAATACCAAACACCCAGTAATCACCGTAATCAGAGAGCCCACTCAAACCCAGAAGTACAACTCCAGAATAAGGACGCCCACAATCCACATCAAAAGGGAACAATAATTGTAGACTTATCGAGTTCAAACCAAAGGAACTAACTACAAGTGAATGAACCGATCAATCACCTGATGAGCTTGAACTAATTGGAAAACATCGACCTCGCTCTTGGCATCTCCAGGCGACACAGTCTGCTATTGCCACACGCACACACATTCAAAAACCAGGGATTAGCACCCAATTCCATTTCGATCGAATCGCGTCGACCCACCAGTCACTCTGTATCTCTAGACACGCGCACCAACACCGACAAGCGAATGGAAATCGGGAAAGAGAATAAGAAGTCAAAAGGAAGAAGCTTTGGAGGAGGAGGAAGAAGCAGCAGAAGTGAAGCCAAACGAACCTGAGCGGAAGAGGCGGCCATGGAAAGACGACGGCGAAGAAAAGGGGAGAACTTGGGAGGTTTGGGGGGCAGAACCGGAAACGAAGAGGGGAGAGAGGGACTGGACCGCCATTTACGCGGGTGTACAGACAGAAGGAGGACGACCAGGGCGACACCAGAGTCCTCATCTCCGGTTGCTTCACGCACAGTCCTAAACTGCTTCAACTACCACCGACCTCTCATTGCAATTTCCATCAACAAGTACAAAATTTATTTATGTTCGTTTTTTTTATTATTTATATGCAAAATTCAGTTATCATAATCAATAATTTCACATATTTTTATTTGCTTGTCGTTTGGTATCTATGTATATATTAACGGCGTTATGCTTTTATCATTGTTAGATTGAACTTCCATAAATGTTTTTAATTTATTGAAACGGGAGACTTTCAAAAATTGTAGTTCTTTTTTTTACGTTGTTGAACAAATTTATGGATAAATCGTCCAATGACTAATCTAAAAAAAAATTTACGATAGACTATTTTTTAATTTCGTAAATCTTTACTTTTGTTCTGCATATCACCGTCAAAACCCACTTTATAATGGGGAAGATTGTTCCCGCCTCGCCTTAGCACCCCTTAATTCTCCACCCTCACACCTCCCACTTTTGTATGGGGGGTGCTCCGCTACGACATAGGGTGCGTTTGTTTCTAGAAATTTTTATGTTGAGGGATTATACTTTTCAAAAATTATTTTTCAAGAAAATAGTTAGTTTTATTTTGTTTAGGGATATTTGACCGAAAATATTTTTCTAGTATTTGGATTTCATTTGAAAAATGATTTCAATATTATGATTATATCGCAAACCAAAGAAAATTTAAATTTTAAAATTTGTCTTTTTTTTGTCTTTTTTTTCTTTTTCTTTTTCTTTTTCTTGCTTTGTCGGTTCTTTGAACCTCGACAACTATCCACGACCGGCCACACAATGTTGAGCCTTGCCGGGATTGGTGAGGCTCGAGCTCATTGAACATGGTGAGGCCCTCAAGCCTCGACGGGATCCGGCAAGCTTTGGTAAGGCTCAACATCATGTGGCCAATCGAGGCCCAAGCGACCGGGGGGAAGGCGGGAAATAAAAAAGAAAGAAAAAATAAAAATAAATACTAAAATATATTTTTGGCTAGTAGATATATTTAAAAAAAATAAAAATTCGAAAATGAGTAATTCCGAAGAGTGCTAGTTTATGATACATTTGTTTCACAAAAAATGAATAATTTAAAAAATATTTTTATAAAATGATCTCTTACATTGCCTAAAAAAATGAATAAAAGAAAAATATTTTTATCATTTACGAAACTATTTAGACGTAAATTGTTATCGGGTGAAACTATTTTGAATTGACTAATAATTTTAAGTGACAAATTTTAAGAAAATTATTTTTCAAATCATTTATTTTTCAAGGTACAAACATTATCTTAGTCTCGATTACGGCCTAAAAAGATTTCTTAAATTATGTTGTATGACTTTGTTTGCCGGACATCTTTAAGGTGAATAATTCGGGGAACATAACAACATAAACATGACATAAGACAAAAAAAAAAAAACTATTGATATAGGTTTTTGTAAAATTGAAAATAGATGTTAGTTTATGATAGATCATTTGAATTGATAATCTAAATAATGAACATATGCGGTGCAACTTGGCATGGCACGAAATTCGAGATAGCTATAGATCAATCCGAACATCTTGTAATGATAAGTAAATTCATTCCGTCTTAATGTCCGAGATCAAGCGCTATTCCCTAGTTTTTCTATCGAGAAAATCACGTAATTTTCCTCGCCAATCTCACATATGCTACTCGGTTGTGGATCTGACACCCGTGAGCTAGCGAAGGCTCATCGAAGAGTGTGTTTTTTTTTTTTACACCAGTGGGCTAGCTTAGACTCGAGCCGGCCTGGCCGGACCCGGCCTGACCTGAAACCCCATCAGATAAACACAGCACCATCACCACCAGACCCGACCCGACCCGACCTTGCGCCCGATTTTCCCCCTCCACTGAAAAGGTCAACAAAGCGACGCAGGGCAAATTAGGACACAAAAACCGAATCTCCTCCGATGCATGAAATATAATGCAGGCGCACCATTTTGTGGGACCCATCCCCATCTTCCCGTCGCGGTCCCACACCCAGAACTCTGTAACCCACCGTTACCGCCACCGGTGGCGGCCAATATCGTCGTCGTCGTCGTGGACGGCGATCGACGGCGGGCAGAACCACTACGACGTGTTGGGCCTCACGCGCAACGCGACCACCGGCGACATCAAAAGGGCTTATCGCCTTTTAGCTCGCAAGGTAATTACGTCGAACGCTCACTTACCTCGCGAAGTTTTGTTTTGTGTTCATTTTCCGGCGTCGTGGAAGCGGATGCGTGGTCGAATCAGTAACAATCGGTCCCTTAACGAGCGAAGACTGAGTGATTGGATATCAACGAGCTGACTGATTTGTTTCTTTTGTTGTGGTAACAACTAGAAATAAGAATTTTATGCAGAAATGTCAGGAACATGGGGGTGTATCTGCCCATTTTTGTGCTAGACGAGGAGGTTGGGAGCTACGACGATTTGTGCCAGCTTTGTCTGTTTGAGCTGTCGTCGTGAAAATTAAGCGATTGAAGCTTTTTTCACTTGAGTGCCCCAAAAAAATTATGCTTTTTCACGGTGCCTATAGAAGGAGAAAGTTTTGCTCTGAATGATCAGACTTTAAGGAGGCATATTGAGTGTTATGTGAAAAAAGATTGGTGTTCAGAATAATGAGGCAACTCCTAATTGGTTTGGGCGAGGCAAATGACAAATTTTGGGTTTGTGAAGAGAAAAAAGATGCCACACCTTAGGATTTTATGCATGCTTACATAAGGAGCTTTCGAGACTCAAAAGCTTTTGTAATGTCCCTCTTCTGAAAGAAAGATCTGGGAAAGATCAATTTCGAGCTAAACTTACTATACCCACTAAATCGCAGAGTTTTCTGATTCAAATGACTTTCCATTTTTGTTTTGTCCTTTTTATTGTATCTTTCATCACTTGTTCGAACTTACATTTACAGTGCTCCGATGAAACCAGTCTTTTCTGTCAGTCGCCTATTAATTTCGAGGACTAGGAGGACTAGCTGTGGCCTGCCTTTGAACTCTTGAATTTGATACTCTTCACAACTTTTCTTTGGACGTGTATTTACCCGTCCTTGCCTTTTGTGATTGCATCTCTTGATCTCAGTATCATCCTGATGTTAGCAAAGATCTGCAAGCTGGAGAGGTTTTCAAGACCATCCGCCATGCATATGAAGTGAGTATACTTATGTCCTGTATTATCTATTTCCTGACTCACATAAGATGAATTTGATTATGGAGTTTAGTACTTAAAGGTTGCATAATTATTAGAATGACCCATGGAAAAAATTTTGGCGGAGGATTGGTTATATAGTAACTGTTTGTCCATTAACTCATTCATCTTTGGAACCATAACGTTATGATTGAAAGTGGACACCAAGCTTATTCTCTTAGTAATGAGATTTTAGTGAAAAACAAAATGGTACCAGAAACATGGTTGTGCCTTAAGTATCCTCCATTTTCAAACAGGTATTATCGAATGAAGCTGCGAGAACTTGTTACGACAAGGAACTCAAATTCCAGGAAGACAATGGCAGACAGTACAAAGGTAAATGGTATCATAACCATGAATATGAAGATGGGATACGGATCTACACGTGGGCTGGACTGAGGCGGAAGATGCAACGTGAAATGTACAGAGAAAGATATAAAGCCAACAAAGGCGAATCTTCTTTTTACACCGAAACAGAAGAAGTCGGAAGGGAGAACTTTGGCCAAGAGAGGGGTGCCTTCATGGAAGTACTTAGATCTGCCTTCCTGCTATTATTCTTCGTTCAGGCATTTGGCTGTCGGATATCCCTTACCTTTAGCAGCTTTACGGCATTACTTGACAGGAAACTAGATGCAGGGTATAAGATTGGCTATGCAATTGCCTGGATTTTGGGTGGGAGAGGTGGCATTTTGCTGACTTTATGCCTCTCTTTTGCAAGTTGGGTTTGTGGGAAAAGGAGCAGTAATCTAGTTGTTCTTGTGGTGGTTGCAATGTGGGTTGGCTCCAATCTTGCAAGGTATGCGCCACTTCCTCAAGGCGCTCTTCTAACACTGCTGTACATGTCTATTAAGCTCCAAGTCGATCTGAATTAGAGTTGTTGCTTGTCGTCACTAGTCAATCAATAGTGCTGTGTTGTACAGTTGTATTTTTTAGAGGGTTTATGCTGATAATACTTTGTGCTGCTAAGCCTGTACCAGAGACTGGTCGAAATTATCCCAAAGGTGCAATTTCAACCCATGTTTCTGAATTATGAAATCCAGCTCCATTGTCAGCAGACATACTTTCCAAATGATGTTGTTGTTTGTCCAAATCAATGGGTTACTGACTGCTTTACTCGATTATTCTTTGATACAACTGGGGGTGTTAAGTGCTAGCTGGGAATCGACTAGTCTTTCTCTGGGTGGGGCTGTCTCCCGTCCCACACACGGGGTAGCTGTCGGAGCATACAAGTTGCCAAAGCAAAGCATATCATGGATGGCTAATTTGAACCTCGAAGACACTCCTCCAGTAAGCGGGTATAGGTGCCGATTTTGTGTACAATGCCCCCCAGGATATTAAGTTCGGCTATTTACTAGACTTGAACACGTCGCAGTTGCTAGTTCCTTGGGATCTATGCTACTACAAGAGGAGAGTTACTCGAGAAATCTTTGGTTGGGCCGCTAAAATATAACTCGTGGATTTAAGGCAGAGCCACTCATTGTGGCTATAAAGTGGCCAAGAACCAATCTTCCCAGTAGAGACTATTCACACCGTGGATCCAAGTGTAGGCTGTCTGACCTAAAGGAATTGGCATTCTTGAAAGACCCACAGATATATTTCAAGGTAGACTCCAGTTAGGTCTAGATGATTGCAAGGATTACAAACATCGATCATACAAAATTGACCTTAAGACAAATTGAATAGCACAATCCGTCCCTTTTGCAATGAATTCATCACAAAGTCACAGGGCAGCTCGGAGACAATCTGCATCAGCTCGGGTTTCTATCTTGGGTCGTGATGATGCAATTAATCTATAAACCCTTTTCATTTACAAAAATCAACTACGAAATCCCCATCTATATGCGGCCATAAACGAAACTGGCAAAGGTCGAGCAAGAAAAAAGAAAATTAAAACTACACTTGCAAGTAGAGCCATGGCACAATTGCAAGAATCCAGCTTTCATGATTTCTGTTGGTGGCAATACCAGGCCACAAACAATCGACAGTTGGGTAAGCAGTCATTAACTATTTCATCTTCCAAAGACGTGCTTCTTTGTTTTTCTAAGGTATTCTGATATGGAACTATCTGCATCATGCAGCTTCCATCTGTTTTTTTTCTTTTCCCGGCCAAACCATCGGTAAAGAATAATACAGCAACAGGATGAGCAAAATGCAAAAACTTAGTCAAGGAAAGCACACTTCCAAGCCTAACAAAAATAACAATAATCACCATAATTTTCTGGATAGGCTTGCTTGTTCACTAAAAACAAAGAGACCGTTGCAAAGAACATCAGCAAAGCTTGATCTGCTGTATGCACGAATGACAACTCGAAATGAGAAGAGCACGGGTAATGTGATAAGAAGATGGCCTAAAATCTCCCTCTGCCCCTGAAACCACCACCGCGACCACCCCTAGGGCCACCTCTCCCACCCCTTGGAGCACCCCGTCCACGAAAACCACCACCTCCACGGCCACCACCTCTACCGCCTCCTCTGCCTCCACCACGACCTCCACCTCTACCAGCAGCTCCCCTGCAGGTGTAAAACATACAGAGGGACGAGTTTCAAATAAGTCCAAAATCCGAGAACTTGAGCAACCACGTTCATTACAAGCTAAATCAGTATTTCAGCATCTAGACAACTATTTCTAGAAATCAAATTCAACAGATCAATAAAACTGGACAAGGACGATTAGCTATTAAGGGGTCTAATTGATATTACAGTTCGTGATCACTTCAAACATTTCCAAGCACAAATTTCAGATTGTGCAGAAGAAGAATAAAGTACTCAGATTGCTCCAACTCAGGTGAACACATAAGATAGTGGATATAACGACAAATTCAGTAAGGACAATACCATCCTACACTCCTATAATTTCTGGAAACTGAAAACTATATATGTATGTCAAGAGAGTGCCCTCAGGGTACACGTTTAGCATTACTTAATGTAGAACTTATATTTTCCATACGCTGAAAATGAATTGAGACTAACAATTTGACAATCCACGAGAAATGAAACATACAAAACTATCTATTCAGATTGCCAAAACACATTGAATGATGCACGGAGAGAGAGGCACACATACTTTGGCTGCGGAAGGAATCTTGCAAGGGGCAAGAGCTTAGCCGGGTCAATGTAGAACTTATCACCCAGTGAGTATGAAGTAGCAATGATACCTTCCATCATCTTGATAGAGAAGTACTGCCATTGATACCAATATGTCAATCTCATTGCAAACGAACATACCTAGGCAGGAGGAGCAACTCCCGTGTCTCAAATAAGACTTACAGATTCGTTGATGGGACCAAATATCTCATCGACTTTGCCGATTTGAGTCTTGTTTTGCAAATAGATTGGAGCATTGAAGTAGGGAATTTTCTCATTGGTAAGCTTGGTGACCACGTCGCCCTCGCATGCATGGAGAAACGATGAAACCTCTGTGAAGAAATGGAAGACAGAGCAACCATTTAATGTTTAGTACATTCCTTAACCAAAATTCATTCGTGGATTCACCCATTTTCCGAAAAGCGTTCTTCTAAGTTACATTCACACTGCCAAGAGAGAGAAATCGAAATCCACCAATTTTAGCTTGTGATCAAGTCAATCACGAAGCCAACTCAACCATCAAGTTCGCACATTATAGAAATAAGCGTAATCCTACGGTCAGTTGACATTGAAACCCGTTTAGATGGCTAGATAACAAAACGTTGTAACCCTTCAACCACCACATATCCTGCTGTCAAACATTAGCCACCCAAACAGATACCGAAGGCAATAAATCGTAGTTAACTGAAGAAAACGCGCACTTTCCCGAATTCGAAACCTCGTAGCGTAAACGAGGACAGAGCTCGCAGCATTTCTCTCTAAAATCGGTCTTCTAGCAAGCGGAACACAAGGCACGGACCAGAAAGAACGTAAAACGCACCTACGACTTCACTCGGAGGCCCTTCGTCGCGAAACCCGCCGCCACCTCCTCGGCCGAAGCCGGAGCGACCGCCGAAGCGCCCGCCGCTTCCCCTCCCGCGGCCGCCGTCTCTGCCGCCCCTGAACCCGCCGTCCCTACCGCCCCTGAACCCGCCGCCACCCCGGGGAGGTCGCATCGCTCGCCCGTTGACGAAGCTAGAGAGAGAGAGAGATGTCCCGAAGTTGAAGCTTGGCAAAGGGAGGCAGCTTGAAGAGTGTGACTGGCGAGCGAAGCAGGAGGGTTTAGGGTTTTAACAACTTAACTTCTTTATTTTATTCATTGCGCGATCTGGAAATGACCAATACGCCCTTCGTCCTTCTTCGGATGCCTTCTCTATTTTGAGCTAAATATGCCCGATTAATGTCGAATCTACGAAAATGTTGAGAAGGAATAGGGTTCAAAATAATAAAAACTCTTCTATTAGATCTCGTCAAATTACTTAGGTTCCGTAAAATTATTATATCATGTATAAATCTTCCTTGATTAAGAAAAACAACAAAAAATCACATATCAAAATTGATTCGAGTTAGTGATCCGTCGCGATGCATACGGTTCATTTCTTCCATCAAAGACTTCATCTTGATCCAAAAAATCAAAGTTATGAAAGACGGGTTTTCTCTTGTTGGGTGAGGCTACAATTTTACTAGCAAATTCATGGTTTTATCTATGGATTCCCAGTTACTAAGGATGAGCTTAGAGCTTCTTCCATTTGTTAAAAAGGGAATCAACCCATAGTAGAACACCAAAGCAATGTCTTTAACAGCAACGTTCTTACCAAAAACCTGGTCCTTAACCATGGATAACCACAGTCGAGTCGCAGCGCCGCCCGGTGAAGAACCTTTCCAACCCAAAAATCCGGTGATTGCGCGAGTCTAACACGCCGAACCACGGCGACCAAAACCCGGTGCTAGCCAAACTAGGTCTGAGTTCTTTTCATCAATGTCCAGTTCTGGTGCCAAAACCTTAGGGCAAGCGACCTGACCGCAAGATAAATCAACTGGACCCTGGGAAAACCATCTAAAATTCATACCTTTAACCGACACAGTCCACGGAAATTCCCAGATGTGATCAAAGTCGATCTAGACAACCATCAAACTTCCAAGGCGGCACGCCATCTCGAGTTGTCGATTCGCCTCATATCTGGCACCGTGAATTAACCGTCAACCAGTATTTACTGGCAGAGACTGGGATAGAACCTCCTTCATTAGAAGGACTAACTATGGCAAGGGAAGCAGACCACCTACAGAACACCTGACAAGCAGTACTACCTTTGCAAATTCAGAATTTTGATGCCCTCCAAATAAGAGGTTGGGCAGCTATTCGCGCCCATCAAATAGTTTACAACAGTGTTGCTAATAAATGGTTGCAAGTTCATACAACAATTCGGTGTTATGAACCACAAGTCCGCCCGCATATTGCAGGGTGATACAAACAAACCATCTTTCATGATCTCTAAGTACCCTATCGACCAGATGGGCTCAGGGTACGTTGCCTTTTCAACTCACACATATAACTGCTATCTTGGGTTGCTTTTTCGCCTTTACATTCGCCTGTGAGAATGGTTTTGCAGGGTGGCCTTGCCTTTCTTTAGTTGCTGGAAAATCAAATTTGTAAAAAGCCGTCTCAGCTTTGAAAATTTCCGGCCAAAACACTCTCCCGGTACAGGTATAAAGCAAGACCGGATCAACAAACAGTCCGGCCATAACAAATCGATGCAATGTAGAGATTTTTAGACCATTTTCCTGCCAGAAACAAAAAAACGCATCCAAATGAGATTTCTGTGAACGGGTACAATAGAGAATAAATAGTACGATAGATAGCTCAAACAAGTGCATCCATAACAGTGAGCAATCATGTCCAGCTAATGGATTTGGACTTTGGGAAGTAAGATAAATCAGGGAAGTAAATAAAAGAATACTACCCATGTACAAACCAGCCTATGTGAAAAAAGTTAAAAGTTCAATGACACCAATATATCATTAGATCGGAAGCAATAATGAAGAGCTGAAGACAACCACACTAAGCACATGATGAATTGCAAGAAGAATGGACCTAACCTTCACATGTGTGCTTGGGAAGGCAGATGTTCGCAGGGTTTCTTGAGTTTCATCCATCACTTTTCTTTTAGGTATGCTCAGTATGAATGCTGCTTGATCAGCAGTGGCAGCCATAGATGTTATTCTATAGCCACTCTCCCATCTTCTGTGTATACCTTCACTTGGGTACAGAAAATCAAGCTCCACAACCTTGCACAAGTAAATAAAATTTTCCGTGAGAAAAAAAATGGCATTTTTATAACAGGACTACGAAAGTATTTGTCCCACTCTCAGATGCTAATGCCCACATTTCCAACATTTTTTTAATTGCATGAACTACTTCTATAAAAAGATTAAGGGAAACTGCTACCTGGTCAGAAAATCCAGAATTTCTAGACATAACCACACCCCAGCGACTGCCCGCCGTAGTCATGGAAGTGACGTGAAAACCTTCTTTCCACTTCTTATTTATCCACTTGAAAGGAAAGGCTTCACTCACTTTGTAGGACTGCTGGGTATATGGGGTACCTGAGATAATGGAAAATAATCAGCAACAAAACCTTCTGTGCCAATTTTTCATCATTAAGAACATAATGGATAGTCAAGAGGTTGATTTGCCACATGCAATACGCACAGTCACATTCTGCAGACTGAACAATGTGATCCAAGTTGAGGCGCCAAAGTAGATGGCCGTGAAACGAATGGGATAAAATTCATGGAAGTGGTGAAGTTCAACAGATACAAGGGTCCATGCAATTGACCCATTCAATTGCAAGTGAGATTATTGCGGAGATCTAAGTCATTACATGAAAGCCCCGTATACAAAGAACAGCAACAAACACAAAAGCAATTCAATTGAAGAAATATCCAGCTTCCCTGGTCCTGATGATCAGAAGGTGTACGAACCAGGACAGGGAGCACATGCTAGCTGACAGCAATTTCAGCACAGAATACAGATGGAACATCCATATCAAGAGCATGAAGTTCATGAACTTCAAGTACATAGTGTGATGTTAAACTTATATAGAAGCATATCTTGTGTTATACCAGATGTTAATATTTAATTCAAGAGACTCATTAAAGGAGTCAACTAAAACCTACAGAAAAGAGCAGAAGAATTCACAGATTTAATACATTCTGAATACTAGACTGTGCAGCAAACAGAATGCACATTAACTGACATTAGCATAGTTCACATAGAATGTTTGTTGCTAGATAGCAATCCATAAAACAATACACGGTTTTGAAAATATAGAAGAGTGAAATAGGATGTTAATCAGAATTTAAAAAGACAACATCAATTATTAAATTCTACCGATCATTTATTTAACCTTGAAACTTGCTGCTTTCATTCTGTTTACAGTTTACCCATCATTGTAAGATTCAAAGACAAGGCATTTCAAGCTAAAACATGAAGGAATTTATTCTTTTGCAAGTGCTATAATTGTATGTGCTGCTATGCAGCACCAACACGACACACGACACAATATGCCAACACGTGATTTCTCGAAGAATAGAGAATCTGAACATGTTGAGATACGTTGTATGTTACATATGTGTGTGTGTGTGTGTGTGGAAATATAAGCGGTGAATTTTTTCTTCTTCTTCTTCTTCATTTTTTTAAAATTAGGGATTCGTGATTAGGTTTTTTGGGAGTTGGCTGGGTATATTAATTTTGAGGTGGCTGAATTTATCACTTAAGAATATATATTTTTGATAGATTAACATTTTGACTCCTAATTTATTGAAAATGCTTAAAATTGACCCCGTGTGTATCCAAATGACGTGTGAATATGCTGGACTCGCATGTCGCTAGCATGTTTAGAGCGCTGACCACGTGTCGTGTCGGTCACATGTCACAGAGTGTCCAAATGTTGGAGAGTGTACAACACGACACGACACGACCCCCGGAGAGCGTCTGTGCTACATAGATGGGGCTGCAATAAAAGATCTGACTGAAAATCGTGTCTCACGATTCTATAGCTTTTATCATTCACGCTGTTAATCCAGTGATGCTTTAACTTCAGTTGTTAATTTACTTTCTTTTACTCATTATTTTCACTGATCAATACTTCAATGTCAAATATTTAAGACAGGTTTTACTCACCTTTGGACATGACAACCAAGGAACTCCCATTAGATGCACCGGCTATTGAACTGATATAGTAGTTTCTTTCCCACTGTTCCATGATCCAATCCTTCAAGGAAGATCATATGGACAAGGTAAGAAATGACGCAATTCAACAAAGACCACACCAAAATAATGAAAATCACTAGACAAGAAGTACCTTATGCAGAAAAACAGTAGACAACTCATAAACCTGCGAAGAGAAACCGGTTCCTGCATCCATGATTAAAGCCCACAAATTTGATGAAGAGGCCACACAGCTGATAAATAGCCCATCTTCATTTCCCTTCTCTACATGCTGGTTTAACCTTGTATCTGCTACATTGTAATGATATCTGCAGTTCAAAGAACCTAATTAGCATATGCTATGCAGAAAAAAATTATAATAGTTGCTAGAAAGCTAACAGAACATTACAATGGTTGTTAGAAAGCTAATATAGATGATCACAGAGATATTATCTGGATAAACGTTGGACTTAATAGGCCTTTAACCATTTACTGGCTGAGTACTAGTACAATTTTCAAATAAAAATTACCGGCAGTCCAAATTGCTAGTATGGTCGAATTTAGGTGAAATTGGTGCATGTTACATGAGAAAAAGGTAAACATTATGATATTTCCCATATTAAACAATCAAGAGTATGATCTATAACAACTTGTCATCCATCCGTTGAATGGCAGGTGAAAACATCAAGCCTAAAGGCCAGACAACCGAGCAAATAATTGAGTAAATCAACAACACAAATACCAGTCTTACATTACATTTAACATTATACCCACGGCTCCTAACACAAACCTTGGACCATTTAAATACAAGATATAGAAGAATGAAGTAGACCTAACCAAACTTTTGAGAAGTCACCTACAGAGAAATTAGCAATATGGAATTGAAGCATATCAAGAAAATGCTCACAAGTAAGACGATTTCGTGAGCATCATAACACAGCAAATGGATTTCGTTACTCCACATATCGTTAGTCTATATAATGCATAATTGCTCAGACAGATTCCTGACACGTGTCAAACAGATTCCTGACACAAAACCCCAGGCACAATTTTAATGCAAGATGTCAAATAAAGTACACTAATGTGTCGGGAATAAACCTCAGACACAATTTCAATGCAAGATATCGAAGAATAAACCTCAGGCACAATTTTGAGAGAAAGTCACCTAGAGAGCAAATTTAGTAGCATGCAACTCAAGCATATCACAGAAAATGTGCGCATTTATAGTTAAGAATGGTATATAAGCATCATAATAGAACAGATGAATTTAATTACTCCACGTATCGTCAGAATAAATAGCGTGTATAAATGTCATGGCACGTGCCATTTATAGTCGCTAAAAAGTTAATCAAGCTATTAGTTTCGGGTGTAAGAAATTAATACAATTCTTTTCAGCTGACCACTTCAATATTACATTTATGTCAGATTTCCCATATGTTTACGTGCATAAGTGTGTGCAATTGAGTTAAAAGATAAAGTATTAAAACATCTTGCACGTGCAGAAATAGACAATAGTGACAGCTAGTCTCGTAGATCAAACCATGCCATATTGAAAGGTAGAATTTTTATCAGTAAGTCCTAATTGAGGTTTAACATAAGGAAGCATACTTACCTCTGTTTCATGGGCCGACGTGCATTATAAACAGAAATCCACTGAGTAGCCGGACTACCCAATCGAACCTTCTTCTTTGGCTGCTCATCTTCTTCCAAGTTAATGAGTAATCTGCCTCGCTTTTGACCGACCTATTTAAACATGACAGAAAAATCCATTTATTGTTAGGCTGTTCTGATAATGCTAGTTACGAGTAGATCTAGCTTTCCACATATCTCTGTCGGTCACAGGCTAAGAGTAATGGTCTTGCAATTTGTAAGTAGTCTAATCTTCCATTCGATACAAGAAGAGGAAGAAGACAGAAATACCTTTAGAGCTCCATCAATTCTAATTGGTCTCAAAGATGTGCATGGCTCAATTAGGCTTTCAAAAAAAGCTATCAACTTTGAGTAATTTGGCTCCTCGTCAAATTTCATGTTTGTTACGGCTTCAAGAAATTGCTTGAATGGGGCGGGGCAAAAGCAGCACATTAACTCTGGAGAAGTAGCCATCTTTTTCTTACAGACAAGAAAGCTCTTGTTGTCCCCCTGCAACAGAAAAACAGTTATTTCGCGAAATATAAGCATAAAAGACATCTCCATACACCACTGAAGCAACTCAATCAATGCACCTGATATCCCTGCCATGGTAATCTTCCTTTTAGAAGGAAAATCAATGTATATGCCAATGACTCAAGATCGTCTCGTCGACTTCCGGTCCGTCCTAAATGAGCATGCACGCTTGCATATCTTATTGTTCCTCTGCCAAAAAGGAGAAATTCAATAACCAGGCAACCAACAAAATCATGGAAATATTTAAAGACCTACCAACCTGAATACATCAGGTCTTTGATCATAATCAACATGTTGACCAGATGTCGAATCTTTCCACCTAGACGCTGTACAAAAAGACATTTTGTCAGCTGGGCCAGGTAAATTAAGATTTACCATTAAGAGCTTCCGAAATACAGATCGTTGGCGCTGCACTAACATTATCAACACCATAAATGGAAGGCTGCTCAAATTCGAAAGACCAAAAGCTTAGCACACGCTTTTATTTCTTTGTTGGGGAAGGAGGGGGGAGGGTTACAATCCATAAAGGCAAACCCTAGAACGCATTTTGTCACCTGCATCTGTGTGGGAAGCAGCATGCGGGAACGAATAATCCAGGAAAGTGAACATACCTAAGCCAAGATCAATGAGGTAAAGCTTCTTCTCATCAGGTGATCCAGGTTGACCAAGCAGAAAATTCTCTGGTTTGACATCTCCATGCACAAAGCTAGCAGAAGAAGGAAAATATTAACAAAAGCAGTTAATTGCAATTATGAAGTCCTTTCATAAGGCAGAAAGTTCACGAATTAAAATAATAAATATAGGTACCCCTTTAAGTGAAGCTTTTCCAGTATCGATATTGCCTCCACTGCAAAACAAGCCACCGTGTTCGGCGACATTCTGTTCACAGATGTTATCATGTAATTATCACAAAAAATCATCAGTAACTAAATAGAGATGGGTAGCAAGTGAAACACAGTAATCTGGATCTTACGATTGCCCTAGAGAGTTCCAGACGTCCCAAAGACTGGGCCCAAGCATATCCATAACCTGAAATATATATTACTTCTAACTTAGTTTCCTTAAAGAGAGAGAAACCAGAATGACAAGAAACGCCAAAATCAAATCTTACCAGAATGTAGAAATCCCCCTGTCGACCCTTATAATGAACCCAAGGGATTCCATAGCATCCATTTAGAGTACTTTCCATTCCAAAGATAATTAAAATCAGACGTTAAATCAAAGATTCGTAATATGCGCTCTCTCAAGGGAAATATGACAAAAAGAATAAATGTGATACATACTTGTACACTTGCCACTCGTAAGGAGGGCCATAGTTGCAACCTTTGCTGTTACGATGCTCAAACTTCAATGCAACCTGAAATGAATGAACCACAAAGAATAAAAAATCTTACGTCTGTGAAACATAACCGGAAAAGAGAGATAGATAGATATATATATATATATATATATATATATATAGAGAGAGAGAGAGAGAGAGTAGATTTGGAGTCATGCCGTACCTCTATTGCATCTGGTCCTGTTCTATCGCTTCCACCGCTTACCCTTCTGCCAACGTACACTTGGCCAAAGCCACCTTTTCCCAATTTCCTTTCTGTCTTATATTGAGGAGAGTTACCCACTTGTACCTGCATCAAACGAGAGCAGACTATTGCATTGAGATTCCTCGGGATAAAACGACAGAGACAAGGAAAAGGCAACTTTCAGGACTATACAAGATAAATTGAGAAGTATGCTTAATAAACTTTAACATTAAGAAAATTATTGAAAGCTAATTATTTAAGAGGAAGCTACTAAAGCATAAGCAAGATACGAGAACTTCAAAATCAGCAATTTCCCAATAAAGCTCATGCAACAAAAGAATAAGTATGAATCTTGATTGCCAAAATAGAAGCCTCAGTCTCAGCCCTTATGTTGATCGTAGATGAAGGTATCCTCACTGGAGTAGACCATCAACGCCAAAGAAGACGGATGAAAGATGTGAAACTACAAGTTTAATCGACAAAAAAGGGTACGGGGAGAAGAGAAGCTACCCTCTCAGGAACAGGTGTGGTGCTAGCTTCTTCCTCGACTCCCAACACTTTTTCTGCACTTCCTCCTTCCATCGCAATATTTTTCTCTCCGACAACCTCAACTCTATTATAAGCAGGGTCAGCAGCAGCTCCTAAAGCTGCAACCTCAGGAACCACCTCACAAGGTTCCGGGTCTAAATCTATAAATCTTATTCCCCGACCTCGACCAGCACCTGTTGCCCTTCCTCTCCCTACAGCTGTCGCATTACCCCTTCCTCTTCCACCACCTCCTCTCCTCCTAGTTTTGTTTTGCGTAGGCAGTGCCCAGTTATCCGCTTGATCAATTTGTTGTGGGTTTGGTTGTATATTGTCGAGCCTCTTTGATCTCCGTGCTCCACTTCGCAACTCAGGCATCGTCACCCCATGCAAATCACATTCCCCTAAGTTCACCAACTAACCCTTCAGGCCTTCTGAAACGCCAAGAATAGAAGTCAATCGTTGCAAAAATCCAAGATCAAGAGAGAGCCAAAAAGAACCAACAGCAACAAATGCATATTACTGGGACTACCATAAACAATTTTCACTTTTTTCTGCTCTCACGAAGCACAGGTCCTTTCAATTTTAAGCAACGAGAAGGCTTTTTCCATACATACTGAATAAGGTACAAAATAACCTCTGAGAAGATTTGCCAGGTTGCTAGAATACTCGAGATGCTCAGAAGCGGAGCGAAATTGATAACAAGCATGCACCAAAAAGGCAATATCAACAAGATAGAATTTTTCGGTCAAATACACCGAGAAGATCTCATTATCTGAAATACCCCATGACAAAAACAAATGCACCTAAAGCTAATCACAAAAATCAAAACTAAAACAAATCTATCACTTGCCCATCGCATATGCCTCCTCATCCCAAATACCGAATTAGCACCGACCAAATGAACCACTCTCCACCTTCGAGCCAGCATCAGCGTTGAACATGATGATTTTCGCATCGGATTCAGCAAAGCAAAACGATTTTTCGTGCTCAATGTCGAATCAAATCATCATCAACCACCAACTCAAACAGTCCGATCATTCCTACAAACAGAAAAAAAAAAAAACTCCAAGGAACAACAAAACCGATCACCTAACAAGCTCATGACACCACCGCCATCCACGACAAACAGCCAACAAGTTCAAAAATTTCAACGAACCCAAGACCCCAAACGAACAAAGGAAAAAAAAAAAAGACCCGACTCACAGATCGATCCTCGAGAATCGCGAAAGCAAGATGATCGGGCACCGAAACCGGCGACAATCGGCGCATTCGAACGGCCGATCGAGCTCAGATCTTTCCACCTTCCTCCTCCTCCTCGGTCTCTGATGTTCACACTATGCACACACACGTACGTACATGAGAAGACTGCATTATTATCTGCCCCCTTGTCCGAAAAGGAAAAAAAAAAATGAACCCACAAAAAAAAAAAAAACTTTTTCTTGCGTTGGCGATAAAGTTAGCGAGAGCTTCGCTAGAGGGGGAAGAGACTAGAGAGAGGCGATGATGGGGGAAGAGGCAAACACTATATATGCAGATGATAATAACATGGAGAGAAGATTTTTTTAAACTGAATATCTATGTTTTAATCGGTGGGACATTTTGACCGGGGGTTAATTCCCAATCTTCAATTTTTTTACATCACGCCTTGAGGAAAGATGGGGCGGGGCAAAAAAGGAAATATATTTTTATTTTGGTTTTCTTTTCTAGAATATGCTAGAAATGATTAAAAAAATATAAAAATAAATAAAAATGAAAAAAAGAAGAAGAAGAAGATAAAAATAGAAATGAAAATGAAAATTTTATGAATGTGGATGGACGTGGGTGTGGGAGACATATGGGCATTTTGCTAAAGTTGTGGCATTGTGATGACCATGAAGCATTTTCCACTTTTTTTAAATACCATTTTGTTTTTTTTTCATTTTATTTTTTTTTTTTTGTGTGTTCTTTTTAATGTCTTTTTTTTCATGTGAATAATGTTCTTGTCTAGGGTTTTCCTGAGGGTAAGCTTCGAAGTGCCCGAGGTGGGGGAGTCAACAAAAGCTCGCACACGGTGGTGGTGTTGGTGGTGGTCATCCTCTAGAGATGTAGGGTCGGCTTTTTGGGGAGCCGCTCCGAAAGTGTGTTCTTGTATTCATAGGCATTGTTGATTTTGTAGTGAATGTTTGAAGTTTGTGGGTATTGCTAGGCTCGACGGTGAAGAAAGAAATCACGGGATCCGTGGAAGAGAAATTCGGAGTTTTTGACCTGACGCGAGAGCGTGATTTAAACGGCGGAGATTTCCGTTACGATCGAGTAACGCATCGAAAGGGAAATGAAAAATGATGTATTTCCCTCCAACGGCGATCATAATCTATCTTATTGCTTGTATTTCCATGCGATATGCGCAAAGACGTGCCTAGTTGATATGTCTACGGGGAGTGGAAAACATAGGCTTGAGAATCTTATCTGCATGTGCAATTTGATTTTTTTTCTGTATCAGCGTGTAAAAGTGATCGCTATGCTTTCAAAGATAGAAGGACCGTGCGTGAAAAATTAAATGGGACAACTCCATAAAAAAAAGATCTAACGTTTTAATCGTCGATCAATCGAGGATTTTAAGGTTTTGGAAATGTCACAATGAATCGGGTCTCGTATTTCGTCATCGATAGAATTTGGATGTCGAGAACGACACGTGGCAAATGACCATACGCTCTGCGTGGAAGCCATGTCGAATCCCTAACGTCTAAATTCCATCGAAGGCGAGTTCCAAGCTAGATTGGCGTCTTTTTAACCCTCTAGTTGATCAACGATCAAATTCCTTGATCATCTTCATGCATTTATCCCTGTATTACATGGGGTTTTCACTAGGAACTTTTTCTTTCTTCTGCCAAGAGAATTTAATTCCAAAAGTTTTATTAGGTTGACAAATTGATTACATGTAAGCTAGATAATCAAATTAACATAGACCCGATGCCCAATGGGCCTAACATTGATGGGCTCATACCAAATTTTTTTTTTTTTGAAAATTCGTCCTCCTTGAGGCAACATAATATCTATAAACGAGCACGCTTAGGCGGTTCCATTCTAGGGTGTAGTCCACTTTCTATGCCCTTGAACTACTTCGATTATCTACATTTATTTCTGTCATATTATAATCACGGATGGATTTTGACATGGAATTTAGAACCAATATCACAACTTCACCCCCTTATTGAAATGTATTAAGGTAGAGTGATCCATTATTGATTTTATAGCGATTTTATAGCCATCGATAAAATCAACGAGAGTAAAACCCTTTTTCTCTAAGTCAATGTATGAATACACGAAAGCACAATTTGAACGCGAAGAGTATAGCCATGATCAAGCCACACATTGATAAGCCGGAGATTACGAGTTACTTGTGGTGTTTGAGAGTTTATGACCAGTTACGAGATTACCTTTTATGCGGATATTGATTATTGTTCTTTTCAATAGCCATTCGGATCAAAGAGATATAGGGACACCTAGCTCCTTTTACTTCGTTGTTAAAACCCTTATTGGAACAACGGTTGTAATGAAATTGCCGAAGTAGTTTCGGCAGCATTAGAAAATACACGTGCGGGAGAGGAAAACATGACTCGATAACCTTATTTGATACGACGGTTTGATTTAACTTTGTATTAGCATATGAAAATGGCACCACTATGCATGTTGATGACATTCACTAAAAATAACTTAATTACAAAGCTTCTATAAAATCACCATGCCCTCTCTAGACTGTATGATTTAACTGGAGTAATTTAAAATTATTCTAATTATGGATGGATTTTGATGAGGATTTCAGCCCAACATCAAACTTGGTTTGCATGCATGCTCGATCATCAAGCCTATTTTCATGATTAAGCCCTGGTCTGAGTTTATCCATACTTGTTTACTGTAAGAATAAAAGTATACAAAGTTAAAAATACATGCGCACGCATATATATATCTAATCCTAAAAGGGAGTAAAAAGATCGTTAAATCTCATAATCCATTGTTTGGAATGTAGGGAAGGAGAGTGACAATGGAAGTTGGGCATGATATGAAAGAAGAGAAGAATTTGCGATAGAGAGAAGCGAGAAAAATGTAAAATTTTCTTCCGCCCCTTGACAATTTAGGGGCGAATAAGGAAGAAAAGAGAAACTACGTCCTTCCAATTACAAAGTCTAGCGAATTTTAGGAAGCTGCCGTATGATAGTCACTTTTTTTTTTAAGAAACCGAAAAATCCTGCTCTTCGATTCGTCTGTCATTTCAAGACTTTCACGTTCCCGTCACTAGAGCTTTGCCCTCTGAACGGCTCTCTCTCTCTCTCTCTCTCTTCCGTGGCGCCTGGAGGTTCTTCTAGGGTTCTCCGGGAACTTTTTGAATTCCACCGGCGGAGGGAAGAACGCGAGGATGAATCTCTGATCTCTTCGCGTTGTTGTGGCGCGCGAGAAGCTAGCATTCGATTAGCGATCTCTCCGAAGACCTCATTTTCTCTGTTTCATCCCGATTCCGAAGAAGAAGAAGAAGAAGAAGAAGCGGCAGAGAAAGGGCGGTAAAATGGGTTACTCTGTTTCAGCCTTACGGAGCGCAACCGATGCTCGAAGAAGAAGGTCACTTGCACCTGTCGGGACTGGACAAGGCCGTTCTCGAGAACATCAAGGCCTGCGAGCAGCTCTCTGCTATTACGCGCCGCTTCTCGAGGACACCCTACGGTGATCGACTCTGTCCTTTCCTGATCCTCATTTGCTCGTTGGTTCACTGAGTTGCAGCGTTCTTCTCTACTTCTCGTTCTCTCAGTTTTGTACAAATGTTTCGTTTTGATGCGGGAATGTGAATATTCAATGTGTAAGCGATCGAATTCACTATACCCGAGTGGTTAGTTGCTTCCTATGGGTTAATTGCTTCGGTAAAGCGCATTCAAGGCTTTTAGTCCCCTCATCAAGGTCATTCGGTTTGGTCATTGTTGTTTTAATGCTATTGACTGAGAGAAGTTCTATGGTTTCAACTGGCGAACGAGGGGTTTTTGTGACGAATGCATGCTTTCAAATTGATATGTTGGATTAATTCTGATGAGTTTCTTCACGACTGCATATTTGATCAGGGATCGAAAAAGATGGCTGTAAATCACTTAGACAAGCTCTCTGTCGTGAATGCCACCACCATTGTCAATGAACTCAAAGGTTCAGCATCCTGCTGCCAAGATTTTAGTTCTATAAGGCAAGGCTCAGCAAGAGGAGATTGGTGATGGTGCTAATTGGACAGTCTCTTTTGCTGGAGAGCTGCTCCGAAATGCTGATGAGTTTAGTAGGATGGGACTGCATCCAAATGAGATGATTTGCGGTTACAATAGAGGGACCGACAAGGTTTGTGTTTGGAAGTGCCCAATGGCTGGCCCACTTGTTACCTAGGGAGGTCAAGATGCATTATCTACATGTCTGAATTTTCTCTTGGTATGTTGAATCTTTTAGACGATTGAGATCACAGATGAATTCATAGAAAAGGGTTCTGAAACGGCGGATGTACAATATAAAGAGCAAGTTATTGCAAATAACCTGCTGTTGCCAGGAAGCGACTTGGACAAGAAAACCTGCTGTGTTCCCTTGTTGTGATGTACCTGTCTTTTTGAATTTTCTGCTTTCTTGTCCTAGTATGCATACTTATTTGATAACCTGCTCAGATCCTAATATGACGTGTCCGATGTTGTATAGGCATGCATTTAAGTTGCCAAGCTTTTGGGGGAAGGTTTGCATAATAGCACAATTGTTTGGGGTTTTGTCATTGGTACTTCTTTCCTCTAGTAAATTTCACGAATTAGTGGTCATCAATGGTGGTTCCTGGACATTGTTCCTTAAGTTTAAATCTTCCCTTTGTGTCTGCCAAAGGAAGAGTGCTTCGTTCCCTGAAGAACGGCTTTTGTGTTGAGTCTATCCTAGTGTGCAATAGGCTAACTCAAAACAGTTTAGGGGTTTCTTTGCTGCTATATTTTCTGTAACAGAAGTAGGGGTAGTCTATTTCTTCTCCTTTTAAGAAAGATGGCTTGCAATTTAAGTTGGAAGGATGCTTTGGACGTGGAATTACTAATTAGGCTTCCACTGGTGTTGCAGGTTGGATCAGTATGCTATTGGAAAATTTGCTGAGAGTTTTGAGATGGTACCAGATACTGGGCTTCCTGCCATGGATCATGCTACACATGCGAATGGAAATGCCAAAGTGGGTATCTATTCAGAGCAAGGCACTTGTAAGAATGCTTCAGCCAGGAATATTTGGGACCTCTATATTACCAAGTTGGCTGCTTACCTGGCTTTTCATATCGATCTGGTTTGGTTGCACTAGTTTTTCCCTGGTCATACTAATTGTAGTATTTACTAGAATTAAGGTGACCATACTTACTGCATCTGTTGAGAGGGAACCAATACTCATGCTTTAGTGGTTGACTACGTTAAAGTTGTACGCAAAGGGCTCATTCTCTGAGGAACAGCTTAGTTTCACTATGAATGGACTACAAACACGAGTCTGGGTTTGGGTGTCACCAACCTGTCTTCAACTCGTGTAAGATCAAGTTGGATGTGTTAGCTGAAAATGTGTGGAATGTAAGCCATGCAAATCAATATGGATATACATTATCAATATTATTGGTTTTGCTTTTTATACCAGGAGATTTTAAAATGTCATGCATTGTTAAAACAAGAATATTGCTTACAATGTGCTTTTCAGCAGGTTTTTTGCTCTTAAATATGCTGCTGATGTGGCCTGTGCTGTGCTTCGGGTTGATCAGGTAATTTTCTGAGATTATTGATCAGTCTGTGCATTGAGTGAATTCCCAAGAAGCAAAAACTTGCATTGGCAGCAGATTGCTAGGAACTCTTGGCCATTGTGATAATATCAGCGTATTGTATATTACTAAGGTTGTCGCTTGAAGGTGTTCTTTGGTAGCTTGGTTCTTAGGAACAAAAGGGACGGTCAATTACTATAATTTGTCCATTAATATGCACGTGGTTTTGCTAGACTTATATGCATAAGATTGAGTTGTTACGAAACCCACAGTCCCCCGGAACCAAATATTCTCAGATGGGGGGTGTGGAAGTAGATTTTTCAGGTCTGTGGTACTTAATTTTTTTATTGTGATCAACTTGTAATCATTGATTCTCAATTGTTGTAATTTGCAGATTATGGTATAGGTGGATCTTGTATGAGCAGGGGGGATCATGATGTGGTTGAAAATTAATAGCTAATGTGCAAGATATGTGTAGTTAAGATTGTGTACCTGATTTGAGCGATCGATTGAAGCAGGAAAATAGTTGTTTTTATGATCTAGTGTTAGAAGGATGAACATTAGTTTTTTTTTTTTTTGTTTCCAAAAGTAGACAGGATCTGCTTTTGCGTAATATGCAGCTGTCTGGTTCGTCTTGTGATGTCCTCGCGACTAAATGTGCCCAGCTGTGGATTTTTATGGTCCATCTAAGCTTTTTCACCTTTTGAGTGCTTTTAACGTTCGAGTTTCTCGATCAAGTCGGTGACACAAAGCTCCTTTCACATGAGGTATCGGCATTGAACTGAACGGCACTTGTTGTATTGTCAGATCATAATGGCAAAACCAGCTGGAGTAGCAGCGGCTGGGATATGGAGCTGCCAACTTCATTAACTGAAAGATTGTTTCCGGTGTGAGCACCGCGTCTCTTTCTTTTCAATTTACATCTCCTTTTATATTTATTTCTTTTTCCGCCCGCACTCTTCCGTCTCATTCCGCAGATTCTCATGGTGAAATCGACAGGTTTAATTATCGTATATATTTCGACAAAAAAATAAAATAAAATTCGTATATCCTTGGTCTTGTGGTTGCCAAGGCTGGCCTTTAATTACTGGCGTTTACAACTTGGGATCCTAAATTTCGTGCTCCGAACAGCGTTTCGCACGTTGTTGTGTGGCTTGCTGCGGTCTTTTGCTAATTTCCCGTGATTTTTTTGCTTTGACGGGGAAGACTTCGTCAAATTCTTTTTCAGGTGCATTCATTTTGCCTCTCGTAAGTTTGACATTTTCAAAATAAATTTGCTTTGGATCCTTGTCTTTCTTTTGTCTTATCACGACACATGTGGAAGGCAAAAATCATCTTTGTCCATTCCAACCATTCCTCGTTTCCTCCATCTTGGAGGTTCAATTAATAATAAGGAAATTATCAAGAGGGTGTCGTGAAAGTGGACCCTTGAGCACTGTCAACGTTCAGGCCTAGTCATTGGGCTTTATCTAGCGATCGAATTGATCCCTGAACGAATCTCTAACGTCCGGGAGAAATGTTTTAACTAACCATCCGTTGCTTCCATGGATCTATCAGGAAACCGATCCCTAATTTCTACAAAATTGCATTCATCAATTACTATTATGGGGAGTCTAGTTTCTATGTGGGTACTTCTTGTGAGGGAAAAGATAAGAATAATAAAGAAATTTGCATGAGGGTCTAGCCAAACAAGAAATGACATTGTGATTTTAGAATGAATGCTCTCATTTGGACATTTTTTTCTAGCCCAAAAAAAGTGGCGGCCATTGAGGTGGGATCGATTGATTCGCTTCTAGGGCTACCGATTCTTGCACTAAATATGACACGTGTTAATGAGTATTGCTTACCCAGAGTTATTGCTTGCATTGGTACAAAAAAAAAAAATTCTACGAGAGATATCCTAAAAGCAATATGATAGACCAGTCCAGAGAGCAAATCATTACGTAATAAAAGTACGGGTGACCAAAATCAAATAAGGATAATAGGATAAGAATCATTTTAATGAGGTTGTGATTTCTTCTCAAATTTTTTTTTGTCCATTTCATGTTATTGCCACATGTTCATAGCAAGCACTTAGTCCATGGTAGTTGCAGATCGCGTTCGGCTCGAAAATTTGCACGATTTCTTCAAAATAGCTTTCGAGCGAAATCATAGTGAAATTGCTAATTGAATCGACAAACATATTAAAATCACAAGTCAACTCGCTCTGGATGGATGATGAAATCTTGATTAGCATATGAATGGATATATGGAAAATTCACGGTCAAATTGTGTTGAATAATTAGTTTTGGGAATCTAGATACCAAAAAAAAAAGTTTGGGGAATCGAATTTCATCATAAAAACAAAAAAAAAAGGGCCAAACTGCAAGCAATCGAACAGTGAAAAATGACAAGTTCTAATGAATTTTCATTATCAATTCCTCTAAAATCAAAATAATAATTAAGGGTGTGCTTGTTTTACGGTAAATTGAAGATTTGAAAAATACTCTCAAAAATTAATTTGTTATATCATTTATAAAAATTAGTTAATAAAAATAATTTTTTTATTATCGTCAATAATTTATTATTAATAATTTTCGTGAGTAATTAAATATTATTTATTTATTTATTATTCTAAGAGGTACAAACGATATTTTTTGATTTCCCGCCGAAAAAAATGCAACTTAAATGTATTTAATTATTGTTTCGACGACACTGAATAAAATCCTGAGGAGAGAGAGAGAGAGAGAGAGAGAGAAGTGCACAAACGTGGGGCCTACGCAAATCCGGACAAAAACACTTGTCGCTGCCTGTGCAGATTAAACAGAGGATGAGCTCAGTGCGTGTGTGTGGGTGGAGAACGCTCCTTCCCATTTCTCATCCTCCATGGCTGCTTCCCTCCTCTCCTTCAATCTCCCCAAGCCCACTCCCATTAAGCCCTCCGCCGCCGCAACGGCCGCCGCGGCCTCCTCTGCCCTCGACAGCCTCAACGACAGGTTCGGCCGGAAGGGGATCAAGTTCTCGGAGTCGGACGGCAGCGTCCCCGCGGTGGAGCTCACGGTCAGGAACGGAAGCTCCCTCAAGCTCACGATACCAGACGCCCACGTCACCTCGTACATGCCCAAGGTGTATTGGAAGGACGACGGGTTCGAGGAGGTTCTGTACACGGTGAATTCGCCGAGCAGGGTCAGGGGTGGCGTCGGGTTGGTGATCAACGAATTGGCGGAACCAGGGTCGCCGTCCAAAGGGTCGCCTGTCGTTGCTTCCGAGTGGACCGTGAAGGATGTGGACTCGGACTCCATCGATGCAGTCCAGGTGTTTGTCGCGTATACACACTTGCACCTCTCTCTCTCTCTCTTGTTTTATGGTCCTCTTGCTTCACTTAACATGTGTGTTCTATTGTTGCCGATGCTGGTCTCTGAGTTGTCTTTGTTTCGTCGATGAATGTAGACATTTGTTGGTGATTGCTAGTTTGAGGGTTAGTTTGACTAGCTTTGATTTAAGATCAAGATTGGTAAATTTAGTTCTGAGCAAGGGTTCTACTTAAGGAGAGTTGTCTATAGAAGAATGCCATGTTAACCATGGCATTGTCAGTAAACATTGCAATGAATCAGGGGAAAAGGGAGAAGAAAAACAGGAGCAATGCGAGATGGTTCTTTGTGCTCGTTTCTTAATGGCTTCTTCACCGGAGTCAAAAAGGAAAACTCTGCTCTGCAAGACCAGAAACTCCCCCATCTCTTAGTTAGAAATTCCTGCATTTGACTAAATCCCGATACTGTCGAATTGGCATGGTCCTTGGTCAAGGTACTCCATGTAGCTATTCTCCTTACAAATAGTAGCACTCTGGGTTGCCGCGTTCGGTTATTTAATGGAACTGACCTTTGTGCTCGAATCTTAGAAGTGCGTATTCCCTTGCTTTCCCGCAGGTCGAATTGAGCTGCATCTCAGGAGCGCTTGAAATCACTTATGTTGTCTCACTGTATCCTCTGAGCATGGCAACTGCCGTGATCGTGAAGAACAAGGGTCGGAAGGAAGTGAAGCTGAGCAGCGCGATACTTAGTCACCTCAGATTCAAGAGACGTGGAGGGACAGCGATTCAGGGACTCCGTGGATGCTCCTACTGCACGCACCCTCCTCTCTCTTCTCCCTTCGAGCTCCTTTCCCCTGCTGAGGCAATGAAAATCGAGTCCTCTGGATGGTTCTCCTCGGAGCCTCAAGAAAAGCCCGGGTCATGGACTGTGCAAGACGTGCCAATCACCATTCTAAAGAATAAGCTTAGTAGGGTATATGCGGCTCCGCCGACGGAGAGACTGAAGGCTTTCTACAACACCGCACCCTCAAAATATGAAACGGTGGACCAGGTATACTTCACAACTAGCGGTTCTTCATTGCTGAAAATGCGGAAAATAGTTCCGACTATTGCTTCTCATAGAAGGATAGTGAACGAGCACTCCCACTTCGTGTTTAGGTGTAGCCATATGGTGTTCAAAGAAAAGCTTTTCTTTCATCGCAATCAAAGCTTAGAAAACAAAATGATAGTCCTCCAAATGCCTGTTTATTGTTAATTCACCTTTCATCATAGGATCTAGGCCTGATGTCAATGCTTTATAGATGTTATCGCGATGCAATCAATATCATGCCTGTATTCAAAATTGGCTGGACAAAATTTCTTGTGCGGAACTTCCATGCGTTTGTTCTTAGTCAGGTGATCTCAGGTCTACTTAACCTTCGCCAAGGTTATGGTTACTTTTCCTGAACAATTTTCCTAGAGAATGAGGTCGGGCATTTCATCCAATAAGTTATACTCAATCCTGTTTCG
The DNA here is from genome assembly GCA_021437795.1 of Rhodamnia rubescens. NCBI lineage: Eukaryota > Viridiplantae > Streptophyta > Magnoliopsida > Myrtales > Myrtaceae > Rhodamnia > Rhodamnia rubescens. The sequence goes on from JAILYA010000008.1 coordinate 2,078,890, forward strand.
TTCGGGGACGCGAGCTGTTCTTCGGGATGATCGGGATGGGTTTCCAAGACATATACGTAGCAAGTCCAGGCTCTTTCTCCGAGAAGTTTGGGAAGGATTATTTCATCTGCACCGGACCTGCCTCGATGCTGGTGCCGGTGGTCGTGAAACCCGGCGAAGACTGGAGAGGAGCGCAGGTGATCGAGCACGATAACTTGTAGCTGTATAACTGCACCTTATCAGTGGCCATCATTCATTTTGTATTCAGCCTAGCTATAGGAATTTGACGAAAATACATAATGGTAAAGGACTATCACTTCCATTTTCACCAACCCTTTCTTCCACCCCACACAACTCTCTGCGAGTCTGCGATCATTATGAAAGTGAGGGCTCGGTTTATGCGTTCCGGGCTGAGTCGTTACGGCAGTTAAATTTAGTCGGACGACGGACGAGCCGTTTGTGACGGGTTGGGGGTAATGGCTCAAAGCTGCTGCTGCTTCTCGATTCCTTTCGCAGCGTCCGGTCGTCTTCCCCTCCTGATCTTCACATGTCACTGACAGATGGCGTTCGGCTTCCGGCGTGCCCTTCTTGAGGCGGATTGCTTTACTCGTTCTTCCCCAGTGGAGACTGCCGAACACAGTAACGAGATTGACTATAAGGAGCAACGGAACTTGCCACGTCATCATCGTCTTCGTGGGAAACGGGCACGGCATTTTCAGACAAAATATCTTCGCGGAATATCTGGAAAAAGGAAAATGTAAAAATCCGTAGATATAGTGGGCCCCTCCTCCGCCCCGACCAACTGCTTTTTGCAATCTCGGGCAAGCATTGTCGAAACAGGAACATGCGAGCTTCGAAGCAATGATGGCTTGCAACGCTCTCTCGTCGCTCAACCTCGTCACTCCCGTCGTTCCCTCCTCCTCAACGATCTCAGGGCCGACCAAGCACTTCTTCTTCTCCGATGCTCTCCACTCCGCCACCAGATCGAAGCCGGCGCTTCCGCCGCCGCCGCGAGTCGCCTCCATCCCTCTCCCGCCGATGAGCGCCGACTACCTGGCGGGCGAGTTCAGCGGGCGAGGGGTGGCGTTCGAGGCCATCGGGGACGACTGCGTCGCCAAGCTGAGCCTCGACGGCGGGAGCTCGGCGGTCCTGATGCTCCCTTCCGGCCTGGTGACGTCGTACAAGGCTCCGATGTGGCACGGGGCTAAGATGGAGCTGCTGCAGACGGTGGTCTCGGAGGGCGAGGACGGTGGAGCGGCCGAGGTGCGAGGCGGCGTGTGCGTCGACGTCAGCGTGGAGGGAGAAGGTGAGGATGGGCGAGTCTCGTGGCGTCCGAGGAGTTGGGCCGTCCGCGATGTTCGAGGAAATTCGGGAGACTCTGTTGAGGTTTGATTTCTTCTGATTCTTTCTTTTCATTGCTGCTGCTGCTGCTGCTTGAGCATCGTTGATTGCTGTTTGTGGAAATTGTTGATTGAAATAGCAGAGAGAAATTAGATAATTTTGCCGAGGAGATACGAAATTCTCATCTGTTCTGCACAAAGCAAAAGAAATGGGGGAAGGAGGAGATCCGCTCTTATCATGAATCAATCATGTTACCTCTTCGTCATCTTGAAGAAGAGGCAGAAAAATGAGACGATTCATGTGGAATTATTGTAGATTCTGAGAATGTGGGTTAATCGAAGAGGATTTATGGAATCTTGGGTTGCAGGTTGAACTTATCAGCCACGATCCAAAGGGGATGGTGGATGTAAGATACGTATTGACCCTTCAAGAACAAGTCTTAAGCACCGAAATGGAAGTCTCGAATTCAGGGACAACGCCGGTCCAATTGAGGGGTTCGATCTTGAGCCATCTAAAAGTCAGCACGCCAGATGCGACCTATGCCGTCGGATTAGAAGGTTCGGATTTCTTCAAAAGGCCTCCTTTTTCTTCGAGCTTTAGAATAGTTCCTCCAGAGGTCGACCAGAAAAGCAAGCTTGGTTTGGGCAAGCTGTGGGAGAAGTTCAAACCTCAAGGATTTACCTCTGGGAATGATGAGGGAATGGATGACGAAATGGAAGGTGAAGAAGACGACAATGATAAGCGCCTGACAGATGAAATGAGCCTCATATACACCAGTGCCCCTACAAACTTCACAATAATTGACAGGGTATGGCTTCAGAACTGCAAACTAATCACTTTGTCTTGGTCTTCACAACATGTGGCATGAACAAATAACAGATGTTGAAGTGGTTAGTGTTGCTCTGATTTGCTTCTTTCCTGGAAGGAAGATGGCGTTAACTGTGGAGAATATAATGCTCACCATAAGCATCTCTAGTTAGGTACTTGGTTTTTTCATTTGCAGCTCTTTTAGGTATATCGTACCTTTGATGATCATAACATAATCCGGTGCAATCATCTGAGTTAGGTCGCCTGCTCACAGAGCTTTTCCTTATATTGTTCGGGATGCACATCCTGAACCCCCTCTGTTAATGGAATTTATTCATACCAAATGTTTTGCAAGGAGCTCCGGTTTGTGCCTTCTAACATCCGGGCGGTCCAAAGAGGGACAACTTGCTCATTGTTTATCTAGAATGGCGTACAGATACTACCGTCTGCCATCAGTACGATACCATTTTGCATTGACTCTCTTCATAAAAAAATTCAGCTTTAACAACTGCGCCGAAAGCCTTATAACCTAGAGCCCCTTGACTGCTTATTCCTTCAGTTTTTCCTTTTTTTTTTTTCCTTTTTGACGACGAACTCATTGCTCTGCTTCATTTTTTTTTTTTTTTTTGATGACCGAGGATCCACCACGGCCCTCCTCTTTCATAAACACTAGGAAACCACTTTTCCGCCTTAATGATCATCTTTTCCTATCTTTGACAGGGAAGGAGGAATTCAGTGGTAGTAGGAAGGGATGGCTACGAGGAACTATACCTGTCCAGTCCTGGTTCTCGGCACGAACACTATAGCAAGTATGCATACATCTGTGTGGGGCAGTCAGCCCTCCTTAAACCAGTGGTCATTGGTCCTGGAGAAATCTGGAGAGGAGGGCAACATTTACACAATCCAAACCTCTGAAGTCCTGGCGCGAGTCTTTTCGTAAAAGGCATAATTAGAGCAGCTTTAGGGAACTTGAGAGCATAAATTAATATGCTTCTGTAGAAGTTGTGCTGTAATTGGTGCATATAAATGCCAAGACAATCTGGATATTTGAGCCTCCTGAAAGCTATTCACAAACCCCTCTTGAAATTGAATTTTCAAAAAAAGGGAGGGCCTCAAACATTTAGTAGAAGGCACTTAGAAGAGCGGGTTATCACCTTCACCATTCACCATCATGATCAGATTTTTGCCAAAATGAAGAAGTTATCGTGTATGCACCGCCCTGATTCGACATCATTGGACTGACATGCACAAGGCTGCATTGCGATCTATTGGATGTTCCATCAATTACAAAAATTGGTACACAAACATTTAGCTTGATCCTTTACTTCTATATCATATTGATGTTGAATACCTGTAAAATGTTCTGACTATCCTGAAAGCAGCTGAAACATCTAAGTTGGTACAAGATGGCCAATTTCAAAGTTAACATCATCCCAGACTAGCGAAGGGCCAAATGCAAGCAAAATGAGAAACAGGGCAAGCATCACTGCTAGGAAAGTTCTCTTCGGAGTCTTCCTGACATCGTACATCTGACGTGCTCTTGCATCTTTAAACACCACATCATGAGACCCTATAGAATGGACAGTTGATGATATTGACTCTGATCCGCCTTGAAACTGTTCGACACCTACATTTCCATGTTCTTTGACCTTGTTTGCATCACAGGGAAAACCATGATTGTAGGGTGAACTCTGAAGCAAAAAAAAAGAGGGAAACAACAATTCAGCACTCTACTGAACTGCTGACCATGACTAAACATAAATGTGCACTCCGGGGAAGGCAAAGATTTTTCTTTTTTTTGGTCGAAAGAAGGCAAAGGAATTAGAAGACCATGAAATGCTCTAATTATATGGGAAATCATAGTTGAGTCACTGAGTATATCAACTTGTTCATAAAGCATCATTTTCAACGGCACATGCAATAGAAAGGAAGAGGCTAGTTAAAATCTTTTCACCTGGGGAGTTGAAATTGGACTCTGTCCTGCTGCTCCATCAGGGAGACTTCCCTGCACGAAATCTTCAAATTCATCCCTGTAATTTCTTCCTCTATGATCTGACTCACGGTTACACACACATTCAGAATTTGTGTAGGAGACGCCACTCCTGTGAGCCAATTGAGAGAACCGGCCATCCTTCAGAAACACATCTATCCCTCCATTCTCGGACCTCCATAACTTCCTGTTCATACTTCTACAATTATTGTCCAGATCAGGGGAAACCTGCCTCGATGAAATCGGTGACTCAAACAGGGAATCACATCCACTGAGTGAATTGAGGGTCTGCGATTCAGGCGAGGCCGATGCAGATGACCGCTCACCAGAGCCCCAGCAACCTCTCCTACGACCATGCTGTCTGACAAAATTTGACCCAGTGACTGAACTGGACTCTCTCTCTGATTTTAAACCTTCCTCTTCAGCAATTCTCCTAGCAGTTTGCCAAGCTTCAAATGCAGCTCCGCTGACGAAAGCCATCTGATCGGACTGACACTTCTCCATCTCATCAATGATCAAATCAAGCTCAGAATATATGCTCCTAGGATCTAAGCTCTTCATCAGGAAATTCACCATTTGAATGGCAGATAATCGTTTCTGAGAATTCCCCTCGGAAATTCCAGTATGCAAGATCCGCAGTCCCGATTGAATCAACAGTCTTGCATAAGCTTCAACAATGAGGGCATTGTGCTTTGCCAAGGACATTACAAGACCCATATGCGAATTAGTCTGAGTAGTTTTCTCCTCCAAAGCAACTGTGACATTTTGACAGACTCGATTCACCATCTCGTCTGAAGCAAACCGCCAATTATCAGAGTCCACAAGGGCTTTTAGACAAAGGGCAGCGCCAGAAGTTAAACTCTCCTGAGAACCCAACAGAGATTCTGAAAGAGGCTTACACAAAGCATGAATTACGTGCCTTTTCTTGTTTTCTGGTGTGGTAGGGTCAATTCCATATCGTGCGATTGCTGGAACTACTTTCGAGCAGGCCTGTTGAAGAGGGAACGAGCTTGCACTTGAGTTCAATGTCTTGACAATGGTAGACATGATGCTATCAATCTGTGGAACAATGTTGACTCCGTGGACACGGGCAAGAACTTCAAAGAGAGGAATTGTGTACTCTCCTGATACAAACCCTGTTTCCTTGGTTTCCGATACTTGTGCAAGGAAGAGCGGGATAGTCTTTGAATCCATGTCACTAACATATGCCTCCAGTGCTTTCATTGCAGATTTACGACTGTCAGCATCCTTGTCCAAATTAGCCAACTCTCTACGGAGTACTGGGCTGAGAAGTCTAACCATTTTCACCTAAAATCACGAGACCAGAGATAAAATAAGACAAATTTAGACAGACACCGTATCATTATCAGGTGTCGGAAAAAGTCACCGTCTTCTTTATTCCATTAAGACTTTGGACTCTTCAATTAGCTAAGTCAAAGTTTGCAACTTTTTCTGATTTATATAATCAGACATGGATGCATTTTTTTCGTGAAATTGTTGATTATAGAAATGACTTACAAAAAGATATTTTCATCGTCAATGAAATGTTTAGTCATAAACTGTCGTTGACAGTTGAAAAATAATTTCCGTTAAAATAATTTTTCTATGCGATATAAACAACGATTGTCAAGAAATGCTTTTAAAATCATTGGCTTTTCCTGAAATGAAAGCATTTTGGTATCTCAGAATCTGAGATGAAGCCTATCCGTTTATGACCAAATCTCAAAATCACTTCACAGTTTATCTAATTCCAAAGACAAACAGACACTTATAAAGTTTAAATTTCATGGTCAAAAACCCAATTGCGGCAGCAAAATATCATCATCTCGCCCCATGGAAGCATAGAAAATGATATATCTTCATTTTCCAAGGCATACTAAGAAGTCATTAGTTGATTACTTCCGATGAACTACCCCGGTCCTTCAATATCCCCTCATAGTAGGTCGATTCTTTCGAGTTTCCCTAATTCCTAGTGGTAGGCATCCATTTCACTCAACGGAAGCAGTTTGGTATGTTTCAGAATCCTCCAAAAAAAAAAAAAAAAACCGCCACTCACGACCAAATCTCAATTCTGTGGACGATGTTGATCTCTATCAGTGAGAGACATCAACAGAGACATACCCTAATTTAGATTTCCGAAGCCCAGTTGCCCAAATGAATCAAAGTCACCGGACCTCGTCTTCGACACGAGGAAGGTTCAAGAAAGCAAGAACACAAATTGCAATGAAGAAATTGGATGGAAGCGGAAATTACCGGTCAGAAGCGACTTCAAGTTCAGGGTTCTTCCTTCGCTGCTCCTTCAACGCATTAATTTGGCTCTTCCCCGGCCTGAATCCTCAGATCTCTGGGGAAATGAACCGACAGCACCCAAGAACTGAACCAGGCCCACCCGATACAATGAACAGAATTAGGGGGAAAAGCGTAGAAAAAAGAAAGACAAAATGATAATAAAGGAAAGAACTTGGAAGGGGAATTGATTTCTTTCCAAGAAATTTGACAAGCGCAGGGCGAGAATCATCCATTCCCCATCATCAGCAAGTGGTTCCCCACCACCACCGAAGAGAAGAAGCAACCAGAGAGAGAGAGAGAGAGAGAGAGAGAGAGGGCGAACTATACTTACTCGTGGCTCTTCAATCAACGGCGGTCTTCACGGGGACTGCGCGACGACCGTCTGCAACTTTACGGGGATATATGCGTATGGACTGGCAAGAAGAAGAAGAGAGAGAGGGAGGGAGGAATTCAAATCTTTCCTCAAAATGCCACCGCTATCCCCCACCAATATGGGCCCCACCTTGGATTTCGTCCGCTCTTTTGCTGTAAAGACCATTATACCCTCCGTCGAGTGTTTTAACTTTTAAGGATGTTCTTGAATATTAATTAAGCTTTTTTTTTTGTCATATATTAACTAAGCTTTAGTAAATGGAAGGTTTGAATTTTCGGAGACTTGATTGGGTGGACCATGCGAAACGCACAAAACATGGAACTATCCTCTCATGTGATTATTCGCAAGCGATAAAAGAAATACACATACATATATGTTTTATAATAAAAGTCTTCTTTTTTATTTCTCGAAAGGATCGGTCGAGATAGTTAATGTTTTCTTTTTTAATCGGAAGAAAAAGCGAAATCCGGATCGACAAACGTCGAAGGGTGTGCCAACCATCGAGTTCGATCAAGAGAGGTGAGTCATTGTGCTTGTTAAATTACGTTCATGAATGGGTGTGTTTGAAAAGACCCCACGAAGAGGTGTCGTTTGAAAAGGCTGCATTCTTAAGTATAAAAAATAAATAAATAAAGATGCGAAGGGGTACGTTAAACGAATAGAAACAAAAGAACAACGTATACTCTTTCTCACTTCTCTCTCTCTCGAAAAACATACTCAAGGCAAAACGAGAAACAATCAGCATCTAAATTGTGAAGCATGAATATCTTCTTCTGTGGTCATATTCGGACAGTTGTGGGTTGAAGATTCTTCAAGGACTCATCGGTGATTTAACGACATCCCTTCGCGATCCCGCAATCGAACTTCAATAGAGGTTAATAGAATTAATCGACATTAAATCCCCAGTGCCGAAAGATTTACACATTGCAACTTGCGACAGTAAAGGTCTATTCACTTTTGCTGTACTTTTCCTCAAATGCAAAACTTTGTACTATTTATCAAGTTACGACGGTTTTTTGTCTGCTTTAAAATTTTCACATTTTTTCATTCCGAGCATGTAATGTGAAATTTTCCAAGCATTTAAACATTGAAGTCCAAAAGTAAGTCCGGCATTTTCTTTAATTCTCCAAATATAAAGCATTTCGAATTGGGTTAATCGGGAGGGCGTAGATCGAAAGATGCTGTGAGGCTTGATTCGCAACGAAAAGAAAGGTCCGGGGACCGCAATGGAAAAAAAGAAGGGGTGCAAATCGCAAGAAGGCTAAGAGAGAAAGAAAAAACAAAGCACGTGCCACTGCCAAGGGCCAACGGCCGCGGAGGGTAGAATTGTCATTTCGTAACCGGTCAATTGAAACTCTCTGAGCGTACTGGGGCCGTTTCCCGCCATTCCTCCGCGCGGGAAATGGAGGGGCGTCTCCTCTCCGAAAAGCCCTTTTTGCCCTTTACTAGTCCTTCGCTTTGGCCTTTGCACGCGCTGGCACTCTCCATGCCCTTTTTGTCCTTTTCCACTGCTGAAATTCAAGCTTCTTCTGAACGATGATTGGGCAAACTTGATCGAGGCGTAGCCACTGTTCCGTTAAACATTGCTAAGACGAATTCGTAGGAGTTTTGATATGGGAATGTCTTTGAGAGTTGGGTTAGCTCCTCATGCTCGGGTCAAAGAGTGTTTTTCAAAAACTAGTTTTACGGATTTTTACCGTTTGCTTTGCCGAAAACAACCGGTCACCGAAAAAGCTTTTCGATCAATGGAAAAAAGTCACATTCCAAATAAAGGTTTGAAATGCCGTTCATTTTCTCAAATAAAAATATAAAGTGAATCTTGTTTCAAATAATCGTATGTGCCACCGTTTTTTCTCAATTAAGGCCTAAAGTGGTCATGTCGGTATAAAAAAGGGTCTAATGTCACCATCTCATCGAAGGCATTTCATCCTTTACTCTTTTTTCTTTTCTTTACGCTGTGGCTGGTCATGGGCAATGCCACGCGAGGGCTGACCTTGCCTGTGGGGGACCCTCGCCGACCACAGGCAAGGCCGGTCCTTGCTAGCGGCCAGAGATGGAAAGATGCAAATACTAGGAGATCATTTCGATTCGGGTTGGATGTTGCTTTTTTACCATGAAACGTTAGTGTTCATGGCAATCTCCCGACCAATACAGGCGCTTCTTTGCAAGGGGGAAAGAGAGTCTTTTTCTGCTGAAGGTCAAGACTTTATGCGCCAAACTGTAGAATTGATGTTTGCGTGAATGATGATTGAGGAACTTAATTGAGGCATAGCCGCTGTTGTGTTGACATTGCTAAGACGAATTTGCACTGGTTTTGTTATGGGGTTGTCTTTAGAGTTGGGTTAGCTCTCGTTCGGGGTTAAATTTGGTTCCTGAGAACACTCTCCAACTCGATGGAGATGAAGAAGTTCTTGGATTCAATGCAGAACCCCGATGTTTTCGTTCAAAAAGAAGAGGTTAACCCGAAAATCCGAACTAGTTTGACGAGAATCATACGTTTGATTCAGGTTACATACGTTTGAGATACTAGCAATTAAATTTCCGTAACAGGCCGGGCATTAAGAAAATTCGATCCGAACTGAATCATTGACACTCTTATCGGCCGCAAATCAAAATGAGTCGTATAAAAGTATCTTCTTTGTGTTCATGTTACAATCGTGTCAATCCATTCTTGATGATTGAAAAAACACCGTCTTTAGTTACGATGGGTGATCGAAATTTGACTCGTATAATTAATCCATCGATCACGTGGATACAAGAGATTGGAAGTTCCTAGAATTATCTTACGCGTGCTACAACAGATTGTCGCGTCGAAATTTGGACGGTCCCCGACTTGTGTTTTCTCTTTTCATCGTTCTTTTTCTAGGGTTTTCTTTGCTTTTTCTTCTTTAGCGGTTTCTCCATTTGGCCTTACTCCCCACATCCTAGGCACAACACGCAGCATGAAGAAAGTCCTCCGCAAGTCCATGGCCGATGTCCGTCGTCCGTCTGAGTCGCGCGGCCCGACCGCCCGCCATGTCACCATCAAGGCTGTCGCCGCCACCTCACATTCACCCCCTCTCTTTGTGAGTACGAAACTTGAAGATATGACCTGTATGAAATTTGAGAACGAGATTTAAATTAACATAAGTACGGGTATTCATAAATAACTTAATGCCGTTCCTAAATCTCTTTATAAAAATGCTTGGACTTTAAAAGATGTTATACTTTTATTAGTTCCGAGATCATAAGATAAGCTGTTCTTAAATGAAATTTTTGTGACACTTACAAAGACCAACAGATTGTTAATTTAGGAAATGGACTAAAATGAAAACATATTCTAAAATCTAGGCAACATTGCAATTATAAAAACTTGCGAATAGTACAGCGGGCTTGAGCTGATCTTGTCGTGGAAAGAAGAGGAATTAGATTGAATATTGGAAGTCGTGGCACTAGAATGCACATTTTGCAATGATTTAGGGATTCGATTGCACATGCCACCTGTTTTTTAAGGCTTGTGGTAGCTTTCTCGCTTGTTTTATCGAATAAAAGGATTACATCAAGATTTATGAATAATTCAAGAACTGCATTGAATGGAGAAAAGGCTTAACAACAACATCATAAATCGTGCTAAAGTTCAAGAACACTTGGTGCCATTTTCCCTTTGATTGATTTGTGAAATCTAATGTCATTTTCCCTTTGTTGATTAGTGAAATCTAATTTGACGAGGCAAAAAGTGAAGGGTTCAATTTCAACCAAACTGTTTCTTACCAAATGGAGAGAACTTAATTGATTCCATCTTTGGGGTTCTTTCGTAATTAGTAAAGGGTGAGCGCTTTTAAATTCCATATAAGTTTTTCATAGAACTTGGAACCTATTTGTTAGAGCGGGTTTCTCATTTTTTGAAATCTAGTACTTACCACCTAAGACATACCCCGACAAAGGTTATAAGGTCTTCCCAAGTTCCACATGTATTTTTAATTTAGCTATTACAATGAACCACCATATTTATTAACCATCATTTTACTATTATAATTAATCGATCACAACTCATATTTAGGCAAATTAACAAAGCAAAAATCTCCATCATAAATATTGTTAGAAATGGAAGGCTCGGACTAATGATTTCACATCACACTCATCGGATGCCCTGAAAACATATATCAAGAAAAATCAAAAAACTTATTACGGGTTTTAGGTTCCATTTACCCAAAACTTGTAATCTACTCCAATTTTTGGAATTTGAAAATTACCATGCATATCTTGAAATCTAAAACCAAACAAATTCCCCATTAGGTTCCGATTTCCAGTTCTACCCTATAACTATGCTCACCCCAAAGGATTAATGTGGTTCTACCTTTATGCGATTTCATTTTTAGACTAAATTTGTTTAATGTGATCCATAAGCTATCAATAAGTATATATTATTATCATGTTTTAAAGTTTAAAAAACATAATGAATAAATTAAAAGTTTAAAGATGACGATGTACATTGGTAAAAAATTCAGGAATTACACTAAATAAATTAAAAGATCAGATATGGTTTTGCATATTAGATTGAAATTAAAAAAGTAGTTTGTGTGATTCTTCCTTCGCGGAGAAACTTATATTCTTTCCTTTCCCTTTATTTATCACAGTATTTGCGATGTGCTATAATTTGCCTCGGTTCAAAATTGTCTTACATCGGACAGTAATCATGCCGCGAAACCCTGTCCGCCACCGAAGCTGATGACCCTCGTATGGTTCGAGCCACTGCCCTGTTCCGCCGGTCGCGTTCTTCATGTTCCTCGCTGGAACGCATTGCTCCGACACAGCAGCTGTCGAGGTTGAAGGTAGTGCCTCGTTTCTTGTCGCTACTTCGTCACCGCCAGAGTCCACACGACATCATAATCCGTGCCCGTTATGTTTACGCTCAGTGTCTCCATTGGAGCTCAAGCAGCTTGGACTCGAAGCAAGTGGGTAGTTGCTGGGCCAATCACGAGGGCGAGCCGTCGCTCCACGGAGGGTGTTCAAGTGCCGGGTCTTTATCATTGAAAGGCGGCGTGAAGCTCCGTTCTAGGATGTTAAAGACTGGTCCATTCACTTCGAGTGAGCGGATTCTGGGTATTGATCACTCGGGTTGTGACATTGATGATGCTGGTAAGGTCTTCGATGATATGCTTACGAGAAGCTCGTCCTCGTGGAGTATGATAATATCTGCTTGTGTTGCCAACAGGCTGAGTGGTGAAGCAGTGGGTCTTTTTCGTCGGATGACAGCTGAAAATATTCGTCCTGATGAGAACATATTCGCTTCGGTTTTGAAAGCCTGCTCGGGGAATAGAATTCCCCTCCATCTTGTCAAAGAGATTCATGGTAAAATTGTTTGTCATGGTTTTGGGACTAGCCCATTGGTGTGTAATCCGCTAATTGATCTGTATTCCAAAAAGGGGTTCATTGACGACGCCAAAAGGGTTTTTGCAATGTTGCACTCTAGGGACAGCATTTCTTGGGTCGCGATGATTTCTGGTTTTTCTCAAAATGGTCGTGAGAGAGAAGCTCTTCTCTTATTCTGTTGGCTGCATAATAATGCAGTTCGGCCAACACCGTATCTTCTCTCCAGTATACTGAGTGCCTGCACAAAGATTGAGCTGTTCAAGCTTGGAAAGCAGGTCCATGATCTCATTTTACGGTGGGGATTCTCCACTCAAATTTGCGTATGCAATGCTCTCTTAACATTGTACTGCCGAGCAGAAGATTGGATATCTGCTGAGCTGATATTTAGTGGGATGGAATTTAGAGATGGCGTGTCATACAACTCGCTTATAGCTGGGCTTGCTCAACATAGACTTTTCGATGAGGCTGTAAAGCTATTTGATAGTATGCTGGCTGACTGCATGAGACCAAACCATGTTACTGTAGCAACCCTCCTGAGTGCTTGTGCTGATGCAGGGTATCTCCAGACAGGAAAACAACTTCACTCATATGCAGAAAAAACAGGAATTCTGTCCGAAGTTGTTATTGAAGGTTCGCTGCTTGATCTGTATGTGAAATGCTCTGACATAAATACTGCACATAAATGCTTTCTCTCAACTAGTAGACAGAATGTGGTCTTATGGAATCTGATGCTTGTTGCTTTTGGTCAGTCAGGCAATTTGATTGAGTTGCTTGAGATACTTAGTAAGATGCAGATTGAAGGCATTGTGCCAAATCAATATACATACCCAAGCATACTTAAAACCTGCATCTCTTTGGGAGCTCTCTACCAAGGGGAGCAGATACACTCTCACGTCATCAAGAGTGGATTTCAGCATAATGTGTATGTCTGCAGCGTGCTATTAGAGATGTACGCCAAATGTGGAAAGTTAGATACTGCTCGAAATATACTTAATAGACTTACCGAAGATGTTGTCTCTTGGACGACAATGATTGCGGGGTATGTACAGCACGATTTATTTGCTGAAGCTTTAAAACTTTTCAAAGAAATACAGAACCAAGGTATCCAATTAGATAATATCGGATTATCTAGTGCCATCACTGCAAGTGCTGGTATCCCAGCACTCAATCCAGGACGCCAGATACATGCGCAGTGCTGGGTCTCTGGTTTCTCACTTGATCTGTCAATTGGAAATGCACTTCTTAGTCTTTACAGTAGATGTGGTAGAATAAAAGAAGCATATTCAGTATTTGAGAAGGTTGATGTTGAAGATTATGTATCATGGAATGCACTGATATCTGGGTTTGGACAGAGTGGTTGTCATGAGGAGGCACTGCGGATTTTTGCTTGGATGAATAAAGCTGGAGTTGAAGCTAACTTGTACACCTTTTGCTCTGCTGTAAAAGCAGCTGCTAGCACAGTAAATATGATATTGGGGAGGCAAATTCATGCTGCAATGATAACAACAGGTTATTATTCCAAAACTGAGGCTTCCAATGCCTTGATCACATTGTATGTGAAATGTGGCAGCATTTGCGATGCCAAAAGGGAATTTGATGACATGCCCGAAAAAAGTGAGGTTTCTTGGAATGCCATTATAAATGGTTATTCTCAGCATGGATATGGTGTAGAAGCAGTGGATTTGTTTGATAAGATGATGCAGCAAGGAATGACACCAAATTCCATTACCTTTGTGGGAGCTTTGTCCGCCTGCAACCATGTTGGATTGGTAGAGAAAGGACTCAAGTATTTCGAGTCTATGAAAGTAGACTTTTGTTTGGTGCCGGAACCTGAACATTATGTCTGCATTGTGGATCTTCTTGGTCGTGCAGGCCATCTGAGGCGTGCCAAGAGGTTTGTGGAGGAGATGCCAATAGAACCAGATGCCATGATTTGGAGGACTCTATTAAGTGCCTGCACAATCCATAAGCATGTGGAAATTGGTGAATTTGCTGCCCACCATCTTCAAGGGATAGAACCTGAAGATTCAGCTGCTTATGTTCTCCTATCAAATATGTATGCATTAACTGGAAATTGGGATCTCAGAGATTCAACGAGGCGAGTGATGAAAGAGAGAGGTGTGAAGAAAGAACCAGGTCGTAGCTGGATAGAGGTCAAGAACTCAGTCCATGCCTTCTATGCAGGCGATAGACTACACCCACAGATGGATGAGATATACAAAAACCTGGGGGATCTGAATTCCCAGGCAGCAGAAATCGGTTATGTGGAAAAACAATGTAGCCTGTGGAGTGATGCTGAGCAAGGACAAAAAAACCCTATGATGTTTGTTCACAGCGAGAAACTGGCCATTGCTTTTGGTATTCTTAGCTTGCCTGAGTTAATCCCAGTCCGGGTAATAAAAAATATTCGTATCTGTGACGACTGTCACAATTGGATCAAATTTGTATCAAAGATATCAAGCCGAACCATCATTGTGCGAGATGCATATCGCTTTCATCACTTCAATGGTGGCCTTTGTTCATGTAGAGACTATTGGTAATGAATGACAGAAAAAAGTCAATCAGGAAAATGACTGATTCAGGGGAATGGCATTACATTGTAACTCTCTGAGATGAGAGGCACTTTCCCAGACTTTCGGTTGGGAGTTTGAGGTGAAGAATTCCACCTCTCGATCACTTCTCGTGGGTCGAAGACCAGGCTCGATTTTTGGTTCAATGGTGTATCTCATTTGTAGCTGCAGAAATATGGGATCTCCTCCCTATCATCTGTCTCAAGAGGATTTAGCTCACAATCACCCTTTTTCACATAATGACTCCAAATTGGCCCGGTAAGCCACTTAACTGAACTTGCGTATACCTAGCTTGTATGGCTACTCTCTCTGAGAAAAAAATGATACGAGATTTATTTCGTCATCCATAAACCCAAAAAGAATCATGAGCAACTATGTTTTAATCGTTTGTAGCCGCACTGAAATTGGCCCCCACTGCCAATTTGGCTTGTGCTTTTGTGACAGTTCATGTTTTTTCCTTCCCAAGCAAGAGAGGAAATTATTAAACGCATTTTCCCTCTCTCAGCACAGTCTGTACACCTTGACATGGTCTGGTTGTAACAACAGCTCTTTTCACTCTGATAATCTGATACTACACCTAAACTATGGCAGGAGAAATTACCTGGTAACTATTCGTCATCCTCTCGTGCTATTTTCTTCTTGATATCCAGCTCCATTCATGCTGCAATTGGGCTTGTTAGGAATTGCTTTTATTTTCGACTCTAGCAGATTATACCATCCTGACGGCACTTTTCATATTTTCTCAATGCTGTAGGTTTACTTGAGCACAAAACAGCATCCTGGCTGAGCAAACCCTTTTCAGTCCTTCAAGATCATTGTTGATGGTGAGTATGGTGATGATTTTGAAATGGCTGTCATCTTTCTCCCAAGTCAGAAATATGTAATGTTCCTAATATGTGAACCTGTGCAGGCTTGGTAGGTAGAATGTGGAAATTCTCTCTATGCCATATACAGAAGTGATGAGGCGGGGCTGCCACATTCGGCAGATACCGTATGACGCATTCTTCTTCTGTATAAAGCGGTGGCTAAATGGTTTAATGCGCGAAGGTGGAGGGAACCGTCAGGTTAGCCTTGGCAAGATGAATCCTTCTGGGAAGTGTCACTTCTGCAACGTCCCTTGATATCCTGAGGAGAAGGTAATGAGCAGCAGCAGCAGCAGCAGCAGCTATGGAGGTAGAGTATGCCAATTGAATACTATCTGGTTAAAAGCTAATGTAAGTTTCACGAGCATCACTCGGCGTGTGGAGGTTATTCTGGGGAACGATCAATGCCGACTTCTTCCATTGGTCCTAATAATAGAAAAGCAGAAGAAAAGAGAACCTCATAAGAAAAATTACTACGAGAGAGCTTTGGTGGGCGGAAAAGAAGGCAATTCGTGAGATTATGAGTGTATCCGCCCATGCCGTGTATCTATTCCATATGAATTGCGACAAAATGTGTCACGCCCCGACTCTCGAGCCCGCGACATCCCTACCAAATCGCCACGAGGTCACGAAGGATAACTCCGAGCGCGTTATCGACCTTTCAATTATATACGGCAAACGGTTTAGACTCCTGCATACAATAAAACAAAGGGATAGTAAAGCTGAGATTCATACCAAAGCAATAGATCAAAAGCCACACGTATCGTGCATCAAAATGATTTGAGTCTAAACCCTCTACCGAGCTACGTAAATACACACAACCCCACACTTGGGCACTTATTAAGACCTCAAAAGGTTACTTGGTTTGGATAAGATTTACTTTCTCATCTACTCCAAAAGACTACCCTCATAACCCGCTTTGTATCCATAAAGCTCCATCACTTGGGACCTGAAAAATGGTTCCCATAACGGGGTGAGATATAAATCTCGGTGAATCAAGCCTAAGCTCGGTTAGGATACCTGATTCGCCCAAAACATCCTAGCCACGAGCATTATAAAAATCACGATATAACCATATATCCAACAATCATATCACATGGCAATAATCACCCACACGCATACTTATCGGCCTTCACCACACATACATGCAATGCTTGACTCCACCATAGCCACCACGTACAACCAACCGAACACGCATCACGCTCACAAGCATGGTCTTGGACACCACACAAGTCCATTTATTAACGATGATCGCGCCCTTGGCGCCTGACGAGGATCTACGGGACCGGCGTGATCGACCTCACAAATAATGCGATCCCGCATTCTTCGCGGAGTACGTTCCTTTTCCCTAAGTGATCGCCGTCCGCTACTCGCACACGGCATCGTCAGTAGGGCGCATCCCTATTGGGCGTCGGTCCATCACAAGGGTGGGCCGCATCCGATAATCCCTTAAAACCGTACGTACCATACGGGCATGAATTATCGTGCTTCGGAAAGTCGTGTGGTCCCATAAAAATGGTACAGTGTGTTCTTCCGTGTACAAAGACGAACTTGCCGAGAAAACCCATCATCGTTCCTTCATATGACCATGCAGACACCCGACACATCAATCAATTTATTCTCTTTGATTTATGCCGGATGCTCCACAACGTGCTCAACGACTTCGGCCCAAGGCCATTTTAATGCCAAATTATATCTTTGATTATTTATATGAATGCAAACTACCAATTAAATATGGCAAGATCCACGTGGATAATTAATCCCCAAACAACACCAATCCAATCAACGAGCATTTCAACGAGGCGAACCGCCCCAAAACACAATCATCAATTCCACACGAATGAGTCATTTCGATTAGGCCACATAAAAGCTCAATTTCGTGCCGTAGTCATTGATTAGCCAATTTGATTTAAAAAATGCCAATCGATCGCTTTTTAACCTATCGCTCGCGATCAAATCCATTTACAAATCAAATTCGCTAAACAACAATTAGCCACAAACAATTCTAACTTAATCGATTATGGTCATTTAAGCCTAAACCTTGTTTCTAACTAATCCGACCATAATCAAACCTACCTCAATACCCTACCGACTAACTAACTAATTCTAGCCGCAATTAGCGCCCTAACCAAGGATTAGGGTCAACTCACCACAACGGCGGTCGAGGTCGTGTCGGGCACGATTTTCGAGGCGGGCCAAAATACTATTCACGGAAAAACACTGTTCACGCGAAACACTGTTTTCCGACGGCTGTTCACTGACCAATCTGATTTGACTGCGTATAGCGGCGAGCACAGATGTGCAGAAGCAGCGGCGAAGGCTGGGAGAAAACATAATCCACGTATAAAACAAAGGGATCGGGATTGAATTGAGGGAAAACCCGACCTCACGAGCTTAGGCGAGGCCGGGCCGGCTAGGGGCTCACCTACGGCGAGGACAACCCTCGGGACCAGTAGTGGAGGCCGGAGGCGGCGGGAGCAATTAATCGGCGCGAGCTGGCAAAATAGGGGAATGGCGGCTAGAGGCTTTTGCGGTCTAGTTCGTTTCGCGGCTCTCGGCCGTCCGTCCGGTGGTGGCGCAGCTGAGTGCGGTGATGGCTGGAGGCGGAGGATGGTGGCGGTCGAGCAAAAATGGCCTGGAGGAAAGGAGGAGGACATTTGGTGCTGGTTGAGAAACAGAGGAGAAAGCGCGGCGGGAGGGGGGAAGGGGGCGCGAAAAAAAAGGAAGAAGAAAGAAGAAGAAAGAAGAAGAAAAAGAGAGAGAGAAAGAGGGGGGGAGACAAAAAGAAAAAAGGAGGGGGGAGGGAGAGTGAGTGGAGATCGCGAAGGGAAAAAAGGGGGAGGAAAGGAGGAGAGAGTGGGTGTTTGTCACAAAATGACCAAATGAATTGGTCTTCGCAACTTCGTGGATGTTACCTACAAATCCGTAAACAGGTTCTCATGTATGGTGTTTGCCTCTTCCACCTGTATTTGAGAAGATCACTTGAGGTGTACTTTGCATGGTTCGTCCTAGAAGACAATTGCTTGCTTACACTTTCTCAATATGACATGAGCACCAATAATGTCAACCCTAAGATTTGCTCTAAAACGGGAGGATAGTAGATTGAGTTTCATAAGGTGATCAATTGGAAGTAAGACTAGATAGAAACTGTAAATTTTTGGGTCAAAATGTCGCTTGTTTGCATGCTAATCAGCTACAAACCAAATGTAGGAAAGCCAATCCCTTAGAACCCGTAATTTAGACATTCAACACATGTTCAAATCATCAAATCGCATATGATGTATGTTACGAGAGAAGCACCAAGTAATGTGATATGCCAAGATCACAATTGCGTCGGTTTTTTCACGTTAGTTGTTTAAATAAGGTAAAATTGATTTTGAGCACGTTTGTTTTTGGATTTAGTTGTTAGTTGTGTGATTCATGGTGAGTGCCGAAAGAGGAGAGAGAAGACGAAGATTTCTGCGGCACTGTTCATGAATAGCATTAAAAAGGCAGCTATTCTTGAAGAAGAAAAAAGAAAGAAGAGTGGTCGCGCTTGTTTTGCATTTATTGTCATGTTAGCATAGTGTTAATTTTTTTTTTTGAATTTTTATCCGCACACGAGGTTTTATCGTTTTATTTATTTATTTTACATACAAGTTTTTAGATTTGGGCCGGCTGATTTTGGCAGAAGATATTTCAATGGCTCGGAATGTTAAGTGTTATGCTATAAGTATGTAAGAGTGAGTATGTATCCATCTAAATTTTCCAAAGTTATCGTTATTGTTTTGGTTCCGACATTAGCATTGGGCGGGTTTCTATGGTGTTATCGTCCGTATGATGAGCCGAACCACTGAATTTGCAAGGAAGAAGCTTCAGTTTCCACTAATGAAAGGAATCAAGTAGGGTGTCGCGTGTATTACTGTGTTGTCTATGCATTTCGAGTTCCCGTCTATAAACGGGTCGGGGCCCAATGTTTCCGAGGGTTATCCATTGACGATGATGGGTTGGTGGGCGATATCGCGGCGTCGTGGGACGATTCTCGTCCCCTAGGAATTTATCAGGACCCGCCATGAAAGGGCAGCTCGATGGGACGTCACTCCTTGCGTTTCTCTCCCAAGACTTGCGTTGCTCTCTTGGGCTCGCTCGTTTGCTTGATAAAAACGACAGCTTTACTCATATTTTGGTGACCCTCCACTTCTTCTTCTTCTCTCTCCGGAGCTCCATGGCCACGACCGCCGCAGCCTCTGCCGTCGCGGCGCTCCCCTGAAAGACCGGGTGGCCATCGTCACCGGCTCCTCCCGTGGGATCGGCCGCGCCATCGCCCTTCACCTCGCCTCGCTCGGCGCCAAGCTCGTCGTCAACTACACCTCCGCCGGCTCCTCCGCCCAGGCCGACGCCGTCGCCGATGAGATCAACTCCTCGTCCCCCGGCTCTGCCGTCTCGGTCCGAGCCGACATCTCGGACCCGGCCCAGGTGAAGTCCCTCTTCGACGCCGCCGAGGAGGCCTTCAAGTCCCCGATCTACGTCCTAGTGAACTGCGCCGCCGTCCTCGACTCCAAGTACCCCACCATCGCCAACACCTCCGTCGACGACTTCGATAAGACCTTCAGGTGATGGCTCTTGAGAAAAATGGGGTTCGTGCGGAATCGGTTATTGCTTATCATTTGGAAGCTAATTAATTTTGGCCCTAATTGTGTATGTCTTTGCTTATAATTCCGATGAGAGATTTGAGTGACAGAGACAGAGTTGCCTAATCTAGTATTAACGAGGAAGTCCCCGTTGGTCGTTGAATTGCGTTTCGCTCTGTTGGATTGTTCTCTCTCTTTTCTTTTGGATGATGATTTCTCACAGTAATCTCAAGCAGAACATTCTGGAGCTGACGATTCTTTTTAATATCTTTCACAGTGTCAATGCTAGAGGGGCATTCTTGTGCTGCAGAGAGGCTGCAAACCGGCTGAAGCCGGGCGGCGGAGGCAGGATCATAATGTTGTCCTCATCGCTGGTTGGCGCGCTGAAGCCGAATATGGGGGCGTACACCTCCTCGAAGGCGGCAGTGGAGACCATGGTCAAGATCCTGGCCAAGGAGCTCAAGGGCACCCGCATCACCGCCAACTGCGTCGCGCCGGGCCCCATCGCGACCGAGATGTTCTTCGCTGGGAAGACCGAGGAGCAGATCAATAAGGTGATCGAGGAGTGCCCACATGGCCGGCTCGGCGAGACCAAGGATGTCGCCCCTCTTGTCGGGTTCTTAGCCACCGATGCCGCCGAATGGGTCAATGGGCAGGTGATTAGAGTTAATGGTGGATATGTGTAGGTCGATTGATTCAAGCTCAGAACTATGTCATTCTCGTATAGACAGATTGCCTGAAAAATGCGCGACCTTTGCTTTTCGAATTCTCTGTGTCTTTCTCTGTCTGATTGAAATGCTGATCCATCAATTCTTTGGCTGAGACATGGCCGAATCATAAGCCCCAATACTCTGGAAATTATGGAATTGAGTAAAGCTAGTTCGTCGGTTTTAGGGTCAATTCTTGTCCGCGATACGATCAATCGGCGAACGTCATATGACACTTAATCGCTTGCGCCTTGGCACAAGATCAGTCTTTGGGTAGAGAAAGTTCTCAAAGGGTTTTCCCGGATTGAACTTCTGATGTGATGAGCTTATAAGAACAACTTTAAGATACCGGGAAAAACCATTGCACTTTTGGTGATCAGAAACTAGCTTTTATCCTCTAAAAATTTTACATTTTTCTTCGTTAAAAATACTATCTTTGATGCGTATTGATGATAAAATAATGAAAGAGTACTTTTCCAAGATATAGATGACTCTGAGCTAATCATGTTCAAGGAAAGAAGTCGATTTGGTATTGGATTGCTGAAGCAGAAAGAGTTTCAGTCTCTGATCAACCATTGAATAAAAGACACGAAAGTGGTACATCTGACCAGATCTGATTTGACTTGCAAGGTATAGTTCGGTCTATCCACGGCACTCAGAATGTGTCAAGAAGAATGCTTGAACTTTGACTTTCTGGTTCCAATTTGTTCCTCCCACTTTTCACTTATCTCTCCTACTTAAGTTCACTCTGCAATACTTCATTCAAGTTCCATATGAGCTCCAATATGACCACCGCCGCCACCACTCTCCCCCTCAGAGGCCGAGCGGGCATAGTCACAGGCTCGTCCCATGGCGTTGGCCGGGCTATTGCGGTCCATCACCTGTCGCTCGGTGCGAAACTCATCGTCAACTACACCTCCAACTCTGCCTAAGCCCATCTATTAGTGGCCGAGATAAATTCTTCCTTTCCTAAAGCTGCGGTTTTTGTCCGAGCCAATGTTTCCGATCCCTCGAGTGTCAAATCCCTGTTCGATGCGGCCAAAAGCGCATTCAACTCGTCGGTGCATGTCCTTGTCAACTCCGCTGGGGTCATGGATGCTGAGCATTTCTCCATAGCCGACACTCCCGTGGAAGAATTCGACAAGATCTTCAGGTATAATCAGAGCAAGCTTTTGCGAGATCAGTTTCTTTCACTTCTCATCAAGCAAGTCAAGTTCTATGAGAGTTGAATTTTCAAATTCGCTGTATTGCCGTGCTCATCTATAGTAAAAAAGATATTAACCAACTCACATGTCCGTGACATTCAGTGTCAACACCAGAGGCCCGTTCCTCTGTTGCCGCGAGGCGGCGAATCAGCTGAAACATGGTGGAGGCGGACTCATCATACTATGGTCGTCGTCCTTAGTCGCTGCCTTGAAGCCTAACTATGGAGCTTATGCGGCACCGAAAGCCGCAGTTGAGACGATGGCTGGGGTTCTCACGAAGGAGCTCAAGAACCATAAATTGCGTCGCGCCAGGGCCTATCGCAACTGATTTGTTCTTTGCAGGGAGGAACGAGGAGTACGTCAAGAGCGTGGTCAAGGCGTGTTCCCTCGGTCGTCTAGGGAACACCGGCTGATGTCGCTCCGGTTGTTGGATTTTTGACTTTTGAAATGAGGTTCACTTTAAGTCCTTATTTAAAGAAATGAAGGCACTTCAAATCCTATATTTAAAAATGTCCCCTAATATTTGATACATTTTTTAGATTATAATAGAACCTTTAGGAATAGACAGGAGAATCAAGCGTTTCGTGGCCTGTGACAGTCACAGTCTCTTCATTTTATCCTGTTAACATTTTTCAACTAACCAAAATAATGGGTAAATTGTCCAATCAATACTTAACCTATTGTACGATTACCGATTCAGTCCTAAAATATCTATTTTTGACAATTTTGTCCTAGACCTTTTCGTGATATCTCAATGAAATCCTTCCGGTCAATTTTCGCCGAAAATCGATGACGTGGCAATTGTGCCACGTAAGATGATAGGCGATCATCGGACCACTATGTGAGCGATTTTCGACGAAGATTGACCGAAATGACTTCATTGAAATTTCGGGTAAATGTTTAGACCTAAATTGACAAAATTGAAAATTGTATGATTAAATTGGCATCCGCGTAATAGCTTTATGACTATGTTTTCCCAAAATAATTTCGAAGAGGAGATATTAAATAGACTATTTGTCTTTATGGTTTCTTACTAATAATATTAGTTGTCTGTATTGAAATGTTGTTCTTACGAATATAAATTATATACTCTTGGTGATTTTTTTCTGAAAAAGGGAAAATTGAAATCATGGAGTAAAGTAAATTACTATTAAGTACATTTTCTTCTGAAAGGCAAACGCTAGAGGAAAACGGCTTCTGCTTCTGGCTTTTATATTAATTTCTTACGCCAAAAGAGTGGCGGGTCAAGAACCTCAAAATTATGGCTACATTAAAATATCTTTAATTTGATGATATTTAGCTTATTGAAATAAAAATTAAGATCAAGGTGGCTATGTGTAGTTGGTTCCGAATTAGTAAATGCGTGACAAATTTATCTCAAATTAATTTTTTGACAAGAAAAAACTTCAAATTGGTACACTTGCGATAAATTATCTCAAATTAATTTTTGACCACCAAAAATCACATAAAAAATCATAAACTGATACACCTGTGATAAATTTACCATATGTTAGTTTTCATTAAATTAGGTTAATACACGAAAAATCTCAAATTAGTATAAATGTGATAAACGGAAGATACACATGTGACAAATAAAGAATAAAACCCCCAAATGGGTACACCTGACTTGCTGCATTTGAGACATTACCAGGTAACTATTCGTCATCCTCTCGTGCTATTTACTTCTTGATGTCCAGCTCCATTCATGCTGCAAATTGGGCTTGTTAGGAGTTGTTTTTATTTTCGACTCTAGGCGATTATACCATCCTGATGGCACTTTTCATATTTTCTCAATGCTGTAGGTTTACTCAAGCGCAAAACAGCATCCTGGCTGAGCAAACCCTTTTCAGTCCTCCGAGATCATTGTTGATGGTGAGTATGGTGATGATTTGGAAATGGCTGTCATCTTTCTCCCGAGTCAGAAACATATAATGTTCCTAAATATTTGAACCTGTGCAGGCTTGGTAGGTAGAATGTGGAAATTCTCTCTATCCCATATACAGAAGTGAAGAGGCGGGGCTGCCACATTCGGCAGATACCGTATGACGCATTCTTCTTCTGTATAAAGCGGTGGCTAAATGGTTTAATGCGCGAAGGTGGAGGGAACCGTCGGGTTAGATTTGGCAAGATGAATCCTTTGGGATATGTCACTTCTGCAACCTCCATGGATGTCCCGAAGAGAAGGTAATGAGCAGCAGCAGCAGTAGCTATGGAGGTAGAGTATGCCAATTGAATACTATCTGGTTAAAGCTAATGTAAGTTTCACGAGCATCACTCGGCGTGTGGAGGTTATTCTGGCGAATGGTCAATGCCGACTTCTTCCATTGGTCCTAATAATAGAAAAGCAGAAGAAAAGAGAACCTCATAAGAAAAATTACTACGAGAGAGCTTTGGTGGGCGGAAAAGAAGGCAATTCGTGAGATTATGAGTGTTTCTGCCCGTGCCGTGTATCTATTCCATATGAATTGCGACAAAATGACCAAATGAATTGGTCTTCGCAACTTGCCGTGGATGTTACCTACAGATCTGTAAACAGGCTCTCATGTATGGTGTTCACCTCTTCCACTGCATTTGAGAAGATTACTTGAGGCGTCTGCGCATGGTTTGAGAAGCACAAGCTTGTTTGCTTACACTTTCTCAATATAACATGACCAGTCAATCATGTCAACCCTAAGATTTGCTCTAAAACGGGAGGATAGTAGATTGAGTTACATAAGGTGATCAATTGGAAGTAAGACTAGATAGAAACTGTAAATTTTTGGGTTAAAATGTCGCTTGTTTGCATGCTAATCAGCTACAAACCAAATGCAATAAAACCAATCCCTTAGAACTTGCAATTTAGACATTCAACAAATGTTCAAATCATCAAATCGCATATGATGTGAATCGATGTTACGAGAGAAGTACCGAGTAATGTGATATGCCAAGATCACAATTACGTCATTTCGATTTTTTTCCTTCGCGGCTCACATTATCTGTTTGAATAAGGTAAAATTGATTTTGAGCATGCTTGTCACGATTTTTGGATTTAATTGTTGAATGCGCGATTCACGATGAGCGTCGGAGAGGAGAAAAGAAGACGAAAATTTCTGCGGCGGTATTTATGAATAGTTCTCATTATTGTCATGTTAGGATAGTGTTTTTTTTTTGTTTGACTTTCTTCCGCACACGGCGTTTTATGCATTTATTATCATCAATGTCATGTCGCATAGTGTTGTCTTTTTTTTGTTCTTGGTCAGATTGAACTTTCTTCCGCACACGAGGTTTTATCCTTTTTTGACTTAACGTACGCGTTTTTAGATTTGGGCTGGCTGATTTTGTCCGAGGATGTTTCAATGGCTCAGGGTCCCCTAGCAACTTATCAGGAGCCGCCATGCAAGGGAAGCTCGATGTGACGTCACTCCCTGCGTCACTCTCCCAAGACTTGCGTCACTCTCTTGGGCTCGTTCGATTGCTTGATAAATAAGACAGCTTTACTCATATTTTGGTGACCCCCGCTTCTTCTTCTTCTCTCTCCGGAGCTCTATGGCCACGACCGCCGTAGCCTCTGCCGCCGCGGCGCTGCCCCTGAAAGACCGGGTGGCCATCGTCACCGGCTCCTCCCGCGGGATCGGCCGAGCCATCGCCCTTCACCTGGCCTCGCTCGGCGCCAAGCTCGTCGTCAACTACACCTCCGCCGGCTCCTCCGCCCAGGCCGACGCCGTCGCCGATGAGATCAACTCCTCGTCCCCCGGCTCTGCCGTCTCGGTCCGAGCCGACATCTCGGACCCGGCCCAGGTGAAGTCCCTCTTCAACGCCGCCGAGGAGGCCTTCAAGTCGCCGATCTACGTCCTGGTGAACTGCGCCGCCATCGTGGACTCCAAGTTCCCCACCATCGCCAACACGTCCGTCGACGACTTCGATAAGACCTTCAGGTGATGGCTCTTGAGAAAAATGGGGTTCGTGCGGAATCGGTTCTTGCTTATCATTTGGAAGCTAATTAATTTTGGCCCTAATTGTTTATGTCTTTGCTTATAATTCCGATGAGAGATTTGAGGGACAGAGACAGAGTTGACTAATCTAGTATTAACGATGAAGTCCCCGTTGGTCGTTGAATTACGTTTCGCTCTGTTAGATTGTTCTCTCTCTTTTCTTTTGGATGATGATTTCTCACAGTAATCTCAAGCAGAACATCTTGGAGCTGACGATTATTTTTAATATCTTTCACAGTGTCAATGCTAGAGGGGCATTCTTGTGCTGCAGAGAGGCTGCAAACCGGCTGAAGCCGGGCGGCGGAGGCAGGATCATAATGTTGTCCTCATCGCTGGTCGGCGCGCTGAAGCCGAACAATATGACGGCGTACACCTCCTCGAAGGCGGCAGTGGAGACGATGGTCAAGATCCTGGCCAAGGAGCTCAAGGGCACCCGCATCACCGCCAACTGTGTCGCGCCGGGCCCCATCGCGACCGAGATGTTCTTGGCCGATAAAACCGAGGAGCAGATCAATAAGGTGATCGAGGCACATGGCCGGCTCGGCGAGACCAAGGATGTTGCCCCTCTTGTCGGGTTCTTAGCCACCGATGCCGCCGAATGGGTCAATGGACAGGTGATTAGAGTTAATGGTGGATATGTGTAGGTCGATTGATTCAAGCTCAGAACTATGTATTCTCGTATAGACAGATTGCCTGAAAAATGCGCGACCTTTGCTTTTTGAATTGTCTGTGTCTTTCTCTGTCTGATTGAAATGCTGATCCATCAGTTCTTCTGCCGAGACATGGCCGAATCATAAGCTATGTTTCAATTTGAATCATAACTCCTCGATCTACTTTCATCCACCCGATCACAGTCCTACGCCAATGCGTCAAAAGGCAAGAGTCTCTCAACATGAGAATACGAATGCCTAAGACACCGAGATTCGCTCACGAAATTACTTTAATTTATGACTTCGTTTAAGACAAGATGACCCATCTAGTACTAGGCTACCACACTATGTGGTGCAACACCATACTTCATGTTTGTTGGATAGCATGTTTTATATATACGTTGGTTCGTATTCTATTCTAAAAATACTATGATTGTTTTTCTCTACAATATTCCTTTTTGGGATTGATTCATCCTTTCCGAACGCAGGGTTGGGATCTTAACAAGCACATAGAAACATCTTAATATTTTTTTTTTCTTCTGAAAATCCATTTATCGATCAACGATAGAAAGAATAATCACCCGATATAGTAAAATGCTTTACCGATATAGAATCGTGGACATGGAAGATGTCGTGGCATTATGTTATACTGGCAATGCCATTCATTTGTGGAATATGTTTACACTATTAAGCGATAAAACTATTCATGTCAAAGATGAGATCGTCCTAATAAACTTGTTACCGGGATAATATGGACTACTCTCTTTATCTCTATATAATCGACAACCGTAGAAATTTTCAATTTAAATCGAAGAATCAACCAAGTCCATGGTATTAATCATGAATTCACGGTTGCAAGATTATTCGTGATTTGATAAAGAGATTTCTATTTTTCTAGCAAAACAAATGTTTTAGTAAAGCTAGTTCGTCGGTTTTAGGGTCAATTCTTGTCCGCGATGCGATCAATCGGCGAACATCATATGACACTTAATCGCTTGCCCCTCTGCCCAGGATCAGTCTTTGGGTAGAGAAAGTTCTCCAAGGGTTTTTCCGGATTGAAATTCTGATGTGATGAGATTTTAAGAACCGCTTTAAGATACTGGGAAAAACCATCGCACTTTTGGTGCACGTACTATTCGATCAGAAACTAGTTTTTATCCTCCAAAAAATTTACATTTTCTTCGTTAAAAATACGATCTTTGATGCGTATCGTTGATAAAATAATGGGAGAGTACTTTTCCAAGATATATATGACTGAGCTAATCAAGTTCAAGGAGAGAAACTCTTTCAGTCTCTCATCAATCGTTGAATAAAAGGCCGGAAAGTGGTACATCTGACCAGATCTGATTTGACCTACGGGGTATAGTTCGGTCCATCTACGGCGCTCAGAACGTGTCAAGAAGAATGCTTGAACTTTGAATTTCTGGTTCCAATTTGTTCCTTCCCCTTTTCTCTTATCTCTCCTATTTTAGTTCACTCTGCAATACTTCGTTCAAGTTCCATGTGAGCTCCAATATGGCCACCGTCGCCACCACTCTCCCGCTCGGAGGCCGAGGCGGCCATAGTCACGGGCTCATCCCCGTGGCATCGGCCGGGCTATTGTGGTCCATCTCGCGTCGCTCGGTGTGAAAGTCGTTGTCAACTATTGCGGTTTTCGTCCGAGCCAATGTTTCTGATCCCGCGAGTGTCAAATCCCTGTTCGATGCGGCCGAAAGCGCGTTCGATTCGCCGGTGCACGTCCTTGTCAACTCCACCGGGGTGATGGATGCTCAGCATTTCTCCATAGCCGACACTCTCGTGGAAGAATTTGACATGATCTTCAGTTATAATCAGAGCAAGTTTGCCACGTAAGATGATTAGCAATTATTGGACCACTACGTGAGCGATTTCCCTACGAAGATTGACCGAAATGATTCCATTGAAATTTCGGGTTAATGTTTAGGCCTAAATTGATAAAATTGAAAATTGTATGATTAAATTGGCATCTGCGTAATAGCTTTATGACTATGTTTTCCCAAAATAATTTCGAAGAGGAGATATTAAATAGACTATTTGTCTTTATGGTTTCTTACTAATAATATTAGTTGTCTGTATTGAAATGTTGTTCTTACGAATATAAATTATATACTCTTGGTGATTTTTTTCTGAAAAAGGGAAAATTGAAATCATGGAGTAAAGTAAATTACTATTAAGTACATTTTCTTCTGAAAGGCAAACGCTAGAGGAAAACGGCTTCTGCTTCTGGCTTTTATATTAATTTCTTACGCCAAAAGAGTGGCGGGTCAAGAACCTCAAAATTATGGCTACATTAAAATATCTTTAATTTGATGATATTTAGCTTATTGAAATAAAAATTAAGATCAAGGTGGCTATGTGTAGTTGGTTCCGAATTAGTAAATGCGTGACAAATTTATCTCAAATTAATTTTTTGACAAGAAAAAACTTCAAATTGGTACACTTGCGATAAATTATCTCAAATTAATTTTTGACCACCAAAAATCACATAAAAAATCATAAACCGATACACCTGTGATAAATTTACCATATGTTAGTTTTCATTAAATTAGGTTAATACACGAAAAATCTCAAATTAGTATAAATGTGATAAACGGAAGATACACATGTGACAAATAAAGAATAAAACCCCCAAATGGGTACACCTGACTTGCTGCATTTGAGACATTACCAGGTAACTATTCGTCATCCTCTCGTGCTATTTACTTCTTGATGTCCAGCTCCATTCATGCTGCAAATTGGGCTTGTTAGGAGTTGTTTTTATTTTCGACTCTAGGCGATTATACCATCCTGATGGCACTTTTCATATTTTCTCAATGCTGTAGGTTTACTCAAGCGCAAAACAGCATCCTGGCTGAGCAAACCCTTTTCAGTCCTCCGAGATCATTGTTGATGGTGAGTATGGTGATGATTTGGAAATGGCTGTCATCTTTCTCCCGAGTCAGAAACATATAATGTTCCTAAATATTTGAACCTGTGCAGGCTTGGTAGGTAGAATGTGGAAATTCTCTCTATCCCATATACAGAAGTGAAGAGGCGGGGCTGCCACATTCGGCAGATACCGTATGACGCATTCTTCTTCTGTATAAAGCGGTGGCTAAATGGTTTAATGCGCGAAGGTGGAGGGAACCGTCGGGTTAGATTTGGCAAGATGAATCCTTTGGGATATGTCACTTCTGCAACCTCCATGGATGTCCCGAAGAGAAGGTAATGAGCAGCAGCAGCAGTAGCTATGGAGGTAGAGTATGCCAATTGAATACTATCTGGTTAAAGCTAATGTAAGTTTCACGAGCATCACTCGGCGTGTGGAGGTTATTCTGGCGAATGGTCAATGCCGACTTCTTCCATTGGTCCTAATAATAGAAAAGCAGAAGAAAAGAGAACCTCATAAGAAAAATTACTACGAGAGAGCTTTGGTGGGCGGAAAAGAAGGCAATTCGTGAGATTATGAGTGTTTATGGTTTGTCTTTATGGTTTCTTACTAATAATATTAGTTGTCTGTATTGAAATGTTGTTCTTACGAATATAAATTATATACTCTTGGTGGTTTTTTTCTGAAAAAGGGAAAATTGAAATCATGGAGTAAAATAAATTACTATTTCTTCTGAAAGGCAAACGCTAGAGGAAAATGGCTTCTGCTTCTGGCTTTTATATTAATTTTTTACGCCAAAAGATTGGCGGGTCAAGAATCTCAAAATCATCGCTACATTAAAATATCTTTAATTTGATGATATTTAGCTTATAGAAATATAAATAAAGATAAAGGTAGCTATGTGTAGTTGATTCTGAATTAGTAAATGTGTGACAAATTTACCTCAAACTAATCTTTTGATAAGAAAAAATTTCAAATTGGTATATTTGTGATAAATTTACCCCAAATTAATTTTTGATCACCAAAAACCTCATAAAAAAATCCTAAACTGGCACACCTCGTGATAAATTTACTGTTTGTTAGTTTTCATTAAATTAGGTTAATACATGAAAAATCTCAAATTAGTATAAATGCGACAAATGGAAGATAAAAACTCCAAACTAGTACAATTGTCGGTTGCGACGTGTCATTCAACTCAACAATTTGACGGTAAAATTTAATGAAAAACTAATTGAGGTAAATTTATCACAAGTGTATCGGTTTGGAGTTATTGATGATCAAAAAATTAGTTCGGCGTAAATTTGTACCAAGTGTGGTATTAACCTTAAATTTTAATCCCACAAGATAAAAGGGTTAATACCACAAAAAATCTCAAATTGGTACATCTATGGCAAATTTATCTCAAAGTAATATTTCGATCACAAAAAATCTTGAACCGTACACACCGTGAGAAATTTAACGCAAAATTAGTTTTTTATCACAAAAATCTCAAACTAATGCATCTGTGACAAATTTACTCTCCGTTAGTTTGCGTTAAATTTTACCGTCAAATTGCTAAATTAGATGACAAATGGCAATGAACGAGTGTACCAATTTGGGATTTTTACCTTCCATTTGTCATATCTACATGATTGAGATTTTTAATGATATTAACCCAATTTTAAGGAAACCAACGAAGAGCAAATCTATTATAGGTGTACCGGTTTGGGGTTTTTTATGGTTAAAAAATTAGTTTGGTGTAAATTTATCATAAGTGTATCGGTTTATGATTTTTTGTGGTTAAAAAATTAGTTTGAGTAAATTTATCACAAGTGCAATAATTTAGAATTTTTCGCGTTATTAACCTCATATAAAAACAAAATGAGACCAATTATAATATATCTAATTTCATATTTGATTAAATTTAATTCCTTAAAGAATTGGGAGAAGCGTGTATTATGCTATGTCAGTTTCAAATAGAACCTAATGATTCATACAGAATAATAGCCCGAATAATCTTTTTCGGGTTTAATTTTTCTCATGCTAATAGCAAATATTTCGGGGTAGAACCTTATTGAATTTGGTCTTTTTTTAGTAAATTATCAAGGTTAAAATAAATCCACCATAAGCTAGTTTGTAACTTTTAAACATGGTTTGTCATTCCTTGTATGATAAAGTGTGTTTCCATTTTTTTCATATTGGTTAGTAAGTATACCTGTCGCAAAATTAATTCCTCTCTCGTCAATAACTAGTAACTTGGTCTTATCTCCAATAATATACCTATAGAGTAAAAGTAACTTAAAAGCCACATGAGACTTGTTTGTAACATTCCAAATAGAAAGGTAAGTTATAATATAATGTCGGATCTTGATATATGAATTCAGTGATTCTTAGACATGGTTAGTAACCACATTTGATATGTGAGAGCAAGAAAAATTTTTTTTTTTAATTTAGGGGCTTTTCTTTTTTTTTAAATTTTTAAATTTTAAAAAAAAATTTTTTTATGATTATCTTACTAAACAGATCATAAGTACTCCATAATCCATCTTTTTCCCTTTTCTGGGGGAGTTTCGAATTACAATCTCGGATCCCGAATACCTGGTACTATGTTCATTGTTAATATTTGAAACTCAACCGCGGAGATGGTTTCAATGTGTTGATCTGAGATAGGAACCTCGTTTAAATTTCCTCCTCCGTTGTCCCAATGATACTGCTACTCATCTGAAACGGGGTTAGATTTGATTGATGAAAGAACAAAATCTATTTTCTTAGTTTCTTTGACCGCCGTTACTGTTGGATCGTTTCCATGATAGGGGAGTCACTCCATCACTGGAGATTCTTTAGAACGACGGACATTGACGCTTTCGAGTTCATCAGAAAGGCGATCACGATTGTCGCCCCTCAATTGCCTGAAAGATTTTCTGGCACCAGGAGGCCATATCACGGAGAGGCGTGATTGTTTCATGGACCGACTTGTTTGGGATAGAACTGTTCGTTGACTTAGCTTCCTTGAATCGTTGGAACTTGTTTGGGATCGAACCGTGTGGTGATTCTTAGCTTCCTTGATTTTAAAAACTTGTTTGGGATTGAACCGTGCGGTGACTTAGCTTCCTTGGATCGCTGGAACGCCTAAGCTAAGCCTTATTCCTCACCTAAACCATTTTCTGCGCGTTTGCTCACCCAAATCTAGAGAGGGAGAGAATGCTTTGTCTTAATCAAGTGTTGGATGATCCAAATGAGAAGGAGAGCCCTATTTATATAAGAAGACTTCTCACTACAACCGTTGATAGAGTCTAGATCTAGTGGCTAAGAATGCTTCTCTCCTCCTACCAACTATCAAGATGAGAATTGTAGAATCATAGGACAATTATCATATCACCTGCCCCTAAGGATATTCTAAAGAACTCAAGAAAACCCTAGAGGCTAAGATACTTCAAGTCTTGTGGTTTATCTAGGCTATATGGTCGGTCACAAAAACCTCTATCCGTGACATTCTCCTTCACCCATTTGAGCGATGCCCTCGGCGCTCTCGGCTCGGGGTGTTTAGCTTGTCTCGCTCACATCCTTCTCTTGGATCGTTGGCTTTTTTGGCATTGGCAATTTTTTTCGTGTCCAAGGCCGCTTCATCTTTGGCTTCTTGAGTTGACATGCATTTGGATTGGAAGGTCAATTAGCTTCAACTCAGTGTTCTCTCTGTTTAAATTCTGAAGATTGTTTAGAAATTGCCATATACCCAAAAACCACGACACATTCAAAAACTATTCTTATTTACTCGCGTATGACGTATGCTATATATGGATGAGAATCTATCGTTAAGGAAGTCTATGATCTTCGATTTTGAAGATAATTCTACAACATATTGTAGAATATTTCAAGTTTTTGTATCTTGAAGATTTACTAGCCATTGAGTAATAAGAATCTGAACCCCACTAATTTGATTGCCCATACAACCAAATCTTTAGTTTTCATGAGTAGATACCTCAAATATACAATTTCCTATTGGTCTCAATACGCTCTTTCAACTGCAAAGTCAATAGAGTATAGCCGTCGTGGCCCTCCTAATTTATGCGCTCGCTCCAGGTTTCGCCTATAGCTGTAATGCACACACTCCGTGCCATCCCAACAATGTTCTGATATAAACATAAGTTACAAATGCTATGCCTAAGTAGATATTGTCACTTGTAACTTTTTATACCAAAAGATAACCTTTGAAAGCAAAGGATGTACAATACTCACGATAAATTACGAAAGAAGGCATATCATTTAATGCTAGGCGTATCGAATCAAAATATTCACCAGTAAATTGATATGATCTATTTTTTTTAATCAATCATATCCAAATTAGTTCTAATCCCGTTAAAAAATTTAACGATTTGAATCAGATCAAAGTGGATATTTATTTGGTAGTCCTTCGTCTTATTAATTTTTCATTCCAGTACTTGTATGTTTTCTATGGGTTTGGAAAGTACCAAAACGACAAAAAGTAAATTTCCAAAATTCAGATTCTAGCAACTCTTCATGGAATGCAAATTTTACAAACTCATCGGAAACATGAACGACCCGGATTATAATCTTTGGAATCCAACGGTAGAGACGGCCTTTTGATCTCAGATAGGAAAGT
Organism: Rhodamnia rubescens; assembly: GCA_021437795.1. NCBI lineage: Eukaryota > Viridiplantae > Streptophyta > Magnoliopsida > Myrtales > Myrtaceae > Rhodamnia > Rhodamnia rubescens. The sequence goes on from JAILYA010000008.1 coordinate 2,113,084, forward strand.
CATTCGTTAAGTTTTCTCGGCCTGGCACAGAGACGAGTCTTACGGACGCTCAAACGCTGCTCGGTTCCAACGTCGCAGAGCTGAGGAATTCTCTCAAGGGTTAGTAACGATTTCATTACTGATTCCTTCGCTGTTGCGATGTTACTTCTACTGTTCTGAAACGGGTTAGTTCATTATGATCGATTCGGTTGATAAAAAAAAAGAATTATCTCGCAGTTTGTCGACCGTTGCTTGTGCCCTAAGCAATTTTCTCTTCTGTCGTTTCCACAATGGGGGAGTCGATCGATGTCTGGAGAGAATTCTTCAGAACCACCGCAGACACTGACGTCTTCGAGTTCATTGACAAGGCGATCGCTATCGCCGCGCTTGATCCCCCAAAGATTTTCTGTTGCGAAGAGACTGTATCACGGAGCGGCTGTTCTTGTGCAAGACTATTGGTGCCAGAGGTGACTGCGCACTCGCGAGTAAAAAAGCAAGGCGAATGGCAATAAGGGTAATGTTGCGCATGTTGCGGTGAACATCAAGTACAGTGAGGGGGAAGCTGAGACATTTATTTGATTTCATAGTATAGTCTGATGTTTCACGGACCTAATACTCAGCAGCCCATTCTTCTATTATTCCTTTCTCGACAGACAAGAGGCTGCGGAAGGTGCAGGCATTGGATCCGTGTGATCTCCCAAAGATGGTGGCAAGTCATAAGGCTCCGGGCGCCACAACTGCAAAAGCTGGCCAGGTGAGGGCGATTTCGCGGAGCCACAACTGCAAAAGCTTGCTTGAACGTTTGAGATCAAGCGAGAGTCGCATTGTTCATAGTTGTCCTCTTAGCTGAAGAACGATTTAAGACAGAAGGGTGCTGATCATTAGGTCGTATTCTGGAGGTGATTTTGCTGAATTCTTAGCCGGATATTGTACATTGCAACCTCTGTCATCAATCAAGACCTTAATTTTTTGAGCATGTGGATGCGAATGCGGTTTCTTCCTGGTATTTCCTTAGACAACTACTTTACCTGAACAAAGTCAAAGTCGTTTGGCTTAGAAAAAGTTAATATCCTTAGAAAAGTGAATATACTTGTGAAGTGAATATGATCAACGGGTAAGGGTGAATCTGATCAGCTTGTACAGGGTGAATATGACCAACGGGTAAATTTAATTTTAGGATCTTTAGTACACTTATCTCCTTAAAGAACGAAAACCCTTGGAGCTTGCTTTGTTAAATGCGTGCGGCGTGTGCAGTATGAATTAGTACTACTATATGCTAAAGTTACAAAAAATTTGCAACTCGCAAGAAGAGTAGAGAACAATGGTTGGAAAATAGGATGTGTGACGGGTTTGTCGTAATATATACGTATCGACTCATGGAAGCAAAATAGGGTAGAATTGCTGAAAAATTGACCTTATCCACATTGTCAAAAGTTGAATAGAACAAATTCTCGTCCATATAGAATTGTCATTCATTTTCTTAGGATCAGTTGTGAAAACCTTCCTACTTTTGCTTCAATGCACAATAGCCCCCAAACTTCGAAATTTTGCGGGCAAAAGCAGAAAAAACCCAAAAAAGAAGAAGAAAGAAAGCAAGATCACAACCTTCCTATGTTGCATTTTTGCTTATTTTATCCCGATAATTGAGTGAGGGATAGACATAAGGATATGTTTTAGTTCAGTTTGTTCGTGACGTGATATACATATTCTTGAGAAAAGGACAATACAAGTGTCAAAAGTTGTGTACGGACATCATTTTGATGTCGAAAGTTGTGTACAAATGCCACTTTGGTGCCAAAAGTTTCGTTCGGATGCTTAAGTGCCAATTTTTTTTAGAAATAATTGTTTCAATGCTAGCTCCGATATGCTTCATTGAAAATCCGACATGGCATTTTTTAAATATATATATTTTTTTGAAAATAAATTTGAAAATTAAGCTGAAAAATTTAACAAAAAAGATAGAAATTTTAAGTGATCCGACAAAAAACTTTTAGCACCAAAGTGATTTCGGTACACAACTTTTGACACTTATACTGTTCTTTTCCTCATATTCTTTCTCGTTTGGTGCATTCTCCGTCTTCTAGAGGCTAAGCCTTCTAAATTGGTCACAGCAGAAAACCCATTCACCATAGGTTTCAGTTCTTTGATCGAGTTCAAATTTTTATTCTTCCAATGAAGTCCTTTGCTTTTGCTAAGGGCTTACCCCCTCTCCCCCTGCAAACTTTGACTTGCATTGCAGTCACTAGTTTTTCCTTGTGTATAACCGGTAAGTCCTTGGCAGGTACGGAAATTTGTGTTGGTGCTTTGAAGTTTATGACTCAGAAAACACAAGGAGCAATCTAATGAGGTTATTTATACTAGGTTGCTCCTGGATTATATGGTGATAATGTTCCTCGGCTTTTCACTTATTGGACGGTTAGTTTTAAGGACAATTACCATTTCCGCAGTTAAACACCTCATTTTCAAAACCAACATTGAAAGTAGAGGTAACTAGAACTTCTTCTTCTTCTTCTTCTTCTTCTTAACTTGAACAGGGTAATGGTTATCGAGATGGATGTTATAATCTTTTATGTAGCGGCTTTATCCAGATAGACAGGGAAGTAAGCCCCGGAACTCCTATGCGCGCTGCTTCTACTTATGGTGGGGATCTTTATGCGTTTGCAATCCGCATTGACCAGGTAAGATTTGCTTTTATAGTCCTTGTTTTGTAATATTGATGTACGAAGAATACAATTTTTTTCAGACTATGTTATGTACGGGAATAATTACTCAATCAGTTCTAAATCTATTGTACGGATGGCAATTCAGTCCCAATTTTGCCAGCGTAGTCTTAAACCTTTGCGTGAAAATTCAACGTAGTCCTTCTATTCAATTGCCGTTAGAAACCACTAATGCGGTGATTCATGAACTGTCCATATCAGCATACACCGTAGGACGCCCGACGATGACTCAATGCCATATAGGACACCTGGCGAGATTCCAAGTTTAGGATCTGTATTGCCGAAACTAAAAAATTTAGGTCCAAATCGATATCTATACAATAGATTTAAGATTGAACTGGTGATTTTCTCGTTCCGTATGCATGCATGTAAGAGCACGATATTTTCACAATTCACACTTCACATACCTTGTGCCGTGTACACGATTAGTGCTGTTTTCCTTTTTTAAATAAAAACTTCCACCGTACCAAGCATCATGACCCTAACATGTATTATATATCTAGACTGTTGAGCAAGTTTCTCTTCTCCCTTCTCTTGACCAGGATAGACAAACCGGAAACTGGTGGTTGCTTTGCGATGCCCCGTCGAGAAAGGTTGGTTACTGGCCAAAGGAGCTATTCTTATACTTGCGCAATGGCTCCCTCCATACAGCTTGGGGCGGAGTTGGCCTTGCGGGAAGCAATGGAGATTGTCCCCCCATGGGGAGCGGACACAAGCCCGACGACAATTTCAGGCATGCCACGTATTTTCGAAGCCTCACGTGGGTCGACGCGAACGGCGACGCCATGCCTCCTACACGAAAAAGTCTCGGAGTGGGTCAATAAATCCAATGTGTATGGCTTCAAGAATCACCATTTTATCATAAGAGGGATGAAGGGCTACATGATCAGCTTCGGAGGCCCCGGGGGTTATTGCGGAGGCTAATGAACTTAGCAAGACAAGCCTGTGTGGTGAGCAAGTGAAGGAGCAAAACCATGTGTGTTTCCATACTAGCTTGGAATAATTATAACGTCTCTTTTATCATACTAGTAATTGGTCATTCGCGTTGCGTGTGGTGAAACGATATATTTTCTTCAAAATGAACGGAGAGAGTTGCCGGAATGTGCTTCGTCATTAGTTTTATTGATGCGGGTAAATGATGTAGTGATTGAAACATCAAAAGACTTTCCATACTTATTCGTTGGAAAGTAGATTGAAAGACACATTTTTACATTTATCATAATTATAACATCTCTTTTATCATGCGGGTCTGCTGAAGAAGGCCCATGAGATCTCCATCCTATGTGACGCCTCTTCTCCACCGAGGGCAAACTCTATGAGTACTCCACCGATTCCTGGTAACATCCCGCGCTCCATCACCATTCCTTCGTTCGTCCACCGCCGTCTCCACCGCCGCCCGCTCTCGAACACGTGTTGATTGCTTTGAGTGTTCACTCGCCTATTAAGTTTTTTTTTTTTTGGTCAATTATTAAGTTGTTAGTTCTAAAATATTATCAACACAAAATCTTCTAATAAAAAATTCTACTTCATTTTTATTTTTATTAAAATTTCTGAAAATAATAAATTTTATGTCCGCCGTGGGTGGCGACCCACAAAGGAAGGAAAATTTCTGGAACAGAGAAGCTTCTCATTTCTCTCTTTCAAAACTTTTGGAACAAAAATTTATTCCAGAAAAATAGAATTACCAAACCTTGGAACAAAAAAGGAGAAATAGATAAGTAAACCCACTTAACTAAGTAATTAACTAAGTAATTAGCATATAAGTTTTTTAGTGACCAGGATATGAAAATACCCGAGGGCGTCCCGGCCACCTTGCTGGTCATAGTTGTTAAAAATAATAAAAAAAGAAAGAAATGAAAAATTTACAGAAATTAATTAAAAAAATTCAAGATATTATTAAAAAAATTCAAGATATTAATAAAAATAACATTTTCTTCTTGGATTGTTAAGAGGCATATAGAAAAATATTAGAGAAAAGAAAAATGCTCAGGGAGGGGCTTAATTAATAAGCCCAGGCAAATTTAGTCTTTTTTTTTTTTTTAAGCTGTGCTAGCAGACGTTATTTAGTTACGTTATCAGTTATGTAGGTTATTAGTTAGTTATTAGTTATTTAGGTTATTAGTTAGTTAATTTATGGTGACTGATATAGAAGTATTAAGATGTCTCAAGTCTTTTATTTTATTTTTTCAATTCCTCACTCTCCCTATTTTCACTCCCCTCCCGAGCAAGTTCCCCGTTTTCTGTTTTTGAGTTTTCTGTTGTGAGTTTTGTAGCGAGTTTCAGAGAGGAGAAAAAGGCTTTCCCCACCATTTTTCCCCCTCACGCAACCACTCTCCATCTCTCTGTCTATACTGTCTTTGGGCTTTGGCTCCCACTCTCCCAAGCTTTTCCCTTCATTCTATTCAAGCATCATGTTTACGATGCATGCATTTCGTCATTCCCCAAGAATGACACTTACCAGCAGGAGCCTGATGCCTCAACCAACGGGCCACCTTCTGCCGCGAGTCCGGGGGCTCGTGGTGCCCCGTCAACCCCTCTGTGCACCCCTCTGTGCATGGCCCCATCCCCATCCACTCATGGCTTCCGAAGCTGGAAGCGAAGGCGACAAGGACAAGGCACAGGAGACCCCCACGAAATGGGGAAGGTGGAGGAAAGGTGAGAAGGAAATCAAGGAGAACGAGCTAGATGGCAAAGTGATGGGGGAGGAGGAGGACGAGAGGGAAGGCCAACAGAGCAAGAAGGACAGCAAGGACGAGGAGACCAGATTGCGAAACTATGTTGTTCTCCTTCTTCTATTCATGGTGTGAAAAAGATTTTAAAAGATTTTTCTGTTCTAAGAACAAATTATGGCTTCTGTGTAAAACCATTCATTTTTATGTCCTTAATCATTCTATATCCTGTGGGACATTTGGCTTTCCTAATATACGCTTGGCTTTGATTTCTTATTTCTCTAAAAGAAGAGCACACATGGCGATAAGGAAGGAGATGTCACAGCCACGAGGAGGAGCACTATGATGAAAGCAGGGATGAAGGACGACAATGAGGAGAAGCAAACAGAAACTGATAGGGAGGAGGAGACGACACTAGCAATTTCTGGTGTGGAAGGGAGGGAAGGCAAAGAGGAGAGGACCAAGGAGGAGGAGGGTGAGGAATGTTTAGGGTTGTTGGGTTACGATCTTGATCTTGATCTTGTATTTGGTAACGAGGAGGAGGAGGATGGTGGTTCATTCTGCTGGTCGGATTGGTCCGACAATGGTTCCTCCGATGCGTATGATGAGTGTAATGGTGGTTTGTTCTTGTACGGCGAGGACGACGAAATCAAGGACATGACCACCGACGAAGTCCTTGAATACCATGAACCCATGGAATTAGTCATGTTGGAGAATGAGAAGAAAGAGCTGCTGGAGAAGGAGGAGAAAGAGCAAGACCACCTCTATCTCAACCAGTTTTTAGAGGAACGAGCCAAACTAAAACATTTGATAGTTTGGCCGTGCACAGTCGATGGTGGTGTTTGTGTATTGTATTTGATGGGCATGGAGCATGACACCAAGGTAAGAACACTTAAAAACCTCTCCAATTTTTTTTGATACATGATTTTGATTTTGAATTTCTTTGATTATTTGTCAAGACCTCCTGGAGTTTTGTGAGGGCCTTGTTACGCCGGGAAGAACCTCCCATGGTTTTCATGGAGTTATGCAAGCTCCGGACGTCGGTGTTGCTAGATGATCAATCGTCGGAGTTCTATGTAGCTTATAAGGAGGGGAAAGAATATGGAACGGTATTTTTTTTAGGAGACGAATTGGACTCGGTGAGTATTTAATCTACTCTACTCTCTTATTTTGTTTTAGCTATGTTTAAGATTAGCTAGTACTAGGATCTGAGTGTACTCTTTTGTTTGTGTTACTAAAGAGAGAGCAAAAATATGGGGATTGGTCTAGTCCAATTCTGTTAGTCGATTACATCTTGTTTTGTTTGTTTTGTTTATTTTGAGAAAGTATTTTGGGAAAGGGTTAATGAGGAAGGACTTGGATGGGTTTTGGTTCAAATGAGATTTTGTTTTGTTTATTTTAAGAGTTTTTTTTTATTGAATTTTTATTAGTTAATGACTTTTGATGAGGAGGAGGGACTAAAAGTGGGTTGGTTTTGGTTCAAACGAGAAATGGTAATGGTAATTGGGTAAAATCTCCGAAAAATGATAATTGGGCCATTTTTTAATTTTTTTAAAAAAATTTAAAAGGAAGGCTTTTAGACCCATCCCATCCCATCCTATCCTAGGGGAATGCATATGGGCTATAGTATTCGTTTTGGGATCAATTGGGGGAATGAGGTCGACTATCTTGTATTCTTGCTTTGTTTTGTTTATTTTAGTAAGACTTTTTGATGAGGTGATCAGAGAAATGCATGTAGGCATTTGCGTGCGTGTGTGGGGCAGAATTAGTGTGTTTTGTTTATTTTAAGACACGTAGTAATGTGATCCAAAATTGGAAAAATTGGATTGTTGTTTTGTTTATTTTAAGACTTTTGATTAGCTGATCATGTCAACAGGTTTTCAACCGAAGGTTTGATGAGGAAGGACTAAACATCCCACCACACCTAGATGAACTAATAGCGGAAAATATACTTAATGAAATAGATGATCCGGATTTAAGAGTCGGGATTATGGAAAAGGTTCTCCCAAAAATATGGAGGGTGATGCTTCACCACAGAGATCGGTAGGTATTACTTTTGATTTTGATGAGTTAACTTTTTTGATGTAATTTTGATGATTTGGTTTTCTGACGTTTTGACTTTTTTTATCTTAGCATCATGACAAAGTACCTCATAAAAAAGATCATTCCACATTATTCTTCGGCGGTCGTGATCGTAGGTGACGATCATCTTAGAGGGATCAAGAAGTTACTTCAAGGGATTCGGGTTTGTGTGGACGAGGAGAAGGAGAAGGACGCCAAAGAGGAGGAGAAGATAGATAGGGTAGCCGAGGAAGTTGCGCACCTCATTCAGGAAATCATTAAAGAGACCATGAAGATTTTTTGGATTTTGGCCATTATGTGGATTTATTTCGGTTAAAGAGACGGTGTGAGATCTTGAACGTTTAGATGGATATGGTTCTTGCGGTTGGATGTTTTTTGGGGTTGGATGGTTTGTTAATAGGAAGATACGAAGAAGAGGATCAGTCGTAGCGTGCTATTTACACCCATTCCCACCCCCTAGCTTTAACAGTTAAAGCGCAACAAACAACCACATTTAAGACGACAAAAACATTTCCACCCCCACCCCAGCGCAACAAACAATCACATTTATAACCGTGTAGGGGTTATATCATTGATCGGTCTCCCTGCTTTATGTCATTGGGCATTGGGAAAGATCTGCTTGTTTCAATAATTAAAAAAATGATTTCATAATCAAACGGAACAAATAATGAAAGTGAGAATGCAAAGATCACCTCTTTCAAATAAAATGATTTTGTTTCAATAATCAAATAAAATGGTTGAATGCAACAAATGCAATGATTTTGATTTGAAAGTGAGGGATCTGAATGATCTTTGAATAATCAAACAAATAATCGAAGAAATAGAACTTACGAAAGTGAGGGATATAGGAATGCAAAGATCTATCTTTCAATAAAGGGATCTTTATATCAATGACGAATCTGACTGTTGTTTCAATGGAATGAAACACATAAAATGAAGGGATAAGTGCACCGAAGTCCTAAAACTTGTCGCGAATATGCAATTGAGTCCTAAAACTTACAAAATGTGCAATCAAGTCCTAAAACTTATCAATTTGATGCAATCAAGTCTCTTCGTTAACTCCGTCTAATTAGGTTAATGGAAAATGTTGACGTGGCTTAGTTTAATTATTTCTCTCTCCTACGTGGCATATAATTTAAAGCCAACATTCCATGTGTGTGAAACAATATTGTTTTAGAACATTTACGAATTCAATACGACGTCGTTCATCTGTTGCCCTAAACCTGCTTTCTTTCTTTCGTCATTCTCGTCGTTCTTTTCTTCCCCAAATTGTGAGCCCTAAGTCAGAGATGTGTACGTGCGAGCCTCAAATTGAAGCTATGAGATATCTTCTTCTTCAATCACGAGTTCATGCAAGCCCTAAATCGAAGGTTTGAACATCTTCTTCCATCGCCGGTCCGCGAAGTCGTCTTATCTCGTTTCGTGGCCACCGCAAAAAACACGGATTGAGCCATGACAAATTTGCAACGAAAAAAATTCGTCGCTAATTTCCGACAAAAATAGCGACAAACCCAAGATTCGTTGCTATTTGCGATGAAATTGCGACGAAACAATTCAGTCGCTAATTAGCGACGGAAAAATATTTCGTCACTAATTTGCGACGAAAATGCCCACGAAATATTTTTCCTCGCTAATTTCCAATGAAAATAGCCACGAAAAATATTTCGTAACTAATTTGCCACGAAAATAGCCACAACAAATATTTCGTCACAAATTAGCGACGAAAATGGCCATGAAAATATTATTCGTCGCTATATACTTTGCAACGAAAATAGGATTCATCGCCAATTAGCGACGAAAGGCCACGTTTCGTCGGTAATTAGCGATGAACGTCTTTTTTCGTCACAAATTCTTTTCTTAAAAGTTAGCGATGAACTCTTATTTTCAGTCGCAAAAATTAACACTATGAATAACAATAACAAAAAAAAATTAAAATTAGCCACGAATAATATATTTCATCGCTAAATTAGCGATGAACCGTGCTTTCGTGGTTAACCTCCTATTGAGCAATTAGCGATGAAAACCAAATTTTGTTGCAAATTTGTTGCTAAGCATTTAGCAATGAAAACCTAGTTCGTCGCTAACTAGCGACGAACCACGTTTTGCGTCGCAAATTCTCTTCTTTGAAGTTAGCGACGAACGCTAATTTCGTCGCAAAATTAGCACTATGTAGTGACGAATCATGGTTTTCATTGCTAATATGATAGAAATATAAATAAAAAAGAAAATATTCAATTTAGCGATGAACTATTATTTTTGTCGCAAAATTAGAACAATGAATAAAAAAACAAAGAAAATGTTAAATTTAGCGATGAATCACTATTTTCGTCTCTAATTTAGCGACGAAAGGTATTATTCATGGCTAATACGATAAAAATAAAAATAAAAATAAAAATAAAAATTTAGCCATGAAATGTAGTATTCGTGGCTAATACGATATAAATAAAAATAAAAATAAAATTTAAGCCACGAAATGTATTATTTGTCGCTAATACGATTTAAAGAAAAAAAAAAATAAAAAAAAAAATAATTAGCTACGAACAGTGTTTTGCGTCGCGAACTTCCTATTGAGCATTTAGTGACAAAAACCAAATTTTGTCCCAAATTTGTTTCTAAGCATTTAGCGACGAAAACATATTTTGTAGCTAATTAGCGACGAACCATGTTTTTCATCGCAAATTCTCTTCTTAAAAGTTCGCGATGAAAATTGTCATTTGTTGCTAATTTGCGACGAATTACTATTTTCGTCGCTAAGTAGTGACGAACGGACATTTTTGTCGCTAATTAGCGACGAATAACAATTTACGTCGCTAATTACTATCCTTAATTTATATTTTTTTCCATGTTTATTAGAACTTTTTTTATATTTATTACATATATACAACGTAGTCAATTGTTTTTGATAAAATATAACTTAGAAAAATATTCAACTTTTATGAGATACTAAATAGAGTAGAGTGAAGATCTATTCGAAAACGATTTGCTTTGCATAATATTAAATTGCCATAAATATATATTGTAATTGTGTCATTCAGAAAAATGAAATCGATCGATTCTTTCTTCTAAGATGGATAAGATACTATCAGTGAATAAGAGATGTTCTAAATCAATTAATGAAGTTTTCAAAAACATTATTAGAAAAAATGAAGTTTTTTTCAAAATTGGGAAAAAAATATTTCTTTTTTATTTCGACTAATAAAATATCATGAAAGCTTAAGAAAGGTGTTAGTTGGGAGAAGAATCCTCTCGAATCGGATATTTTGAGGAACATATTGAGAGACAATTGGATTTGTTTGGACAATGTGTGGTTGGTAAACAAGGATCGGTTTTTAGCAAGTACGGAATGTATCATCAAATATTCAATATGATTATACAAGATCTAGTTTCGTTTAAGTAATGATTCTAGCCAATTGAAAGGATCTTCGATCAATCCGGATCATTTCGATTCCATTAGTAATGAGGATTCGGAATATCACACATTGATCAATCAAAGAGAGATTCAACAAATGAAAGAAAGATCGATTCTTTGGTATCCTTTCTTTTTTCAAACGGTGAATGATTTAAATAAGAAATGCCTATAATACGTCTATTTTCTATTAATTTATATTCATTCTTTTTAATAGAAAATGAAAATAGAGCAAATATTATTTAAATTTAAAAAATGAATATATTATTAATTAAGTAAAGATTACATTAATAAGCAAAAATGAAGAGCGATCAATTTATTTATTTCTATTATCCTTATTCATGAAGTAGAAAGCGTTCTTTACGTTCCCTGGATAGCTTCTTTCAAAATGGCTTCGCTTCCTCACTGAATGTTTTAGTAGATGATATAATTTATTGGAATTGAGACTTTTTACTAATTTTGTATAAATATGAAGATGATAAGGAAGATGAAGATTAGGATTTTCACTACAAAAAAAAGGATTTAGCCACGGAAACTTAGCGACGGAAGCAATTCGTCTCTAATTTAATATAGCGACGAAAAAAATATTCATCGCTATTTGTGACGAAAATATCAACGAAAATAATCGTCGCTAATTATCGACGAAAATAGAGACGAAAATAAATTCATCGCTAATTGGCCACGCAAATAGTGATGAAACATAATTCGTTGCTAAATTGACTACGAACTTAGAAACGAATAAATTTTTCATTGCTAAATTCGCGATGAAAACATGATTCGTCGCTAATTTAGCGACAAAAAAGTTATTCGTCGGTAAATCAACTTCTGTAATTTCGCGACAAAAAAATACTTCATCGCTAAATTAGCGATGAAAACAATTATTTGACGCTAAATTAGCGATGAAAGACATATTTGAGGCTAATTGAATATGCATAAAAATAAAAAAAAAAATATTCAAATTTGCGACGAATTAGTTTATATTTCGTCGCTAATTTAGCGACGAAATAGTTTTGTTTCATCCCTATATTAGCGATGAAATAGTAATTTGTCGCTATTATAATATGAGAAAAATGAAAAAGAAAATGTTCAATTTAGCAAGGAAAAAGTTCGTCGTCACTAATGTAGCCACGGAAAGTTTATTTGTTGCTAATGGAATATCAATAAAATTTTTAAAAAAAAATATTCATATTAGCAACGAATAATTTTATTTGTCGCTAATTTAGCGACAAAATAGTCGGTTCGTGGCTAAATTAGTGACGTATCCTTTTTTCGTCGCTAATTTTGTGATGAACATACCTTTTGTCGGTAATTAGCGACAAAAAATATTTTTCGCAAAATTAGCAATGCCTTTATCACATTGTCACTAATTTGGTCGCAAATGTTTTTGTCGCACAATTCGTCTCTAATTAGCAACGGAAAATTTATTTTGGTCGCTAATTAGCGACAAAACAACTATTCATTGCTAATTAGCTATGAATAACATTTTTCATCGCTAATTAGCTATGAAATTGTTTTGTCGCTAATTTCGTAGCTAATGAGTGGCAAATTTTCGACTCTATTTAATGGCTAAAATCCACCGACACTTGTTCGTCGCTAATTTCAAATTTTGTCGCTAATTTCATACGACATTTTTTCGTCGCTAATTTCGTGGCTGAGGAAAATTTTGCCTTTTAAAAACACATTACCTTCTCTCTCCGCACTCTTCCCTTTCGTCCGCTCTCTTCTCTCTTCTCTTTTGCCTTATGTCTTCTCTCCTTTCTATTCTTATTTGTGTCTTATGGTAATCATACAATAACTTCTTGTTTATTTCACCATTTTCTTTTATTAATTGCCACAAGCTTTATGAATGTTAAGTAATTTTTATTTTTTTAGGTACGTGCCCATTTGAAGATCTCGTAATCCAAGTGAATCTTGCAATTTTTATCAAATTGACCGCTCTCTCCTACAAAATATTCAGTCGAGATACTTGGGTAAGTCTTCCTCACATTGTAACTTTTTTTTCAATTTCAAAGTAAAGTTGTGCTCATGGATTGAAATAAGCTATGGTGTCTGTGTAAAAAGTGTAGTAATGCAAAATTAGAGAAAATGTTTGCGACATTTTTCCGCTGATTATTCATGTAGGGTCGCAGTGAAATTCGTGGATAGTTGGCGACGAAAGCGATTTTTTGGGTAAAAATGCCGTCGGAGTTAGCGACGAACGTAAAGTTTTGTTGCTCATTAGCGACGAAAATCATATTCGTCGCCAATTTGCGAAGAAACCATATTCATCGATAGTTGGGGACGAAAAATGCCATCGAAGTTAGCGACGAATAGGTTTTTCGTGGCTAATTAGCGACGAAATATGTTATTCGTTGCTAATTAGCGATGAAAAGTTTATTCGTCACTAATTAGTGACGAATATTTGCTTGCGTCGCTAATTAGCGACAATAATATTTTTCGTCGCTGGTTAACGACGCAATTATCTGTTCGTCACTAATTAGCATGTTCGTCTAGAGTCGCAGTGAATTTCGTGAATAGTTGGCGACGAAAGCGATTTTTGGTAGAAATGCTGTCGGAATTAGCAATGAACGTAAAGTTTCGTTGCTAATTAGCAATGCAAAATTATATTCGTCACTAATGTGCAAGGAAACCAGATTCGTTCATAGTTGGCGATGAAAGCAAACCTTGCAAAAAAATGCCGTCGGAGTTAGAGACGAACATGTTTTTCGTGGCTAATTAGGGAGGAAATGTAATATTCGGTCGCTAATTAGCGATGAAAATTGCATTCGTCGCTAATTAGCGATGAAAATTGCATTCGTCGCTAATTAGCGATGAAAATTGCATTTGTCGCTAATTAGCAATGAATATATTTTTGCGTCGCTAATTAGCGACAAAATTTTTTTTCGTCGGTAATCGGCGACGAAAACAGTTTCATCACTAATTACCGACGAAAATACTATATTTTCTTCTCTATTTAGTACTTAGCGACGAAATAAAGGTTCGTCGCAAAATTAGCGATGGCTTTAAAGTGTCATCCCTAAATTCGTGATAAAAAATTTCTTTGCTAAATTCGTGTTTTATGGTAATCATAGAATAAATTCTTGTTTATTTCACCATTTTGTTCTACCAATTGCCATAAGTTTCGTGAATTTTAAGTAATTTTTCTTTTTTTTTAGGTACGTGTCCATTTGAAGGTCTCGCAATCCAAGTGAACGTTGCAATTCTCATCAAGTTGATCGCTTTCTACTATAAAGATTTCAGTCAAATACTTGGGTAAGTCTTCTTGACATGGTAGTTTTTTTTTTTTTTTCATTTTTTCAATTTCAAAGTAATTGTTTCGTCATAAACGGAATTTTAATTTTTACGATTTTATGGTTTTAATTAAGAATATTAAATATTAAATATGGTATTTTTAATATTTTATGAGATTTTCTAATATTTATACGAGACACAATGCAAAGAGACAGGGCTTGTATGTATAATAAGAACTTACCTAGTCATCGAGGATTGACCGATAAGTTTAAATCTTGGGTTGGAACAGTTTTTGGACTTTGCTAGTAGTAAATTTGAGTTCATGGATGGAAATAAGTTAAGGTGTCCGTGTAAAAAGTGTAGTAATACTAAATTTCATGTGTGTGACAAAGTTAGAGAACATCTTTATAGATTTGGGTTCACTCCGAACTATTATAATTGGACTTGTCATGGTGAACCATTTATATTTGATGAAGAATATCGAAGAAGTGACCAATTTTCAGTTAGGGAAGAATGTAGCTATTATAACCAATTGACCCATACTAGAAGATGGTGATTGATGCGGGTGGTCGGAATTTTATTTGGGAATCGAACCATACGAGTACTAATTTTGCTCCTACATTTGAACAAGTGGGTATTAGTTATGCATCACAATCGGAAGAGGCCGGAGTAATAGGTTTTGATGAGAATGTGTATAATGAAACTTCCACATCTAATCGTTTTCGGGAAGTGTTGAAAGTAGCGAGATGAACCTTTATGGGCGAGGTTGTGACAACCACACTAAGTTATCGATGCAAGCAAGACTGTTAAATATCAAGGCGATCATAATGTGTCGAGAAGCTGCTTCAACTCCTTTGTTGACGTAATGCGTGAAGCAATGCCTTGCGATAACATCACGCCAAGTGATTTTTACGACATGAAGAAGTTGGTGGATAACTTAGGTCTTCCAGGTTGTAAGGATTGATGTATGTAGTATGGGTTGCATGTTATATTGGAGGAATGATGAAAATGCGAGAATCTTGCAAATTCTATAGGCAACCCGGGGACAAGATTAGCGGGAGGCGTGGTCGTAAAATAAAGCGTAGACCATGCAAGCAAATGTTTTATCTGCCCTTAATCCCTAGATTGCAAAGGCTTTATGCGTCTCAAGCTACTTCTGAACACATGACTTGGCTGCAAATCATGAAACAAAAGAGGGCCTAATGTGTCATCCTTCATATGCGAGGCATGGAAACATTTTGATAGAACATACCCCGAGTTTGCGATGGAGCCTCGAAACATCGGGTTAGGTCTCTGTGCTAATGGATTTGCCCCATTTGGGAAATCGGGAAAATGTTATTCATGTTGGCTAGTTATCTTAACTCCGTACAATCTTCCACCTGGTATGTGCATGAAAACACCTTATATGTTTTTGACATTGATCGTGCCTGGCCCGCAAAATCCGAAAAAGTTGTGGGATGTTTATATGCAACCATTGATTGTGGAGTTTCGAAGCTATGGGATGAAGGTGTTCTTACTTATGATGTTTCTACCGATCAAACATTTGTAATGAAGGCTGCTCTTCTTTGGACGATAAATGACTTTCCAACTTATGGAATGTTATCCTGGATGGAGTACAGTGGGATCTTAGGATGTCCGATATGTATCGAGAGATCAAAGGCATTCGGATTAAAACATGGTAAGAAGGCCAGCTATTTTGGTATCACATACAATTTTTGCCAATGAATCACACATTCGGAAGGAATAAAAAAGAGTTCATTAAGAATAGGATTGAAAGAACACCCCCACCATGGAGGTTGACCGGTGATCAAATTTGGGAGCGAGTGCATTACTTTCCCACTATTGTTGAAAACCCTCATGGAATGACTATTGCGTACGGAAGCACACATAAGTGGACTAAACGTAGTATATTTTGGGATCTACCATATTGGAAGATCCATCTTATTCATCATAATATTGACGTCATGCACATAGAAAAAAATATTTTCGATAATGTCATAAATACTTGTGATGGATGTCCTTTGGAAAAACAAAAGACAACTTGAATGCAAGAAAAGATATGAAAGATATTTGTGATCGGCCAGCACTAGATGTAGATGCAAGTAGCGGGGGACCAAAATCAAAAGCAATTTACACATTGGACGGGGGGAGCGAGAGATGGGTTGTTTGTCAATGGTTGATATGCGTGCGATTTCCAGATGGATACGCTTCGAACCTCGGGAGATGTGTTGATTTGAATGAATACAAGTTAACAGGTTTGAAGAGCCATGATTGTCACATATTTATGGAAAGACTAATTCCAATAGCTTTCAAGGAACTTCTACCAAACTTTGTATGGGGCGCCATCATAGAGTTAAGTAATTTCCTTCATGATATTTGCTCAACAATGTTAAAAGCATCACATATGGAGAAACTAGAGAGATGCTCCAATCATTCTTTGCAACTTAGAAAGGATATTTCCTCCATCGTTCTTTGATTCAATGGTGCATCTCTTAGTTCACTTGCCTTATGAGGTCAAAGTTGCAGAGTCCGTTCAATTTTATTTGGATGTATCCATTTGAAAGGTAAATTATTTTTTTAATAAATTTGAATTACTTTATTACTTATTATGTTTTGATAAACTTTTTCCTATTACAACTAGGTTCTTATATCTTTTGAAGAAAAAAGTGAAGAACAAGGCATGTGTTGAAGCTTCAATTTGTAATGCATATATTGTGGAAGAAGTTACAACATTTGTATCATACTATTTTGAGCCGCATGTACAGTGCAAGAGGCGGAGAGCAAGAAGAAATGATGAGGGCCCCATTGATCCCAATTGCAAATCATTCTCTATTTTCAATTATCTTGGTCGACCAAGCGGCGTATGTAAGTTTCGTTACTTAACAGATGAAGAATGGCGGGCAACCCATACATATATTTTAGTGAATTGTCTAGAAGTGGAGCCATACTTGAGTAAGTGTACTTTTGAAAATATGTTTATTGTGTGTTAAAAATTTGCTAATATATAAAATGTATTTGTAGGATTTTTCAAACTTCAACGTATGGACAACCATCAAATAAGTTTGATAGTTTGTGCAATGAAGAATTTGCAGCATGGTTCAAAACATATGTAAGTTGCCTATGGACAAAAAACAAGTTATTAATATTTTATAAATCATTAATTAAAAAAATATTATTAACTTTGTGTGTGTGACTTTAGGTTCACAAGTAATCATGATCAAGTTGGAGAGCAAGGATTGCTATATCATCCGTCATGGGGTCCACAACCAAGGGTACGAACTTGGCCAACATATTTCATAAACGGGCATAATTTTCACACTAAAGCCATAATGAATAGTGGTGTGTGTGTTCGGTCATCTAATGGCGGCAGGTGCAAAAGACGATTTTTATGGCTTGTTGGATGAAATCATAGAGATAGAGTACCTTGGACCATTAATGTGAATTGTGTTATTTAAGTGCATATGGTTCGATCCCGTCAAAGGAATGAAGGTGCATACGAAGTTTAATTTGGTTGAAGTAAATCACAAGAAAAGGTATATGAAATATGAACCATTTGTTTTGGTACAACAAGCAATTCAAGTATATTATGCATCATATCCTAGTCGGAAACATGACAAAGCCGATTGATGGGCTATATGTAAAACCAAAGCACAAAGAAAAATCGAGGAACTCTAGAAGGATACACCCTATCAACAAGAGGAAGTCTCGTAACACGGTTGAAAGCGAGGAATATAACATTCCAACTTTATGAGATCCATGTGGAGCGGTGATAGATGTGGATCCAACTGAACTTCGCGAATCAAATGTAGAAGGTGTTGAAAAATCTGATTTTGACATAGAGGATGAAGATGATGCTCATGAAGAAGATGACGATGAAGACGAAGATCAAGACGAGCGACGACGAATGTGAAGATGAAGATGATGAGGAAGATGAAGATTAGGATTTGTAAGACTTTTTACTAATTATGTGTAATTATTATTATTATAGCGACGTATGTTATTTTTGTTCACATTATTACTATTATTATTACTATTGTTATTATCATAATTATTGTTATTATTATGGTTGTTATTGATTATTATTATTGTTATTATTATTAATGTAATAGGGCGTTCGAAAAGTTTCGTCGCTAAATGGCGACAAACCACACTAGTTAATTGTCATTATCATTATTATTGTTATTATTATTGTTGTTGTTGATTATTATATGGCCAGGTATGTTTTTATTTTATTTTTTATTTTTTGTGAAAAGTTCGTCACTAATTAGAATATTCGTCGCTAAAGTCATCGCTAATTAGCAACGGAAATAATTCATTGCAAAAATCGTTGCTAATTAGCGACAACACAATGACTTGTCGCTAATTAGCAAAGGAGAAAGATCGTCTCTAAATTATTTGTTGCTAATTTTGTCACTAATTATCAACAGAATAATTATTCGTCATAAAAAATCGTTGCAAAAATCTTCACCGGTAATTAGCAACGTAAAAAGTTCGTCGGAAAATCTTTCGTTGCTAAATTCGTCGCGAATTAAATTACATCCGAAGTTGTTAAACTAGTTGTTTATAGCTAATTTCGTTCACTAATTAGCGACAAACCTTATTCGTCTCAAAATTAGCAATATATTAAATTTTTTTACCCTAAATTTGTTGCTAATTAGCGACAAAAAATGTTCGTCGCAAAATTAGAGACGAATATTGTTATTTGTCGCTAATTGGCGACCGATGTAGCGATATCTTTGAAGTCCCGCCGGTAGACCACTAACAAAAAATACAAAAAGGTTTTAGCCACGGAAAATGAGCGACGAAAAAAATTCGTCGCAATTGTTTATGCGGGCAAAACCAAGAAAAAAGAACCGCGAGTACATCACACCTCTTCGAAACATCATTCCCTTCCCCTCTTCGTAACCACGAGTCTCGCCTCTGCAGAGAATGATCCATCGATGTTGATTTTAAGAGCATAATCGGTTGAGCCCTTGCAAATCCGAGGTGAGGAACCCTTATCGCCTTCTGTTCGAAGAAGAAGCCCTAGCAAACGTGCGACTGCGACCTCCTTCTCCGGATCTCGTCGCCATCAACAACGGCTCGTTGTCGTCTCTCGGCTCGCTCTCGTTCTCTCTTTCATTCTTGCTCGTCGGCTCACTCTCGGTCTCTCTCGTCATACTTCCCGTGAGCTCGCTCTCCATCTCTCGCATCCGATCTCTCTCTCTCTCTGTGGCTTTCTTGTGTGCTTACAATTTGATACTATGATGCATTTCTTTGTGATTTAGTGTGCTAGATTAGTGTTGCATGTTCAATGAGAATTAACCAAAGTGTCTTCCTCTTGGTTCTCCATGATTTGTGCACGTGCGTAAAACGTTGATTTCGCTTTGATTTGTCGGAGTTTTAATTAGAATTTTTATGTGAAAACCTCTTTAGTCCTCTATGAGTTTTAATTTGCAAAAACCACTTCGATCCTCTAAGAGTTTTAATTGCGTAACCGTGATTTCGTGACACTTTAGCTTAGGTAGGAATCACAACCGCTTGCCAATTCCATCAAAATCGGAGAAAGGAAGAGTCATTCTCCTTGAAGGTCATACTTGCTTAGTTCCATGCTTAATGAGTCCCTCCTGGTTGAGCTTATGTTGCAACATCTTTTTGATTGTTAATGGGTACATGAATTTATTCATCACGACCGCTTATCTAGTTCCGTCTCATGAGCTGATCTTATCTAGATCCCGATACTTTGTGGTTGAGATACTTATTGTTAATGGGTACATGAATGAGTTCCTTTGGTTGAGCTTATCTAGTTCCCTCTACAAGCTTCAAATTGATACTTACGCATCTTTTCGGAATGTTGTGAGATAGAACTATCGCTTGTCTCCGGTTCGATCCCTTGTTTTCTTGATGTTTTACTCGTATAATTGTCTAATCTTTACATATTTCTCGTTGTGGTTGACGTGGAGAGTTATTAATGTTCAGTATTCCATTCCGGAAAATGTTTAAATATCGCTCGAGTGTCGGTATCGATCTAGACAATATTTGTTGCAGACCCTCGTAGAGGTAATAAATGGAAAGGTTAATGTACCGGTCATTGTCTGGTAAATTTCAATTCATTGTGAAACATTTTAATCCTTTGGTGGGCTAGAATTTGCTTACTCTTTAGTCCTCCTCCCCCCCCCCCGTCCTCCTCCTTTTTGGTCATATCTTTTGAAGTGAAAGTACCTATATATTTTTGCTACTTTAATTGTGTGGCACCATGTTGAGTTTAATACTTGATATGTATGTGGTGAGGGGAAAAATGCTATGTGTGATCGGTTTGGACATGAGTTGCTATCAAATGACAATTAATCGGTGTTCTATGTAACTTTTTATGGCATTTGACATAGGAGTTGCCCATTAATTGTGGTTAAGAAATTGAAATAAAGGGTACTTATTCCAAGCTAATGCTTCTCTTTTGATTATCTTCCACTTGATGTTGATACCTGTGAAACTACACCTGAGCGTGGCATGAGCTAGTGTTCCCTCCATGCATTAGATGCTTATCGGATCTATGTATTTTTCAGTCTAGGAGATAGAGTTAAAGTGGAGCAACAATTTTATAAGAAGCAATAGCAAGTTTTGTTGATTCTCTCAAGTTTATCTCTTGCTCTCTAATCCGAAAATGGTAAGCTTCACGATTTGTGTCCCTAAGACAGGTTCTTATTTTTGCTGATATTTGTCTAGCCTTCGTACTTGGCGGTATCGTAGACGCGGAGGTCACATGCGTGGTGCGGTTTCACAAGGAAGACCAGCCCCTTCCCCTTCGCCTTCCCCTTCCTCGTCCCTGTCCATTTCATCTTCCCCTTCCCTTTCATCTCACCCTCGGCCACCACATGCCGATGGACAACATGGATACATTGGCCCTTCCTCCGACCCTCAAGAATATTTTAGGGGACAACTTGGACACATATGAACCGAATGTACTTTAGTTCCATCTGCTTTAGTTCCACCTTTAGTGGAATAATCGAATGATGAGGGAAACATAGCTGAAGAAGATAGCCGGTTCGTGATATGCCCGTACGGAGATTCATAAGTACTTCATTTTTTTAAGTAAATGTAATATCTAGGGTATCCCTTCGTTTGGGTTTTAGATATGAATGTGAACTGAATTATCCCTGTTTGCAGATTCATAGAAGCTACGTATGTTGTGCGGGAACTTAATAAAATAGTGAATAGCTATTGGAGGGGGCCTTGGATTAGTTACAATGTCGCTCCAAAACAAGTAAGGGATTTGTGGTGGAGCGAGTTCAAGGTAAGTTTTGTCCTTCTATTTTCTCACAAACTAAGTTTGGCGTAAATAAAGAAAGTTGTTTTTCTATTTCTATTGATTACAGCGAAAGTTCAGCTGGGATGAATCGAAAGAGGATGAAATTAGAAGAATTTTTAAGAAGAAAGCCTGTGATCACATACGCAATGCGATGAATAAAGCAAAGAGAAAAAAATGTGAAGCCAGAATTTATTACCGTTGACGATTGGATTGAAATAAACAGAATTTGGGAAAGTGAAAAAAATAAGTAAAGGAGTGAACAAAATGCCAATAATCGAGCTTCTAGTTCTAGTGAAGGGTCTGCGACATATCTTTGGGGGCTCTATCAACATTGAGGAGCATAGAAAAAGAATGGTAAGTCTGCTAAATATGTTATAAGTTAATTTAATTCAATTACTCATTTTTGTTTCAATTTTGTAGGCACATGAATTGGGGACGGAACCGACGTATGCATCTACATTTGAACGCACATTTCAAAAGAAAGATAAGACATGGATGGCGACCGAGCAAAATCTGTTAAGGTATGTAACGTTATACTTTTGACTTTATGAAAACTAGAATGAAAACCATGAATGCTTTCACTATTTATGCTAGTTACATATATGAAGTTATTTTATTTTGATATCTATTTTGTTGATGTAGGAAAAATATGATGAGCTTTTAATGAGTACGGTTAGTGGCGGTGATGGTGGGGTGCGTCCGAGCTCAGCGTGACAATATGGCATTATGGGTGGATGCATCGGGTGGGATGAAAAGAGGAAAAATATTTGGGATGGGATCTTTGTCAAAGGTATACACAAGCAAAGGCTGCTGGAAGTTCATCCTCCAATCCGGCTATTTCAAGAAGGACACGACTTGAGGAGGAAATGACCCAACATTTGACCCAATTGAGACATTTACTTGTATAGAAGGACGAAGAAATAAAAGTGGTCAAAGAACAAATGTCACAGAAGGATGAGCAAATCGGACAGTCAATGAGCGACATAAATCTCTAGAGACTCAACATGGATCTTTGGAGACTCAAATGCAATTGGTCTTACGACACCTCAACCTAAATCAAGATCGGTTTCCTCCTGTGCCTCCCACCCATGAAATAGGTCTTGGGCACAATGATGGGTGACACAATGAGAATGAGGTTGCTGCTGCTGATGATGATTTTGTCAATAGTTTCATTGACCCCGATTTGGGCTAATTAGCAGTATACACATGAGGTATTGCCTCTTGTGAAATTTATCCATTCAGCTACATAAGTAGAAAATTGATTTTTTTATGGACTTCTAAATGCAGCTTTGGCTATAGAGGGACAAGTGAAAGAGAAGAGCAAGTGGTTCTCTTCACTTAGAGACTTGACTAGAAAATTGAAGGTATCCAATTTGTTGAGATGTGATTGTGGGTAGCAAAACTATGGTTCTATTGCATTGAGAAAGTCAATTTGGCAGATTTTGAAAATGGAGCGAATTTCACTTTATGAGCAAGCTTCATCGTATAGAAAGTGCCTTGAAGAAATGAAAGTCGTCGGTTGCACCATTCAGTCCATAAGTGAATTGCCTTCTACTCTCTCCTCGTATGCTTGTACTGTCATCATCTTATAAATCATTTTTTAGACCTTGTTTTTATTTTACAGTTGATCAACAAACTGAATCACATGAGAAACTCAAGATAAAGTTACTTGAAGGGGCTAAACAGCGAAAAGAAATCTACAATAAGGTTTTGGAGTTGAAAGGTTAGTTACTAAACTTTCTATTTGCCAGGAGGAGGTTCGAAGGTGCTCATGTTTACTCCTAAAATGTTAGGTTTAGTTACACAAACCGCAGTTTATCACTGGTCAATTGAAGGTGAAGTCAGCATACTTAACTAACCTTCTCTGGAGATTTTTGGGATTGTTAATGGTTGATTATCGTTAAGGCTAGTAGGTAGTTCGTTATTTTTAGAATATGTTGTTCATTTGGTTCTCAAGCACAACCAATCTGCAGGTGATTCTGAGCTTGTGAAAATGTTTGAGAGAACAGCTAATCTGGTGAACAATCGAATTATTAACTACTGATGTGATACTTCTGAGAAGTGGCTGGTTTTGATTGGCATTGCTCCAACCTCCCCGGAGGTACATGAAAATTTTCTACTCCATGATGTCATGCATTTTTCTTTTAAGAGGAATCGCTGGCCTAGTTTCTGATGAAAGTAGTTTAACATGAGAGATAAAAAGCATTTTATTTTTCAGCGAATAGAATTAGCATTGATGATGTTTTAGTTTGGAAGCACTCAAATACCTGATTTACTAATACTATCCCACCTTATATGCCCTGAAAAGTGTGTCCATTCCCTTTTGGGGTTATCACAAATCACCATCGTAGCTTGAGGCTCTTCTTTCGAGCAACTTGTTAGAACCTCATCTTTTTTGTGCTGGGTTGACCTCGGCTGTGTAGCCTCGTCTTATATGTGGCTAGTTTAGGCTCTTTGAAATGTGACAAATGAAGTCTTTATATGTTCGTAAGTTCATTTCACTCTCTCTATTATACAACAGGAAAAATTCCAAGCCTATCCCACTAAGTGGGGATGTGTTTTATAAATTTTCTCTAGCCCTTGTATAGTTGTTCTGAATAAGATGTTCCAATCTATCTCAATGATCTCTCATTTGGATATTGGCTGTCTTTGCTTATAGAGGCCACAATTAGTCAAGGGGAACATGCAACTTTTCTCTGTGGATTAGCAGCATAGTCAAGCTCTTGAAGCTCATGCTGCAGCATTTGCCTCATTCAACGTGAGATATTTTTTTCTCATTTTTTCTCCATACATATTTTCATTTCTTGGAATGGAAATTTAATTGTAATGTGCATAATATATCTCCATATTTGGTTTGAACAAGTCTGACGAAATGAGAATCCTTCTACACTCATTAAGCTTTGCAACGAAAACCATTAATGCTGGACAGGTTACATCAAAGTTACATGTCATTGAACTGGGCGCCCAACCAGGTGACCACCTGCACCCTTTTACCCCCTTAATTAAAGAAAGTGGCCATGAAACGGCTTCTCGTAGAAAGAAAACTAGCCAGACAGCATGTCGGCACAAAAATAGCAGAGCAGCACCATCATCTGAAGCGGCACGAGGAACAAAACTTGCAGACGAGGCCACCACTCACCAGTCGCCGACGAGGGGTCATAAAGGAAACTGCGAGTTTCACAATAAGTAAAGACCAAATGAAGCTCAGCCAACCCCTTGCAGATGATTACAGTTACAAGCCCCATTCAAATGTTAAGGAACAATTTGGTAAAGGTGGGAGACTCAGCTTTTTATGATATTGGCCAATCTTGACTTGTTCTGAGTTTTATGCTTTCCTTCTTAGTGTCATGCCATATAGGTGGCTGTGTGAATGGGTCTAGTACAGGACATTCTCTGATCTTTTGCTAAATCTGTGGGAAAAATAGAGAATGGTAGATGAATGTATTTTGTTTGCATATTATTATAATAGTTAGATCTTTCTTTATCAATCGTCAATACAAATTCTAGTAATTAATTTTGTTTTTAATTAGATTTAAAATTGAAAATTAAAAGAAATTATTTTCTTGTACGATCACAAGTTGCAAAATTCGTCCCATGCCCGGGCGTTGCAAAAGTCATCGTTGAACAATATTCGTCGCGAAGTTCGTCGCTAAATTTATCCCTAAACAATGCTCGTGGCAAAAAAAAAAAAATTCATCGCTAAATTTATTAAAGTTGAATTGGCTCTGTTTTTGTCGCAAATCAGCGACGAAATCAACTGTCCGTCGCCACACAAAATCAACTATTGATCGCAAAATTTGCCGACGAAAGCGACGAAACACACAATTAGTCGCTAACTGTTTGTCACTAAATTTAGCAACGAATAGTTCTCGTGGCAATTTGCGGTGAAATTCAAATTTTTTGTTGCTAAATTTTGAGACAGGAATTGAATTTTGCCAAAATTTAGCGACGAAATCAAGTATTCATCGCAAACATTAGCGACAAAATACGATTTTCATTGCTAAAATAAGCCACGAAATCCATTTTTCATCGCTAAATTTAGCGACGAACTAAACTATTCGTCACAACAATTTAGCAACGAAAGACTTTCGTCGCAATTTTTCATCGCAAAATTTAGCAACGACTATCTTTCGTGGCAAATTAGCGATGAAACTAAAACCTTTCATCGCTAAATTATGCGATTACGAATTGAATTTTGCGGAAATTTAGCGACGAAATACACTTTTCCCTAATTCCTAAATTTTTAGCGACAGAATATATTTGTCGTCGCTAACTTTAACGACGAAAGGTATATTTGGTCACTAAATTTAGCGATGAAACATACTTTTTGTCGCTAAACTTAGCGACGAAAACAAATGTAGCGACGAATTATGGTCGTCGCAATTTAGCGACGAAATTATATTTTCGTCGCTAAATTTAGCAACGAATGATGTTCATCGCAAATTAGCGACGAAAATTCAAACTTTTCGTCCCTAAATTTTGCGACGCCGAATCAACCACGAATATTTTTTCGTCGCAAAATTCAGTCGCAAAAATCATTAGCGATGAATTTTGCTGAAATTTTCATTGCAAATGCCGTCGCTGAAACCTTGTTTTTTTGTAGTGGGCATCGTGATGGTGAAACGAAGGTCGCCGTCAAATCTCTTCTTGTTACTTGCAAGTCTTTCGACGGGAGCGAGTCCGTGCAAGCCCTAAATACTTATTTTGTTGTGACGCGGTGGCAAATCGAAGGTAGATTTAAATCTCTTCTCATTGCGTGCAATTCTATGTCTCCCCTTCGAATGTATCGCACTTTCTGAAGAAAATTTCTCTCTTTGAAATGCTAAGAATGTAAGAGATATGCACTGCTTCTTGTTTTTTTTTTTTGGAAACAAATTTGCAGGTAAGGAAATGGGAGAATACATTTGTCAAACATTGCTAAATTTTGTGAAGTTGTCCAGAATCTGAAAAGATTATTGCCAGAAAGAGTGTGAGAGAAAGCCCAAAAAAGAAAAAAATCATTCTAAGGCAGAAGTGGGTTTCGTTTCTTATACTAGGGATAAGTGCACCAAAAAGAGAAATCGTAGGTGAATTCATTCAGAATCGTTAGAAATTCATTCCGATGTTTTACAATAGGCATGGTCTTTAAATTCCTTAGAATCTTGACCTACTTTCTCTAGTTTGGGATGAATAAGTTCATCGCAAAGCCAATTTGAAAACTAAAGTGCAATTTTTTTTGTTACCTTGCAGGCCAATGGCCGAAAACAAAACCCCCGTTACTATTTTCTTTGGAAGAAAATTTCCCGTTGGACCACCCTTGGAGTACATAGGAGGAAGGGTTAAGGTTGTCGAAATAGACTTAAGCAAGGGTTCATTATCTAACATAACCGAAGCTATTGAGGCGTTGGATGGGCGTAAAATAGAGAAACTATATTACAGAGTTTCTAGAAGTAGTGCTTGTTGACGATTATCTCGGATATTTATGGGATAACTATGTTGTGATAGATCTCTTCTATCACCATATGTATTATGAAATTATCGAACTGCATAGAGTATGTTGATAATAAAAAGACGAGTGCTGAGATAGAAATTCAAGGTCTTCAAGAGGTGGATGTGGACAAAGTTGACATTGTGGTGCATAAAGTGTTTGAAAATGTGATCGTGAACCCTAATAATGACATGAATCAAGTTGATGTTGGTGATAGGAATCTCGACGAGGATGTTAGTAATGTTTTCGAGAATGTGAATGGGATTGTTGATAATGTCGGGAATCGGAATGAGGTTGGTTATAGGGATCTAGACGAGGATGATGATGCATGTAATATGGTGGATGTGGAATGCTCGAGTGACGATGATTATCTTGAATTACTTGATGCAAGAACAAAGTTAAAGGAATATTCAACCATACATAGGCATGACATTGAGGCAACTGGTACTTCCCAATTGAGGCAACAGATTTGCTTCTGTTATGTTTTATATTCCTGTTTAAGTTGGTCGAGCCCCCTTACCCGCTCTGTTCACTTCGGTCCTCTGTTACAGACATCTACATAATTTCGGCATATTATTTCAGGCTGTATTATGATAAACTGCATAAAGTCCAAGCAGAATCTCTTGACTCAAAATGTAATGTTAACAATGATTTTTCCCTCGGAGATGCTAAGCGCGTTTTGCGACAAGGCCATCTATGTTTTCGAGCCTTATTTGCACAAAAAGAAGATAAGGAGCCAAAATTGCACAAAATGAGTTCTTCCAAACCTGAAGCAACTTAATGTGACATGATAGGGGTAACCAGAATCTAAACAACATACGTTCATCTCATTGATCGACGAACACACTTAAAGAGTTAAAAACTTCAAACAGGTTTACTGTGGAAGACTTAGAAACTTCCCACCGAGTCTCACATTACACAACAACCAAAATGATACAACACATGCTAAAAACAAATGCCATTTGCTTCACTCGTGTGAGCTCCTCCTTTAAACGTCTATTCTTCGCCCTTTCGATCTTAATTTTAGCTAACAATGAGCCCACATCGACCTCGTCATGTCTCAATTGGATTGATTCAGACAGTGCTTGATTCCTTTCGACTAGGTCGACTATTACGTCCCTTGCTCGATCTGATATCTTTGGATCAACCCACATGAAAAAATTGCAGCAACCTAGACCATTGAACTTAGCACATCCACGGAACCTTCTTCCTGCGTTTTTCTTTGTCTTTGCCATGAGAATTGGTGATTTAAGACCACATTAATAGGTTAGCTCTGACTCCACCTCCTCCTGAGGAGTTACGCCATTGGATTCAGATGTTCGCGGCTTCATTCTTGTGGTCGCCATTCTTCGATGTGGCAATTATAGGTTCTCTACCAACTGACTACACTAAACCAGAAGAACAGACGTAAGTAAAGGCTATGCACTAGAGTTCTCGCAAGCATATATGCTGTTGCCAAAAGATAAACCATATATGCTTCTACCAAGCTCATCAAACCATTCTTTTGGCCTCATTCTCTGCGGAACAACAGAGACTGAGACTCATGCCTTGGCAATCTTTGCATCTCTGTATAATACCATGCCATTGTAAAACATTGCTAGGCCTTCATCTGCAATTTTTGTTTTTGCCAATAATCTTTTCAGATTCTGGACAACTTCGCAAAATTTAGCAGTGTTTGACAAATGTATTCTCCAATTTCCTTACCTGCAAAAAAAAAAAAAAAAAGAGCAGTACATATCTCTTACATTCTTAGCATTTCAAAGAGAACAATTTTCTTCGGAAAGTGTGATACATTCGAAGAGGAGACATAGACTTGCAGGCAATGAGAAAAGATTTAACGCTATCTTCGATTTGCCACAGCGTCACAACGAAATAAGTATTTAGGGCTTGCACGGACCCGCTCCTACCGGACGACTTGCAAGCAACAAGAAGAGATTTGAAGGGTGACCTTCGTTTCAGCATCGCGACGCCACGAAATGAGATAAGACAACTTCTGCGGATCGGCGATGGAAGAAGATGTTTAGACCTTCGATTTAGGGCTTGCATGAATTCGCAATTGAAGAAGAAGATATCTCATAGCTTCGATTTGAGGCTCGCACAAACTCATATGTGACATAGGGCTCACGACTTGGGGAACAAAAGAACGACAAGAACGACGAAAGAAAGAAAGCAGGTTTAGGGCAATAGACGAACGACGCCGTATTGGATTCGTAAATGTTCTAAAACGACACTGTTTTGTACACGTGGAATGTTGGCTTTAAATTATATGCCACATAGGAGAGAGAAATGATTAAAATAAGGCACGTCAGCATTTTCCGTTAACCTAATTGGACGGAGTTAAAGGAGAGACTTGATTGCATCAATTTGACAAGTTTTAGGACTTGATTGCATATTTTGCAAGTTTTAGGACTCAATTGCATATTCGCGATAATTTTTAGGACTTCTGGTGCACTTATCCCTAAAATGAAAGTCCACAACTCACAATATATTTAGTTGGCCTCTTGCTCTTCGGCCACTTCCGCATCCTGGAAGGAGAAGGAGAAGTGGCTCGAATTCAGGCACAAAAGACACCCACCCTCGGCCTTGACCAACTATATATTATATATACATGTGCAAGTACTTGAGGATCTACGCAATCTACACATATCTACACATAGATAAATACAGGTTATTAATACTGTGGAGTCGTGAAATTTTTTTGTATGATGTAAACCTAATAAAAAATTCAAGCCAAAATTTTGTTTAAAAAAAAAATGACAAGTCTGGTTTATGATAAAAACCTCAGCCTCGTTAGTTTTAGTTTATAATTTAGTGCATATATGAAATGAAAAAGAAACCAAGAAGCTATAGATAAAGCTAATCTTAATTAATCCAAAAATAAATTAGATTTGAGCTGGTGTATCATCACTCAAAACACTCTGACCTTGTTTTGGCTCTGTATTGGAACCAAAGCCACGGGATCCCAGATCCAGCCATTGTGACGCCCGGACGCCTCAAAACCAATCAGAAACCAAGAACCCAAAACTGATTAGGAATGAATCTCTCTTTTAACAACATAAATAATTAAACAAAGGAAAAGGACGAGATGGAGGAGAGACGGAGGAGTGGTGCGCTATGAAGAACATACCTGCCCGACCCCGTCCGCTCCCCGAGTAGACCACCGACCCTCCGTTCCCGGCCTAAGGCGATGCCCTCCAGGCCAACGCAGTAGAAGCACGGAAGTATCCGTTGGTCGACCATTTCCGCCTTCCCGTTCAGCAAAGCTTTCTCCTTTCGCCCTAGGATGAGTGGGCTCGGCCGGCGAACTCCGTCCGGCTCGAAAGAGAGAGAGAGAGACCAAACAACAAGCGAGCGCAGATGAGCTAGAAAAGAGAGGGAGCTGCGATCGAACCCGACGACTCCGACCAGCTCTCCAAGGGCTGAGTGAGCACACCGGAAGGTGAAGTTACGAAGAACCAATTAAGGCAAGAGAGACGTCGGGACCAAAACGGTGGGCAAGAGAAGGAGGCGCAGAAATAGACTTGAGCGGGCAGCGAGCAGTAGAACATAGGTCGGAGGAGAAGAGAGAGGAGTGAGTGGCCGGTCCCTTGCAGGGGACTTGCAAGAAACCGCGGAGGTGGAGGAGAGGTTGGGGTTGGGCTTGTGCTCGCAGAGAATGCAGATGCAGTTGAAAGGAGCAGAGCACAAGAGAACATATGAGATTACTCCCCGTGAGAGAGAGAGATGGGACTGGGGAGGGTGGGAGTATAGGGCGAAACGCTGCCTGGGGACTGGTGAAGCGTTGTTGAAGCGGGAGGCGGAAAGGGAGTGGGTTAGGTGGAGGACGATGGGGATATGGAGGAGTGGTAGAGGGGGGAAGGTGTGCGGGTTTTTTTTTTAATTTAATTTAAAAAAACATTTATGAAATTTTTTTAAAAAATATTTATAAATTCGGCCTCGCTCGGCAGCCTAGGTTTTAGCTGCCGAGCGAGAGGGCCCCCTTACGGCTCAGCAGCCAAGTTTTTTGGGGTGGGGGCTCCCTCGCTTAGCAGTCTCGCGCCCTGCAGCGTCTAAGGCACTACAGGCTCACGGGCATTGCAGTTTTTGTGCCTCTGCCCCCCCTCTTCTCTCTTTCCTTCTTTAAAATTTCATCTCCCTCGTTCTCTCGTCCTCATTTTTCTCTCTTTTCCGAACGCTTTCTCACTCTCCCTCTCCTTCAGACGTTCTTCCTCCACCTTAGAACGTTTTATTGCTTATTCTGTCCTTCAGATGGTCTCCCTCTCCCTTAGACATTTTTGTTGTACTTTAAACGCTCTCCCTTAGATGCTCTTGCTTGCCGTTCAAACGCTCTCCCTTAAACGCTTTTTCTTTATAATTAAGTATGAATTTTTTTATATGATTTTTATGTTGTTAGTACTACGTTTTTATGTAAATATTTTTGTAATATTTAAATTAATTCGATACTTTTCTTGACAGTTTGAGCTCCTCATTTGGTGCGTGCGCTCCTCGATAATTTGAGGTAAATTCCGTCGTAATTATTTTTTACAATTTTGTAAGTATAGATTTATTTATGTGGTTACTATTTATACCTAAATCATTTATGTTACCTATAGGTTGTTAGTAATTTATTTTAAATTTTTGCAAATGTTTTGATAATAGTTATAATATTTACGAATTTAGATATTGTTTAAAAATATTTACTATTTTAGGAGTTTAAAATGAATTTTTGGGGAAATAACAAAAAAAAGTTATTATATGGCATGGCGGGAGAAGTGTGGGCTAGATTTGACCTTGTTGACACCTAAATTTTGATTTTTAGAAAAATCATTCATTTAAGCACAAAATGAGGACTAGTCATAGTTCTCGCAAAAATAATTCATCATGCATCGCATATTTATTTTTTCATCAATCATGCATTTGCATTCGGGCTAGAAGCAAAGCAATAGAGCTTAATTTGACGAGTGACTTGGACTAGGATCCATTATGAATTTTGGACTAAGGCCAAGAGGGGGTACTGAATTTTATATATGGGTTTGGGCTCAATTCGAATTTAATTCAGCCCATTTTAGCTCTTTTAATTATGTGAGGCTTTTAATTAATTGTTCATTTAATTAATTAAAGCCCAATTTGAGCCCGAGAATGCGCCATCAAGCCCGCAAGAGCGGGATATTGAGCTAGCCCATTACAATCCCTCTTGTGGTCGAAATTATTGAGGAGTTTTAATGAGATCGGACTCTTGAAGATCGAGTTTTTAATCGATGGTCATTAATGAATCCTACTTCAACTAGGATTAGTTGACCCTAGTCTATAAATATCATGTTAAGCTTAGGGTTCAAGGGGGAGCCACTATTGATTTACGGCAGAAATTGCAGAGTTGCTCCGAGAGATTGAGGGTTCGATTGCTTCCCTCGTGGTCGAGGCAATCCCCTAGCCGAAGCTCACACACGAGCTGCTCTTGCTCCGTCGCTTTGTCTACCGCCATCTCAACATTCCCACAGTTGCTTTAGTTCGCTGATTCGCCATCGCTCAACCGTCACAGGTTCGTTGCTTCGCCCCTTCGCAGTCTCGACGTTTATCGTATTCCAAGACGCCAAGAATCGGATCACCCCATCTGCTGTCCAATTCGATTCAACATAGAAATCAACTCTGTTCATGCGGGGACTGTTTTGGGCGGATCATCAAGGTTGCGCGCGTGCAAAATTTTAGCTTGGAAAAAGGTAAGATTTCTCAGCTTTTTGATCGCAATTCATTGTTTGCTGGCTTGATAACTTGCGTATGTATTTCAATGCCTCGATGAATGCATGCCAAATCGCAATTGAAAGTGAGAAATCAAACCCTTCTTCGCTAATTTTTGTTAAGAATCGGAAGTTGGGCGTTGTTGCATAAAAATTCTGATCTTTTTAAGTAAATTTGATTTGAACATGAAATTGCTTGAATGCTCTCGAAAATTGATGTAATTTGATTAAAAAAAAGGCCCTTCTCAAAGTTAAAACTTGTTCGGCATCTTTCTAAGACCAAATCCAATCAGAATTGTTGTAGATCAAATCTGGAATTTTCAAAATATACTTCTCTTGGTTGAATTGCTCTATGCTTGTGCATGATCCATGCTTCGAACTTTATCCATGATTGGTTAACTACATCATCCTTGATTGTTCAACATTATCTTTATGCTACGGATGAGGTTTTTAAAGGTGGATCCCCTAATCTCATATTTTTGCCACCTCCATGGAATTTTCGAAATTCATAGTTAATTGGCTTTTCGTTTTATTTTATTTTTGTCATGTTTGTTTGCTTTTGATTGTTATAAAATTTGCACATTTTTAAACAAACATACTCATAATATATGCTCCCAATGTGCCTAGACCCTTTGGAAAAATTAAATCACACGCTTTAGCCATGATCTTACGAATGGGATGGTGATTTAGTATAAAACTTCATATTCTTTCCCTTTGGTAAAAGGGACGTTGTTGTTTTATACCCCTATCCGCATCTACTGGTTCGAATCTTTGAGGATGTAGTGGATAAAAATTCTTCTCTAACCCGGATCTTTGGGGATGAGTGAATTTCTTCAAAAAATCGAAAATTAAAGGGTATATTATGGGCATTTTTGTTTATTTTTGTTCAAATTTTTTTATTGCTCTTGATTGTTTTTATTTTGTGAAAAAATACAAAAAAATCAAATCCTTTTATCATATAATTCCTTTTTTTTCAATTAATCATCAAATTCACATCGATCAATCAAAAAGGCTTTGCCATGAAATTGGCACCGAAAGGGCATTAATTTTTTTCAATTAATGTAATCAAGTCCCCTGGATTCATTTTCTCCGGTTCGCTGAAGTAAGATATTTCTTCCGGTATCTTATTAAGGTTTTCTAATCAACCTTTCGTAAATGATTAGTGGCGGCTCCTATTAAATAATTTTTCATGAATTGAACCTATGTTGCGATTTGGTAGGATTTGGGAGGGTCCGAGTTAGGTTAGTTAATTTAATTGACCCGATAATCCATTAGCTTGATTTTTAGGTCGCGACAAAGATGGTGACTCCTTGGAGACTTTTATCTGCTGGAAAATTTAAAAGGTGAACAGAATTTTCAAGTCAATTTTCGGGAATTATGCTTCAATTTTCGAAATTCCTTAATTCACCATTAATTTTCGGGAAAAATAAAACTGTGGACTTAAGCCGCGAGTATCATGTCATATGTCTCGATTGGTCATTTGTGATGATTGGATCAACGGTTTTGGTTGTTTCGCCTTTTTGTTCAATTATGCTGAATTTCCCGAATAGGCGGCGAACAAGCTTAGAATGTGCTCAAATTTGGTAGACCAAAGGAAAATGGTCTTCCGAACATAATTCATGATCTTCGCATCGGACCTAAAATGCTAGATTGACCTAGGATGGTGTCTGGGTAAGAATCGCTTGGCCTCGGGATGGAGGAATGGTTGCTCTTACCCTTGACCCCAACTATGTTAAGATTCCCTGTTCGGAGCTTGAATCTGCGGGCACGAGGGGATTTCTTAACATTCCTTAAGCTTAAAAAGGGCTAGATACGATTTACATCGTTAAGTCGATTTGCCCTCGAGAGCCCTAAAACCCCGGTTAATAAAGCATGCATATGTCATCGTGCTTGTCCTTGAATCATTTTCGTCATTTTATCATATACTTTTTGTGAGTCGGTCCATGGCTATTAGGTGTTGTCATTGTGTCAATCTATCATGGGGCACCGCAACATTACGTCTTGTTGAGATAACGAAAGAGGATCTAATCCACTGGCTCCCTCATCCGGATGAGGTTGCACGTCATTATGTGGAGAGCCGATTGAGGAAGCTCATTCTTTTGCTTCATATAAATGTCCGTGTCGGGATGATCCAAGCTCTCGCCCATTGTTGGGTCCCCGCACGGCCGCATTTCTGCTCGGTAAGCATGAGCTCACCCCTACCTTGGAGGAGTATAGCGTGCTCATTGATAAGTCTCTTGACGCCGAGCTTATTAGCCCATACTTAAAAGGGGACGCCTCACAATTTTAGCCGAATTTCTGATGGTTGATTTGCTTGTTGTACAAAGGGTTTTAAAAGTAAACTATGGGCATTGCTCTTTCACTTTTCTCACCGTTGTTTTTGACAAAGCCCAATCCTTGCAAAAGGGTAAAGTATTTCTTCTAGCATTTTTTGGATTGATCATTTTTCCTCATCATAAAAATTCTGTCATTCCTCACCTAGCTCATTTTGTTCAACAAGTTTGTGAGGAAAGGAACTTTGTAAATGCTATCTTGGCTGAAACCATTATTTCTTTAAATAATTTTAGGTGGGGCAAGTCTTCGGTCTTAAGAGCCCCCGCCGAGCTATTACAAGTCTGGTTTCTATCACATATCAAGAAAGGTCAAGGGCTCGTGTCGATTGACACTCTTAGAAACTTTGCCCCTCCATTAGTCATTTTCAAAGAAAAACAGAGCAATACACCCGATTATCATTTTTCTGAATGGATAAAACTCGTGAGGAATCCATCCGCCAAGTCTCTCTAATGGCATGCTAGCTGGTTCTAATGTAAGGAGGCTCGCCTTACCTCGGGTCGCACCGGATCGGTCCCCCTCTTGGGTATTCATCGAGTAGCTGATTATTATCCACCCCGAGTCATTCGCCGGTTTGGATGCGTCCGAAGTTGCCTCCGCCTCTACCGGCCACTCGGACCCAGCTGAACTTCGAGAACCTTATGGCGGTTCATGAACAAACAGTCGTCACCACTCGATACCTATGGGCAGCTTGTCAACCGATCAAGCTCGGTTTCCCAAGGAAGCCGCTGGAGCCCGGCTGAGGAAGCTTATCGATCCACCAAGGAGTATCGATTGAAGCACTCCATTCTCGAAGAGTGGCGCCCGAAACTTCTCCATGTCACCCCAGCTTGATGTACGAACAATGAGCTTAGGTGATCGTTGGCCGAAGCTCATGAAGAGATTGTCATGGAGAAAAAAGACCATCAAGCGATTGAAGACTCAAGCCGGCCCCCGACCCAAGAGATTGAAGAATGGAGTCGGGCCCTCGAAGT
Organism: Rhodamnia rubescens; assembly: GCA_021437795.1. Classification (NCBI taxonomy): domain Eukaryota; kingdom Viridiplantae; phylum Streptophyta; class Magnoliopsida; order Myrtales; family Myrtaceae; genus Rhodamnia; species Rhodamnia rubescens. The sequence goes on from JAILYA010000008.1 coordinate 2,148,942, forward strand.
GATAGGCTTTTAGTCATTCGGGTCTTGTCATTGTCATTATTTTGCTTCATTAGGTCTCTTGTTAGGAGATTTTCGTCGGATTTTAGGCTTGTTACCTTGATTATACTTTCAGTCAGTAATTCAGTTCTGTTTCCAGACCGACCTTGCTGTTTTGTTCGAATTTTTTCACCTCGTTCAAGTGGTATTCAAATTCCACAGTTCAATTGAAAAATGTTCATAATATTTTGAACCACCGCCTAAAAACTTTTCATGGTAATCCAATATGTTTTCGATTTTTTATAGAATTAATGGCGGGAGTGGAGCAGGCTGGAACTTTACACGTTTTCAGACTCCAGAATTGTTTTTCCATTTAACGCCGGAAAACATGTCTCTTTGCGGAACCGCCGAACTTCAAAGTTGTTTATTTATATTTCATCTAACAGTCTACAAAGTTTCAGAATTTAAATCACACTCTAAAGGGGTCCTTCGTTATTTCTATAACATGCAGACAAAACAATTTTCTGAACGTGCTTTTTCGGAAAAATCGCATGAAAAATTATTGATCCACTGGTTTCCAGCCTAATCACTCTATATGAAAGTTGTTCATTAGCCTCTCGGCTACAAGTTCGTGAAATTTCGTACCATTTTGACTACTTTCTGAATTTTCACGAATTGTTCGCCGAAATCTGACGAAACTGGAATTTCCTGGTCAGGGTCATGAGTCAAGTTTGAGTAAAGTTCACAAGTCTAGATTAGCCATGGATCGACTCGACGTCTTTCACACGTTGTACTCATCACATGATCGTCCCTTTCGGGTAATTTATCACGGATCCTCTGCATATTACTCGATCGGTCGCAAAGAGGATGGCCAACATCAACGCCGTCGTCAATGCCGCCTTGGATGAGAAACTTGCCTCCCCGATCGAGCGCTTCGAAGGGATGATGTCCCAAAAGATGGAGGAAATGATGGCTGCCTTTACCGCCAAGCTTCAGCCACCTAGCTCGGGCTCGTTCCGGGCCTTTCCATTCCGATTCCTCCAGGAGATAATACCGGCAAAACCCGGAAACTACTCCTCATTAGACAATGCCACTAGAAGACGTGATCATCACCGGCACGAGCTCGAGCGCACCACCCTTGGTCCCGGTTCTCCAAACCAATCCTATAGCTATGGGGACGAAGGATGAGACGGCCAAGCTGCTAGCCCGGATGGAGCAAAGAATCCGAGAGGTTGAGGGTACACATAATATCCCTCAGGGTTGATTTCTCTGCCTTCTCGAAGGTCGGTGTGCCTGAAAAGTTTAAAATGCCCGATTTCGAGAAGTACGACGGCACTTCCAACCCAGGTGCAGCATGTCCGGATGTACCAAGCCGGGATGAGCAAGTATGCGGCTAATGGCCCTCGATGATTCGGACCTTCCAAGCCGCCCGAAAGATGCGGTTATGAGATGGTATACGGACTATGAAATTTATAGCATGGAGAACCGGGAGAAGGCGGCTAATGCTTTTGTCAAGCATTTTAGTTTCAATTTGGATGTTCTCATTTTTAGGGAAGACCTAGAATAGGCGAGAGATGAAGAAAGGCGAAACGATTAAGCGTACGCCACCGGGTGGAGAAACATGACGTCTCACTGAAGCTTGGTACCCCCCGAGCGAGAGCTCATGAAGTTGTTTGTCTCCACTCTACCTCGGATGATGCGGTCGCGAATCCTTGGATCTCGCTGCAACGTCGTTCGACTACCTCATTACGATGGCTGAAGAAGCCGAGAGTAGCATGAAGAAAAGTTGGTACGGAGACGCTACCGCGAGTACCAAGAGATTTACGGCAAAGAAAGACAAAGAACTCGCCTCACAGGTTAATATGACATATGCCCGGAAATCCGTGGCCCAAATATCGATCGTGCGGATCCTTATCAAATAGTAGGGCAACTTTGATGCGCAACGGCAAAAAAGGAAATTTACGTCCTCCTCGGCAATTTACTCATCTACTTGGAACCCCATCGCAAGTACTTGCGGTTTTACGTAAGAAAAGACTCCCGACTTCCGAACCCTTACGACCGAGTAACACAAACTCACCAAGGTATGACCCGTCAAAGAAGTGTAACTACCCTTGTGGTGAACCCGGACATGATGCGGATGGTTGTTATGTGTTGAAGCACCGCATTCAAGACTTGCTCGATTCTAATGCGTTCTCATTCTAGGATAATAGTCATCCAAATATCAATAATAATCTTTTGCCGGATCACTCGGGCAAGGTTAATCTTGTATTTGGCTCTAAAGTCGGATAGGCAAGTTTAAAATCCGCGTGGCTGATATTTTCAATGCTATGGTTAGAGCAAGTTATTATCAAGTTGGGGAAGTAGTATCATTCAACCTGCTTTGGTAGAAAGAATCTTGACTCTCATGAAGGATGGGTTGATAATCGGGCGAATTAGACCGAGATAGTAGCCACCGTATCCCGATTGTCATTGTTTGGGATCAAGAATTTGCCGCTCTAACTCTGTCTCAATCTGGGTCTTCTTCGAAGATTGAAGCAAGAGAGGTCGATATGGCTAATCTAATTAAGAATGATCCGGAGCTAGCCGACATGCCCGCTCCGGAGGACGCGATGGATGAACTTGGGATTGTCCCGCCCGAGACTCTAGTGATCACTTCGCCTCAGCCTTTTTCCTTATAAAGATGACTAGGCGGTTCCTTGGTCCTATAACCTTGCCTTGATAACAAGGTCCGGACGTACTTATAATGATGATCGGCCGGCCAAGAAGGTCGTCGAGAAGGATGCAAAGGAGTTTTTGGCTATGATCATACATCATTGTCGATCGGTTCGAAAGTTGCTAGCCCAGGTCTCTTTACTCGAGCTCTTACAATCATCCGAAAAGCATCGGGATTCCCGATGAAGGTGTTGGGTCAAATTCATGTGCCTGAAGACATTGGTCGGGATAAATTAGAGAATTTGTTGGGACCATCCTTCTAAAGGATCGAGGTAGCATTTGGCGACGATGAGATCCTGGCTGAGGGATGAGGCCACAATAGGGCCTTGCATATAACGATCAAGCACAAACAAACTTATGTGGCTCGGGTGCTCATTGACAACGGGTCGGCGTTGAATATTTGTCCACTAGCTACACTAAACCGCCTAGAGATTGATTTGGCCGGGATGCGGGCAGCCAAGACCTCGGTCGATCCTTTGACGGTATGAAAAAGAACGTAATGGGACAAATTAATCTTGAGATCCAGATCGGACCTTCCCTGTTCAATATCTTGTTCCAAGTGTTAGACATCCCATCGGCATTCAATCTATTCTTTGGGACGTCCATGGATTCACAATGCGGGAGCTGTCCCGTTAAGTCTTCATCGAAGATCAAGTTCGTGGTTGAACAAAGTTAGTGATTGTCCATGGTGAGGAAGATCATCAAATCTTCAATGAAATGACTATCCCTTATATCGAGCTAGCTTATAATGAAGAAGATTCTTACCATGTTTTTTAGCTAGTACGGACCATTCACATGTCGCCGGAGAGTCCTTTACCTGTTCCTGAAGTGTCAAATACCTCGCTTATGGTAGCTAAGATAATGATCGGCAATGGTTTTGAGCCTGGCAAGGGTTTGGGTAGACATGGCCAAGGGATCCGCAACCCTATTGAACTTAGAGGCGATCCCATATAGATGGTTTGGCATACCGAGGACGTGGCCATTCGGGTATGGCGGGCGACGTGCGTTGGGTCACGGTAAGTTGGAATGTAATCCTTTGCCACCACCTATGTACACCACCTTCCGATCAGCTGGAGGGGTCGGCTGTTACAATGAGATAGCTCAATTTGAAGATGATCTAGGGATTGTGTTCCCGACTTGCCTATGGGCCAGGATCTTGTGGGCTGAGTTGATGGACCTGGATGGCGACGAACCCGATGATGAAGTCCCCGATCTTCTTTGGATGGTTCGATGATTTGATTATTGCTGCCTTGTTCGAGGATCCCATGCAAGTTGACGGAGCACATGAAGAGGAGCCTTACATGGTGCCTAGTCCCCCAAGCCCATCCTTCAACGCTCTATTCGACGATCTATTGGAGGGTTTAGATTCGTAGTAACACCTTTACGTTTATGCAATCCCCTACGTTTTCTTTAGGACTTTCATTTTCGCGTTATGTTGCATTTTTGAATTTCCCTTCCAATAAAATGTAATGCATTGATTTCATTATCAATAAAATTATAGATGTTCTTCAGTAAATTCTTTGAATCTTGTCGAGGTATTCCAAATCAGCCCGATGACGATAATCAACGATTGAATAAAATTGTCATCCATGGTAAGAACCGAGGGCTGGGCTTCTTAAAAAATTCTTGTCCCGCGGTCTTTGAAAACAAAGTTCTTCAAGGAGAACACCCATGATTTTTAGAAAATTTTTTGCAAAAAAAGCTCATGCGTATTTAAACCCTGTTTGTTTTTCTAATTCCTTTACTTTGTATTCCAGGGATAATTATGAGGAGAGAAACCCGGTGGATTTAGAAGTATACGACCTATATGAGTCTAGTCCCGACTATGAGGAAATTCGTCGGGATTTTGAACGACACGAAGAGACAAAGCCCTTGACCGTTAGAGACTATCTCGATCAACCCGGGCGACGTAGAAAACTCAAGAGAAGTTAAGATCGGGGTGAACCTTCCTAAGGATGTAGCTGAACGTCCGACCAAGATCTTGAGAGATTACCAGGACATCTTCGCCTGGTCCTATGCAGATATGCCCGATCTCGATCGATCGATCGTCGAACACTGTTTACCGAGCGATCCTTCGGCTGAGCCCGTAAAGCAAAGGACACGGAGGGCTAGGCCGAAGTTGGCACAAAAGATTAAAGAAGTAGTTATAAAACTTCTTGACGTAGGATTTATTGAGACTACGGAATGCTCTGACCGGGTTGCTAATGTAGTCCCGGTACTAAAGAAAGATGGTCGATTCGGGTCCAGGCCACTCACTTGGGACTTGAATAAAGGCTAGTCCTAAAGATGATTTTTCGCTCCCACACATTGATGTACTCGTCGATAGTACAGCGGGGTTTGAGCTGTTTTCATTTATGGATGGTTTCTCTACATACAATCGATTCGATGAATGTCAATAATAAGTTGAAAACCGCATTCACTACACCATGGGGATTGTTTCATTACAAGGTAATGCCCTTTGGTCTCAAAAATGCTGGAGCTACGTACCAACGGGCCATGGTTACTTTGTTCCACGACATGATGCACAATGAAATTGAAGTTTATGTCGACGATATGATTGCAAAGACAAGGCGTGGGGAGGATCACGTTGAAACTTTGACAAAGCTATTCGAAAGACTTCGGAAGTCCAGATTGCGGCTCAACCCAGCTAGATGCATTTTTGGCACTAGCTCGGGCAAGTTGCTTGGATTTATCGTCAGTAGTAAAGGTATTGAGATCGACCCGTCTAAGGTGAAAGCCATTCTGCGAGCTCAAGCCACCGACAACGGTTAAAGAAGTTCGTAGCCTCATGGGTAGGCTGAATTATATTGCTCGATTCATTTCTCAATTATCCGAGACCGCTAAGCCGTTCCTCCGGTTGCTAAAAAGAATGCGCTAATCAATTGGGCTAGTGAGTGCAATGAAGCTTTTGAAAAGCTGAAGCAACATCTCATGAATCCATCTGTACTTGTTCCGCCTATGCCGGACAACCTCCGATCCTTTATCTTACTATCAATAGGGAGTCTTTGGGTATGATGCTAGCTCAAGTAAGAGGCAAGGATGGGAAAGAACGGGCTATTTACTATCCGAGCAAGAAATTCACGGCTTCCGAGATGAAATATTCGAGGTTGAAAAGATGTGCATGGCATTAGTCCGGGTGCTACACGGACTTCGGCAATATATTTTGCACTATCGGGTGCTCCTGGTGACGGAATGCGATCCTATTAAGTACTGTTGAATCAACTTTGCCTTGATCGGCAGACTTGCCAAATGGCAAATCCTCATTTCGAATTTGATGTTCGGTATTTGTCCCAAAAGTCAATCAAGGGACGAGCCATAGCTGATGTCCTAGCTGAAAGTCCGGGCAAGACGATGACACATATCGTCTTGAGAATCGAATCATGTCGTAGATGATTATCTCGGACCATGTATTTGACGGAGCTGTAAATTTATTTGGATCGGGAACTGGAGCGTTCTAATATCCCCTGGTGGCAGCATTATCCTGTGGCAGCAAAGTTAGTATTTCCTTGCACAAATAACATAGCGAGAATATGAAGCGTGCATTCTCGGCCACTGCAGCTGCGATTGAAATGGGCATAACTCGGCTCAAAGTATTCGGAGATTCCGCTTTAATTATTCTTCGATTGTTGGGGAATGAAAAACACGGGATGCTAAGTTGCTACCCTACCATGAGTATCTGGATGAGCTGGTAGAGAAATTTGATGATATCTCATTTGAGTATCTATCCGGGACTCACAATCGGTTCGGCGATGCATTGGCAACCTTGTCTTCAATGTTACAAGTCAAAAATGGGCTTGTGGTTGAGCCCTTAAATATCGAAGTCCGAGAAGACCGGCATATTGTATGGCCGTGACTCGATGAACCCGATGGCAAACCGTGGTTCCATGACATTAAGACATACATTCGAGGCGGGAGTTTCCTGAGAAGAGTATCGTGTTCGATCAAAGGTACATAAAAAAGATGGCTTCGAAGTTCTTTTTAAGTGGAGAGAATTTGTACAAGCGGTCGTCCAATTCGACCCTTTTGAGATGCATTAATTCCATTGAAGCAATCCGTCCGATGATGGAAGTACATGAAGAAATTTATGATCAGCACATGAACGGTCACATGTTAGCTAAGAAGATCATGAGGTTAAGTTATTACTGGCTCACATTAGAAAGCGATTGTATTCAAGCATGTTCAAGTTTGTCACAAATGCCGATTCGTGGGGACAAGATTAATGTTCCTCCAAACGAATTGCATCATTGTCGGAATCTTGGCCATTTTCTATGTGGGGCATTGATGTAATTGGTCCAATCAACCCAAAAGCATCTAATGGACATTGATTCATTGTGGTGGCCATCGATTTTTTTTTCGAGTGGATTGAAGCCACATCCTACCTAGCGATCACCGCACGGAATGTTGTGAAGTTCATTTGTCGAGACATCATTGCACGATACGGCTCACTTGGGGCCATAATCACCGATAATGGCTCGAACTTAAACAACAAGCTAGTCGATGAACTGTTAAAAAAATTCAAGATCAAGCATCTAAACTCCTCTTCGTACCGTCCTCGGATGAATGGAGCGGTGGAAGCAGCCAATAAAAACATCAAGAAGATCTTAGCAAAGATAGCCGAAAATTATCGTGATTGGCATGAAAGGTTGCCTTTTGCACTCATGGCGTATCGGATTTCGATCCGAACATCCACTAGGGCAACCCCATACTCCCTTGTATATGGGATGGAAGCAGTATTATTGGTCGAGGTGGAGATTCCTTCCTTGCGGATATTGTCTTAAGTCAAGCTAACTGAAGCCGATTGGATCCAGCGAGAGGATGAATCAACTAAACCTGATTGATGAGAAACGCCTAAGAGCCGTATGTCATGGCCAATGCTATCAGCAGAGGATTGCTAAATCCTTTAACAAAAAGGTTCGGCCTTGATATTTCCAAGTTGGTGACCTTATTTTGCGGAAATTTTTGACAATAGTTCCACTTTCGGAAGGGAAGTTCGCTCCGAACTACGGTGGTCCATTTGTCGTGAAGAAGGTGCTCCCTAGTGGTGCTCGATTCTAGCCGAGATGGATGGTCGTGTCTTCACCAATCCAGTCAATTCGATCTTTGTAAAGAAGTATTATACTTGATTTATTCTGATATTTGGATCAAGTTGGTGTTTACTTATGCTTTGCTCATACTTGTCTGTCTGTTTATTTTCGATTGTATTTCACTCGTGAGAAAGTTTTAATTAGGAAATCTCTCGATTTCGTTTGAATAATCACTTTGAATGAGGAACGTCGGGATGACGAAAGGCAAGCCATTCCCTATACACTTCCATATTATAATCCCGAGTGTGAAAAGTGAGAGTTTTCATGTTCACAAGGTAAAGGGTTATCTCACGAAAAGTATGAAGACCAAAGTGATATGAGGGATTCGCTTCCTTTACCCAAACACTACAGGTTATCCTTTTCTAAAACCCCTTGGGCGGTGGTTTCTGTCAAGAACAACCCCACATTAGGGCGTTTCCTAGAGATTCGGGAGGATGGGTAAAATTTTCTTGCTTTCACTTGCATTAATCTTCAAGTATATTTGTTGCATGTGACTCCTATATTAGCTCAAGTGCCTTAGGAATGACGAAGCGCATTTCATTTCTATATCATACATACCTAATCCTTTGTTTAACCCAAATAGAGCGGCGATTCATTTCTCAAAAACCCGATTGGTGATCATCCTAGCGCATAATCATTTGAAGCCATCTCGACAAAAAGCGAGTGCCACGGGGCAAACCGAAACTTGAAAGATCCGCCCGATAAAATATGCGGGAGATCCCGATGAGACCTCTTCCTTCCTTTTTTGAAAAAAAGCTCAACGAGAGAGGCGAGAGAAGGGAGTAAGAAAAGCAAAGGCTTGCCATGAAAAGAGAAAAAAACAAGAAGGGAGCAAAAATTTGAGCATTCAAAAAAAAAATCTTAGAAATGCACTGAAAGAAAAAAAAAAGCCCTCTCCTTTCATGAAAAAAAATGCAAAAGAAAAGTCTCTAGAAGGAAGGAGGTCTCATTTGAACTTGCTCAAATGTTCCTCAAAGAAAAAATTCATAAGAGGGCCATGCTTAGAATGGCAAAGAGAGATGATCACTAATCTCACCATTATACATCTCTTGTTGCAAATAAGCCTTTCATTTCCAAGCGTACCTTGAACCTACATTATAGCCCTCACCAAAAGTCTCTTCAGATTAGGGCACTTGGGTTAATGTAGTATTTCAAATTGCTTATAAATATCGCTCGAAGAAGTGCGAGCAAGATCATTTTTTTGTCTCATTTCGCGGGGTTCCTGACTTGTAAATCCAATGCAGGTGATGAGGATTTTCATTTCATAAGCCTAATGACTCATATGAGTCCCCTTTGATCAATCCTTGACCAAACCTGAATTACGGTTCTTGCAAAAGACGTCATGGATTGGTCTGGTCCTACTGATTGCGAGAATACCCGGACCCTTGTTGAATGTGAAAATGATAGTTCGAGTGTTTACCGTACCCGCATCAATGGTCGGGTTTTAAAAGCCTTTTCATGAGAATGAGTGAAAGTCCTTTCTTTGAAGGTTCCTCATTCAATTTGTTCAGAGTTATCAAGAGGATCGATAGATTTCCTTATTAAAAGAATTCCCCCGTGGAGCCTTACAATACGAGCAAAAAGTTCAAAGATTTTTGGACATATCATGTTGCATTTACGTTGATTTTGTTCATGAATATACCTCAAGTGAATAAACAAGAATGATACAATCAGCTTGACCATTCATTAAAACCATTCAAGGAATCCGGTAAGTTTTTCGAACCCTTTTCGGATTGACACTTTGCTCATTTTAGTTGTCATTTTGACCTCTCGTGTTTGCTATGATTCAATTTAGGCAACACGTCCCTTTTTTGTATTTATCGATTCAGTTCGGTGGTACATCCTTTAAATATTATGTTATACAGATTTTGGTGGTGTTGATTCATGACGACATATGCACCCATGATCTCTACCTTTATCAAATCGCTATGACATATGCACTTGCAATTTTGATCTTTTGTCAAATCATAACGATGTAGCTCTTATGATTTTGACCCTTATCAAATCATGATGACAAAAGCATACATGCTATTGATCTCCAACAAAATCACAACGACGTAGCTCTTGTGATGTTGGTATCTTTTACTAGGCTATGATGACGTAGCTCTTATGGCTCGGTATCATTTTAACCAAATCACAACGACGTAGCTCTTGTGATCTTGGTACAACCAAATCATAACGATGTAGCTCTTATGGTTTTGGTCTTTTAATCAAATCACAATGACGTAGCTCTTGTGATCTTGGTACAACCAAATCATAACAACGTAGCTCTTATGGTTTTGGTCTTCTAATCAAATCACAATGACGTACGCTCTTGTGATCTTGATTATACCTTCTTAGACTCATAACGACGTAGCTCTTATAATTTCGAAGCACATTTCAACTCTACATATATCTTATTTGTCCCACGTCGGAGGAAAAATCTCCGGTAACGGATAAGGCCCTACTACCTTAAGATCCTCTTATGATCTTGGTCCTTTTTTCGATTCACAACGATGTAGCTCTTGTGATCTCGAAAAGCATATGTTCAACACTACATATATCTTGCGTTGTCTCGCATCGTAATGAAACTTCGGTAACGGATAAGGCACCCATACTCTAAGATTCTCGCATCCGTAAGAAGCTTGAAACTTAAAGGAATCATCAGCATTATGAAGTATTTGGTAAATCATGTATTTTCATATGCGATCCATGTGCAGGTTTTTCTAGTCCATTTCACGGAGGAAGGAAGTTTTGGCGCATGTCATTTACGGTCTTGCATCGCATGCATCGTTTCTTTTTGCATTGAAAAATGGGATTAATACTCCCGCCAAAAGATCATATCATTCATCACTTGCATTTGCAAAATTTAGGTTTCAATTTTATCTTTGAGTGAAACCTCTGTGAACTTCCACTCAAAGAGGGGCATTTGTTGACACCTAAATTTTGATTTTTGAGAAAAATCATTCATTTAAGCACAAAATGAGGACTAGTCATAGTTCTCGCAAAAATAATTCATCATGCATCGCATATTTATTTTCTCGTCAATCATGCATTTGCATTCGGGCTAGAAGCAAAACAATAGAGCTTAATTTGACGGGTGACCTGGACTAGGATCCATTACGAATTTTGGACTAAGGCCAAGAGGGGTACCGAATTTTATATATGGGTTTGGGCTCAATTCGAATTTAATTCAGCCCATTTTAGCTCTTTTAATTATGTGAGGCTTTTAATTAATTGTTCATTTAATTAATTAAAGCCCAATTTGAGCCCGAGAATGCGCCATCAAGCCCGCAAGAGCGGGATATTGAGCTAGCCCATTACAATCCCTCTTGTGATCGAAATTATTGAGGAGTTTTAATGAGATCGGACTCTTGAAGATCGTAGTTTTTAATCCGATGGTCATTAAGGAATCCTACTTCAACTAGGATTAGTTGACCCTAGTCTATAAATATCATGTTAAGCTTAGGGTTCAAGGGGGGAGCCACTGTTGATTTGCGGCAGAAATTGCAGAGTTGCTCCGAGAGATTGAGGGTTCGATTGCTTCCCTCGTGGTCGAGGCAATCCCCTAGCCGAAGCTCACACACGAGCTGCTCTTGCTCCGTCGCTTTGTCCACCGCCATCTCAACATTCCCACAGTTGCTTTAGTTCGATTCGCCATCGCTCAACCGTCACGGTTCGTTGCTTTGCCCCTTAGCGGTCTCGACGTTTGTCGTATTCCAAGACGCCAAGAATCGGATCACCCCAGCTGTTGTCCAATTCAATTCAACATAGAAATCAACTCTGTTCATGCGGGGATTGTTTTGGGCGGATCATCAAGGTTGCTGCGCGTGCAAAATTTTAGCTTGGAAAAAGGTAAGATTTCTAAGCTTTTTGATCGCAATTCATCGTTTGTTGGCTTGATAACTTGCGTATGTATTTCAATGCCTCGATGAATGCATGCCAAATCGCAATTGAAAGTGAGAAATCAAAACCTTCTTCGCTAATTTTTGTTAAGAATCGGAAGTTGGGCGTTGTTGCATAAAAATTCTGATCTTTTTAAGTAAATTTGATTTGAACATGAAATTGCTTGAATGCTCTCGAAAATTGATGTAATTTGATTAAAAAAAAAAGCTCTTCTCAAAGTTAAAACTTGTTCGGCATCTTTCTAAGACCAAATCCAATCAGAATTGTTGTAGATCAAATCTAGAATTTTCAAAATATACTTCTCTTGGTTGAATTGCTCTATGCTTGTGCATGATCCATGCTTCGAACTTTATCCATGATTGGTTAACTACATCATCCTTGATTGTTTGACATTATCTCTATGCTACGGATGAGGTTTATTGACCTAAACTTTATCTAAACTTTTCGAGAATATTTGAATTGGATGATGTCAAGTTTATTGTGGATAATTTTCGACCCTAAATGTTTATCCTTAGCATGCAATCTGTTTGATTGAATTTAGGATTGCCATCTTATCTCTTATGAACTTTGATGATAACCTTGGATTGTTCGAGATAGGGTTTGATCGGATTGGATAATAATCCAAGTTTTTTTTTAGAATTATCTAAAGCAAATTTTAAGATCTTAAAGATAATTTTCTCGAATTAAAAGTGGATTTTAGATGTGGAAAGGTGGATCCCTAATCTCATATTTTCGGCCACCTCCATGGAATTTTCGAAATTCATACTTAATTGGCTTTTCGTTTTATTTTATTTTTGTCATGTTTGTTTGCTTTTGATTGTTATAAAATTTGCACATTTTTAAACAAACATGCTCATAATATATGCTCCCAATGTGCCTAGACCTTTCGAAAAATTAAATCACACGCCTTAACCGTGATCTTACGGAATGTGATGGTGATTTGGTATAAAACTTGGCGTTCTTTCCCTTTGGGAAAAGGGACGTTGTTGTTTTATACCCCTATCCGCATACTTGGCTCGAATCTTCGAGGATGTAGTGGATAAAAATTCTTCTCTAACCCGGATCTTTGGGGATGAGTGAATTTCTTCAAAAAAATAAAAAATTAAAGGGTATATTATGGGCATTTTTATTTATTTTTGTTCAAATTTTTTGATTGCTCTTGATTGTTTTTATTTTGCGAGAAAATACAAAACAATCAAATCCTTTTATCATATAATTCATTTTTTTTCCAATTAATCATCAAATTCACATCGATCAATCAAAAAGGCTTTGTCATGAAATTGGTACCGAAAGGGCGTTAATTTTTTCAATTAATGTAATCAAGTTCCCGGTTTCATTTTCTCTGGGTTCGTGAAGTAAGATATTTCTCCCGGTATCTTATTAAGGTTTTCTAATCAACCTTCCGTAAATGATTAGTGGCGGCTTCTATTAAATAATTTTTCATGAATTGAACCTTAAGTTGCGATTTAGTAGGATTTGGGAGGGTTCGAGTTAGATTAGTTAATTTAATTGACCCGATAATCCATTAGCTTGATTTTTATGTCGCGACGGACACGATTAAAAAAAATTAACGAGATTAGGGCAAATTTTTTTATTTACGATATCTTCAAGTACGCTATTGTGTTCTCCTTCATGACTTTCTCTAGCGGCTCTATTTAAAAAAAAAAATTAGCAGATTGGAGCCGCTAGAGAAAGCCATGAAGGAGAATGTGTACCCTTCAATGTAAATTACCTATCCCGATTTGTTTTGTGAAATGTGCAAAATTGTGCGATATTTATTCAGTTCCTCTAAATAATATGTACCCTTTATATATATTAATTTATTGTGATGCTATAATATCACGGTTGCACGATATTTATTCCGTTTCATCTCGCTCCATATCTACATTAGATATGTCAATTTAATGATTGAGATAATATTACAATTGTAGATATGCACACGAGGACTCACATTCAGTGGCACCTCATAATGATTCACTCATTACATGGCAAGTTCGACATAGATTAGAGACCGTATGAAATGCTCAAGTAATTGAGAAATTTAACAGTTCATTTATCATTCGTAACAACAATATCAAAATTGCTACTAGCGATTCATATCACATTTCACAACCGGATCAAAATGCACTCCTTAGATGTCGGCGATCAATGCCGCACGAAGATGAGCTTGATCTCGCGCATACTCTCCTATCTTTAAGCTTCGGGATTTTACGGAGTTTATATGATGGGATATTTCTAGTTAGATTGACATTTTATTCTGCGTTGGTCGAGCGATGGAGGCCCGAGACCCACACCTTCCATATGTCGAAAGGTGAATGCACGATCACGTTGAAGCCAATACCTACTCGTCTGCGTGATCATACGGCCTTGCATGATCCCGAATTAAGGTCGGTTGGAAAGGATTGGGTAGTTAAGCACATACGGTGAATTGATATGTGGGACCGTCATATCGATTATATAGTCAATGGTGATCCCGCAATGTAGGCACTTCACTATCATTCAAGATATATGGAGTGGTACCATAGATATATTCGGAGGTAGATTTCTATGTCTGGGGTCACAATGGGTGTAACGGTTCGCGCAAACACTTTCAATTTAATTCATTAATTAATTTTTAGTAACATAACTTATTGTTATTTTATAACTTTTGTTAATTTTGTTATCATTACTAGGGTGATGGCGTCGAATAAATTTTACATATCATGGATAACTTCAATCCATTTCGTCGGTCTTGGAGGTTGTAGGGAATATAGCTAGGGCAATACTATATGTCCAAAATGAGGAGAGGCGGCGAACATTGATGCCACCGCCCCAACCAAGAACTACAAGAAGCACCCATTGGGCCGTAGGATGATGACCCACCCGAAACCTGTTCAGCAGACCCGCAGCAATACTTGAGCTCATCCAGATGATGATGTCGTCCCCTACCCATTGGAGTATCATACGACAAATTTCACTCCGAGGTTTCGCCGGTCGATTTCAATGCGGGGTTCGCACGGTTTGTCGGCCCATCTCACATGAGATCCGCTTTTGAATTTTCTCGATAATCCACTACCACGGACTCCAACCGTTTTGCTAATATATAGAGATTCAATTTCTCTTTTTTTTTTCAATGCCCTCTTTAAGTAGGATATGTAGCGTTTGGGCGCGGCATATTTTCACAAGATATACCTTCGTCATATTCACGTCCTACTCATCCGGATCCTCGTCCTCCTCCTCGATACAATACTAAACCTACCGAATAATGGAGACGACCCGCTTGTGGAACCGGAGGTCATATAGAAGGACAACATCATTAGTAAATGTAATTGTGATTGACGATTATTATATATTATGAAAATCTCATTTTTTTTCATATATCTTACTAATTTTATTTATGAATATTTATAATTAATTACATAATTATAACATTATTTATTAATTATAGATTTTAATAATATTTTACATTAAGTATTGCTAATTATGTTATAAAGATAAGCTTCACAAGAAAAAAATTATAAATAAAATAAATCTAAACAAGGTTAAAAAATACCAAATAAACTAAATATTATACGTATAAATAATTAAAACACTTAAAAAAATATGAAATTTTTAAAAAAATAATAGCCCAGACCCGCTCGGCAGCCCAACCGTAGAGCGATTGGGCCGGGCCTCGCCCCGCTTCCCTCGGCGGTTGGGCTATTGAGCGGCTGGGGTGGGAGCCAGCACTCACTCGGCAAACTAACTACCGAGCGAGTCTCAAATTTGTAGATTTTTTTAAAAAGAAATTTGTAAATATTTTTTTATAAATTAAATTAGAAAAAAATCCACGGTGTGCTCTGTTTCTTTCGGTGTTGTTAGAGCCACCCACCCACCGCAGATAAATGAGTAAAGAGCACAAGATGCATACAAAGTTGAAAAAGAAAGAAAGTATGGATGGAATGGACATAAAGAGTGTGAGATGTCTTATCAGTGAGTCCCTCTGACACGCGCCACCGTCACATGTGGGAACTTAACGTGGCATTAAATTGCTTTCTCCCTGGCTTGACTCCATGCACACGCTTTAAGATTAATACAAAAAATAAAATAAAATAAAATTAAGAATAAGAAACGACGTGAAAACTCCAAAAACAATTAGAATTAGGCGAGTGGAATGTGTTTTGGCAAGCTAGGTGTATTGCCATTTCCTCTGCGGGTGAGCAAATCAGACCGGATCGAATTGCTCGAACCGGGATTGGGATCGATGGTCCGGTTTTCAATTCTAGAGAAAGCGATCCAATTTTCGATTTTAGGGTCCTAGGACCGGACGGCCCGAACTGGACACATTCATTTTTTTTTAAGTTACCCTCTTTTTACTTGTTGTCCAAAAAAATTTACCAAATTGAAAAGCTATTAGCATTTTCTATTTTGATTCTCCTCTCGTATTTGTAAAGATAAAGCAACAAGTGGCTGGTTCATCCTCCTGTCGGTCAATGGTCAATAACAGCAGCAGCCACCCCTCCCCGTTGAATCAGCAAACACGGCCGAGCATTTACTTCTCCATGTTTCCATATCCATATCGCCACTTGCATTTACTCATTGAGAGAGAGAGAACTTCACGTTTAAGACACCCAGCAACAATGTAATAGAAGCACACCACACCATGTCATGGCTGATAGCGCATATATTTTTTTTGAAAATAATCGACCTCGTGTGCTCTATGTTAAGAATGGTGTATATTTTTTTTTTGGCATGTATCCGATTCAATGGAACCGTTTAGAAATCGGATCGGACCGGATCGGTGGTCCGATTTGCGATTTCGGAAAATTGAGAACCGGGACTACCGGTTCGGTTCTCGATTCTTGAGAGAAATCGGATCGGATCGGAAACCGATCATTCCTAATTTTCTCCTCGGATTTTCAACTTTTTGCGGGTCATACCGATACCACTCGCCGCCATTAGAGAAATCTTATTATCAAGAGCAGCCAAGATCCATCGCACCTCACATGGGGTAGGTGATCGAAGATTTATTTTGGACACTACTTGGACTTGGAGTGTTTTCCAAACTCAAGTTAATTCAACCCAGCTTGCCTTTGCGTTTGAGGGGGAAGTCTACGTGATTTTAGTGGATTTTGCACATCTATCGGGATACTATACATCTCTCCATATCCTTATAAAGCCTATATTCTATACATATTGAAATTCCTCCCTGTATTGTATTGATGCCCCGTAGACCTACTAGATCTGGAAATTCCACCCGGTTCCTGGGCTGATTTCATGGAGAAAGAGCTTGAGTTTGTTTGAGGGGGAATGTAAACGATAACTAAGGATTTTATAGGATAATTGCCTATGTTTAGATTATTATGTTGATCAAGATAGGTTGAAATATATTCCCATATTTCTCTCTTTCCCACATATATATATATATATATATATATATATATATATATATTTCTCACGTGTTCTCTTAAGTTTTATATTTTTGCAACATCCCGTCCCCCAAGTCCAACTTAATTGGGAGTCGGACTAGTAATTCATTCTTATGAAGCTTATCATTATTTTCCTTGTTACGGTAACGTTTGAGCCGTCTTTAGGGAAATAGTGAGAGAAATAGTATGAAGCTCTCTTATATTTTTTTGCTTTCCCCATATGCTTTAAAATAGCGGAGAATTATGAACAAAAAAAAAGAAAAAGAAAAGGATTAGTGGTCAAAATTCAAAGAATGACATCCTTCGGTTTGGTTATCAAGAGAAGGGAAGGCAAATAGCTAATGGCTCGACTCCATTCCTTTGGATTTGGAACACTTGTTTCCCTAATTGGTTCCAATGAGGAGATGAAGCAACAACTATAAGATGTCGTGTCGCAGGGAAGATGGGTCGACACAAAAAAGTGTATGGATGGGATGGACTTTAATTCTAAAGACCAGACGCTCTCAGGACTCTGTTTTTACACATGCCCGGACCTCGAACTCCCATAAGTAAGTTAAGTAGAGCACAAGTCTCGTATGGAGAGGGTTTAGGAACCCTAATCTCTCTCTCTCTTCGACATTCGAGTTATATGTAGCTCCAAAGGATAGAAACTGGATCGTGAAAACCTAAGGTCAAATCAAATCTTTTATCTTCAAGGACGCAGATCAGTCTATCAACCGTCTTCTTTCTCTCTCTCTCTCTCTCTTCGCGCGCGTCCGAGTCCGCGTCACGTCGTGGGAATTTAATGCAGTAATGATAACGTGGCGCTAAAGTTGCTTGACTCCATGCACAGTCTTCAAGCATGTTGCCCAGTATATAGATTCGGGCCGATTTGGACCCAGAACAGGCCCGAAATTAACTCGTTGACCGGGGACTGACGGCTCAAAATCGGAATCAGTCTGGCCCCTCACGAGCCGATTTCGAACAGCAAAAAAAAAAAGGGATATGGCCATTGCATATATCCTCCCTTCCTTTTTTTTCCTTCTTAAATTTTCTATAAATACCATTCATCCCTTTTCATTTTTTTCTCATAATTTTTCTCAAATTCTCTCAATTCTCAATTCTTTCAAATTCTCTCAATCCGCTTAGTCTCGGCTCAATTCTTTCAATTTTCTGAATTGACTTTCCGTTTAATTTTCGACAAAAATGGCAAGTGAAAGCAAAGTTGGTGAGAGGAAAAGAGCCCGCTGCCGATGGGGATGGAGGAATCCGATTATCTTCAACCTCATGATTAATATGATCCTCGTGAGTTTATATGTTGGGTAGACGATGATGATAATATCAACTATGTTCCCAACGTCGAGCACGTCCCAATGCAAGAAAGTTTTCATCCTCCTACCGGCATAGAAGAAACGTCGACAACAAAGGAGCCGGAACGGCAGCGGGGAGAGTACATCCAACTTATGGCAACACCTTAACAATATACATGTAAGCGGAGACAAATACAAGGTAAACTGTAAATATTGTACGAAATCATATAATTTTAATAAAGGAAACAAGCGTGGAACATACTGTCGACATCCGACACAAAACCATGCAACGCAAGCGGGGATCAACACCAGGTAACGATAAATTTTCGGTACGCCAATCCTAACACTTCCCCTTTTTTTCGTTGCGGTGATGAACTTTATAAAGAAATATTAGTTCACTATGTTGCCATTGAACATTTACCTTTTACTATTAGTGAAAATTTTGGTTTGAATGTTTTGATCAACACTCGCATGTACTCGCAAGCAAAGCCTCGTTATGAGAACTACTCTTAAACGAGAACTTTTTAGGGTTTATAAAAAATAAAAAAAGGCTTTGCAAAACTTTTTTACTGATTTCAATGGACGTGTGCATATAGGTAGCAGCATTTGGAGTGATCCTTGGCAAATTCATTCTTATATGGGTATCACATGTCATTGGATAAGTGACGATTGGAACATTCAAAAAAGAGTACTTGCATTTCGAGTGTTTGATGAAAGGCATACGACCAATAATATTTATAGAATAATTAAGCAAGTTTAGAAGAATATAATTTGATTAATAAAATTTTTTCAGTTGATTTTGATAATGCCGCGTCAAATACCGCTTTTATTCCCGATTTAGAAAATATTTGTAAATACTCTTTTGGCGAATAATTTTTGCACATTAGATGTGCTTGCCATGTTTTAAATTTATGTGTACAAAATGATTTACAAACTCTTGAGGCTTTTCTCACCCCAATAAAAAGAATAATTAAATTTTTATGAAGTCGTCCCCAAGTTATGAAAGAATGGGGCGATTTTGTAAATCACATGGACAAAAACCAAAAAGATTTCCAAAAGATGTTCCGACTCGTTGGAATTCTACCCACGAATTACTTCATCAATCTTTTGCTTATAAAGATTTATTATGCGCATTTATTTCGAATAATATTTTCAAAATTAGTTTATTCCCGTAAGATTGGGTTGTTTCTAAATTTTTTTTAGATTTTTGGAAAATTTTTAGTGATACAACTTATACTTTATCTGGTGTTTATTATCATACTTGTACATTTATTTTTAATAGAGTGTGTTCACATTGGTAGTGTTTTTTGTGAGTATGAACAAAATGCTCATTTAGCTCCGACTATTATAGTAATGAAAGCAAAATGGCTGCATTATTATGCCCGCATTTCCTTTTATTTATTTGGTTGCTATTATTTTCGATTCACGTACTAAATTAAATGGTTTGTATGATTATCCGAATGATTATCATTATGATTATTTACATTTGAATGAAACAGTAGATATTAAAACTATACAAGTAGATGTTAAAGACGCTATAATAGCATTATATAATGAATTTTATAGTAAATATGATTTAGGTGATAATGGATCTTCTCAACCTAGTGCCTCACAAAGGGAGGAGAGTGGTAGACTTAGTAAAGGGTACAATCTGCTCATTAGTAGGCAAAAAAGATAAAAGGTAGCAACATGTAATATTTTCGAATTAGAAAATTATTTAACCATTACTTTTGAGTTCCGTGATTCCGAGCCAAAGACTGATTTCAAAATTATGGAGTGGTGGAAGACTCATTCAACTCAATTCCCAATCCTCGCTCTCATCACAAGACGGATGTTAGCAATCCTTTATTCAACGATTGCGGTTGAACAAGCATTTAGCGCTGGAGGATTAATTTTGGACGACCGCCATTCAAGATTAAATTCGTATCTTTGTGGAGGCTCAAGCTTGTGTCAATGATTGGACAAAGGCTAAATTTCGACAACAAGAGCTGGATCAAGACGACGAATTCTTCAATGATGATAATGGAGATACCACCACCATGAGTACCATAATGGATAGTGATGATTGACGATGAGGTAAGTTGACATTATCAAAGGTAAAAGAATTACATGAGTTTTGATTCTTCTATCCCCAATAAGATATGTAGGCGTTCAATGATAATTCATTAAGTTCAAGCCTCTTCCCTCTTTCTCTTTTTTCCCTCAAATTTGATTACAATTTATAATTTTATTATAATTTATAATTGATAATTTATTATTATTTTATTTCATATTTTTTTTATTTAAAATTAAAATTTAATTTCGAAACCGAACTGGGACCGCCCCTTAAAGGGCCGGTTCCGGTTCAATCATGGCCACGAACCGGAACCGGCAGCTTCACGACCCGTGGCCATGTCTATGTTGGCCTATCACCGATAGCCAAGAGGGCTCCCTTCTCGCGTAACTCATTTTATTTAGGATTAATACCATTATAAAAAATCCTAAATTTATCTTAAATTAATACAACATCCATTTTATCGTTCAATGAAAAGTTACAATTGCCGCATCTATTTTTAGTCAAAATAATTATTTTGAGATAAATTCATACTATTTTAAAGTTTTGAGAGGTCGAAAACAATAATTTTAAATAAATTTATCACGAAAAGTTCTTTTTGTAGTTAAAAAAATTAGTTGGGGTCAATTTATTATAGGTATATCAATTTATAATTTTTCGGGATATTAACCTTTTTATTTTATTTATGGTCGTTTTTCAAACTAATTTTTTACTATAAAAAATTATTCTAAATTGAGATTTTGATCACAAAAAAAAAAAAAAAACTCTAACCACAGATTTACTTAAAAATCAATTTTTAGAACCATAAAAAATTCCCAAAATAACTAGCACATTCCGATTGAGGATTATTTAAAATAAATTTATTATAAAAATATCAGTTTCAACTTTTCGTGGCCGTGTTAATCATTTTATTTATAGGGAAATATTTGTTCTCAAAGAGATGTAGATGGAGGCTTCGGGTACGCAACGCATCATTTTTGCACAGAAGGGAAGAAAAAATCTGGAGAGGGACAGGACGGCATCCATCCTGTCTGTCTGGCCTCTGCATCGCTAAGATTGAAGAGCAGAGTTCTTTCATATAAGATCAGACTTTGTCGCAGAAGATTGGTTGATTCTCTGCCAAGATACCACTCTTTCTGTTCTAGCAAATTTGAAGGGGGACAAGTATGATATTAAGACAAGTTGTGGTCCTATGTACAATAATCTATGTATAATAATGTACAAGATGATCCCTTCACGTCCACACTTGTACTGTATTTTAGGTGATTGGACATTATCAAATCATCAAACATGTAATCGTTTTCCCCCTGAATGGCTATGATTTTTTCTTGGCTCTTCTTGCCATATCCAGTATACGACTTATTTTATTTTATTTTTTCACGAGTAAAAATTATGAACACATCCAACCCGAATAAAAAAAAAGACTATCATAAATCAAAATTAAAAATATATTTTAGTGATGGAGATTCTTCATTAATTAGCAAAGTGATTTGGTCTATTATGTGATTTGATGACACATGATTGTGTTTTGTAATGTGGCATTTTAATCGTTGTGTGACATATAATTCAATAGCTAAATTTCGAAAAAACTAAAAAGAAGTCATCAGTACTTTTTTACCGCTTTGTTATAACTATTAAATTGCTGCACAAGGCTAAGAACAACCAAAGGGGTCTAGGGATTATGAGAGCTTCAATCTCTCAATTGATAAAACTAGAGAATATAGAATTCCAAAAATAGATATCCCAAAAATAATGTGGATCGAGAAAAAGAAAAAAAAGGTTTCAATGTGTGCAACACAAGATTAAAATGAATATATTAGAGAAAATTGTAGATTTTTTACAAAATCAATAAGATATCTGAGATCGGATGGATCTTAACCGAAAAGCAGAAGACCCAAGTCAACAATAAGGACGATGCTGTCCATTAGCGAAGTTGTTGGGTGTTCTTGCCCATCTTTGATGGACACCTTCGGGTGATAATAACACTAGTTAAAGGAAAAAGGAAAAAAATTGTGCTATTTTGCCTTTTGAAGTTTTTCCTGACTGTAAAATATTAGATCTATTTAAGGATTAGGAAGTTTTTTTTTTTGTCGAAAGAACAAAGAACAATACTCCAAATACTATACTCTAGAGGTTTTTCAAACGTAGAAGCATATAACAAAACATCCCCTCCAGCTAAAAAACACATCAAACCAAATCCGACAAATCCGTGGATCGAGCGATAAGCTCCCTTTGGTGAATGTGAGTTTTGGGGGATCAACTTGGTTTATTTCTTTTTGAAGATGCAATTTGGAGTGAAGTTTGAGAAAAATTATTGTTGATTTTAATTTTTCCTAGTCGAATGAGTCAAGGGGTCATTTTATTTATTTACACAACAAAAAAACACGAATTTTGCGATGAAAATTGCCACAAAAATTTCGGCAAAATTCGTCTCTAAATGATTTTTGCCACGAACTTTGCGACGAAAAAGAATTTGTGGCCAATATGGCGTCGCAAAATTTAGCGACGAAAAATTTCAATTTCATCACTAATTTGCCACGAACATCATTCGTTGCTAAATTTAGCGACGAAACGCTAATTTCGTGGCTAAATTGCGACGAACACCATTCGTCGCTGATTTTGTCGCTAAATTTAGCACAAAAAAAATTGCGTCGCTAATTTTAGCTACGAAAATAATGTTTCGTCGCTAACCTTAGCAACAAAAAAACACGGTTTCAGCGACGGAATTTGCCACGAAAATTTTGGCAAAATTTGTGGCTAATTTATTTTTGCGACAAATTTTGCAACGAAAACAAATTCGTGGCTAAATCTGTGTCGCAAAATTTGGTGATGAAAAATTGAAATTTTCATCGCTAATTTGCCACAAATAATATTCATTCCTAAATTTGTTGCTAAATTTAGCCATGAACGTTTTTCGTGGCAAAATTTAGTGACAAACATTTGCGACAAATTTTTTCGTGGCTTAATTATTTATTTCTAGCGACGAATAATATTTTTCGTCGCTAAACTTAGCAATGAAAACGTTATTTCGTTGCTAAATTTGGCGATGAATAGTAAATAATGTTTCGTTGCTAACCTTAGCAACAAAAAACACTGTTTCAGCGACGGAATTTGCCACGAAAATTTTGGCAAAATTTGTGGCTAATTTATTTTTGCAACAAATTTTGCAACGAAAACAAATTCGTGGCTAAATCTGTGTCGCAAAATTTGGTGATGAAAAATTGAAATTTTCATCGCTAATTTGCCACAAATAATATTCATTCCTAAATTTGTTGCTAAATTTAGCCATGAACGTTTTTCGTGGCAAAATTTAGTGACAAACATTTGCGACAAATTTTTTCGTGGCTGAATTATTTATTTCTAGCGACGAATAATATTTTTCGTCGCTAAACTTAGCAATGAAAACGTTATTTCGTCGCTAAATTTGGCGATGAATAGTATCGTTACGTCGCTAAATGTAGCAACGAATAGTTGTTTTTCGTCGCTAAATTTCAGCAAAATTCAATTTAGCAACGAATGGCTTGCGACAAATGCCCGATTTCGTCACCAAATCAATAATTTATTTTGTCACCACATTTAGTGACGAATAATTGATTTCGTCATTGATTTGCGACGAACGTTGTGACGATCTGCCTCAAAAACTTTCGTCGCTAAGGTATATTGAGACGAAAATAACGCCAATTCGGCGTTAGAAAATTTAGCTACGAAATTTTTTTTTTTTTGCTACGCACATTGTTCGGGAATAAATTTAGCGACAAACTTCGTGACGGATATTGTTCGGCGATGAATTTTGCGACGAATTTTGCAACGAACTTTTATAATTTGTGATCGTACGTTAAAATAATATCTTTTAATTTTCAATTTGAAATCTAAGTAAAAACAAAATTAATTTATAGAATTTGTATTTAAAATTGATAAAGCAAGATCTAAATATTATAATAATATGCCATCAAAATTCATTCATCTACCATTCTCTTTTTTTGCCACGGATTTAGCAAAAGATCGGAGAATGTCCCGAACTAGACCCATCCACACAACCACCTATATGCCATGACATTAAGAAGGAAAGCATAAAACTCACAACAAAAGTCTCAAGATTGGCTAATATCACATAAAAAGATGAGTTTCCCACCTTTACCAAATTGTTCCTTAACATTTGAATTGCATCAGTAAATTCAAGTCGGTGACATGAGAAATACATGCATACCTATATGGACTACATTCTCTAGAAAAGAAAACGAAGAAGAGAACTTTGTATATCAAACATGTGGGTCATGACATGTTTTACCATTTGCTTATACTTAAGGAAGGTCCCAGTTATCATCTTCATTGTCATCGCTCCTTTTTTTCTTAGGCATCTCTGCTTCAAGCCTTCTTTGCAATCCTAGCTTGTGGGCACCTGGGCAACATTTATAGAGAAAAGTGAGGAACATTATTGGGAAGTCTCAATTGGTCAAAATGTACATCATGATACGCATACCAACAAAATATGAGCTTCAACTGCAAGAAATTATTGACCCCCACAACTCTAGACTAGACAACTGCCAGGTACAAGCCAAAAACAGACTTGCAACACAACAAATTCACCAGCTAACATTAAGAACATTGCCAAAAAGAGAGCCATTCGGAATGCAACAAAAGTTCAGTTTAGGAACAAGATTTCAGACGCAAATTTGTAACCATATCAAGTAGAAGAACTTGCACATATCGGATGAAGAAATAGTGAGTGTGATCTGTTACAAACATCACCGATACATGAAAGAAGATTTCGGATGCAAATTTGTAACCAATCCGATACATGAATACTAATTCAATGCATGTATCAATATTCATTAAAAACGAATAAGCCTCTATTCCAATAAATTATATCTTCTACTAAAACATTCATTGAGGAAGCGAAGCCCTTTTGAAAGAAGCTATCTAGGAACGGAATGAATGCTTTCTACTTTAAGAACAAGGATAATAGAAATAAATAAATTGATTGCTCTTCATTTTTACTTTTTAATGTAATCTTTACTTAATTACTAATATATTCATTTTTTAAATTTAAATAATATTCGATATATTTTCATTTTATATTAAAAAGAATGAATATAAATTAATAGAAAATAGAATATAATAAATAACATAAATAAGCTAAGCTAAATGATGTATTATAGGCATTTCTTATTTAAATCATTCACCGTTTGAAGAAAGAAAGGATCCCAAAGAATCAATCTTTTTTTATTTGTTGAATCTCTCTTTGATTGATTAATGTGTGATATTCCGAATCCTCATTATTAATGGAATCGAAATGATCTCCTGGATTGATCGAAGATCCTTTCAATTGGCTATAATCCGTTACTTAAACGAAACTAGATCTTGTATAATCATATTGAATATTTGACGATACATTCCGTACCTTGCTAAAAAATCGATCCTTATTTACCAACCACACATTGTCTAACCAAATCCAATTATCTCTCGATATGTTCCTAAAAAAATCCGATATGGACGGATTCTTCCCCCAACTAACTCCTTTCTTAAGCTTTCATGATATTTTATTAGTCGAAATAAAAAAGAAATAATTTTTCCCAATTGGGAAAAAAACCTCATTTTTTTGATAATGTTTTTGAAATCTTCATTAATTGATTTAGAACATCTCTTATTCCGCGATAGTATCTTATATATCTTAAAAGAAGGAATCGATCGATTTCATTTTTTCTGAATGACACAATTACAATATATATTTATGCCGATTTAATATTATGCAAAGCAAATCGTTTTCGAATAGATCTTTACTATACTCTATTTAGTATCTCATCAAAGTTAAATATTTTTCTAAGCTATATTTTATCAAAAAAATTGACCTCTATTTTTTGTTTGTTCACTACGTTATATATGTAATAAATATATAAAAAAAGGTCATAATAAACATGGAAAAAATATAAATTAAGGTTAGTAATTAGTGACGAAAATGTCTGTTCGTCGCTAACTTTTGAGAAGAGAATTTGCAAAGAAAAACGTGGTTCTCTAATCGAAATTTTTCGTCGCTAAATGCTTAGCAATAAATTTGCGACGAAATTTGATTTTCGTCGCTAAATGCCCAATACGAGGTTAGCAATGGAAAAACACTATTCGTCGCTAATTATTTTTATTTTTATTTTTATTTAAATCGTATTAGCGATGAATAATACATTTTGTCGCTAGTGTTTCGATGCTAAATTGAACATTTTCTTTGTTATTTTTATTTCTATCATATTAGTGACGAATAACACATTTCGTCGCTAAAAATTAGCTTACGAAACTAGCAATTCGTTGCTAATTTTAATATTTTTTTTGTTATTTTTATTCATAGTACTAATTTTGCGACGAAAATAATAGTGCGTCGCTAAATTGAATATTTTATTTTTTATATTTCTATCATATTAGCGACGAAAATCATGATTTGTCACTACATAGTGCTAATTTTGCGACGAAATCAACGTTCGTCGCTAAATACTTAGCAAGAAATTTGCTACAAAATTTGGTTTTCATCGTTAAATGCTCAATAGGAGGTTAGCGACGAAAAACACTGTTCATCGCTAATTTTTTTATTTATTTATATCGTATTAGCGATGAAAACCATGATTCGTCGCTACATAGTGCTAATTTTACGACGAAATCAACGTTCGTTGCTAATTAGCTACGAACAACCATTTTCATCGCTAACTTTTAAGTAGAGAATTTGAGACACAAAACGTGGTTCGCCACTAATTAGCGACGAAATAGGTTTTCGTCGCTAAATGCCTAGCAACAAATTTGCGACGAAACATGGTTTTCGTCGGTAATTGCTCACTAGGAGGTTAGCGACGAAAAACACTATTCGTCGCTAATTATTTTTTTATTTTTATTTTCATTTTTATTTATATCGTATTAGCAACGAATAATACATTTCATCGCTATATTAGCGACGAAAATATTTTTCTGTCGCTAATTTTATTTTTTCTTTGTTATATTTATTCATAGTGCTAATTTGGCGATGAAAATAATAGTTCATCGCTCACTTTTAAGAAAAGAATTTGCGACGAAAAAAGACATTTGTCGCTAATTGGCGATGAATCCAATTTTCGTCGCAAAGGATATAGCGACCAATAGTATTTTCATGGCCATTTTCGTCGCTAATGTGCGACAAAATTTGTTTTGCCATTTTGTCGCAAATTAGCAACGAATTATTTTTCATGGCTATTTTCGTTGCAAATTAGCGATGAAAACTATTTCGTGACTATTTTCGTCGCAAATTAGCGACGAAATGTGTTTCCGTGGGTATATTCCTCGCTAATTAGCGACTAATTATTTCGTCGCGAATTTTCGTCGTAAATAGCGACGAATATTGATTTTGTCGCTATTTTTGTCGGAAATTAGCTGACTAATTTTGTTTGTCGCAAATATTTCATGGCTAAATCCATGTTTTTTTGTAGTGTTATCTATTTGTGGGTTCAATTTTAATGTGGTTCTCGCCCTAATATTTCAATTTAATTAACCAAATGCAGCAAAATTTTGCCGTTTTAGAGGGAAGACGACCTCGCCCTCACGTTCGCTCAGGATATAAGCAAAGGAATGAGAACTCTTTTTAGACATCTTTCTCCGGTATAGTGCCAACCGGTTTGGTGAATTAAAAAATAAGGTTCCCAAAATTTAGTTTTTTTTTTTGGGTTGGAAAAACAATTAGTGTCGACCTTTTAAGTTTTGAAAATAGATTTACAAAGTTATTTGGTTATATCTGTAAGTTAAAAGCAGTCAAATGCAATCCATCTGCACCTAAAGCATACATGTAAGGAAAAATCATAATTTCAAGAAGAATATAACATCCTTCACTTGATTATTCAAGAGTGCTTCAAAAACACTAAGTCGACAAGATTCTTATTAAAAGAGCAGTGTTTCTTGTTTTTCATCTTAGAACACTTCTTCTTCTTCCTCCAGCCCCCCCCTCCCCCCACTTCTCTCTTCTAATCAAGTGAAGGATCGCACCCGGGAGATATCGGTGAAGCATTCGGTGATCGGCATCTCTATCCTTATTCTAATAATAAATAAATTTATGTTATGTTGTTATTTAGAGTTTAGTTTGCGTGGGAATGAATGAAATGTAGTTTTGATAAAAGAAAAAGAAGGATGCAGAGTCTCAACAGCTTTGGCGGACTCCAAAGAAGTCGCCATTCCTCTATTTTATTATTAGCTCTTCCATTTCCATTTTTCCGAACTATTAATGAAAAGTCTGACCATCAATTGATTTGTTCAGCCAAAAAGTCAAGCAAACTTC
This sequence comes from Rhodamnia rubescens, assembly GCA_021437795.1. Lineage (NCBI taxonomy): Eukaryota > Viridiplantae > Streptophyta > Magnoliopsida > Myrtales > Myrtaceae > Rhodamnia > Rhodamnia rubescens. The sequence continues at coordinate 2,177,606 of JAILYA010000008.1, forward strand.
AATAGATCATTTACAAACAGAGCTTTTGTAATAAAAAAGAAACACTCCCGTAAAACTTAAATGTATCGTGACTCAGTCACTCTGAAATAGCTAGTAGTTGTCCTCCTAAAAGTCAATTTAAGGCAGTACCACTGAAAGGTTGAGAACAGTTTACATTTAAGAAAGTTGTCTGATTAGAGCTGGAACAAAACTGATGTTTGCGGATTATTCCTTAACATAGTTCCGATTGCTTTGAAAGCAAGGTCATTCAGGTTAAGATGCTATTATTAACTCAGGATCCGGCTTAAGTTAACTTGCTATGAATGATTTTTGCAAAGTTTATGTAACTAATGTCAGAAATCGTATCCTAATATACAGAAGCTGACATCAGACAGAGTCTTAGTTTTATTCATATCACAACAGGGATGGTTATTAGAGTCCACATAAAAATAAAGTGAACAGCAGCAATGCCACGGAAAAAAAAATTTGGCCTTTCACCAAGGTGTGTTCATTGAACCAGAAAAAAAAAAATGTCCAACAACAATACCGCCACTCACACGGTCTGCAGCTGCTTGCAACGTGACATGGTCTCCCCATTCTCCAGATCTGGTGGCATACAGAAGTTTTTTTTTAAAATAAAAAAATTAGCGCATGGCTAGCAAAATAAAAAATAAAAGCAACGTTACTGAAGGTATCTAACTTTTTCATCTTCTTTAAATAGCTCTTGTACTTCATGGGCACGTAACCCTCGTACAATTTCCTCTCATGCTTTGGCTGGAAAAACATGAAACTTGGAATCAAACCAGACAAGGTCATAAGATGGAAACTTCTAAATTCTAATAGATGAGCCACATAAACAATCTTAGAGGCATTAGACTACATCTCTTCAAAAAAAAAAAACAAAATCTCTGAAGAGGTAGAAGATGAAGAGCAAAGGGAAAAACAATTAAAAACCTTGGGATAAGAGTATATCAATCATACCTGCTTTATTATCTCCTTCCTTACGATTTTGTGATGGTCTGAATTGCCAAATAATTGATCAGCTAATGCTCGAAACTGCGCAATTTGAAAATAGCATCAAAAAATGGCTTTCCATAGGGAGAAACCATGAAAGCATTATCTATAAAGCCAAACCTGACAATTCCCATCACCTTCAATTTGCAGTTCTTCTAGATCGTATGTCACTAATCTGAGAGAAGGGGAAAAACCAAACCATCATCCAGCAAGTAAAACCCCACAAAGAATGCATTTCTAAGAATAAATGAATATGCACGGCGTACGTGACTTCATATCTCGGCAAATCCAAATTGAGTGGATAACTGTTATAGATAAAAGGAAAGGGACAGCAATTGTCATATCGAAGAGATGTTTTAATTCTTTCTTCTCAGTATTATTCGCATGAAACGAAGAGAACAAATAGAAAATAAAAAAAAGGCCCTAAGTAGCTGGATATTCTGGACATGAAAACAAGCGATTAATCTTGATGACAATATTCAGTTCAGTATTACTAGGAAAATGATATTGCATAAAGAGGACCATGCCGAACCCGACTCAGTCTTAGCATAAAAGTATCGGTATATTCCAACTTCAAACTTGATCGATGGCATTATAAGTCACAAAACCTCTCAGAGAGCTGCTCGTGATCCAAGGTTGCTTTGTTCACGTCAGGAATCTATCCAATTACCCCAGGAGTGTGCTGCCAACATAGTAAACTTGTGAATCACCTGCCCCTTGTAATTACTAATCACAGATCAAATCAGCAATGGCATAGGAATCTGCTATGTATTCCGCCTAATGGTAGTGACAATGAGAGTGTAGACGCAAGGTACTGGGTCAACACTCATGAACTTAACATTACCAAACAACGGTAAAATAAAATTGCTGCATCCATCTGTTAACAAGTTGAAGTTTTAGATTGTAAGCCCCAAAATAGGTTACATTTTGAGAATGGTGCCTGCTTCCACTGTCTTCAAGAAAACCAATAACCACTCTATGCTAGTCTGTCTTCTCACATTTTGGAGCTGAAACATCAGAATTACGGACTAACCTCCAGTAGTCAAAGAATCATCTAACTTCAACATCAACTAGGGCTATTAAATGAACCAGACCACCCCAAAATCGCCCAAACATGCAAGGAATAGCAAAAACAAAATAACAGAAAATCGTCCAACGGTTCCCACTTTCTAACGCAGAAACCAATTCACCAGCACACGACCCACATAAGCAATCATTCCAAAGGCAAGAACAGACAAACCTAACTGGTCGCCGAAACGACCCTGCACATGAGCTTAAAAAATACACCCACTACACTGCTCCTAACCGTATCAAGCATCCCAACAGGAGCGCAGAACCCAATTCACAACCCTTTCTAATGAAGAACCTAAAAAATACACCCCCGACACTTCTAATACAGAACCTAATTCACGAGCACGAAACGGAACGACACACATAAACAAACAATCATTCCGAAGGCAAGAACACAGGAACCTAACCGGATCACTGAAAAGGCCCTGGGCATGAGCTCAAACAATACACCTACGACACTGTTTCTAACCGTGTCAAGCATCCCAACGGGAGCGCAAACTTGAGAGGAGACAAGATCGAGAAGAGCATCGATTCATACAAGGAAAGCAAGAGCAACACGAGGAAAAGAAACGAGACCGCCAAGAAGGCGAGCTCCCACATCATGAGTGAACCCAGTCCAATTTAATCGACAACCCAGCAATCGCACCCAACCGGAGCATCTACCCACCTCGAGTAAAGGCGAACGGTGGATGAAACAAGCAGAAGGTTCGTGACGTGATTACTTACCCAGCCGGATACGGAAAACGTAAGGATCGGGGAGGATGAAGGAGGAGGATCAGGAGGAAGCAGGTGGCGTGAGGCGTTTCCTTCGTTGGGGGATATGCGTCCAAGACTGCGATGGCAAGCTTCGTCTTCCAAGACGAGACGTCATTTGTGGGTGCTGCGGCGCTCGATTGGGTTAAATATCCCCCGACCAGAAAACTCGAAGCGAGCGACGCGCATGGCACGGACGATGACGACGTACGACATTGCCAATCGAGTCGAGGGAAGAGATCTGGCGACAAGTCAACGGGCTGCGTCAGCTTTGACCCTTATTAGTGCAGGGTGAATTAAAAACGATATCGTTTTGACCGAAGAATGATAAATAATTTACCTAGATACAAGTTTCGAGATTTTTATCATAAATATGGTATATGCCCAATTATTGATATAAAAAAAATTGAGAGTAAATAAGTCACAGCAGCCCTATAGTTTCAAAATTTTAGTGGCTTTTCCTTTTTTTAAAACAAATGTGTCATTTTTCTAACAAGACAATTTGAAGAATTCTTTTCTTGTTATTAACACGAAAATAAGGACAAATTGAAGGAATGGGAGGAAAAGAAGAAGAAATATTCTCGTCCCACGTGCAGTTTGACTGTTGATGCCGACTCGTTCAAAACGGCACCGTGCGCGACCAATCCTTAATTTAACCCGAGGAGAAAATTGCCAATTGCCCCTTTATGCGAGCTGGATACATCTTACCGTTTGATTTTGAAGGGTCCCACCTGTGATCTAACGGTCCGAAATGCACCAATGCATTATGGCGTCCCGTTCGTTTATCCACACGAGACGTGGCGCCACTGCTTCGTGCTTCGTTGGTGCTGGAAGTTTTGCAGCACACGGTCCATCTCCATCGTCTTCTTCCTCGGAAAAGGATGGACGCGGCGATGCAAATAGCGATTCTGGTGGCGGGGATCGTCGGGGCCGCCGCTGTCGCCTTCTAGGCCGTCAGCTTCGCAGAGCTCAGAGAGGTAAAACAATAAGAAAAAAAAAATGCCTCCGTCACCGTCGGTTCCCTGACTCCCTCGAGTATTGACCATTGAAGCTCGGGATTTTTCACTTTTTTCGGTTTTTTTTTTGGTTGCCTTGCTCCTTGTGCGCGCAGAAGTCAGTTCAGAGAGCTGGATGAATCCGAAGGAAGCGCAGGAGGCTTCGAATCGTCTCTGAGTTCCAGGACGGACCTTTTCCTAAACCATTCATGATACTTTTCAGGCAAAACGTGAATTGATAATATCTCGAGCTGTTTTCACCTATTGGTCTGAATTACTTAGAAGGAAGTCATCAGTTTCTTCCCTGAAAAATGGTTTTCTCGATCAGCTAGGTTCTGCCTAATGAGTTCCGATACAATTTAGTCAATGTCTGCGATATGACTCACTGACTCTCTCTCTCTCTCTCTCTCTCTCTCTCGCGCACACAAAAAAGAAGTTTGCGTCGGTCTACAAGAGTAAAGGCCTGTTTCAGGATCTGGATCAATTCTGGAGTAATTCAACATGAGCATAAAGAAATCAAGTAACCATGGTGATGTGTCTAGATTCTCTCGTTCAACTTCTCTGCAGCAGCAAATTAAACCGCAATAACAACTGGGTAACTGGTGAACTTTAGAGTGAAGTGAGTTACTAAAAAAAAAAAAGAACAATGAATCGATTGAAAACGAAAAGAAGAATGTAACCCGAGAAAAAAAAAACAAAGAAGTTAAAAACTGAAGAAAACACCAAGCACCCGATACTGATGAACTCAAGCTCGCCCTTCTCTATCGACAAACCGAGGAACTTTCTGTTAACACTAAAAAAATAGCAATTCTCAAAGTAGTTCTTCTTCTCATTTCTAGTTGTTTTTGTTTTACAAGATTATAAGCGCACACGCGCACACACACGTGTGTCTATATATATATATTCCGACATGTGCAACCGTATAATCTTCTACAAATAAGAATCTCCTATAAATCAGGAGATACATATATATACAAATACCTTAAATAAAAATAAAACATCCTATTTAGGTTCTAATTGACAACTCATGTTAACACTCCCCCTCAAGCTGGTGAGAAGATATGTTTGATACCCAGCTTGACAAGTGACTTGTGAAATGCTCGACTCAATATGGCCTTTGTAAGTATGTCCACCAATTAATCTTTAGATTTGACAAAAGAAAAACTCACCACTTTGTCATCCAGATTTTGCTTGATAAAATGCCTATCAACTTCAACATGTTTAGTGCAGTCGTGGTGAACCGGGTTATGGGAAATTTGAATTGCGGCCTTATTATCACAAAACAACCGCATTTCGATCGAGGTGGAAGACCAAGTTCTGTCAATAATTTTTTTAGCCACAAAAGCTCACGTAGTCCTTTAGCCACTTCTCAAAACTCGGCTTCAGCACTTGGCAAAGCTACCACTTTCTCGCTTCTTACTCCTCCATGTAACCAAGTTTTCTCCCACAAATGTAAAGTAGCCTCGACGTCAATCTTCTATCCGAGATATCGCTAGCCCAATCAACATTCGTAAATCCTTGCACCTCACAATGATTATTCTTCGCAAAGAATAGTCCTTTCCCTGGTGCTGGCTTCAAGTAGCGTAAAATCCGAATTACAACATTCATATGTTCCTTACTAGGAGCGTGCATAAACCGACTTACAAGTCCTATAGCATATGCAATATTAGGCCTAGTGTGTGTGATAGATAAATCAATCTCCCTACGAACCTTTGATAGCAGTCCTTATTGGTCGTTACCCGATCGGGAACATTTCCAAGTTTATGATTCCGTACTATGGGGTTATCGGCAAGTTTGCGGTCCAACATCCCCACCTCGGCCAACAATCTAACACATGCTTCCGTTGAGATAAAAAAAATACCCTCCTTTGGTCCGGCCACTTCAATAACCAAAAAATATTTCAAGCCCCCCAAATTCTTCATCTCGTACTCATTCGCCAGTTTCCTTTGAAGTACTTGCGATCTCCTCAAGGTCATCCCCTGTTATGATCATGTCGTCTACATATATAATCAATGCCGTCACTTTGCCATGTTATTGTTTTAGGAACAATGTATGGTCCGAATTACTTTGAGTGTACCCATACCTTTTCATTGTAGAGCTAAAGTGACCAAACCAAGCTCGTGGTGATTGCTTTAACCCGTACAATGACCGTTCAAGTTTACAAACCACTTCGATTTGTCAGACACACATATCTTGGTGGGATTTCCATATAGATCTCTTCTTCCAAATCTCCGTGTAAGAACATATTTTTTATATCAAATTGACGTAAAGGCCAATCCAAATTTGCTACAAGTGATAACAATACCCGTACAGTATTTAATTTTGCAATCGGAGAGAATGTTTCCGATAGTCCACACCATGGGTTTGGGTATATCCCTTTGCTACCAGACGTGCCTTGTACCTCTCAACGGAACCATTCGCTTTATATTTGATGGTGAAAATCCATTTACATCCTCTTGCCTTCTTTTCCTTCGGTAACTCTACAAGTCTCCAAGTCTCATTTTTTCCGTAAAGCCTCCATCTCTTCTTGCCTTGCTTGAACCCACTTTGGATACTTCAACGCCTCCCGTACTCCACCTGGAACTTTACTTGCAAAAACATTCGACACAAATGCCTTCAAAGGTCCCGACAGTCGTTCCGTCGAAACACAATTAGCAATCGGATGCTTTGACCTTCGTTTTTCTACATCTAGTGAGTACCTATTAGGGGCCTTGCCATGATTATGTCTGTTGGGCAATTTATAACCAATAGGCACATCAGTATCAACAAAAAAATTTTGTGTGATAGGAGAACTTACCTCGGGACTATCCTCGGGAGAATTGTCGGGTACTAAACAAGGGGTATTTTGAAGTGAAGGGGGCTATTCTTGAGATTGCTCGTGTATCTCTTGCACCAAATCAACCCGATGATCGATTCCTTAGCGCACTCGCTGTTCATTTTTCCTTGTCTCACCATAATCCGTGGCCACACCACGCTGCAACATGTTACCAATCCTTGTATTAGCAGGTGTTAACGCTGCTGGGTTATTTTTCCTCAAAGAAATATTAGTAGCTGAATCATCCTTAGTAGCAAAATCAGCTTCAACCCCCGCCATTGCACCAATTTCCCACCAATTTGTTTTTCACTAGACGTCTCCCCCTAAAAGATACAATTTGGTGTGGAAAAAAATAATTTGGACTCGACGAAGGTGACATCCATTGTGACATGGGTTTTCTTGGTAGCTAGATTGTACCAGCGGTATCCCTTCCGATGAGTACCATAGCTAATGAAAACACACTTCATTGCACAAGGATCAAGTTTTGTTCATTGGTTCTTGTGGAGATGGACATACGCCACACACCCAAACACTTTGGGAGGTAGTGTCTTGACTAAAGGAAGAGACACTAGGCCTAGTGCTCTTATTAGAACTCAAAGGAAAAGAGACACAATGACTCTTTGCCAAAATTTAAGTATCGCATTGCAATTCAATATCCGACAAATTACGAAACAAGTCTGGAAATAAATGGCTTAAATACCCAAAAGATTGGTGTCCTAAATGACGGTGCCATAACCAAATCGCGTTCTCTTTATTAGTAGACCCACTTGCTTGTGTGATGTGCTCGGCATTCATGAAAGTCGTCAACATAGTACAGCCCCCTCTTTTAGTACCACGACCAATAATCTCCTTTGTGAGGATATCTTGAAATAAGTAAAAAGACGGATACATAAGAACACAACACTTCAAAGCATCAATGAGTTGGCCAATAGAAAGCAAATGGTTAGATAGAGAGGGCACTAGTAAAGTGTGAGACATTAATAAAGAGGGTGTAAGATCAACATTGCCAGCCCCAATGGCGGGATAGCTAGTGCCATTCGTATTATAGATACTATGTTGTTTTGGAGTGGTGCGGTATATAATATCGTTAGGATTGGGTGTCATGTGATTTGTGCCCCAGAATCAGCAATCCACACCTCCCCACCACCTCGAGAAATACTAACAAGTGCACACCCAATGTTACTTTCAAGAGTCGCATCTCGAGGTATTGGTGGAATCTACTGCGGCACCAAAGAGAGGGGTGAGGCCCCTGTAGCCAATGATGCTCACTCCCGTTCCATAGGATTTTCTATCTTTTTCTTGGCCTGCAACTCCTTCCACCAATCGGATAATCGTGCAACTTAAAACAGGTTTCTTTAGTATGTCTAGAATTACCACAATGAGCACGGCCTCCTATGTGTCGTGGTTTATCCTTTGAGCCATTGTTAGTCTTCCCTCCCCTAGATAGGAGGGATCATTTGGAGAGCTTTGGTTTCATAGTCGGCCTTAGGAAAGCATGAGGCAACCGTCCCACCACGTGAAACCGGAGCTACCGCGGTGCTAGGTGGTTCGGTTGAAGACAAGCATAACAGCTTGGCGTATATGCTCCCCGCTTCACCCTAGCGTAGGCTTGCTCCACAGTCGAGAAGGGATGCATTTGTAAAACATCAGCCTTGACATTGTCAAGGCGATCATCAAGCCCATCAAGAAAGAGGTACACACGGTCTTCTTGCACAAGAGCGTTGTAGCGCTCAATATCATGAGGACAAGTCATGGGATTAGGCCGTCGAAAATCAACCTCCCGCCATAAACCCCGAAGATCATTGTAATACTTTTCGATCGGGCCCCCTGCCTACTTCAATTGGGACAGACGTCGCTTCGGATCATATAATTGGGAGACATCAGTGCCATCAAAGAACGTAGTAGCCACCGAATCCCATATTGCCTTCGCTGTTGGGAAAAGGATAAAATTGCCAATCAATGTCGGGTCCATGGAATTGATGAGCCATCCTTTAATCGTACTGTCGTCAGTCTCCCACTTCCGAAAAATAGGGTCGGTTGGAAGTGGTGGGGGAAGATCCCCATTAATGTATCCCAATTTGTCCTTTCTAGAGATATACATCTCGACAACTTGGGACCATAGGTCATAATTATGGTCATCCAACTTGATTGCAATTGGTGGGGCGGAGGTTTCAGCATCAGAAGGTGAATCTTGACGATGAGTCAAGAGTTGTGTCAACTTTTCAAGGAGTGCATCAGTAGTGGAAGTCCCTCCTAGAGCCTGGTGTGAGACTACAGATTTCCCTGCTGGAGAATTCGCATCAACCCCCGCTGGAGCCGGAGGAGTTATCTCGGCGGGTGGAATGTTATCATCCGCCATGAGTCTTGGTAGTGAGGGCAATTGGCGCAACAATCACACGAAACCACTGCACGATTATGCTTCGGTGAGGAATTCGGTTCTTGATCGGAATGAACACAGAGCCCTAGATCATTCACTCCGATACAATGTTAACACTAAAAAATAAGCAATTCTCGAACTAGTTCTTCTTCTCATTTCTAGTAGTTTTTTGTTTTACAAGATTATAAGCACACACGCACATATATATTCCGACATGTGCAACCTTAGAACCTTCTACAAATCAGAATCCCCAATAAATGAGGAGATACATATATACAAAGATCTTAAATAAAAATAAAATCTTCTATTTAGATTCTTATTGACAACTCATGTTAACACTTTTCGACACTAATACGAAACGATTAAGAAGCAGAAAGGATCTAACTTTGAAGATAACTCAGTCTGGGGGCAAGTCCATTTCTCCGACCCTCCAAAATTCTCTCGCAATCGAAACGAACTGTCGGCAAGAATCAAGAAACGAGAGGACGACGGCCGAGGGAGGAACGGAGGAGCTGAGTGATCACCATCTTCTTCCTGTTTGTCTGGAGCTCCTCCACAAATTCATGCAAGAGCAAAGATTGTAGAGAGAGAGAGAGAGAGAGAGAGAGAGAGAGAGAGACTGTGCGTTGTTGAACTATTTATGGATGATTTAAGATTTCCACGGAGCCGAGAGCACAAAGGACAAATCGAGATGGCGCCCCCCAACCATTCGATGCAGACGTCAGACTCTTTATTTTCTTCAACAAATGAATAAAATAAATTATCCAGATTCAATTCCTGAAAAACACCCCCATTTTCTTCTGGAAGTTATCCAGTTTTTGCTGATTCTTTGTCTCGATCGGCTTTCACATCTTTGTTTCCAACATCAAATACATTTATACATGTATTTATCTGTAGTGACATATAAAATTATTATTGCACATTTTTCCTTTTCTTTTTGGTCTGCACATTTTTCTTATTTACATGCCTCTGAAAGATCCCCCAAAAAAAAAAATTGAAAAAGAAGGAAGTGGTTTTTAAATGCCCATTGTCCGAGAAATTGCGGGAGCAAAGAAAAGTCAAATTTTTAAGAGGCCGACAAGACAATTATTGCCAATAAAATTACTATTCAACCCTGGGTGGCCAACTAAAAGGGAAAATTGCCATTCAACCCCTTCAAATATGCAAAATGCTTGTGGCCAATTTCGTATTTGACTACCACCTTGAAATACTGGCCACTAGATATGTGGCTCTGCTAGTAAAGGGATCTGAGAAGAACCATAGGCATGCGGTTCGACTTCCGTGGTTTATAAAGAGGTTGAACAAAAGTCGAGAAAGATGAGAGTTAGATATGGATCAGACAAAAAAAATGACCTTCAAATATTCGCTAAAATTAGTAAATTTCAAGTAAACCCGAAAAAAAAATATTTATGTTGAAAACTTTCACCTAAAAATTGCGTAATATACTAGTGTAAGATTAAGTACTCAATGATGATTGTTTATTGCTGAACAACTGTTGAAATAGTAAATTAAAATGTGAACAGGATTATCATGTCATTCGAATCAATTTTTCCTACTGAGATTCTAAATTTTTTGATAACTTTTCCCATCGCGCAAACTAATTTCTGAACTTTACTCAAAATCACATTTTCCTTTGATCATTTTCGTACTTTGCACATACATGATGGGTGCCATTTTTTTGCTAGTATGAAATGATTAAGTTCATAAAATGTTACTTATCAGAAGAATTTACTTGATGTAATTCATCTTGTATTAAACAATTTTGGGAAGCCCGATTGGTAGCTTCTATAGAACGGAGGTGTCTCGATTCTTGATCTCAACATATAATTGTTGCACTACAAAAAAACAAGGTTTTAGCGATGAATTTTGCCACAAAAAATTTGGCAAAATTCGTCGCTAAACGGATTTTGATCTAAAATTGCGACGAAAAAATTTTCGTTGCTAATTTGGCGTCTCAAAATTTAGCGACGAAAAATTTAAACTTTCGTCGTTACATTGCAACGAAACATTTTTGCGACAAAATTCGTCGCTAATTTGCCATGAACTTATTTGAGACAAAATTCGTTGCTAATAGCGATGAATTTTGCCACAAAAATATATTCGTCTCTAACATATTCGTGGCAAAATTTGTTGCTAATTAGCGACAAAGGATTAGCAACGACATTTGCCACGAATGTTGCGACGAATCGTCGCATACTCGGCTCACAAAATTTAGCGACGAAAATGAATTCGTCGCTAATTTGCCACGAAATTTAGCAACGAAAATGAATTCGTTGCTAATTAGCCACGAATTTGGAAGTTTAGCAACGATATTTGCCACGAAAATTTTCGCCGCTAAATCGGGTTCCGACAAAAATAGCCACAAAATTTTTTTCGTCGCTAAATTGGCGTGAAAAAATTTCGCCACGAAAATTATAACTTTCGTTGCTAAATTGCAATGAAAATTCTGTACAAAATTCGTGGCTAATTTGCCACAAACGCTACTCATGGAAAAAGTCGTCGCCAATTAGCAACGACAGCGAGCGATGAAATTTAAAATAATTTAGCAACAAAATTAGCAACGAATTTTTATTAATTCTTTAGTGACGAACTTTTCGATGAATATTTTAGGGACAAATTGAGTGGCAAAATTCTTTTTTTTCATATTATAAAATCATTTCTTTTATTTTTTTATCTTAAATCTAACTAAAAGCAAAATTAATTTCTACAATTTATATTTAACATTGATTAAGCACTTAATAATATCAAAATATTATTATAATATGAATATGATATACATTCATCTACATTTTTCACAAGAATGACATAAATATTTTTCTTTAGGGTATCGCACATAATTAGTTCCTCATATTACGGTAGCCCAAGAATTCATTCTTCTATTGGATGGCCACGAATCTACCATCCACACAAAAAGTGGCATTTAGTTAGGTAGTATGGCAAGAACAATGGAAGCAGCCGGATGTATAACAAAATCAATTTTCCCCACTCTGCGGTAGTTGGAGAGCGAGAACTTGCTTAAGAACCACAAGCAAGAAGATCTCTGCGGTGCTTGAGCAGCCCTTGATGCCCGATCCGGTTGATTGATCCTAATTGCTCGCTTGAGGCTGTAGGAGTTCAACCAAACAAGAAAGAGGTCAACATTTGTGAATGGATAATTGATACCTACAGAGAGAAATTAGATTATTTTCCTCCTCCTCTGGTATTCTTAGAGGAGAATTTCAAAGAAACTTCGAGTGCCAACCTGAAATGACCCTCCAGCCCAACAAAGCAAGCAAGCTTCTCCATAGAGGTGACATTCACTTGTTGACATACAATGCGATACTAAATCAGACCATCCTTGGCAAATCTCCCCCTCTGCATATCAACACATAGCTCAACCGAACTGCTAAAAACACCAAATGTGAGATATTCCCTGGTATATTGTTCTTCAAGTAGAAGGGAACGACGACGCTGAGTTTATAGTTTTACAAGTTATTTTTGTAGCTACAGCTAAAACAAGTTTTCTGCCAAAGCAACAAGGAAAATACAACTTTACCTCAGTGAAGAACCTGATTAAAAGATTCTTGGTGACTCTTCCAATGCAAGAACTACAATATGCAAGAGTTGTCCATATTGGTGAAGAGTTTCTGAAAAGAGAAACTAGCTGATTGGTATTTTTGAAATGTCAAATCTATGAATTAACAAAAATTGAAACAAACGTAAGTTATTGTAAACACATAGACTAATGCCGAAACAAGGATAATGCAACAAATATGTCGGCAATTGAGTCTCCATATATGGTAACTGAAGCATTCCAGATGTTATAGACAACACAATGATTAGTTGGTCATGGTTAATGTCCAGTGGCTAAAGAATGAAGTATTTTACAAAGTTTCATGTGTTCGTGTTAGAGAAAAGTCAAATAACCAATTTCTAATGGAGCCCTTTCAGTAAAGCTTTGCTAAGGCAGTCGTGGAATGTGGATGACTTCCATAGCAAAACACAAATACAGAGGAAAATCGCAGGAAAACCTTGTCGAGGGATGACAGATGCTTTTGAGACACTATATTCAGAGATTTACTTCCTGATTGTTCCACATAAGTGAGGAGCGAGATAGTTAGGGTGTTGATTACTGGAAGGCTTACAATGGAGAAGTGGCATGGGAATTGGGAAGTTGACTTCTTACATACGGCTCAACGTTGGGAGCTCGAAAAAGAACCGAGGCAAGCAGAGCATTCCTAGCTCGCAACGAGGCACGAATCGAACATAAAATCAAAACCACGACAAACATAGATAGCGAAGAGAACGAAGAGACCCATCTAACGAAATCGACAATCTGAAGAGCACGTACCCTTGAACGCTGTGGAGAGTCCTATCGAATCGAGAATCGAAGCTATGGATCTTCTCTTCCCAGAGTTGCTGTTGATGCTGTTACGCAGGTGAGACTCTGGTTGCATCCGAAATCTAGGGTTTGTGGAAGGAAGTGGAAGCATGGAAGAGATGAACACGATGGTTTGGTGGTTCGGGTGGGCATCGGGTTCATGAGCAGGGAGCTCGGATCGTCGTCGTGGCAGGCTCGACCTCAAATTTGTCGGTCTCGGCCTCAGATTTGTGAGTTTCAGCCAGGTCAAGTGGCCAAAGGTGGCTGGGTAGCGATGCTCGGTGGCGGCAGATCTCAGGTGGAGGAGGGTCGTGGGGCGAAGGTCCCGGGTTTACAGCGACCGGGAGACGGCGCTAGCGGGTGGTTGCTGCAAGCAACTCACCTGGTTGTTGCTCACGCGAGAAGGGCTGGCGGTGAGGCGTAGTCGGAGACTAGAGTGGACGGAAGGTGGTGGTGGAGGCAGTAGTGGTTGGTGGAGGTGGCTCACTCGGCTGAACCCAAAAAAGAAAGCAAGAACAAGAAGCACCGTGAGAGGAGGGAGTCGAGGCGCGGGGTCAAAAGGTTGGGGATGGAGAGGGCAAAGGAAAAGAAAGAATGCGGCAAATGGGTTTTGCCTGGGGACTTTAGCGATGAAAACATATTTTCGTCGCCAACTTGGAGACGAAAATGTATATTCGTCGCTAGAACAATTTATTTCGTCGCTAAATTAGCGATAACTAAACGGATCCGTCGCTAATTTGAATAAATTTTTTTATTTCTATTCATATTCCATTAGCGACGAATAAATTTTCCATTGCTAAATTAGCGACAAACCACTTTTTCGTCGCTAAATTGAATATTTTCTTTTTCATTTTTTCATATTATATTAGCGACGACATTGTCGTTTACGTCGCTAATTCAGCAATGAAAAAAAAATTCGTTCCCAATTTAAATATTTTCTTTTTTATTTTTATTGATATTCAATTAGCGACGAATATTTGTTTACGTCGCTAATTTAGCGATGAACTAGATTTTTCGTCGCTAATTTAGCGACGAATACTTTGTTTCATTGCTAATTTAGCAACAAACTAGATTTTTCGTCGCTAATTTAGCGACGAATACTTTGTTTGGTTGCTAGTTTAGCGACGAACTCTATTTTTTGTTGCTAATTTAGCGACAAATACTTTGTTTCGTCTCTAGTTTAGCGACAAACTCGGCTTTACGTCGCTAATTTAGCAACGAATAATTTTTCGTCTCTAATTTAGCGACGAATACTTTTTTTTGTCGCTAATTTAGCGACGAATACTTTTTTTCGTCGCGAATTTAGCGACGAACTCGATTTTTCGTCTCTAATTAGCGACGAAACAGTTTCTAAATAGTTTATTCGTTGCTATTCTTTTTTCTTTTTATTCATATTCTATTAGCTACGAATTTTTCTTTCATCGCTAAAAAATGAATTCATCGTTAATTTGAATATATTTTTTATTTTTACTCATATTCTATTTTCATATATTTTCAATTTCTTAATTTATTAAATTTTTATTTATTCTATATTAAATATTTTCTTTCTATTCTTGTTTTTGAAAAAAATAGAATTCAAAATAATCCAAATTTGGAGTTCTATCCTATTATAAATTTCGTCGCTAAATGAGCAACGAAAAATGGAAACAATCTGAAGCTTCTTAAAATTAGCAACGAATTCTATCCTATAGAATTCAAAAGAATTCGCTAAATTAGCGATGAAACAATCTTCGTCGGAAAAAGACCTCATCCTTGCCTCGGAAAAAGATCTCATTCTCTAACAAATTATCCATGCTCCATCTCACCAAAAACAAAAACTGCAAAGATCGGCCTCCCGAATGCATCAAAAGTAGATGTCACAATCCGAAGCTTCTTAAAATGTATCGCCTTGACCATCATCATAGAAATAGAAATGAGCACAAGAACTATCTTATTATGCAGCAACATATAAATCGACCAAAATAATTGAAAATAGAAAATGATTTGTAATTAGGATCAATAACAGCAATGTAATTGAGAATGATTTTTAATTGGGAGCAAAGTCCGTAAACTGTTTTAACCCGAAGTCGAAACTCATCGGCCAATCCTCGATGTTCGGGTAAGTTCTTATTATATATCGAAGCCCTTTCTTTTTGCATTGTGCCTGCATACGAATCAAAGATAATAGATATAAATAAATTGATCGCTCTTCATTTTTGCTTATTAATGTAATCTTTACTTAATTAATAATATGTTCAGTTTTTTAATTAAAATAATATTTGGTCTATTTTCATTTTCTATTAAAAAGAATGAATATAAATTAATAGAAAATATAATATAAGAAATAACATAAATAAGCTAAGCTCAACAACGTATTATAGGCGTTTTTTATTTAAATCATTCACGGTTTGAAGAAAGAAAGGATCCCAAAGAATCGATCTTTCTTTTATTTGTTGAATCTCTCTTTGATTGATTAATGTGTGATATTCCGAATCCTCATTACTAATGGAATCTAAATGATCTCTGGATTGATTAGAAGATCATTTCAATTGGCTAGAATCTGTTACTTCAACGAAACTAGATCTTGTATAATCATATTGAATATTTGACGATACATTCCGTACCTCGCTAAAAAATCGATCTTTGTTTACCAACCACACATTGTCTAACCGGATCCAATTATCTCTTGATATGTTCATAAAAAAATCGGATTCGAGCGGATTCTTCCCCCAACTAACGCCTTTCTTAAACTTTCATGATATTTTATTGTCGAAATAAAAAAGAAATAATTTTTCCCAATTTTGAAAAAAAACTTCATTTTTTTTATAATGTTTTTGAAAACTTCATTAATTGATTTAGAACATCTCTTATTCGCTGATAGTATCTTATCCATTTTAGAAGAAAGAATCGATCGATTTCATTTTTCTGAATGAAATTACAATATATATTTTTTGAAGAAAGAATCGATCGATTTAATATTATGCAAAGCAAATTATTTTCGAATAGATCCTTACTCTACTCTATTTAGTATCTCATCAAAGTTGAATATTTTTCTAAGCTATATTTTATAAAAACAAATTGACCTCTATTTTTTGTTTGTTCACTACTTTATATATGTAATAAGTATAAAAAAAATGGTTCTAATAGACATGGAAAAAAATATAAATTAAGGATAGTAATTAGCGATGAAATTGTTATTCATCGCTATTTAGCGACGAAAATGTCTGTTTGTCGCTACTTAGCGACGAAAATGTCTGTTTGTCGCTACTTAGCGATTAAAACAGTAGTTCGTCGCAAATTAGCTATGAACAACAATTTTCGTCACTAACTTTTAAGAAGAGAATTTGCGACAAAAAACGTGGTTACGTCGCTAATTAGCGACCGAAATAGGTTTTCGTCGCTAAATGCTTAGCAACAAATTTGCGAAGAAATTTTGTTTTCGTCACTAAATGTTCAATAGGAGGTTAGCGATGAAAAACATTGTTCGTCGCTAATTTTTATTTTTATTTTTATTTATATTTAAATCATATTAGCGACGAATAATACATTTCGTCGCTAAATTAGCGATGAAAATAGTGATTCGTCGCTAAATTGAACATTTTCTTTGTTATTTTTATTTCTATCATATTAGTGACGAATAATACATTTCGTCGCTAAATTAGCGACGAAAATATCTATTCGTCGCTAATTTTAATATTTTCTTTGTTATTTTTATTCATAGTGCTAATTTAGCGACGAAAATAAAAGTTTGTCGCTAAATTGAATATTTTCTTTTTCATATTTCTATCATATTACGACGAAAACCATGATTCGTCGCTACGTAGTCCTAATTTTGCGACGAAATCAATGTTTGTCGCTAAATGCTCAATAGGAGGTTAGCGACGAAAAACACTATTTGTCGCTAATTATTTTTTATTTTTATTTTTATTTATATCATATTAGCAACAAATAATACATTTTGTTGCTAAATTAGCGACGAAAATAGTGATTCGTCGCTAAATTTAACATTTTCTTTGTTAGTTTTATTCATAGTTTTAATTTTGTGACGAAAATAATAGTTCGTTGCTACATAGTGCTAATTTTCTTTTTTATTTAAATTTCTATCATATTAGCGACGAAAACCATGATTCGTTGCTACATAGTGCTAATTTGGCGACGAAATCAACGTTCGTCGCTAAATAGCTGACGAACTACGGTTTTCATTGCTAAATTTTAAGAAAAGAATTTGTGACACAAAACGTGGTTCGTCGCTAATTAGCGACGAACTAGATTTTCGTCGCTAAATGCTTATCAACAAATTTGCAATGAAATTTAGTTTTACGTCGCTAATCGCTCAATAGGAGGTTTGCGACGAAAAACACTATTTGTCGCTAATTATTTTTTCATTTTTATTTTTATTTTTATTTTTATTTTTGTCATATTAACCACGAATTTTACATTTCATCGCTAATTTTAATTTTTTCTTTGTTATTTTTATTCGTAGTGCTAATTTTGCGACAAAAATAACAGTTACGTCGCTAACTTTTAAGAAAAGAATTTGCGACGAAAAAAAGACGTTCGTCGCTAATTAGCGATGAAACATGGTCTTTACGTCGCTAATTGGCGGCGAATACTATTTTCGTCGCAAATGGTATAGCAACGAATAATATTTTCATGGCCGTTTTGTCACTATTGTGCGACGAAATTGTTTTGGTGGCTATTTTCGTCGCAAGTTGGAGATGAAATGTTTTTTGTGGCTATTTTCGTTGCAAATTAGTGACGAAACTTATTTCGTGGCTATTTTCGTTTGCAAATTAGTGACGAAACTTATTTCGTGTCTATTTTCGTCGCAAATTAGCGATGAAACTTATTTTGTGGCCATTTTCGTCACAAATTAGTGACGAAATTTTTTTCCATCGCTATATTTGTCGCTAATTAGCGACAATTTTGTCGTCGCTAATTTCGTTCCAAATAGCGATGAATCTTTGTTTTGTCGCTATTTCCGTCGGAAATTAGAGGCGAATTTTTGTTGTAGCAAATTTTTCGTGGCTAAATCCCTGTTTTTTTGTAGCGTTGAGATGACTTTCACTATATAAAGATATTACAAAGTTTTACATAAGGAAATAATATAACAATGGAAAGATAATCATATTACAAAAGTTGTCAATCACTTGATTCTAGCATCTTCAAGAATCAATGCTTGTGATTTTGATTTTGATTGATATCTCCAAATTATTCTTCTTTGAGTGATAAATCGGTGCCTTTACTCCCTCTCAAATTGGGAATGGGAGAATCCCAAAGTCCCAATTTGCGACATAAGTTTCCAAATGTGTTCCTAGAGAGGGGTTTTGTGAAGAGATCAACAATTTGATGCATAGACAGGACATACTTGGTCACAAGTGTTCCAAGAGCCACTTTTTCTCGCACATAATGATAATCTAATTCGATATGTTTAGTTCTTGCATGAAATACTTGGATTAATCGACATATAAAGTGCACTGATATTATCACAAAATAGTATTTGTGGACTTGAGAGATGATTGCCTAAATCTCTCAAAAGGAATGATATCCAAGTAATCTCGCATCTGTCGATGCCATTGCACGATACTCCGCCTTGGCATTGGATCGAGCAATAGTTAAGTTGCTTCTTAGCGCTCCATGATATACAATTGCTACATAAGAAAGTACAAAATCCAATAGTCGATTGTCGAGTCAAGGGACAACCTGCCCAATTTGCATCACCAAAAGCATACAAGTCCAAACTCGACTTGGACAAGATTTGCATTCCTGGATCTGTTGTGCCGGCGATAAAACGCAAAATGCGCTTCACAATTTGAAAATGACTCACAAGTAAGTTGATACATGAATTGACAGACAAAATTGGCCGCATATGAAATATCCGGCCGTGTAATCGTGAGATATTGAAGAGCTCCAACGATGCTACGATATAGTGTAGGGTTCGAAAATAATGTTGCATTTGTTACGGAATGAGAACTAGAGGCCATATGCGTGGAAACCGGTTTGCAGCCCTCCATTTGTGTATGTTTAAGGATTGATATAGCATATTGTTGTTGGCACAAATAAAGACCACCGAGAGAATATCTTAACCTCCACACCTAGAAAATAGTGTAGCGGTCCCATATCCTTCATTGCAAATTCGCTACTCAACGTAGAGATGAACTCATCAAGCAATTTCGGATTATCACCGTAATGATCATATCATCTACATATAAAAGTAGAGCTAGAATGCCATGACCCGATTTTTGAATAAATAACGAAGGATCCGAAATGCTGCAAAAGAAATCGGATGCCAAAAGAAATGAGCTAAAGCGATCAAACCATACTCTTGGTGCTTGTTTGAGGCGATACAAAGCTCTCTCCAATTTGCAAACATAAGACGGATGATTTTTGTCCTCAAAACCGGGCGGTTGCTCCATATAAATAGGTTGCGATAAAAATCCATGTAAGAATGCATTTTTAACGTCTAAATGTTTGATGGGCCAACCTTTAATGGTAGCAACGGTGAGGAACTGTTCTTATGCTTCCTAGTCAAACAACCTGGAAAGAATGTCTCAAGGAAATCTACTCCTTCTACCCGAGTATATCCTTTGGCAACCAGTCTTGCTTTTAATCTTTCTAATGTACCATTAGCCTTTAACTTAGACTTAAAAACCCATCGACATCCCACAACATTAGTATTTGGAGGATGTGGAACAAGAGTCCAAGTTTTATTACGATGCAATGCCTCGAATTCCTCTTTCATTGCTTTGTCGACCACCCTGGATGCCTTAAAGCGGAGCGTATATTGTTTGGTTTCATCGGTATAGATTCCATCATATGAAAATTGGCATATTTTGGATTAGGCTTCACAATTTCAGTTCGTGCTCGAGTAACCATTGAATGATTTTGAGTGGGAGACCGTGCTATCAAGAATCATGAAGAACATCCAAAGAGGAATCTCCATTTGTCAAATTGCATGAAGAATTAAGCGGAGCATCGGATGAGTCACCAATTTCACCATGACTTTGGTGAACATGCGATTCACCTCCATTAATGTTGTCTTCATGAGAATTATTCGAGTAGCAAAATTTAATAAGTCATCATACGGTTGATCCGAGTTAGCAGAGGATGCACCTTGTTGCAAATACAAAGGTGAAAATTCTAAGTTAGACGCTGAAGTGTCTTCATTTGGCCAGCTTATAAATTCAGATATCTCGCTTTATCACTTTGGTCCCGGAATAATGAGCTGGGTACAAGGTAGGGAAATATGGTCTCATTAAACACGATGTGCCGTGATATATAAATTTGACTACTCGGTGGATAGAGACATCGATATCCCTTATGGCGATCATTTGTAGCCGAGAAATACGCACGGTAATGGTTGAGGATCGAACTTATTCTTGGTGTAGTCCCTAAGATAAGGAAAGCACTTACAACCAAAAACTCGCAAACAATTATAATTTGGTTTTCTGCCAAATAAGAATTCATAAGGTGATTTCATGCTTAACACCCTTGTAGAAAGCCCATTCAATGGAAAAATTGTTGTTTGAAAGCTTTCGACCCAATACTTCTTAAGAATTCCACTTCGATGAAGCATTATCAAGCCAATTTCACATATGTGCCTGTGTTTTCGCTCGGTAACTCCATTCTGTTTCTCGAGTATTTGGACAGATATTTGATTAACGATCCCACTCCTTTTGCAAGTGGATTAGGAAATCTGCTCGGTTGAACTCTCCTCCTCCATCAAATTGAAAAATTTAATATGCCCTCTAAATTACCTTTCCAAATTTTTCTCGAAATTGAGAAAACATGCATAAAAATCAGATTTTTACCGTAATGGAAACAACCAAGTATAACGTGTATAATCATCCACAAAGCAAACATAATACTCGAAACCTTTGAAATGACATTATCGGAGTCTTTCCCCACAAATCACAATGTATCTTTTCAAAAGGCTTAGTAGCACTAGTTTTGGAAGGCAAAAAGGGAAGCTTAGATGCTCGCCCCATTTGACAAAAGTAGGTTTATTCCAAGCGTAATAGTAATATCGCCTTTAGTTTGCGGATGAGTGACGGAGTGTTGTTGGTTGTGGATGTCCCAACCTTTGATGCCAAGTACTTTCATTAGCTTTCCTGAACCGATTTGAAAATAGTGCTTCTTTTGGCGCCTTTAAGGTTTAAAGATCACCTTCATGATTTCTAACTATTAGAACCTTCCCCGTTTTCCTATCCTTTATCACAAAACCAGTGCGCGAGAACTCAAAATTTAGAGGATAGTCGTTGTAAATTGGCTTACCGATAATAAATTCTTTTTCATATGAGGAACAAGTAGAACATTTTTTAAGTCAACATTCTCCTTGCTCAAATCAATTTGAGCATCACCAAAGATGGGAAATTTCAAGTGAACCACCATTTCCAACCATCACACTATCACTTCCCATATATGGTCATAAGTTGAAAAGATTACCTTCATTGCCGGTCATATGATTTGCAGGGTCCGGTATCACCGAACCATTCCGAATCCTAGCTATCTCGAACAGTAATTGCAGCAAATGGCTTTGGCACATTTGATGGGAGGAAAGATTGATTAAACCGATTAAAGAAATCTAAAGCAATATGTCCCCGCTTGTTCCGGATTTGACAGAAACGATTTTGTCTATTCCTTTCCCAAGCTTCTCGATCTTGCTTTGATTAAATTGTGGCTTTTGACCTTGCGAATGCATAAAATCAGCCCTAAAATTTTTTATTCTAGGATTGTTGTGAGAAAACCGCCTTCCATGCGAAGAAAAATAATTGTTGTTGGAATGTTGGAATTGCTTTCCCTTCTTGCTGCTCTTAAAATTGCTTCTTCGACCAAAGAAAGCCATCCCATGTCAAATTACATGAGAACTTTTATTTGCCAGACAACTCTCAAAGCTTTGCAATTGCGAAATCAAGTCGAGAAAGTTGGCATTGGAGGCTTCAACATGGAGATTGTGAATGAATCATATTGATCACTCAAGCCATTCAAAACAAAGAGACCCTTCTTTTTGTCCTCAAGGGGATATCCGATAGCAGATAACTCATTAACATATCTTTGAAAAGCACCAACATACTCGTGAAGAGATGAAAAATTATCTCTATAACTTTTTTGGATTTGTAGAAAAATTGAAACTTCACGTATACCTTGGCAAAAATATTTTGTAAAGCTGACCACACCTCGTCGAGTCCACTACTTGAGCAAGAACTTCTTCGGAGAGCGTTGTAGTAATCCATCCCCGTAGAAGGCGATCCGACCTTCTCCATTGTAAAAACTCTAGATTTGTTACTTTCTCCGAGACTCCAATTGCTCCTCCGTTAGTAGAGGAGGTGATTGTTGGACTCGACATCCGGTATTCGCCATCAATGAATCCCACCATATCTTGACTTTCAATCAGTAGCAAGCATTTGTGCTCTCCAACAAGAATAGTTTGTTTGTGCCAGTTTTAGTGACACAAAATTGCTAATGTTCAAAGATGAGGGGTAGGGATACTTGGCGGAATCCTTGGTTAAGGATCAATTTCTTTCAAAAATATGCTCGATACCATAAAGAACAAATGTGTCGATTCTTGATCTCAACATATAATTGTTGAGATGACTTTCACTATATAAAGATATTACAAAGTCTTACATAAGGAAACAATACAACAATGGAAAGACAATCATATTACAAAAGTTGTCAATCACTTGATTCTAGCATCTTCAAGAATCAGTGCTTGTGATTTTGATTGATATCTCCAGATTCTTCTCCTTTGAGTGATAAATTAGTGTCTTTAGCTTCGGCAGCAACAAAAGGGGTCGACAAGCCTAGAGATGGCCGGTTCCGATTCCGGGTTTGGAACCGGCGGTTCCGGCCGGTTCCTGTTCCGGTTCGGAACCGCCGGTTCCTAGGCCTTTTCCCTTGCCTCTTACCCTTTTTTTTTAAATCGGGTTGGAACCGGCCCGGAACCGCCGGTTCCGGTTTGGAACCGTGGGCCCGGTCAACGGGCCGGTTCCGGGCCCACGGGCCCAAATGGCCACGTCTAGACAAGCCCATGGGGGAACGGATTTTGCTACACCGACAATTTGGATTGTACGACGATTATATGGTGGTCGTTTGGTGGATTTGGAAATCCTTTTTCCCCTCCATCGGCGCTATGATCATCTTCTTTGGTATTCTGTGGTTAGAAGAAGCAGCGAAGAGCTTGCTCTAGCTCGGCACCTTCTTATGCTAAGTCAAACTCTAAGTGTCTTGCCATCCAATGATTTAGCTGTGGATCAATTCGGATTGATTCAATAATATAGACAAGATTTTTAAATAGCCTCGGTTATGCTTATTTATGTTTCAACACACAAAAGATTTAATTTTTTTCCAAGATAAAAATAATAATAAGAGAATTAAATGTGGATCTACGTAAGAACTTATGGTGAATCTACTTATAAAAGTGTCAAGACTTTTGATTCAAACATGAACCATCGGGCTTAGATTCCAGTAAGACTGTTTGTATCCTTTTTTATTATTATTATTATTATTATTATTATTATTGTTACTACTACTACTACTCCGCCTCCTTCTCCTCATGGCAAAATTCTAGAGATGAGATTAGTGATTTAGGAGTTAATAAGTACTAACGATCAATACAGTGGCAACTTCGCAACTATGTCATAACTTCACTGCTCAAAATTAAAAATATTAGCGGTGTTTGTACTATGTAGTAAGTCACCGTTCAATCAAATTAATAATCAAAGAACATAGTGCCATTTGTAATAGTAAGTTTTCATCAGGAGTAATTCATTTACAAGATACAACATGAAAGTAAATTTTTTATTTCAGTGGTAACTTCTTAGCAAAAGCACGTGCGCATGTGGTAATCTATTAATCATTAGGATGTTCTTGGTATATTCGTTACTTTAATTGGTAATCTACAAGTGGAAAATACACGTTCACTTGTAAAATGTAGAAACAAGTGGCAATTTACTGTTGAATTTGTAGACGATCCAATTATTATCTCACTAGTGACTTACAATAAGTGATTATTTTATCGACTACTAAAAGGTTCATGAAAAATTATCCAATTAATTTTTAACCTAATGTATAGATGTGAGTTTAGTATTAAACTTTTTAATTTTACCAATTGAATTCTAAACTATTCTGCGAAATTTCAATTTAGTCTTTTAGATCAATTTTGCTGAAAAAATCACTGATGTGGCTTTAAATTCTATTTTAGTCTTTTCGAGATTGATCAAAAAGAAGAATCTACTTCAACCGGTATGCCCTTAGCCATGTTGATACATAACATAGAAATCACACTTGGAAATAGTGGACAATTAGCTAGAACAACGGGGGCTATAGAGAAACTGATTCCAAAAGAGGGAAAATCAGCCACATTAAAATCATCTTATGGGGAGGTCCATTTGATATCCAAAAACTGCTTAGCAACAGTCGAACAAGTGGGAAATATTGAGGTAAACCAGAAAAAGTTGGGTAGAGCTGGATCTAAGTATTGGCTAGGTAAGTGTCTTGTAGTAAGAAGAGTGGTCATGAACCTTGTAAACCATCCCCACAAAGGGTGGTAAAGAGAGAGCCCCAATTGGTAGAAAAAGCCCCGCAACTGTTCGTTTGAGTTATCCTCTACTTGGAAGAAAAAATAGAAAAAGGAAGAAATATAGTGATAATTTGATTTGGGGGAAAAATCTAATTTCTTTCATCATCTTACAAAAAAGGAGTAATTAAATTGCTCATATGAAGTTATATCATGTGGGACAACCGGTGATGACTGGATTGCTATGTAATCAATTTTAGAAATCAAAAGGACTACATGAAAATCTTGTACAAATGTTTAGGACTAAATAGACAAAGTTGAACTTTTTTTTTAACTAACTAGTTCCTATCCATAACTTTACTGCCTACTTGCGTGTTTGCCCTCCACAGAACAAAACTAAACTCCTTGTTTTTCAGAAATCTGATTTTGCCCCCTGGTATTTTTTTTGTTTTTGTCGAAAGGAAAATTTCCATTCAACTGAAAGAGAATACATAACTACCAATCTCAAAGAAGACGAGAAGAAACAACCTTTCTTATTAAGAGGAACATCCCAAAACCCCTTGACCGACCGCTCTCCATGTCATAGACTACCTTGGCTTCCAAAACCCTTCCTTAACAACGTTTCGAGCGCCAGATCAGTCTCAACAAAGACTCCTCAATGGGGATGCGGCGGTACGGGAAGAGACGGTCATGGAAAGATCTACGACTTCTAGGTGGTCCATATTTAACCCTCAAAGCCATTCCATCGAGTTCCTGCCCAATGCCATTGCTTCTTGGTTAGATTCAATAAGATAGCTCAATCTTTTAATTCGGAAATGGAGGATAGTCAAGTAGGAGGAACATTCAATCGTATGCTAAAGTGTCGAACTTTATCCAAGTAAGATTTCAATCACACTAACAACAAAAACATTTGACTTCTAGAAGCAGCTAATATGTCTATAACACAACACCAATTATAATTGTGACTCAAAGAAACCTCGTACAACGATGTAAATTGGAGCAAGAGTCATGGGAACTACATCTTCTATCAGCGAGTGTAATAATTCCTCGAAAATATGCCTCGAAAGATCTTTACAGCATTTTGAAGACACTATGGAGGCATATCCTTTTAAAGTGGTGGCGCAATTACATCACACCAAGCAAAAAGAAGCATTTTAAACGATAGCACCCGACAGACAGCCTCACATGAAGAAACTTTGACTAAACAGCAAAAACATGAAGAACAACCAATGAGACTCCGTCTCAAATACCCACATAGCCATTGAATTGCTGAGCAGCAGCTTCAACTTCCCCCACCGAGGACATGGTCACGACAGCAAGACCGTGGCTCCTTCCGGTTTCTTTATCACAAATCACCTGCCAGAGAAGAAAAAAAGGATTTTTCACATCCTACATAATGCGTTTCAACTAGGGATGAGTGGTTCCGGGTTCCATCCGTAGAAATAGATTCCTCATATTTTGGAACCCTGAAACATGTCATACCTTGAAACTTGGAACCTACCTGTCATAAGTTCCGGGAGCGGTTCCAGGTACCCGAGAACTTGCAATTTTTCCTTTTTCAATTTTAGTTAAGCAAAGAGAGAGTAAACGTAACAACTATCAAGGGATCCATAAAAGCAATAAAATCATAAAAATAACTTAAAAAATAGGTGCCAAAACAGCAAACGTGTGTTAACTTCCATGTCATTACAACATCAATCTCCTTGCATGTGTCCCTCACTGATTACTAGAGCCAGAGTTCCGCAATTCCTTCTCCTATTTATCACAAAATCAACAGTTGCAATTCTTATAAAGTCTCGAGAAAGCCAATAAAACACCGACACCTTAGCGAAGCAATGCTACCATCAATCCAAACTCAACCCCAACCGTTACCGATTCTACCCGTTACCATGCTTAACCCTAAATTACATACTCATCTTGGACGCCTTAGAAAGCCAATAAAACACCGACACCTTAGCGAAGCAATGCTACCATCAATCCAAACTCAACCCCAACCGTTACCGATTCTACCCGTAACCATGTTTAACCCTAAATTATATACTCATCTTGGACGCCTTAGAAAGCCAATAAAACACCGACACCTTAGCGAAGCAATGCTACCATCAATCCAAACTCAACCCCAACCGTTACCGATTCTACCGGTAACCATGCTTAACCCTAAATTATATACTCATCTTGGACGCCTTAGAACACCACATGATTGTACGGAGACATATATAAAGAAAAACACAAGAACTCAATCCAATCTTCAGGTTCCAGAATCCAGGTGGAACCTACACGTCCCGTCCGTCAGAACAGGATCCTTGTCTTTTAGAATCTGAAACCTACCCTATATGATTGGAATATAAAACCTGGCCAGTGACCAGTTCTCATATGTTCCGATTTCAGGTTTAGAACCACAATCGCCCCTAGTTTTAACTTCGAACTTCACTTGGTCAAAAGCACATATGGCCAAGAAAATGCAATTCCTATAAATGAAGTAAACACCCAGAACCAAAAACGTCAAAACAAATGCTGAAAACTTATCATTTGTCGGATGAGATACCTCGACCACCTCGACGTTCCCAGCGCTCTCGAACAAGCCGGTGAGCTGCGAGCTGTCGACGTTGGAAGGGAGATTGGCCACGACGAGCTTGAGGTCGGGGGAGAAGGAGCGCCCCACGTCGTCGCCCGGGAAACGCCCTTTTCCTTCCTCCTTGCCGATATTAGAACAAATGGCGCAGCGGCAGAGGACGCGGGAGGCCGCGGTGGCCCTGGGAGCTATGTCGAAGGACGGAAATAGAGGAGAGGCGGAGAGGGACTTGAGGTGGAGGCCGGCGAGAGGAGAGATAGAAGTGGGCTTGAGAGCGAAGTAGCGGACGGCCACCTTAGGGGCAAAGGAAAGGAGGACGAGCGAGGAGGCAGCACTAGAGACAGTGGACATGGCTGCGTCACCGACGGCGCGAGGCAAGGACGGAGAGGAACAGAGCGAGCGCTTCGTTTATAAAGGGAAGAGGAAGAGAGCGCAATAGGGTATGGGCAGATGCAAGAGGTTCGGGTTTCACGGGCCGGGCGGGCCGGGCTTCTGTCATTTCTCCGCATAGTGCTTTATACTTTATGATGGCCCGCGATTTTGTATGAATTAAAAGGGAAATATTACAGAGAGTAGACAAACGAATCTTATCCCCCACGCATAAGCCCAGAAAACCTAGAATGAAGCCATGAGTTGAGATCATTACCGAGCAGAGTGTAGTCGCCATCTTGAATCAGAGGAGCTAATCCGAAAGGCTACTCATACACACATATACAGATTCGAATCAGAATCAATCAGACAAAACATACCCACAAAAGGAGACACGATAAAAAGTCAAATTTTCGAGAATTTGACTGAAAGTGAAGTGAGTTTCAGGTAAAGGGACAGACCTGGAGCTTGAGGAATTCAGGGTCTTTGTGCTCGCCCTTGAGGAGATCGATGGCGACAGTCTCGAACTCGACGCCCTTCTCGATCAGGCACACCGGCACTCGATTTGGCGATGCGTAGTCAGGCCCGTGCACCTTCACCTCCATTTGTCTTCCTCTCCTTCTCTTCTTCTTGATGGACCAGTCAAATGACTCTCCCCACTGTGTCTCTTGGTTTACAAAGAACTCTTATCAGAGCATTAACGAAGTTGCACCCGTTGTTATTATCATATTCGATTCCTTTGGGCTATTTTTGGTAGCCACGTTAAAGTCGGGATAATATAAAATTTATCATATTGCGAATTTAGTTCCTGCAAATGATGAGATAACGGGGAATATAGTTTGGATAAAAATATTCTATGAGAAGATGGGATAAGCTGGATAAGACTTCTTATATGAATGGCATAAAATTTATTTCTTCACATCCATCACGTGGTGCAAATGGAAGGAAAAGTCAAGCTGCAATTACAATCCTCATCATAAAAGAAAAAAAAAAAACGTCAAGCTGCAAGTTATACAACAAATCAAGCCTCCAAAGTACAATTTTTGTCCTTCAAACACTTCACCTTACCCTTATAATTTGTGAACAACATCCCACATGAAATTGGCCAAAACAGTCTCGTGGCACAACATTTTGGTTTATCTAGGAAAATAATATATTAAAATTTGTAGACCATAAACAAATATTTAAGAAACAAGGGCCACAAACGCAAAACACAAAATGAAAACATTAAATAGTGGGCCACGAAAATATCTATGTATGTTAACAACGAAACATACACAAAAACACATGTTGAAAATAGTAAATAATTGAGAAACATGGACTACGAACGATATGTATGGACCACAACTACAACAAATACAATTAAAAAATGCACAAGAAATACAACTTGTAATTAGAAAATGAAACTCACTGCCATCGCTGTTGCTATCGGTGTCGTATTCCACCACATACTCAGTCCTTATCAACATGTTACTCAATATGTGTAATGGCCTTGTCTTGGACGAACGAAGTATTGGTTGAACCACGTTAAGAAACTAACATTCATAAAAATGAAAGAAATTAGAGGATTCAGGAAAATTAGTGTTACGATTAAGAGATTCTCTTCTGAAAAACTGACCTTGGCTGAGTTACGAAAGCAAAACAAAAGACACAAGCAAAACGATCTTCAAATTGAGAGGGCGAAGACTGTGTGATCCCTGGGGGCAGAGTTTTTTCATTTAAGTTTCCTTCGAAATCCTTATGTCGAACTGTTGAAGAGATGGGGGAATGCAATTACTGTGTCTCTCACTTTCTCATGATTCTCTCTCTCTAATCTTTCCATCCATGGCAGTGTGGTGCAGTAAACTCACGGATCTTTACTTGTTCTAGAGGGATGGGGTGGCCTTCGCTTGGAAGAGGTGGATTGTGTCGTCGTCGCTACCGGCAGCGGCCGATTCACACCGTCTCCTGGTTGCATGCCGCCAACGCTTGCCAGTGCTTCCTCTAGCAACACTTTCTCGGCAAAAATTTCTTTCGATGAGGAATGTGGGTTGGAGAAGAACACGGGTTGAAGAAAAAGGAAAAGAACGAGGGTTTTGGGATTTTAATTTAAACTTTTGTCTTTTTCTTATTTATTTTTTTGGACAAATTTGCCCTTGTTCCGGTCATCGGAAATATCACATGCTCGTCGGCCGGCAAACATTTGACCGGCCGGCAAGCTTAGGTCCTAATTTGGAATATAGTTAGACACTTCTAGGCCCTTAATTGAAATGAAATTAGATACTTGGGCCCTTATTTGAAACAAGCCTCATTTTTGGGCCTTTTTTTAGAAAATAAAGGCACTTGAGGCTCTTTTTTGAAATTTTCCCTATTGCGGAGTATTTACCTAATTCCCGAGGATCACTCTCTCTATTAGACATTCTATTCTCATGAAGGAATAGTCAGAGAACTGATGCTTGAGTTTTCATTCTATATTTCGTATCTTAGATCATCAGAACTTGTCCATCTACATATTCTTGAAGTAAACTAGCTAGCGGCAGACATGAGCTCCTGCTTGTGTGCACATATCCTTTTAGCTTATTGCATATATTAGATAATAAATCTCCTGCAAAAATAATCCCGGATGATTCATGTCTTCCAAGAACTCATTTGCTTAATGAACGAGTCATAAAAAATTAAATAATGCTGGTGCAAGAGCCCTACACCATTTGCATGGTCAAGGAATAAAACATATTTTAAGAATGCGTTCGTTCCGTGAAAAATGAATGATTTGAGATATATTTTCCTAAAAATAATTGTTTGTATCGTTACAAAATAAATGAATAAAAGAGAATTTTTATCATGCACCAAAATATTTAACAATGAAAATATTTTTATTGACTAATTATTTTAAGTGATACAAGCGATCATTTACGATAAAATATTATCCAAATTTTATCCTTTTAACCTAACTTTCCATCTGAAAGGGATTTATTGACATCGTGGCTCTGTAGAAAGGGCAACGTTTGTAACCATCTGACAGGATCATTTTAGAATCGCATCCATTTCTAGAGACATTGTGGCATATTCCTATTACTATTAGATATGCTTGAAATGGCTTCTTTGTCTAAATGCCCAATAGCAGCTTTCCCATAAATAAATGACCAAAGAAGGTAAAACTAATTTGGAGAATCGATGGTTGCGCCTCTAATGCACGTTTCGCAAACCCTTTATCATAGTTCTGAATGAATGGCACGGCAGCATACTAATCCGGCACTCCTTTGCATAGACCAAGGAGGCGGCGGGTGCATCCGACACATCAAATAAAACAATCCGAATATAGACCGGGCCAAAGCTCGAGGACCTTTTACATCAGCACTTTGCTTCCTTCGGGGCTGCATAATCAGGCTCGAGCGCCTTCGCCACCATTTTCTCTCTTCTCCTCTCTTTTTGACGACCAGCCAATTCGAAAAGAGTCTTTCAGCATCGACTCTGTGTCTGGGTTTACGGCAACGTTTGCAACAACTCCATAATCACGACCCAATTCCTATGGGGATCCAAGGTTGTATATAATCAGTTGACGTTGGTATGCTATTGATTAGCTTTGTCTAATCTGATTTCACATTTGCCTTGAATTTCTTTGCGACGTTATAGGGACAAATTCAAAAACGGGCTCTAAGTGCCTTTATTTTTCTCAAAAAAGGGCTCAGAGTGAACCTTGTTTTAAATAAGGGCATTGCCCAATCATGTTTCAATTAAGGGCATGAGCGAAGTGCGAAGGGTGAGGGATTTTGAACGAAACCCTAATTGTCCTAAATTAGGAACTTCCGAACAAGTCCGTTTCCAGGTCGGCTTCCTTTACAATGTCTGCTCTCTAACATTTTTCGTCTCTGTGTTTCTGAAATTTTCCCTTTGCTTCCTCGTAGCAGAGTTTACGGGACTCAACATATCCTCCACGGTTTCAAATAGAGCTCTATAGCTCCATCTGAGCTTTAGCTTTCAGAAGCTGCTAATTCTGGCATCAGATATTGATCAAGTGGACTGATGTTGCCACTCCATCTCATGACTCCTGTTGAATTTTCGTACTCCTTCAATTAGGTGACTAATAAAATGACGGCGATGAACCAGGTAATGGCAAAGCCCCCAGAAATACAACCATCGACCGGATAAAACTAAGGGCTCTCAGGCCAGTGCCGACTTCTTCGAGAATCGCAAGGTGGAGAGGAAACAAATTCAGCTTTTCCTCCGGGTGGGAACAACCGATAATGCAGCAGAAACTCTGTTTCTGCTGCATTCCATCTCTCGGACCAGCACTAGTTTGCGGCTCAAAGATTTGTGGTGGGTAGAATGATGATTTCATTTTTATTCTGAAGCATAGGAATATTCACATGAATGCTGCTTTGACCTTCAGAACTGTTCTTGTCCTTCATTTTTGCAGTCTGGAGAAACTCAAAGACAGTTTGGACATCAAATCAGCTGAAGAAAACTTCTACCTAGCGGTTCAATTGAACCTGAATTCGATTTCCATAATTTCTGTTATATGAAGACAATGTGCAAAATAGAAGACAAATTGAGAAAATGTTGACTCCGTCAGAGGAGTATGTGCGTAAGATTCTGATAGTGCAGTGAAATGTACGGAAGATTCTGACAGTGTAGTGAATGATCTGGCTCTGAATTATATGTTGCCATGCGCGGCCCTTTGGAAAGCATCAACTTCGACATCAATGATAGCAAGATTCCTCATGAAGTTGAACCTTTAGAGTCTTCTTTTTCTTCTGATTTCAATGTTAAGTAATGAGCGGTTGCGGTATTTCTTTTGTACCTTGCTGAATTGCTTCGTCTCGAGCTAGAGGTTGTGGCATTTCATTTGTACCTTGCTAAAACTATTTATCGAATGGCTTCATCTCAAGTTAAATGTTGTGGCTTTTTTTGTACCTTGCTGAACATGTTTCTTTTGCCTGTTGTGATTGCGAAACACAGAACTTTCGTGTCCCTTTACTTCGTTCCTCTTTGTCCTTGTTCCTCAGCAGACAGCAAGTTCCAACGTTGAACAAAAGATTAGTGCAAGACTGACTTTTCTTTGCCATCTCATTGCTATACTAACATAACAAAGCATATAATCCTCATGACAAAATGTGTGGTTGCAAGCAAATGGACTACAATACAAGCAAAACTGAATTTGCGCCCACATCATAAAACAAAAGTTTTAAAAGCTCTTGAGTAAGCATGCTGACTGAGATGTCTCATGGGCATAATGCATTGTAGATATTGCTCTCGACTTTAATTCACGAACGAAAGGGCACATCAATATACATTAATTCCTTTTGCAGGTTGGCTTTTCTTTTGGCCGGGGCTTCTCCCAGCATGCTCTTTTCATTGAGCACACATCAATAAACATTAATTCACGAACAAAAGGGCACATAAAGAATGATGCTGACAAAATTTAGAAAAGTAAATCAAAATTCATGGAGAGAGAGTTTCCGATTGTCCTTACCACAAAAAAAAAGTTCCCAATTGTCCCAAGCCAAAGTTGCAGACCATCGTGTCTAAAAGAGCAAATTGATAAAAGTGAAAAAGAGCCTTCTTGCTCGATTCTGTATAGACAATTCCTCAAAGCCAAACTGACGAAACATGCTTGGTATGACTTCTTCTTAAGTCCTACTCGAGCATTACCGAATTATCATGAATAGAATACGAGCTTCAATAAGGAGGGGTTCTATTTCATCTAATCTTTATGTTAGACTTGAGTTGAGATACAGAAACAGAAAACAAAATCCCCATTTTCTTGACAATCATAGAATGTAGAAAGTAAACAGCATTGGCATTGTTACACAACAAGCTGTCAAGTGTCACATGCCAAAGAGCAGGGGTTCAACAGATGCCTGAACTTCCCTCGGTTGACAAACTTTGCAAACCACTCTAACATAACCCTGTGAACCTCTTCGACACACTTCGTTGCTTCTCTTCATCAGCGACATCGTACCTAATGAGCATCGCACGATATTACTAGCTTGTAAATCATATCCTACACATGAAAAGAGATCTTAGAATCATTAAGAACAAAGCTACACACCTCCCCAACAAAAGTCAGGAGCTCGAATTGCGGATGCACCTTTACCTTCCCCAACAAAAATTGCAGATGCTCCTTTACCCTTCAAACATGAAAAAGACATGAAAATATGCACAGAAAGGTTCCTGCAGTAACTCTAAGAGATTCTTGGCATTGAAATGTGATCTTTTAAAGAATCATTTAGAACAAAGCTACTCACCTCCCCAACAAAAGTCAGAAGCTCCAATTGCAATTGTACCTTTACCATCCCCAACAAAAATGGCAGATGCACCTTTACCCTTCAAACATGAAAAGACATGAAAATGTGCATAGGAAGGTTCCCGCAGCAACTCTAAGGCTGCGCATGGTAACCATTCTGTTCCGAAAAATTGATTCTCGATTAAAATGACTTTTTCGATTCTATTCCTGGATGAGTTTTAGAGAATCATAAAGCGTTTGATAACCGGCCCAGAATTTCTGTTCCGCAATAGAAACGCATTTGATAACCGTACGGAAATTTCGAAAAATTATTTTTTTCCTAATTTGTTTTCATTTAAGTCAAATAACTATATAATTACTTTGTAAAATTTCATCATAAATTGAAAAATAATTTTCAATGCACACTAAAATAAGTTAAAATACATTAGGATGTCATAAATGAAACATAAATTTTAATACGTTAAGTTTGAAGTTCGATTAAAGCATGGGACGGTTCCTATATTAAGAACTCATTTTTTTCTTTTAATGTTGCATTGTCCAAAATACATACAAATATAACATTTGAATAACCAAATTATCCACCGACAAAAAAAAATTTATCCTCCTTGATACGAAGTACAAGTCTTTCACTGTCATTTTGTAGCTTCGTCCTAAATTCAAATGGGTGTTTTGCTACAACTCCACGTATGATTGTCACATTTTGTGGTATGTTTACGAGTATATATGTTATCATCCGCATGTTGGATGCCCTCATCTTCTCGTGACATTTTTTACAAAAAGAGTGAAATCTAGGAAATTTGGGCTCCAATTTATGAAAAATGAGGTCAAACTAGCCTAATCTAAGCTCCTTCTATTTTTAACGATTTTCTAAACTTTTTGTGATTTTTTAAAAATTTTCCAATTTTTTCGAATTTTTATTTTATTTTTATTAGATTAAGGGAAAAGTGACGAGAGAACTGAAAACAAAAAATAAAAAATGCGAGACTTTATTCTGTTTTGTGATTCTCAAAAGTGATTCTTTTTTCGAATCAACTTTTTTTTGTTCTGGATTTTGCTCTAAAACCGATTCTAATTTTCTAAAACCGATTTACGGGACCGAATTAGAATCAAATTTATTTACGTTACCAAATGCGATTCTCATTCTTTTTTGTTCCTAGAATCAAATCGTAGAATGAAAATGATTACCATGCATGAGATTCTTGACATTGA
Organism: Rhodamnia rubescens; assembly: GCA_021437795.1. Lineage (NCBI taxonomy): Eukaryota > Viridiplantae > Streptophyta > Magnoliopsida > Myrtales > Myrtaceae > Rhodamnia > Rhodamnia rubescens. The sequence goes on from JAILYA010000008.1 coordinate 2,212,843, forward strand.
AAAGTGATCTTTTAAAGAATCGTTTAGCACAAAGTCAGCTCACCTCCCCAACAAAAGCTAGTAGCCCCAATATCACTCTAAGAGATGCACATTTACCTTTCATAGCTTCAACTATTTTCTTTACATCTTCATATCCCTTACCATGCCAAAAAAGACTTACTAGACCCCTTGAAGACTTGCTTGTTTGATGGAAAATAAAAATATGACAAACATCTCAAAAAGTTATTGGTTCTTGCAAAACTCAAAAAGTTGCTCGTCTTTGACCACTTTCATATTTTGGTCTTCACATCCTCCTCTTTATCTATAGTTGAATTAAAAAATAAATTATTAGTCAAAACAAAGTCAATCACCACAACACTTTAATGATAGTCAAGCATAGATGGATGCTTGCATCTTCTCTTTTCCCATTGAAGATATTGAGCTCTCCATATTGCTAAAAAATGACGTAAGTAGTTCAACTGTCTCGGTTTGTGATGTTGGGGCTGATGGAGTGCTTTCTACCACATTTTGTGAGCATGAGGCAAATGTAGATGTTGCCATTGTTGCTGTTGTTGATGCAACCGATGGATTCTTGCAATAATACCTGTTATGGCCTAACCCGTCACATTTTCCACAAGTGATTGTAGTATTTTGTCTCTTCAACTTGGTTCCCACGAGCTCTTGCATAACTTTCTTCTTCCTCTTCTTTAAATTGTTATCACTATTTCATTCACCGACTTTGTTCTTTGTTTCTTCTTTCTACCAACTTGCTTGGGCACATCCGGTGGAAGTAAATGCTCTCTAGCGGGCCATGTATCCTTGGAATCCACAGCATATACAACATGGCTGTAAGTCCGCATGAATGTTGCCAAACCGAAACATGTATGAACCCATTTTTCGGGTTGTTCTTTCGGTGTATACGAAAGCCGCACAACATGACAACAAGGGATTCCACTAATGTCCCATCTTCTACAGCTACAAGTTTTGTGTCTTAAATTAACTACCCTCTTGTCTCCATATGGTGCACTTAATTCAAACTTATCCTCCCCATTCCAATTAGGAATCCACGATGCTGAATTCTGTTTTTTTTAAGATCTAATGTCTCCTGGATCTTAGGACCAATCACACCATTGTAGTTAGTAAATCCATCTCTTTGCTTATGAATCCTTTCCATGAGTTGTACTCTTATAGCCTCAAGCAATGTGATCATAGGCTTGTCTCTAGCATCAATGATGCTCTTGTTGAAGCTTTTGCACGAATTATTCAACGAAGCGTTGTATTTTGAGCTTGTTCGAAAGTGGAACTTGCTCCATTACACTAAAGGCCTTTGGGACAACCAATCATAAGCTTTTTGATTAATCGCCTTAAGCTCTTCCATTGCCAAGTCAAAATCACATACCCTAGTTGCCATGGCAGCCTTCCAAACCAAAAGTTTAAGTTCCAATCTGTTCTCATAAAGATGCCTCAAGCAAAATATATGTTCGCTCGGCATCAAATTTGCTAGTGCTTGCACCAATCCCTTTTGCTTATCACATAAGAAAGTCCAGACTTAGAATTTGCAAGGTCCGTGATCCCCAAATCTTTTGCGGTCATACTAAGGAACCAATGCCATGTCTTGTATGTTTCTTTTCCCACAACGCCCATGCAAATGGATATATCTTATCATTTTCATCTAGGGCACGGTTGCTAGAAGTATACCCATGTAGCTTGATGACAAATGGCAACCATTAAACCCTACAAAGCGCCTACATCCTTCTACAAAACCCCTTCTCAATGCATCTAGACATACGTAGACTCATTCAAACTTGAATTGGTCTTGACATTGCTCACTCTTGATTACACAAGTGGATCTTGGATTGGAATCAAGAAGTACTTGGCAATAACTTCTAAGCATCCCAAATTGTTCCTTCTTATTCCCAATGACCATATTCATTGCCGTAACCCCGGCTCTTTAGACCATTATCTTAGACAACTTCAAAACATTCTCACTTCATTGTTTTCTTCATTGAAGCACATGGCCATGTTGGATTATTCCTCAACCGGTCACAATACTTGTTTGTCGACCATTTAGAGCTCACTTGAGGGACATTAAAGCTCTATTACATGTATGTATATATTTGAAGGTTTTAACTTGTAAAGTTTGCTCCTTGCACTTTAGAAGTATATATAAGCCAATTACAACCATCGAACACACTACATTGCCCTCAACCTATTTGGTGCATTCTTAGTGAACATCACATGTCTCCCATTTTTAATTGCATAATTCCCTTGCTTCTCTAAATTTCTTAGCATTGCTAAAGCACATCCCCAACTTAAAGGCGGGATTCTCCATGTCCACCTCAGATTAAACTCGGGTGTGTATACTCAACTTGACTACCCATGTTCGGAAAATCTACATTATCGGATGATGTATCTACATACGGTGATGTCTCCGATCTCCGTATCCTCCGCATTGAACCACCTTTCATACATCGCACATTTCTTCGTATAACTCATCAAGATCAATAATGGTAAATCCATCTTCTTCAACACCCTCAAGACACCTAGGCATGGCATAATCCACTTCTTCACATCCATCATCCGGTGCAAATGGACGGAAAAGTCAAGCTGCAATTACAATCCTTATCACAAAGGGAAAAAAATGTTAAGCTACAAGTTAAACAACGAATCAGCCATCCAAAGTGCAATTTTTGTCCTTCAAACACTTCACCTTACCCTTATAATTTGTGAACAACATCCCCATGACATCAACCAAAACAGTCTCGTAGCATGGCATTTTGGTTTATCTAGGGAAATAACATATTAAAATTTGTAGATCATGAACAAATATTTAAGAGACAAGAACCACGAATTCAAAAAACGGAATGAAAAAAGTAAATAGTGGGCCACGGAAATATCTGTGTATGTTAACAACGAAACATACACAAAAAACATGTTGAAAATAGTAAATAATTGAGAAACATGGACTACGAACGACATATATGGACCACAACCATAGCAAATACAATTAAAATATGCACAAGAAATACAACTTGTAATTAGAAAATGAAACTCACTGCCATCTATTGTTGCTATTAGTGTCGTATTCCACCACATACTCACTCCTTATCAACGTGTTATTCAATAGGTGCAATCGCCTTGTCTTGGAGTTCTGGTTGAACCACATTGAGAAACTAATCTTCATAAAAACGAAAGAAATTAGAGGATTTAGGAAAATTAGTGTTACGATTAAGAGATTCTCTTCGTAAAAGCGACCTTGGCTAAATTACGAAAGCAAAACAAAAGACACAAGCAAAACAATCTTCAAATTGAGGAGGCGAAGGCGTGTGAACCCTAGGAGCAAAGTTTTTTTATTTTGGTTTCTTTCAAATCCTTATGTCGAATCTGGTTAAGAGATGCGGAAATGCAATTACTGTGTATCTTACTTTCACATGATTCTCTCTCTCTCTCTCTCTCTCTCTCTCTCTCTCTCTCTCTCTCTCTCTCTCATCTTTCCATCCATGGTAGTAAACTCACGGATTTTTGCTTGTTCGGAGGGAGGGGGTGGCCTTCGTTTGGAACAGGTGAGTTGTATCGTCGTCGCTACCGGCAGTGACCGATTCACACCGCCTTCGGTCACACCCCACCAACGCTCGCCGATGCTTGCTCTAGTAATAGTACTCGGCAACAATTTCTTTCGTTGAGGAATGTGGGTTGGAGAAGAACACGGATTGAAGGAAAAAGGAAAAGAATGAGGGTTTTGGGATTTTAATTTAAAATTTTGTCTTTTTCTCATTTATTTTTTTGGACAAATTTGCCCTTGTTCCAATTGTAGGAAATATCACATGCTCTGCGGCCGGTGAACATTTGACCGGCTGACGAGGTCAGTCCTAATTTGGAACATGATTAGACACTTCGGGCTCTTAATTGAAATAAAATTGGACACTTCGGTCCTTATTTGAAACAAAACTCACTCTAAGCCATTTTTTGAGAAAATAAAAGCACTTAGGGCCCTTTTTTGCAATTTTCCCTAGCATTATATGCTTGATATGTTACGCTCTTGCAATGTGCATGCTTTATGATATATCTAGAAGGTAGGATCTTCAAATTCATTATGCCTCGCATAAATTTCCTTTAAGAAAATATAGTTGTTAAATTTTAGCCCGTTATCATATCTTTCACTTTTATTAATATAAGGGTTAAGGGCCAAGCACCTAATGAAACAGGTCTAATACAACTGGCCGAGCTCAAGAACCTTTTTCCAAGAAGGCCTGCTCAAGATATCATCGCACATTCTTCCGGTCCAATATCGGTATTCCTTCCCCAGCCTTCCCCACCAAGAACTGGGTGAGCAGGAGGTGGCTCATGTCGGCGATGCCGACAAAATCCCCCGCTAGGTACTTGCTCTTCGACAGCCTCTCCTCGTAGATATCCAGACCTTGCTGATCTTGTCCTCGCTCTCTTTGATCATTTTCGAATCCTGGGTAAGTCCTATGAACGGGCTGTTGAGAAAACTCTCCTTCCGAATATTTTGATTTTGACAAAACTATCTTTATTTAGAAAGAATCCGTATAATGTTTATTAACTCTTTATTATAGAATGAACATGTGAACAAAAAGCTTATATTGATCCAAAACCGACATCGGACTCACGTGATAGTTGTAATGTATTTGCTTCGAAGTCGTTCGGATGGAGAATGTTACTCGCCTCCGAAGACTTATCGTTTTGAAGTTTTATGTGACGTGTACATAAGGACTTTATTGAAGCTCGAGTCACTATTTCTAAGTTTGTTTAAATTCGGAGAGTCTCTACTTCGAAAACGCTTTTGAATTATGTTCGGATTCTCGCAATATCTTTCGAATGATTCTAAAGACCCGCGTTTGGCGGGTTTCCGATATTGGCGATATCTTTTATGGAAGTTTGTATTATTTGATTGACAAGATTATTTTCCAATCAAATCCGGAAAACATCTACGATTGGATATTACCTTCTAGGAATAAGAACTATTGATTATTTGAATCAACTCTACCTTTGGAAATTGAAGATTTAGTTGTATGGGCGATCGAATCGGAAGAGTTCAGACTCTACTCCAATAGCTGCTATGTCTTCTCAAGATACGGTCTTGTTCAATCACGATTGATGATGTCCGATCGATGATTGAAGAGCGATCCTTTGAGGGATTGTCCAATGGCTAGTTTGGAAGCAAAGGAGTATAAAAGAAGATTCATAGTGACCAGTAGGGGTGACGAGAACATACAATTCAAAAGTGCAACAGTTATTCGATTCACATACTTGTTCTAGAGAGTTAAAATTCTATCTTTGTGAGGTTACGTAAGAGCAATTGAGAGCGATATATCTTGTAACCTCCATTGATTCATTCTAGTGAAATCCAGCCAAACGGCTTTTTATCATGGGAAAGTGGATGTAGGCCTAACAAGCCAAACCACTATAATTGTTGCGTACAAACTTCTTTTCTCCGAACTCATTTTATTTTACTCACGTGTTTCCTTACGATCTCATTCAAATTGTGTTTTGAAACTGTTTTTATTCCGCATTAAGTTTCAAAATTCTTCAAAATCATTTATTCACCCTCCTCTAGGTGATATTGCTAGAAACAACACGGGCCATAATTGTTTGAGGATGAGGTCGTAGATTGGGGGTGGTAGCTACGGGCCTCGACTTTGAGCCACTACTTGATGAGCCCCCTCTCCCCTATCGTCTTCCCCAAGCATAGTGAAAACTATTTGGCCTAGAGTGAATGCGATCGGGTTGGAGATATTTGAGCCTAACATGGAAGATCCCATCGACTACGGGAATTGCCCGCCCAACAAAAATCACTTTCATTGCGAACTACCAAAAGCTTGGGAACTTTTTCACGCCCGGGATGCGATGAGTCGGCATCGAGGTACCAAATGACCCTGTCCCACCTAACCCAAATGCACTTACTTCAAGAGCAATTACCCCTTTATGAAATAGCATCGAAGGCGTCTTTTACTGTTCCCGATGAAGTAACATCTTTTCATGTAAGCAATTTGCCGCTAAAATTGATAAAAAGTGCTACATTGTAATTCCATGTTAAATTTTATAATTAAATAGATAAATCTATCACTGAATTGACATTCATAGATTTATGATTGATTGAGCAAATTTTCCAAAAAGTTCATAAATATCTGCAATTTTTTTAGGGAACCTAAAAGGCTACAACCAACTACACGCCTACCCATAAATTCCCTAACAAAAAGTTATGTGCTCACATGTAAATCTAGGAACAAATGGTAATCTACTATTAGGTTTGTTCAATTTATGCTTCATTCGTCCGCCCGTGAAATCTAGAAACAAAATGGTGATCTCCTATTAGACTTGTAAATGGTAAAATTGTTATTTCACCAGTAACTTATAAGTAGTTAATAGAGCTAACAAAGTTGCTAGTCACTTTTTACTTACGAGTTACTATCGATATTTCAAACTTACAAGCTATACTTACAAATACGAACCTATATTGTAGCTTGCCCTACCCATGAGTCAATATATCACGGTAGCCTCATCGGACCATACATCCTTCTTGGTATATCCAGATAATAGGTAGGAGTATAAACTAAAATATTATGGAACTACAAACATAGTTATTAAATTGTTAGCACCGTATAAAAAATTCCTTGGCAAAAGTGCACTTTTAGTGCCAAAAGTTTTGTACGAAGATCACTTTAGTGCCAAAAAAATTCAAACGGATCACTTTAGTGCCAAGTCGGAGAAAAAAGCATCACTTTGGTACTTCCGGCGAGAATTTCCGGCCAAAAAGATTTTTCAATTAAAAGTAATTGCTGACTTGTCAAATATTGGAGACGCCCAATCCACGTAGACATTAAGAAATGACGCCGTTTCATCCGACATGGCAAGACACTTAAAACGACATTGTTTCCTGCACGAAATAGAAAAAAAATAGATAAATTTTCATCAAACGGCGTCGCTTCATCTCATAGCTTTCTTCTCCATGGCGACACGAAGGGCACGCACACCGCACGCAGTACGTATCGCCCGGGAGGTTGCCCTTCACGGTTCGGTCGCCAAGCCGGCTATCGCTGTTGTCACCGGCCATCGCTCGGCTTTACTCGCCGTATCACTCCATCTCACTCCATCGCTTGTGTGAAGTTTCCCCCATTGTTCACGAAATTCATTCAAAATTGAAAATTAGAACTTCGATTGAATTGAAAAATGAGTGCTTTCGGAAGTGGAGCAAAATTAGGGCTTCGTAGGGCTTTCTAAACCTCTATGGCGGATTGAGAGGGAATGATTGGCCTCTAGGGGAATTGCGCATAAAAGTAGAGTTCGGTGGGTCCTCAATGCAAAAAAAGCACGACTCGGTGGTACCCGAAGCTATTGCGCAGAAAAGATAAGGCTCGGTGGGACCTTGATGCCAAAAAAATAGGGCTTGGTGGTACCCCCCAAGTTGTTGCGCAGAAAAGATAGGGCTTGGTGGGACGTCAACGTAACTTTTGTGGCGTTTGTGATAAATTATTGGGATTTGCTGCTCAATAGGGACCTCAATGCAAAAACAAAAGTGGGTGTTTGTTTTGCATTTGGTCACTATCTTTTATATAAAAAAAAATGGGGACCTCCACAATGAGGAAGAGAATTTAGCACTTGCAAAAAATATATAAATACTTACATGAAAAGATAGGATTTGGTGGGGCCTTGAGATGATTTTTGTGGCTTTTGTCATAAATTATTAGTGATTTTGTACTCGGTAGGGACCTCCATGTGAGAAAAAATTGGGTGTCTCTTGCATTTGGTCTTTGTTGTGTATAAAAAAATGGCTCGATGGGGACCTCGATAGTGCATTGGTTCAGAGAAGTTGTTCGGTGGGGACCTCTATGTTATAATTTTTTTGTATTTGTTTGCTTTGTTGTCTATTGTCTATTGCTTAAAGAAGTTGTGTTGGTCTCAACACACAATAACATTTTTTTTCTTCATTGGTTGAAGTGTTGGCATAGGGGACAAGCTGTCACGTCCCGAACCCTACGAGTCGTCGACATGTCACCCCGCCAACACTATGTATAGTTCTCCAGGATCCAAAGGCCAACAAATATAATACTTACGGAAGCGTAAACAATTCCCCGTACAGAAATTAATTAACATCACGATGACTTGGGACGGTAAAACAACTTATGTACATATACACAATTATTACAACCTTCAAACCTATGGCTTTAGAGGCCATTTGACAAACTGTGACCACCTATAACAAAAAGATTACGTGGTCGAAGCCCGCTGTGCTTCCAAAAGAAAATACTCTACAAAAGCTCAAGAGACCAACTACCCTAGGTTACGTCCTCGCTATCCGGTACGATAACGACTCTCGCCTCCAACTCATCCTCGTCAAGCTCGGGTGGCTGTTCCGCATCCGATCGCTCTACAACCTCCCCATCTTCTCTTAGTACCATGACCTTGGGGAATATCGAATCTCCTGGGCGGATTATTCATTACCGATGCGGAGTGTCCGAAAAACAACGAACCCACGACGGGGTGAAATAAAATCTCAGTAAGCTAGCCCCTAACCCTAGGTTAGGGCTCTAGTGCCTCCAGACAAGTTTTAAAAAAACAGTAACTTTTCAACATATCATTCTTCACCTCAATAATTCAACTAATAAATCCCGGAATATTCCATACTTGTTCGAAAATTCCCACACTTTCTCAAATATTCTACGTTACCCTCATATTGATATTTCACGTCTCGGACCGGAATAAAAAAATATTCCACGTTGCTCCAAAGCCCGCGTTCCACGCTTCAGGCTATCGTATATAATTCCACGTTACTCCAAAAAATATTCCACGTTACTCCACGACTTCATACAAGTTCATAACATTGAGCCTCGGACCTTTATGGAACACGGCTCCACATATATATATATATACTAGGGTCTCGGATACATAGGAATACGACTCATAAATCTCGGTCTCGGACACATAGGAACACGACCGGATTAAGTCTCGGACAATTAGTCGAACACGACTCACTTTGGTCTCGGACGACTTAATTGAACACGACTTTCACACTTTCTCGGTCTCGGACAATCGGACGAATACGGCTCACTTTGGCCTCGGACGACTTGATTGAATACGACCTTCATACTTTCTCGGTCTCGGACAATCAGGACGAATACGGCTCACTTTGGCCTCGGACGACTTGATTGAATACGACCTTCATACTTTCTCGGTCTCGGACAATCGGACGAATACGGCTCACTTTGGCCTCAAACGACTTGATTGAATACGACCCATAAATCTTGGTCTCGGACACATAGGAACATGACCGGATTAAGTCTCGGACAATTAGTCGAACACGACTCACTTTGGTCTCGGACGACTTAATTGAACACGACTTTCATATTTTCTTAGCGTAATACGCCTCGGGATATTATAATACTCATAACCCGCGTTCAACGCCTCGGGGTATAATAATAATAAAGCCCGCGTCACAACGCCTTAGGCAACATATGGTCTTATGAAATACGAACCCCGCGTCATAACGCCTCACGGTAAAATCCCACATTTCCTCTCTTTCATTCCACTTAAGACCATATACCACAATAATTTCCCGATCGCTCGTCCATTACCACACGATCCTTTAAATACTTCCGATCGATCAATTCTTGCCACGTGATTCGCTAGATTCCTTGATTAGCGATCGAGACCATCCGGTCTCACCAACTTTCTTTAACAAAAGATCGGGACCATGCGATCTCTCCAATTTTTCTCAATTGCCCAATCGAGACCACTCGATTAAATTGTCTTGGGCAAATACTCGATCGGAACCACGTGATTCACTCACGTTAGAGAATTAATACATCGGAGCCACCCGATTAATTTATGCTACCACAGAATTCAATCCACGCCCAGGCGACCATATTATACCGACGTAGCGATAAATTAATAGCATACAATTAAAAGTACACTAACGTGGGAATTGATCCAGGCCGAACCATATTAATTTCTAACGTACAATTAATTCACGACTATAGTACTAAACTATAGTAACACCACATTTATTTAATACCATGGCATAACGATATATTGTCACATATAAAGTAACTATAGTTAGAATATAATCCAACCATGGTTAAAACAATAACTAGAGTCAAGGAATAACCTAACCATGATTAAATACTTGCATAAAGTAACCATGGTCAAACTTTGACCACACACAATCTCTCTTGACTTCACTATTCACTTCAAGAACATGATTTCTTTCTCCTCCTCCCCTTCATTCTCGGCCAAGGCATGAAAATGGCAAAAAACAACCAATTTTTCACCCAAATCTACTTAATCTCAAATCCCTTAGCAACCTAGATACCTAATCAAGGTTTAGGAACCAACTTACTTGATTTCTAGCCAAATCCTTTGATGAAAATCAGCTGGAAACCGAAGCAAAAACTTCCTCTCTCAAACCGGGTCGATTTGCCTCGTCCGGACCTTTGCCCCTTCAAATGGACCTACGGGAAAAACTACCTGGCCCAATCGAGCTTATAATATGTCCCTGGAAAGCTAAGACAATAAGCTTTAAAATGGTGATGGTCTTACCTCAAACCGACATCGGACGAAAAAGTTATGGCCGAACAGTGGGAGCTGTCGGGACGGGGCAGCGGGTTGGGCGAGGGAGAGAAGTGAGAGAAAATTGTGTGAAAATGAAGAAGATGAATATGGTGGATAGATAAGCTAGGCTAGGATATTTTGGGATAAAAAGTTTGACTAGAATTCTTGGTCTTAAAAATGATGAGACAAAGACTTGTGGGTCCCACTAATAATTCATTTCCTTTCCCATATCCAAGTCCGGATTTCACTTTTCCGAACACTTTGGGGCGAATCGTGAAATGCACATGCTCGGGATGAGGTGACATCCAATATATTAATATTGAAATCCTTGAAAGTCCGACGTTCAATTTCGAAGTCCAATTCATTTCAATTGTTGGCATTCTTTAATGTCGGATATCCGATTTCGAGATCTCATTCAATCATTAGCCTGGAAGAAGGTCGAAATTCGGAATGTCACACAAGCAAGCATCTTGTAGCCATCCTTTTACAATATGGTAGGGAATTTGTTAATGGCACCGATGAGTTGGAATATGAAGGTGGGCTTGAAGGGACTATCTTTGTCGATGTAAGCAAGGCATCCTATATTCAATTGTGAGGGAGATAGTGTATTATTTTAGATGCAAAGTAGATAAGTCGCATTCTTGTGTTCCTAGGAAGGCATTGTTTGAAGGGTTACGATTCTTCGAGGATGATAATGGTCTTAGGGATGTTATTTACCATTATTTACATGGTGAGGAAACGACGATGTATGTTGAGCATTCGATAGTGATGAAGATGAAGATGATGATGAGGGCATGTAAACAACAAAAATAGGAGAAGAATCTGTTTTAGACGAATGGCAATTTGAGAGGCAATAACAGGACGGCAAGTAATGTTGACGAAGTACAATAAAAAGGGCAAATGTCCCCAAGTATCTGGTGAAGGCATAGACGATGAAGGATTGACTAAATTAGCCTGGGAATTTGCGGAAGGCGGTGAATCGAAGAAGATGAAGTTTTGGTAGTTGCCAATGGTGTAAATGATGATGATGATGATGATGAACTTGCCCATTCAAGGAAAAAGCAAAGGAATTTTGTGAGAAACAAAGTTGCAGCATTTGGAGAGTCGCATCAATCTCAAGCGGAAAATAGACGCGGGAGGTGCGATTCTTTGGTAATGAAACCGAACATGAAGAAAGTGACGATGAGGACAATAGTGCTAGTTCGGGAGTTAACTCTGAAGGTGATCAAGTACCTTTGCATAGAAGAAGGAAAAGTAAGTATCATTGCTATGATCCTACTATTGCAGCTTCAGTTTTATCTATAGGAATGAGGTTTGATAATACCAAACAGTTAAAAGAATGTATTGTCAAGAGCTCAATTTTTGAACAAAGGTTTATGCAATTTTATAGACACACTAAGGACTTTCTCAAAGTTAAGTGTTCACTGCTGAATTGTCCTTGAAAGATTTATGGCGCGTTGAGTAAGAGGACCGGGTTATTCCAGATTATGTCATTATAGGAAGAACATATTTGTCCCATTATATTTGAGAACAAAAGGGTAACAAGTGCATGGTTGTCGAAGCATTTTTTCAACAATGTTAAGGTGATGCTTGAGATGAAGAATCCTCGGTTGAAGTTGTTAGTGAAGGAGTAGTTAGGGGTTAATGTGTCCATGAATCAATGCAAAAGAGCCAAGCGGAAAGTGATGAAGGCATTGGTGGATCGGTACAAGGAAGAGTATGCGCAAGTTTAGGATTATGCTTATGAGTGTAGGCTTCAAAACTCACCCGATAGAATTTATGTGAAGGTTGTTGAGAGGCCATTGCCCGACTACGGGACCACGTTTGATAGATTTTATGTTTGCTTTGACGCATGCAAATGGGGATTTTTGGCTGATTGTAGAAGAGTTATTGGATTGGATGGATATTTTTTGAAGGGGTTGTGTAAGGAGGAGTTGTTGGCTACCGTTGGGAGAGATGCCAATAACCAAATGTATCTCATAGCTTGTATCAAGGTAGAGAATAAGGACACTTGGTCTTGTTTCCTAAAGAATTTGATCGCCGACCTTGAGATAACTAATGAAAGAGGTTGGGCATTCATGAGCGACCAATAGAAGGTAATACCTATATGTTTTTTTCCCTGTTTTGTTGTTAAATTCTTGCGGGTGGAGAATCAACAAGAAGCAATGATAGTTGTTTTCTGCCGACTACATAAGCAGCATTATGAGCGGCATCGCCGCCTGGCGGGCTTGTTGCCGCTCGCAACTTCTCGCAAAGAATGTTGCGTTGTAGCTTCGTAGTACTAGCTACTACTTGCGTGTACCATCCTCATCCGACATTTCATTATTAAATTATTTGTTGCTTTTGCTGATAATCTTTTTATTTTTATTTTTTAAATTATTGCAAGGACTTATTGCGATAATAGCTGAGTTAATGTCATATCTTGAACATTAGATGTGTGCAAGGCACGTGTATGCAAACCGGGCAAAGATCTATCAAAGAGACAAGCCACGAGACAATTTTGGCAAATTGCAAAGAGCCCCAACATGGCTGAATTTAGAATGGCCAAGAAGGGATTATTGGAGCTAACAAAGGAGGAGTTTGAGGCACTATTTCAAACCGGCCCTAAGCATTAGTGTAGGGCATTCTTCAAATGAAGAATTCAATTGCAATATTGTGGACAACAACCTCGGCGAAGCCTTTAATGGCAAACTACTTGAAGCCAGGAGCAAATTGATCATCAGCATGCCCGAAGATATACGAGTCGTGGTAATGAGAAAAATGTAGACACAACGACATGGCGCCGCAAAGTGGACAAGGCAAGTGTCGTCCTAGGATTGCGAAAAAATTGGATAACAATCTAATCGCTACTAGGTTCCGTCATTTAAATTGGAATGGAGATGATGGTTTTGAGATCATGAACAATGGCGATACGTATGTCGTCCACTTAGATAGGGGAAAGTGCTCATGCCGATCTTGGCAATTAATTGGAATTCCTTGTGCATATGCGATTTGTGCAATCCAATACACTAGCTCAAGCAACTAATTAAGTACAAATCATAAGGTTAAATCCATTTAATGAGCTCCAAATTCTTCCATATAACACAACATATACCTATGTCAATCGCCGGAAAGATATATGGAAGAAAGCACCACAACTAAGCCTTACATGAATAAGATGCATCAATTATGTTAAAAGGGTTTAACTACATTCACTAATAATTTTCATCGCTTTTCCCCTCAAAGAAAATTTAATGATATATGTATCAAGAAACATGTATAACTCTCTACACCCGCATGGTAAATACAGGCTACCAATATTTAAGACTCCGCTGAAAACCCAAACTCAAACCGTAGAGTAAGTTTTTATCTTTCTCTCATCCTCTTCCTCCTCTCGCTTGTTTTTGGCTCTCATCATGTTCTCGCCAGAAGGACTCGTGGACCATCGAGGAAGACAAGATTCCGATTCGATCACACATGGAGATTGGGAACAGGATGGGCCGAGATAGCCAAGAGATTGTCCGGAAGGACTGAAAACACCATCAAGAACCACTGGAACGCCGTCAAGCGCAGTGCAATATTGTAGGCACAAATTGCTCCCCGACACCAACCGCTCCGAGCTCTTGCAAAGCTACATCGGGAGTGTCACCACCCCATCTCCTCCAAAGCGGTTGACGCCGGCTCGACGCCGCAACCTCGGCAACCGCCACCACCGCAAGTCCAAGAAGCGGTCGTTGTCCTTGTCGGTGGCGGCCATTTACCATGGCTCAAATGTGCAGCTGAAGTGGCCAACCACTCCCGACAGTGCCGAAGCCCTATCACCACCACCGGCCGCCGTCAGAAGAGAATCGCCAACGGTATTTTAGGGTTCCCGATGGCCAATGGGAATGGCAATCTTAGGCTTTATCCGGTGAAGGATCGTCAGCATTCTCATCACGCGCCGAGTGAAGGTGGTGGTGGTGGTGGTGGTGGTGGTGGGAGTGAAGAGAGTGATTGTAATGATCATGAGTTGGACTTGGAGATAAGCTTGGAGATTGGCAATCGCCACCACCGCCGTCACCGTCGTCGCCTAATCACCATCACCATCGGGAGAAGGAGGAGCTGGACGGCTCGAGATGATCGCTCCGCGAAGTGGCTGATTCCGAATTAATAAAAGCCCCAGCAGCTAGTAAATATCCTTACAATATAGCTGCTTCGAATGTGTTGTCCTTGTGTTGATCTTGTGGGTTTTTTCCAGTTTGCTTATCCGAGATCTAACATTGTGGTTCTAGTGACGGCATGTGAGATAGAGACTTCTTTTGTATTTTTATTTTTCTCTATGGGGTAAATACTATTACATATGCATGTGCTTGGCTTTTCTGTGTTTGCTTTGGCAGCTTCGGTGATAGGTTAAGGCTGCCATCACTATCTCTCAACTATTAACTAATTTGCTAGATGGAAACAAAAAGGAAAAGGTAATGGATTTGGAGATGTATTTGAGCAAAATATAAGCATGTGACTTCGATAATGAGACTAACCAAGAATTATGTTCATAATGTCCCCAAAAACCTTTCACAAGATATTAAGCGAAAGAGTCTTATTAGTTACTTTTCTTTTCATGGAAAGATCAAACCCTCGCCCCTTTTATTCATGTAGGAAGCTCCTGAATGATTATAAAATGTGGGAAGTCGCAAATCCTCTATAGTGGATTTTTTTTTGTCAATACAAAGAGAACTTTTGTTCGACCATATAGCATCTTAAATGCGTACATCGGTGAAAGATATTGTAACTTTAGAAAGATAATACAATATAGTGAATTTTCAACTTTCAATTCTTTAGATGCAGATGGTCAACTACTCTATATCTATGTCCCGAGGCTTGAAATTCATTCCCAACTGGGAAAATCTTATCAAGAACACTAATTGATATATTTGGGTATTATTGCTGCAAAATCGAGTATGATGAGATAATTTCCATGGGAACATGACGATAACTCCATCGAAGAGGGCTCTTGAGTGCCCCATTAAAGTTGAACCTTGATCATGATACTATTGGGCGATGAGGCCCATTAAACCCATTACTAGGAAGAAAATTATCAAGGACACTAATTAATTAATTTGCGATATTACCGCTGCTAAATCATCGTGATGAGATAATTTGCATGGGGACATGATGACAACTCCGATCGGTAGGGCTTTGAGTGCCCAATAGAGCTGAACCTTGATCATGGTACTATTGGGTCAGGAGGCCCATTAAACCCATTAATAGGAAAAAAATTATAAAGGACACTATTGAATAAATTTTGCGATATTATTGTTGCGGAATCATCATGATAAGATAATTTGCATGGGAACATGGTGACAACCCCATCGGCAAGGCTTTTGGTGCCCCATCGTAGCTGAACATTAATCATGGTACAATTGGGTCTTGACGCCCATTAAACCCACTAGGAAGAAAATTATCCTGGACACTAATTAATAAATCTGGGATATTATTGCATCTAAATAAGCATGATGAGATAATTTGCACGGAAACATGGTGACAACCCCATCAGTTTTGAGTGCCCCATTAGAGGTAAACCTTGATCATGGTACTATTCGGCCATGAGACTTATTAAACCCATTACAAGGAAGAAAATTATCAAGGACACTAATTAATAAATTTGCAAAATTATTGCTGCAAAATTATCATGATGAGATAATTTGCATGGGAGCATGGTAACAACCCCATCGATAGGGCTTTTTAGTGCCCCATTAGAGCAAAACCTTGATCATGGTATTATTGGGTCATGACGCCCATTAAACCCATTATAAGGAAGAAAATTATCAATGACACTTACTAATAAATGTGCGATATAATTGCTACAAAATCAACATGATGAGATAATTTGCATGAGAACATGGTGACAACCCCATCAATAGGGCTTTTTAGTGCCCCATTAGAGCTGAACCTTGGTCATGGTACAATTGAGTCATGAGGCCCATTAAACCCATTACTAGGAAGAAAATTATCAAGGACACTAATTAATAAATTTGCGATATTATTACTGCAAAATCAACATGATGAGATAATTTGCGTGAGAACATGGTGACAACCCCATCAATAGGGCTTTTCAATTGCCCCATTAGTAGGGGTGTCGATGATTCGGTTCGATTCGATACGATTTTTCAGAAAAATCAAACTGAACGAAACCATTAGGATGAGCAGCTAAATTGAACCAAATCGCAAACTAAATCAAATACGAACATGTAACTAAAAATCCAATTCGATTTGGCTTGGTTCAATTCGACTTTTCGATTTTCCTTCTTTGTTTCAAATATGGTGTTGTCACTTATGAAGGACCAAGTTGCATATGCTAAATTCTTTGAAAATCACTTCGTCCCCCTAAGTCCAATTCATGACCATGAGTGGACCAACTGAGCCGAGGAGAGGCCCAAAATTAAAGAAATCTTGATATTGTGTGAGAGTTGATGAATATCCCTCTACATTATAGGCAACCCTAGTCCTCACTCTCTCCATCTTGTTGCTATTTCTGTTTCATCCTCCTCTTCATCAACTCAACTCACACATGCCAGAGGCCCCACGCCATTGCCTTCCGATCCGAGTCTCTACCCGAAAGCCATAGCCTCGATTCGTCCCCCCAACACTTACTCGTCGGCTCCCTCCGAAGCCGCTTCATTTGTGCCATCTCCAACACTAGATCTCGGGGAGGTGAGAGCCCCAACGCCCATGCTTCGCTATGGTTAGCAAGGGTTCTCGACGCCGTGACTCTCTCGACCACTGCCGACGAGGGTTGTCGGCCGCCGACCTTTAGCCATCGTGGTCGGCGGCCTCGGCCCTTGCGTTTGCACCAAAAGAAGGGAAACAAAAGGAAAAATAAACAAAAATGATTATTTTGTCCAAATAGCTAATCTTAAATGTTAAGAAGAAAGGAGATATTTCAGTTTGCGGTTCGGTAAAACCGAACCAAGCCAAAATAATCCGAACTGAAAAAGACAGAACATTTATTTTTCATTATCCAAACCGAAATGTGCGAAATTTTTGGTTTGTTCGGTTAGCGGTTTGGTTTGGTTTTTCGGTTTGGTATTAACACCTCTCTACCTATTATAGCTGAACCTTGATCATTGTACTGTTGGGTCATGAGTCCCATTAAACCCATCAATAGGAAGAAAATTATCAAGGGTACTAATCACTAAATTTGTGATATTATTGTTGCAAAATCAGCATGATGAGATAATTTATATGCGAACTTGGTGACAACCCCATCAATAGGGCTTTTCAGTGCCCCATTAGAGCAAAACCTTGATCATGGCACTATTGGATCGTGAGGCTCATTAAAATCCGTTACTAGGAAGAAAATTATTAGGGACACTAATTAATAAATTTGCGATATTATTACTGCAAAATCAGCATGATGAGATAATTTGCGTGGGAACCCTGGTGACAACCCCATCGGTAGGGCTTTTCGGTGCCCCATTAGAGCTAAGCCTTGATCATTGTACTATTGGATCATGACGGCCATTAAACCCACTACTAGGAAGAAAATTATCAAGGGCACTAATTAATAAATTTGCGATATTATTGCTGCTAATCAACAAATGAGATAATTTACATGGGAACATGGTGACAATGCCATTAGTAGGGCTTTTCATTGCCCCATTAGAGCAAAACCTTGATCATGGTACTATTGGGTCATGAGGCCAATGAAACCCATTACTAGGAAGAAAATTATCAATGACAATAATTAATAAATTTGCGATATTATTGCTGCAAAATCAGCATGATGAGATAATTTGCATGGGAACGTAGTAACAACCCCATCGGTAGGGGCTTTTCAATGCCCCATGAGAGCAAAACCTTGATCATGGTACTACTGGGTCATGAGGTCCATTAAACCCATTACTAGGAAGAAAATTATCAATGACATTTACTAATAAAAGTGCGATATTATTGCTACAAAATCAGCATGATGAGATAATTTGCATTGGAATATGGTGACAACCCAATGAGTAGCGCTTTTTAGTGCCCCATTAGATTTGAACCTTAGTCATGGTATTACTGAGTTGTGAGGCCCATTAAACCCATTATTAGGAAGAGAATTATCGAGGACACTAATTAATAAATTTGCGATATTATTGCTGCAAAATCATCATGATGAGATAATTTGCATGGGAATATGGTGACACCCCCATCAAGTAGGGCTTTTTTGTGCCCCATTAGCAAAAAACCTTGATCACGGTACTATTGGGTCATGAGGCCCATTAAACCCATTACTAAGAAGAAAATTATCAAGGACACTAACTAATAAATGTGCGATATTATTGCTGCAAAATCAGCATGGTGAGATAATTTGCATGGGAACATGGTGACAACCCCATCAGTAGGGCTTTTTAGTGCCCCATTAGAATTGAACCTTGGTCATATTACTATTGAGTAGTGAGGCCCATTAAACCCATTACTAGGAAGAAAATTATCAAGGACACTAGTTAATAAAATTTTGATATTATTGTTGCTAAATTAGCATGATGAGATAATTTGCATGGGAACATGGTGACAACTTCTCGTCCAGGCTTTTCCGTGCCCCATTAGAGTTGAACCTTGATCATGGTACTATTGGGTCATGAGGCCTATTAAACCCATTACTAGGAAGAAAATTATCAGGGAAACTAATTAATATATTGGAATATTATTGCTGCTAAATCTGCGTGATGAGATAATCTGCATGGGAACAAGGTGACAACCCTATCATTAGGGCTTTTTAGTGCTCCATTATAGCTGAACCTTGATCATGGCAGTATTGTTATGGGTCATGAGGCCCATTAAATCCATTACTTGCACTTGCTTTGCTTTACTCTAGTTTTGTATCATTTGGACTCCCGATTTAATCAAGCTCACTACTTTTTAAATTTAAAATGAATGACGTAAGAAATATTTTCTTAAAATTATCGTTTATATCGTTCGAAATTATTAGTTAATAAAAAATATTTTTATTATCGACAACAATTTATGGATAACTAATTTCGTTAATGATTGTGATATTTTTCGCCCATCCATTTTTGTAAGCAATAGAAACGATAACTTTTAGGAAAATGTTTTGTAAATCCTTCATTTTACACAAAAAAACAAAGGAAGCCGAAGACTCAAATTGTGAGGCATATGCGGCTCCTTTTTGTTTGGAACTTGTTTGATTTTTCATTGCACGATTTTTCACAAATGTGGTCCTTCGTATCCTTTTCTTATCTGCTCCCGTAGGTGAGGACCGATCCGGGAGGCAACTACGCCGATATCCAATTCGAACTTCTTTCGAAGGAAAACTTTGGCTCACCTTATGCCACCTCAAGCCCATCGCATTCGATGCACCCAATAATGGCCGCTCGTTTGATAGATCAATCGATACAATCACCCAAAAGGTAACACAGACACTTGAGTAGCCGTCTTCCCTCTCGAAGGTTAACAGACATCCTCTGTTTGGCGGAGTATAAAAATCATATCGCGCAACAAATCGCGGGAAGAGTTGACTTCAGCATATTAGAGCTAGGACGAAAGAGATCCTGAAAGAATCACGTTTCTTATCAGCAACTGTGACGTTCTTGCAGTATTCGTGAGCGATGGTCCCACTCTCAACTCCGCGAAACCTCAGATGTTGCACATAAGAATGCGAAATGAGAGTATTCCAGAAGAGGGGATTCCAGAATTGAATATACAATCATAACTCTTTATAGAATCATTGAAGTTGTTGTCTCACATCGCCTGTAACATTTTGTCCCACATCGCCTAGGGAGTAAGGTCTTGGATGGTTTATATGGCTAGGCCCTCCTTGAGACTTGCAAAACGCGTTTTTCGGGGGTTGTATGGGTTGCCCTCGTAGGAACAAAACCGTGAGAAGTTGGCACATGGTGGGCCTAGGCCATTACTCTTGATCGAGAGCCAACTCCCGACAAGTATGTGGGCCTGTAGTCGACGCTGGCTGGCCCCGTTGAGAGCACAACGGGGCACAAAAGGGGGAAGTATGTAACACTGTCTAGATCGTAGAAGTATGTACCATCATGTCCCACATCGCCTAGGGAGTAAGGTCTTGGATGATTTATATGGTTTATATGGCTAAGCCCTCCTTAGATTTGCAAGACGCGTTTTTCGGGGGTTTGAGTTGGCGAGCCTTGTGCTTGCACAGTGGAAGCGTGGTGGGCCTAGGCCATTACATCGCCTCATAACGAGTCTTATATGCTATTTATATTCATGTGGTCTCCCTCCACTTATGAGCTTAAGCTTTTGGGTTGGACTTTCTAATATGGTATCGAGCCAAGTGTTGTCCGCGTATGTGGGCCCACTTCCCCATTTGTCAAATTCCATTGAAGTTGTTGTCCCATGTCGCTTGATAATGAGTTGGATGAGTCTCTGACTTGCTACAGCTTTTATGTGGAGCATTTGAGTCTTGACAATGTCAAATAGCTGGTATGGCCTCTGGCTTCAGCAGACGGCCTTGCCATGGTAGCCTGAACTTATGCTCTCCTGCGTGTTGCTTCCTACACTATTCTGCCTTCCTCTTGCATGGAGGTTGCTGACGACGGCTGCCTCCCTGACCTCGCATGCCTGTTGATCTTAACCTCCCCAACTTCGTATGTGCGAAGAAGCACCTCAAAGTTATGTAAACAAGGGAAATCCGCTACAGTCAGCTCATAGTAACATAGAAGATTTAGTAGAAATGAGAGCATCTACAGCAAAGTTCGTTCCGAGTGCCTTACATGAGCGCTGCAAATGTTTAATGCACGGTGAGAAAGAGCATAAAGTGGAGTCTGGTTTGAGCATTTTTGGAGCAGACGCTATGACCAACAGGACCATGCTGCTCACTCCTGTTTCTCCCGAAGTCCTCCCTGCCGGAATTAAAAAGTCAAGCCAGCATGTTTAGAGAACATAAAGTGCAGTAGACTTTCGAGTTTTCACGAACAAAACCAGAAACTCTCATTTGTTAAATATGTTTCCGAGTTTAAGTGATATCTATGTTTTTAGCTCAATTTCCTCATTAGGGTTTCTGCGCGTGTGTTTCTCATTTTGTTTTCTATTTCCAGATGGTAATATATGATGCACAAAATAATTCTTTCTATGTGTATTCTTCTTCTCATTTTTGTGCAGGCTCTTGAAGAGGTTGGTTCACATTCATAGAGTAAACAATTAGTGTCTGATTGCTCAAATGCTGATTGGGAGAGTCGGAAAAAAAAATACAGAGAGAAATGGCATAATCATTTGTGACCTGATATCATTTTTTTCTTTTTCCTTTTTGATTGTCTAAAAATATTTTTTCTTGCCCATAATTCGCTCCCGCTTTGAATTCTATCACCATTATACCTTCCATTTCTTGAATGTGCATTCACCATCACAAGCATTTAGTTATGTATCTATAAAAGAATCGTTGTTAGATCTGATAAATAATCCCATAAATATGGTATGTGTGTCTGGATATACATATGTTATGCATATAGATTTAAATATACGAACATTCAACAGTCCGTTGTGAGTTTTTTTTTTTTTTGGTCGGAATCGTTCGTTGTGAGTTGACATAGTTGATTTATCTCAAAATCATGCAACAATAAAACCCTCCACAGACACCATAGTTGACCACACGCATTTCTTTTAACGCCTCTCAACAGAAAAAAAAAAAGGTTACTTTATTTCCTTACTTTTTCGAAGCATGTCGTCCAGTGCATGGAACTCTTGACACCGTCTCGTTTTTCTGTTAGTATCTCCTTATTTTTTTTCTATGTTAATTTTTTCATATTAATACGCACTCCAACAGTTTGCCGATGCTCTCCTCATCCTGCATTGTTTAGTCTATATATGCGACAACGCACAGGCATGCATGGTGACACGAGTGCTCATGCAGATCGGGTTTATCAAAGCCATGCTTGATAAGCGGGGTTGTAAAAATAACGACTTATTGAACGTACTAATTTTATTTTTCTAATATTTTAATTTTAAAAAATTGCATGAACCCTTGATGCACTTGGATGCCCAAGCTCCGCAGCTAATTAAGAACGAACCAAAGGTTAAATCCATTTGAGGAACTCCAAATTCTTCCATATAACACACACCATATACCTATGTAAATTGCCCGAAATATAAATTTTAGCAAAGCAACACAATTGGTATGTAAATAAGAGGATGAGGATGACAAGGTTGACAAGAAGACCTTTGCGTCAAAGGTATCAATGACAAGATAAGACTTGAAAATAATTCCCTTCCTTTTCTTTCTTCTTCCTGGTCTTTATTTTTTTTTGGGAGGGGTGTCACGACCTAAAATTAACTTAATGGATTATCAGGTTACTTAAATCAACAAACCTAATTCGGACCCTTCTAAGTCCTACCGAATCGCAACTTACGTTCGATTCATGAAAAATTATTTAATTAGAGCCACAACTAATCATTTACAGTAGGTCGATTAGAAACCTATATAAAATAGTGGGAGGATTATTTTATTTTTGCGAACCGGATAAAATGCGTTTGAGGACTTGGTTACATGAATTTGGAAAATTAATGTCCTTTTGGTACCAATTTCATGAAAAGTCCCTTTCGATTGATTGATATGAATTTGATAACAAATTTGGAAAAATGTGACATGAATGATATGCGGAAAAAAATGATTTGTTTTTGTATTTTTCGGCAATGATAAAGCAAATCAAAAGCAATAAAAAATTTGAACAAAAATAAACAAAAATACCCATAATATACCTTTTAATTTCGAATTTTCCGATAAATTCACTCATTCCCAAATATCTGGGCTAAAGCAGAATTTTATCCGCTATATCCTCGAAGATTCGAGCCAAGTATGCGTATGAATACATAGAATAACATCATCAATTTTCCCAAAAGACAGAACACAAAAATTCTATACTAAATTGCAATCTCATTCCATAAGATCATGGTCAAGACATGTAATCCATAAGATCATGGCCAAGACATGTAATTTATTTTCAAATGGGACAAGACATATGGGAGCATATATTATGAGCATGTTTGTTTATAAATGTGCAAACTTTGTAGGAAAAATAAAATAATCAAACAAGACCGGATGAGAAGTAAAAGGGGCCAATTAATTTGAATTTTCAAAAAATTCAAAAAGGGTGGCCGAAAATATGAGGTGGAGTCCACTTTTCCTCATCCAAAATTCAATTTTAATTTGAGAAAATTATCCTTAAGGATTTGCAAATTATTTCAGATAATTCTAAAAAACTTTGATAAACATCCCAATGAACTCAAATCTTATCTCTAATCAAATAAATTCAGAAAAATTCGCAAGAGATAAGGTTAGATAATCATCAGATATACAACCCATCTAACTTAATGACTATGGGATAACAATTCAAAGCAAAGATTATCCAAGAAAGAATAAATGTCATTCATAGCATTAAATATCCACAAGAGATAAAATCATCCAACCAACCTCATAAGTTAAAGATAATAATTGAGATAAAGAAGCTTATCCATTACAAGCTAGATATTATCCAATTTAAGAAGTTTTCAAATTAGATATTATCTAATTTAGCTCAATTATTATCCATAACATGAAAGGATTATCGGGAAATCTTAGGATAATGCAATTCAACCAATTCAAGGGGCAAGAGGTAATTAACTAGAACAAAGATTATCTTTTAACATGTAAATTTCGGCCAAGAGGGTGAGTGTGCCCAACCGTCAATATCCAATCCACCAAAAATCCTTTTCTTTCCAATTAATTCAATTTGACCTTGAAAAGTGCCGAACAAGTTTTAATTTTGAGAAACGAGTTTTTCTAACCAAATTACATCAATTCTCAAGAACATTCATGATCGAATCGAATCGAATTTACTTGAAAGATCAGAATTTTTATGCTACAATACCCAATTTTCAGTTCATGCTAGAATTGATGGAAAAAGCTTGAGTTTTCTTAGCTTTAATTGCAAAATCATGTGTATCCAAGGTAGCCTAGGAACAACAATGCAAGTTATCAAGCAAACAAGCATAGATTAGCAGTCAAAGGTTAAGAAATATTACCTTTTTCCAAGCAATTTTCCGGCACGCGGGCAAGCTATAATTTCCTCCAAAATCGCATCTTTTCGAGCTCGATTCGCTAGAGACTAGTCCCAAACGATCTAGCACAAATGCAACAAGGTTAGATCCACAAATAACGAGAAAGCAGTGACCTATCGACCTTGATATGGGGCTGCAAAGTAGCGATTTATAGCTGGACAGAGGTGGAATCGGCTCGGCTGAATCGGCGGGTTTTAGTGCTTTGCGAGGACGTTGGGGGTTCACCTTTCTCTCAATATTGCCGTGTATCAATGTCTGTCCTTGTATCAATTATGCCATATGTACAACATTTATTTGGCCTGTAAAAACTTGGAAAGCCTGCAAATATTTAACTAAGCATATTTGAGTTAAATAAATCAGGAAAAAGATGAGGTGGGGTTATAAAATTGGCCATGATTGCTGCAAGCCATGAGGACTGCATTGTGGACGACCCCTTTTGCCCGTGATCTTCACCGCTTGACTCCTTCTTTGACTTCACTTTTGTTGGTATTGTGTTCGGCCTCGCCGAGTTTGGCTCTAGTGGACGTGAAGGCACAGCATGGAATCATTGAACTTGCTCGTGTTGTGGCTGCACAGATGAAGTAACAGCTGAAGCAACACCAACTTGGTCAGAGAGAGACCCGCATGAGGAAGAACACGCCCTTTTTCACTATTTTTTCTCTACGTTCTCTGGCTGCGTATTATCAAATTGAATGGCCTCCTCCTTTCTCAATGTGCCGTATGTGTATAATGAATGTGGCCCCTGAACCCTAGAGCCTAGAGTTGTATATATAGAGCTTCGCCTGCAAATCCGAGTAGGAGTAGGAGTTGCCATGGACCATCGGATTTGTAATCCTAGCTAGCGTAGGATTCAATGATAACCATTGGATCGAATTTTCCAATCTCGGAGGAGTCTCGATCCGGTCAAACTCTCTCTTATTTTCAGCTAGATAGGGATTTTAGTGCCTTAAAATTCTAATCTCTAGTTAAGATAAGACTCTTTGAATAAATTCTGAATTTTGATCTTTAAAGAGTCCTAATCTAGCTAAAAAATTTCGGCCAAATGGAGGTCCATATGAGTTGGCCGAAATTCCAAAGCTCTTGTGCGCTTATTTCATGGTTCTGGGCCTAATTGGATCTTAATTAATCAAATGGGTAATTAACTAAGGGCTTTGCATAATTATAAGAGCTAAAATGAGCTAATTTGAAATCGAATTAAGGACCAAACCCGTCATGGAAATTTGGCCTGCCCTTGTGATGCCCTAGTTGAATTTTTTCTGATCAAACTATGGGCTTGTCTCACATTCTAAGGCTCAAATTAAGGCTTTTTTCAAATAATGAATATTTAACTGAAAGCCTTATTTAAAAAATTAAGCTTGAATGGATTAAAATGGGCTTGAAACAAGGCCTCAATAAATTCGACACACCCTCCCGTGTATGGTCGAAAATTTCAGACTAAGTTTGGTCCAACTCGGTTGATCGCTCCTGTCTCCGAATGAAATGACACGCATGACCCGACTTAAAAATAAATATGCAATGCATGGGAAAATTATTTTTAACTAGAACTAAGACTAATTCTCATTTTATGCTTGAAATGGATGATTTTCTAAAAAACCAAAATTTAGGTGTCAACAGGGGGTCTCTTTGAATGTTTTCTTTTCATATCTATATTGTTAGTTTAATTTCGTTATGAGAGTTTCTGGGTGGGCTTTTTTTCATCTTTTTCTTTTGTTGGGGTTGGGATTGCGCTTGAATGTTTTCTTTTGGTATATATGTTGTTAGCTTAATTTCCATATAAGGGTTTCTGGGTGAGTCTTTTTGCTCCTGTTTCTTTTTGAAATTATGTGGGGATATATTATGAAGGAAATAATTAGTGTCTGATTGCCCAAATGATGGATGGGAGAGTAGGAAAACAATGCAGGTAGAGATGGCATAACCGTTCGAGACATTATATCAATGTTTTTTCCATTTTAATTGCTTAAAAGTATTTTCCTTGCCCATACTTCGCTCTCTCTTGAGACTGTAGCACCATTATACCTTGCATTTCTTGAATTTACATTCACCATCACACGCATTTAATCTTGTGTTCATAAAAAGAATCATAGTTAGATTTGATAAATGATCACATACATATGGTACGTGTCTGAACATATACACCATCGATTTAAGGATATGAGCATTCTACTATGTTCTGTGAACTGGCATATTTGATTTATGACAAAATCATGCAATAATAACACCATCCACACACCCCATAATTACCAATACACGTTTCTTTTGAAGTCTCTCAAAAAATGAATTTATTTCCCTATTGTTTCGACGTGTGTCATCCGGTGTGTGGAAGTCGTGACACTGTCTTGATTTTCTTGTCAGTATCTCCTCTTTTTATCGGTATTAACTTTTTCTTTAACGCGCTTTCCTCTACTTTGCCGAGGCGCTTCTGATTGCACATCGTTTAGCCCATATATGTGAGAACGCACAGGAATGCATGGCGACGAATGCTCATGCGGATCGGGTTTACCGAAGCCTATGCCTGATAAACAGGGCTGTAAAATTATCGACTTACTGGATGTAAATATTTTAATTTTTCTAAGTCTTGTTTTTTAAAAAAATTTGTGAACCCTTCATGCACATCCATGCCCAAGCTCAGCAGCTAACTACGAACAAGCAAAAGATTAAATCCATTTGATGAAATCCAAATTCTTCCATACAACACAACATACATTTTTGTAAATTGCCCAAAACATACATTTAGGAAAGCAACACAATTAAGCCTTACATAAATACGAGAATGAGGATGATAAGGTTTAGAAGGAGATCTCGGTCGTCAAAGGTCAACGGACTCTTAAGGAAGACAGGTTAAGATTTAAAAAATATTCATTCATTTTCTTTCTTCTTCCTTCTTTTTTTTTTTTTTTTTTTTTTGGGTGGGGGGTTTGAATGTGTTCTTTTGATATCTATGTTGTTATCTTAATTTTCTTATAAGGGTTTGTGGGTGTGTCTATTTTCTTCTTTTTCTTTTTGAAATTATGTTGGGGATATTTCATGACAAAAATAATTCTTTGTATGCGTATCATCTTCTTCTCATTTTTTGTGCAGGCTCTTCACGAGGTTGGTTCAGATGCATTGACCAAAAAAATTAGTGTCTAATTGCTCAAATGCTGGATGGGAGTGTAGGAAAACAACGGAAGGAGAGATGGTTTGACCATTTGAAGCCTCATATCAGTTTTTTTTTGTTGTTTAAAAATGTTTTTTTTCTTGCTCCATGATTCACTCCTGCTTTGGACTCTACCACCATTATACCTTCCATTTCTTGAATTTACATTCACCATCACCCGCATTTAGTGATGTATATATAGAAAGAATCATAGTTAGATTTGATAAATGAGCACATACATATGGTATGTGGGTTTTGACATATACTATATTATATAGAGGATATGAGCATTCAACATTCCTTTGTGATTTGGTGTAGTTGATTTATTGCAAAAACATGCAGTAATAACACCATCCACACACACCGTAATTGTCCATATGCATTTCTTTTAATGCCTCTCAAATGACTTTATTTCCTTACTGTATCGACGTGTGTCATCCGGTGCATGGAACTCGTTACACTATCTCATTTTTCTTGTTAGTATCTCCATTCTTGGTCGATAATAAGTTTTCCATCAACTCGCTTTCCTATAGTTTGCCAATGTGTTCTTGACGCGGCGTTCATCGAAGATAACAAGCAAATCCTTGCTTAAGAGAGAAATCTCGAAAAAGTCTCGATAATCAAGCATAATAATTAGGGGTGAGCAAAAAACCATGATCCACCCAAACCGGACCGGACCGCACCCAACCGGCCGATTTTGAATGGTAATCGGTAGATACGGTCCTGGACTCCGGTTCCATTTTATGGAACCGGCGGGTACCGGTTCAGTTCTCGATTTCGAGTGAGAACATCCAACGGCCCAACCGGACCGGTCCTTTTATATAATACAAATATGTATTCTTTTGAAATAACTTTTGCAAATATTACAATATTTGTTATCTTGCATATTAAATTTTTTTTCATGTGGCAATAGTACTAAATCGTTGTTCACATTATTATCTTGCATTATTGAAATTTTTCCTCCTTCAACCGCTAGAGATTGATTCATTTTTTTTAATTGATGTTGGTGCTCGGTAGGATCGTAAATGGAATCCAACTGAAAATCGGATCGAATCGGTGGTTCGATTTTTGAGTGGATCCACGAAACGAGCGAGATGGTTCACGGTTCACATTTTGCGAACCGGTCCCTAACAGCAATTATTAATTCTAGGGTAAAAACCATCCATCCCGGAACCGATCACCCCTAATAATAATCCCCCGCCAAAAACGTCATAAACACCTTTTATAAGGTGTTAACCCTAATCCTAACCCTACTAGGATTCAAAACATAAAAAACGAAAAATTACAAAAGTGCCACTAAAATAAAATTAAATTCAAAAAATTAAAAAAAAAAATAGAAATCTCCATTTAGACGACCCCGAATCGCCAAAATCCATTGTTAGTCATAGCTAAAGGCAAAGTGAGTATTGATCGGGACACCGTTTCGCTCAAACGGCCGAATTTAAGCTCGATCCGATGTTATCGACTCGGTTCGCCGTTCTAGTCATAATACCGTTTCGCCTTCGATTGATTTCGCCGGCTCAATCGATCCGGAAACGCACTACTAATATCATCTACATCATTCTCCTCCACTTGAGAAAAACTCGTCCTCGAGTTAGAATCGAATCGGATACATTGGTTCGGCGGACTCATGAAACGGCGACAAATCAGCAACATTGAAAGTGTTGGATATGCCCATGCTATGTGAAGGTCTATAACATAAGCATTATCGTTGATTTTCCCGCCGACAAGTGTAAGACCCATACTTCTTTTGTTGTAATTTCCTGTAAGATCCAGCTAGTACCTGCTCCTTACAAAGAAATACCATGACTCGATCATCTACTCCAAACACTCGCTTTCGTCTATGTTTATCTCGTGGCTGCCTTATACTTCTTATTAGCTTCCTCCAACTTCGTCCGACTTCATGATTCACCTATTCCAAACACCTCGCTTTCGTCTATATTTATTTGCAGCTGCCTTATACTTCTTATTAGCTTCCTCCAGCTTCGTCTCGACTTCATGATGCACCTCTACAACCTGTTTAGCCATATGAGCTGCTACACTTTTGTCTCGCTTGCTTAGGCAATTGTACTAAATCCAGAGTATGATGAGACGCCTTTGTATACACAACAGAAAAAAGCGACCCGCCAATAGAACTGTGGACTGTATTATCATAAGCAAACTTCGTTTGAGATAAAGCAATATACCATTGCTTCGGCTTGTCTCCACAGATGCTTCGAATCAAGTTGCCCGAGTTCTATTGACCACCTCTGTCCGTCCATCACCGTGAGTGTCTTGTACTACTAAAATTCAAAGAAGTTTCAAATAGCTTCCACAAAGTCCTCCAAAAATACCCTAGAAATTTACTATCTCTATTTGAAGTAATAGATTTAGGCACTCTATGCAAGTGAATCACTTCTTTGAAAAATAATCTGGCCACACTTATAGCATTAGACGTTTTTTCGCAAGAAATGAAGTGGGCCATCTTAGAAAATCTGTCTACCACAACAAAAACAGAATCCACGCCTCTTTGGGTTAGTGGCAAACCAAGCACAAAATTCATGGACAAGATGGTCCCATATATTGTCGAAATAGGTAAAGGTATGTATAGACCTATAATCTTAGATTGCCCCTTAGCAGTCCTGATAAACATAATATTTTTGCACATATCTGCTGATGTCTCTACACAACCGGGGCCAGTAAAATCGCTCCCTAACTACAGCAATAGTCGGTTTCCAACTCTTTTACTTCCTAGTCTCTTCAGAGAATGCTTCCTCGAGGATGGAAATATCAAAACTTGATAAGTAAGAGGACGTCAATTTAAGCAGCCAAGGATGACTTTTCACCGTTGTTTGGGGGACGATTTTGTTATCGCCTTTTACCAAGATTGGATGATGACTTTTTAGGGCCCCTTGTCTTTGGAACCGGTCAAACTCATTAGAATTGAGATACTTGTTCCTTTCCTTACGAACTTAAATTGTTCCTTATGCTCGTCAGATCTTCTCAATTTTTCCTAGACCAAGATAATATGAGCTCTTCCTCTTCCACAATAGATTATATATCGTTCAATGTATTTGCTCATTGCCACAAAAACTTCCATTCTATCGCCAATCTTTTTAATTTTTCCTTGTCTTATATGATTCGTTAAAAGCTTTCAATTTTGCAAGGTAAACGTTATTTAGTGGCCTAGACCTTGACCATGTTTAACAATGTGTGGATGGCTGCACATGTCTCCTATTCCAGAGGGGAAGGGAATGACAACGTTCCCTTAGTGATTCTTGAATTCTAAAGGAACCTAGGATCGAAAGGATCCGCAGACGGGGCCCCCGGATAGCTACAAATATGAATGTGTTAGTAGAGTTTTCAGACCAACGAGAGAACGGGCATGCAGAATTGGTATCAATAAGAACTTAGGTAAAAGAGATGAGACATGAGAAGCTGTTGGCTGATCATCCTCCATCGAAACTTTGTCTGATCAATGTACTAAAACTGAGATAAATTCTTTGACGAAATTTGTGGCTGCACATTCGACACGGTTCTTATTGTACCATGAGCTACACTTCCCATTTCTTTTCCCCCAACAGTTGTTTCCATGCAAAATGATATTTGTAAGTTGTTTTACAAGCCAATGCAACTCGTGAATTTTCCTAATTGTGTTTGAGGGGATTGTCCCTTCAATGATTTCAGAAATTTTAGGAATCGCAAGAGTATCCTAAATTATTTAGCTCATGCTGAATTGACGAGATCACAAGTTCTCCCTACTTGTCAGGAAATGTGGACATGTTCGACGAACGAAAATTAGGCGCACTTACTTGTGCGCCTTCTTCTTCTGTGGTCGTGGGCCCTACCATACTTGAGAATGCGTCCGAGGGCAGAATTGTCAAAGCTTAATATCCTTCGATCAGATTGTCTTTGATTGCAACTAACCACATACCTAGAAGAGGGGTGAATTGGTTGTTTTCAAACTTCAAAAGAGTTTTTCTGTGGAAGAATAAACAACAGTTTGACAATGATTAGGGGCAGATCAGTGGTAAAAGGTGCAAGTGTTACTGACAAGCATAGTTAATAATGAATTGATGAAGATAATAATGAAGAGATAGAGAAGATTCCACAGAGATTTCTAAAGATTCGCTTTTTTCCGGAAACCTGCATCTTCTTTGGGTTTTATCCAAAAGCCTACATGTTCTTTCCTAATTAATAGCCTCAGCACTGGTTGGACCACTAGTAATTTTCAAGCCAAGTTACAATCAACACGTATTATTCCTATAAATGATAAACTACACTATCAAGTTACAAGCATTGCTATCACCCTTGTATACTTGCTTATAACTTGATTATATAATAACAAGAACAATACACATAATACTTTTACATGTACAAATGTGCGGTATTATCGGTGGGAAAATGATGAACAACGCTAGTAAAATGATGAGCCTGCTTGTATTACTCTATTTTCCGTCTAATCCTCTGAAGCTTCTTTGATCATTTTCATATAAATATCACCAATCCATCCATTGGAGACCATTTTGGTAAGTAAGGAGCTGTGAGCAGTTGTATGGATCATTACCGTAGTGGATGAACTTTTAGAACTCTCCATCTTATACATCATTAAGCACATTAGAATTGTGCTAGAAAGAAAGATTGTACAGTTGTACTTGACAATTTTTAACACATGGAAGGGCAGTTATCAGTTTGATAATAAGATTCCCTTCGTGAGCGGAAAAATCATCTGACAGACTTATTCAATGATAACCAAGTTTTGTTGTTGACGAACGAAATGATTATGGGCATCTTGTCAATCCAAAAAGTAGAAAGAAAAACTCGCTTTTACCAAAGCAAAAGTGATTTCTTTTAAATGTCTTTAATCGTGATGCAATGTGCGAGTGACGCGATCTTTTTCATTATCGAAGAAGAAGCCACTTTTTTATCGTCCTCGAGCATAATTAATCTAAGGACAACCATGACTATCCTGTTTCTGAAATAAATTTTCCATTTAAGATAGATTTTTCGCGCCCTAATAGTTTTCTTGCTGAAGCCATCAATAAGAAGTACTTTGGAATTTCCTGACCCACCCAAAAAAGGAAAAAGATGTACGTGAACCATGTGAATGGCTGCAATTCAGGTAACGTTGTCACATCCAGGTCCACACAAGACGACCTGCTAATTCATCGAAATATCAAAGCCTGAGGATGTCAAAAATGGCAGCCAATCGATTTTTGTTTTTTAAAAGACTCGATAATTTGTCACTAATTATCTTTATACTCCTATGAGTCTCTTTCTGATTTGAATCTTTTGGTCATCAACACAAAGCAATCACAACTACATAAGAGATGAAGTAGTATCACGCAAACCTATGGCATGACATAAATAAATGATTGTGCACCCGAATCATATTAGTGAGAAGTGAGTTTTTTGTTTTTTCAAAATGTGCTGAAATCACTTTTAAGCATGTGCCAGTAACAAGCTAATTGAATAGTCAAGGTTGGTGCAACAAAGATGCTTGCTCCCCCTGATGCAATTTCCGCAATAATTAGATCCATAGCAAGTATTCGTGGATCACAAGATGAAGTAGAATCACTCCATCATGCTCGAGCTAGATTATGAGTATTGTCAAATTGGAACAGTACGAGAATTCCTAACTGATTACAGGACCTGAATAAATTTTGGGATAGATACAACTTAACTGTTTATTGATCCCAAACACTGAGAATAAGTTCATAACCGATAGACAACCACCAAATCCTCCTATCATTAGTCTAACAATTTTTCCTCCTCCTTCCTCTTTTCTTTCTTTTGCTTTGAAGACCGATTTCCATTGGATTAGAGCAATATGACCCATAGCAGATGTTCACCATGTCTCCCTAGGCAAGAGTGGCTGCACATCCGACAATGTAATGACATCCGTCTCAACGTTTGCCTTGCTAGATGTAAAAGCTGCATCATAAGTTCCAGTTGCCTCTCGGTTCTCTTGATTTTGATCCACGCCCGAAGGATTCGGGAGCTTCCTTATCCCCTCCAACTCCATTGCCACTTCTCTCATGGTAGGCCGGTTCCTCCCATTCAAGTTCAAGCACCTTTTCGCAAGGTTAGCAACTGATTCGATCTCTTCCTTCTTGTCTTCTTTCAAAACTTGAGGATCGATGATGTTGTACAAGTGGTTCTCCTCCATCGAGATTATGAAATAGGTCGCGAGGCTTCTTCCTTCTTGTACCCTCAGCGACGAGATTGGCTTTTGTCCTGTCAATAGCTCGACAAGTACAACTCCGAAGCTGTACACGCCACTTTTGTCTGTTAACTGACTTGATTGGAAATACTCGGGATCTAGGTAGCCGAAAGTCCCTTGCACCAATGTGGTCACATGAGTTTGATCGAGAGAAACAGACTTGGAAGTACCGAAATCCGCCACTTTCGCCCGATATTTCTCATCCAAGAGGATATTTGTGGACTTGATGTCTCGATGATAAATGGGAATAGAGGCTGCTGAATGCAAGTAGAATAAGGCTCCTGCAATTTCAGTGGCAATTCGTAGGCGCGTGTCCCACGATACACGAAATTCTTCATTTGGGTCATGCAGATATTGGTATAGAGTCCCGTTTGGTATGAACTCATATACTAAAAGCGGGACTTCTGTCTCCAAGCAACACCCCAATAACTTAACCACATTCCTATGATTGATTTGTGAGAGAATGAGGACTTCATTTATAAACTGCTCGACCTTTCCCTCATCTATCACTTTCGATTTCTTAATTGCAACTATTTTTCCATCTGTTAACATTCCCTTGTAAACAGTACCCTGCCCGCCTTGCCCAAGTATCCTATCCTCGTTGAAATTGTCAGTGGCCTTCTCTAAATCCTTGGAGTAGAACAATTTGCTTTTCTCGACATTGCCTTCTGGTGAAGACAGCTCACTTTCCAACAAAAGACCGCCATTGCGTTTGAAGTGCTTCTCTTTGAGCTTAATTTCTTCTCTCTTCTTGATGTATTTGTACAACCTCCATAGGAAAAGACACAAAAGTAGAGCCCCAAGGCCTGCCCCAACCCCTGCATTGCAAAAGTTTAAGGTGCATAAGTGAGAGAATTGTACCTGCTTGTCAAGAATAAATTATAGGCACTTAGAATCAAGAATTTAAGTGAATCTAATTAAAACATATAAGAGCGATTGACCAAAGTCTCCTTTCACGTTGATTTTTTGAGCAACCATGAAAAATTAATTTTTCTTCTGTTTAAGTTGCATCCGGTGAAGGTTTTATACATATATCGGCACCGCACAACGGATCTCCCTTACAAGGAATTCAGCAATCATATTGATGAAAGTGAAAAAGTTCATAGCAGCTTTCATCTTTACAATGGTTGTAATAATCCCAATCGACATATGCAAGAATAAGTAGGAATCTTGGATAACTTTTGATAGACATGAAGCGACAACATTAGAAAAGCTCAAGCATTTTCTTATCTATCGAAGTATTAGCATTCAAAGAAAGTTTTGAGGTTGTTTTAATAGATACTATTGATTGAAACTTATCTATAATCATCACCAGGCGAATGGACAGTCAAATTAGACAGAAATGTGAGATAAAACTTATTTTTCCACTCTAAAATTCTGGGTTAAAAGATCTACTTACCGATAAGAATGAATTTAACTATCTTTCTACCATCGACGCAGTCATGGCTGCCTAGTTTGTTCACACAAGTCCCGGAGCATGTACTTGGATCTTCACATTCATCAATGTCTGATGACAAATATAGAATAAGCATATTAGCAGTGGAACACATCTCCTTGGTTAAAAGTAGCGAGACTGGTAGGTTGCATTTCCTCATAAATTGTCAATTCCATGGCTTAAAATATGATACGAAAAAAGACTGTCATGTTCCCCTCGATTTCCGGAAAACTATTATCGACATAATCAAATTTTATTTGAAATTGCATTCACTTTGTATAATCTTGGACATAAAAATAAAGGAAGTTAGAAAAGTGTGCATGTGATCACCAAACAGTGTGAATGCATTGTTTTCTCGGGACAAATCTGGGAATGAACAAGCTACTTCACTGTGATAACATCAAGTAAGTTACCATGGCATCCTCGAATAAGATAGGGGTTACCAGTATACCCCTGTCCGCAGCGGCATCGGGTGAATAGCATTTCACTGCTGTCAACGCTGTATCTGTCACAGGTGAAAGGAGTAGTATAGCTTGAGTGGTATATTGAGTAGTAATCTTGCCGGAAAAGTTCAAGTGCATAATTGGTATTGTTTGCGATCCCCCATTCCAACACCACAGGAACCGTAACATTCAATCTCAAGTCATGTAAACCTGTAAAACCAGACCTCAAGAAGGCGTACTTGCACCCCTGATGTCCACCTTCTTCTTCTTCGAAATCCACACTAAAGCCCTGAAGGTTTAGGGGGAGCCTGGTCTGGCAGCATCCGTTCCTCCCGGAACAAGCACTATACTTGCTGGTGTTGGTTCCAGCACATTTCGACCTGCAACCGACAACAGCTGATTCTGTAGTATTCACTGTCGCCAGGGTGTTGCAACCGACCGATGTAAAGACGTTCCTTGTCCGGGAGAAGACAAATGGACTCCCTTTCAAGCTTACCGCCGCACCACGTCCGTCAACCCCGCAGCTTGCAGTTGAGTAAACCACAGGAAGACTAATGTTAATCATGCCATCCAAGTCTTCATCGGGGAGTGAAATGTTGAGAACTCGCACTCCAATCTTATTTAGAACAGGAAAGGTGTTGCCTTCTTGGCAGGCTATCTGGTACCAATCATCCAAGAAACACCCGGCTCGGATTCCGAAGGGGAAGGGAATGGTGACGTCCCCGCATTTTTCAACACAATCATGGCTTGGAGGTCCAGGTGCAGTTCCTGATGGTTGTACCGTGAGGGAAACCAGAAGCAAATATATTAGCAGCAGAACTCATCTCCTTGGGTAAAATTACCAAAACTAGTAGGTTAACATTTCGTCATAAATTGTTAATTGCACGGCTAAAATATTGGGCTTCCAACGAAAGGACTGTCATGTTCCCCTTTGCTTCCATTAGATTATTGTCAATATAATTCGTTCGGTTTTGTTTGAAAGTGCGTTCGCTCTGTGTAATCTTGGGCAGAAAAACAAACAAAAGGAATGACGAATTATGTTTACCTTTGCATCCTTCAATAAGATATGGGTTACCACCATACTCCCATGTGCAATAGCACTGCGTAAATATCATCTCACTGTTGTCATTGCTGGATGTGCGACAGATGGAAGGGTAACTAGCACGCTCCGACTGCCGGATAAGCTTACGTCCATAGTTGGTATTGTTCGCGATCCCCCATTCCAGCACCACCGGAACCGTCTTATTCAATCTCAAATCATATGAACCCGTAAAGTCAGACCTCAAGAAGGCGTACTTACAACCCTGATGCCCACCTTTTTCTTTGAAATCCACACTAAAACCCTGAAGGTTAAGGGGGAGCATAGTCTGGCAGCAGCCGTCCCTCCCGGTGCAAGCACTATCGCGGTTAATGCTGGTGTTGGTTCCAGCACATTTCGTCCTGCAACCAAAAACAGCTGATTCTGCACTATTCACTGTGGCCAGGGTGTTGCAGCCGACCGATGTAAAGACATTCCTCGTCTGGGAGAAGACAAATTGACTTCCTTTCAAGCTTACGGCCGCACCACGTCTGTCACCCGCGCAGCTTGCATTCGAGTACATTACAGGAAGACTGACGTTGATCATGCCATCCACGCCTCCATCGGGGAGTGAAATTTTGAGAACTCGGAATCCAATCTTCTTTAGAATGGCTACCGTTTTGTCTTCTTGGCAGGCGATCTGGTACCAGTCATCCAAGAAACACCCGGCTTCTATTCCGAAGGGGAAGGGAATGGTGACGTCCCCGCATCTTTCAGTGCAGTGAGCCTTTGCAAGTTTAGGTGCAGCTCCTGATGCTTGTGCCGTAAGGGAAACCAGAAGGAAAAGGATTTGAAGAACCGAGTTGGACATGATTTTTCACGTTTGCTATGTGCATAAGCCTAAACTTACGGAGAAAGCACATGGGCTGAGTCCATTATTATAGTTATTCAAGGGGAAGAAGGGAAGAATTTTCATGTACTGTGCTCATACTTTTATTCAGCTCTATTACTTCGTTGTATCTCTGCGATGTTTCCTTTGGGAAAAGAATTGCATCACAAGTCCTATTTGTCAGAAATCTTACATGAATGTAATTGTTTCACCAGAAATGTCCGCATGACGAAAGATCATTTGCCGAAGGTTTAGATCCTCGGCTTTGATGTTTAATCGTGTTTTTTGGCGATTTCGGACAGGAAGTAACTACATGGATGAATGATAAATTGAACAATAAAGAAAACTGGAACCAGATACTAAATGCAGATAAATTAAAGGGAAAAATCCACCAAAAATTTTAAATTATGCCAACTGTGACACATCTACTCTAAACTTTTTTGGGTGACACTAAAAACCCCAAACTTTACTCTTGTGACACATTTACTCCAAAAAAAAATTTGTGACACCAAAAACCCCAAACTTTTATCCATGTGACATATTTATCCTAATTTATTTTTTTTTATGACATCAAAAATCTCAAACTTGTGGCCGCGTGACACATTTACCCCAAATTTTGAGATAAACGTGTCACACAGATACAAGTTTAGAGTTATTGATGTCACAATAAAAAGTTTGGAGTAAATGTGCCACACTAATACAAGTTTGGGGTAAATGTGTTAGATGAGTAAAGGTTTAGGATTTTTGGTGTCATAAAAAAAAATTTGGGATAAATATGTCACAATGGGTATACTTTAGGATTTTTGGTGGCTTTTACCCTCGCTTAAAATGCAAAGTAAATCGATAGGTGTTATTGATTGTGGATTCTTTACAAAGATTCGTCTCCGACTATTTATAGCTAATTACAAAGGATAACCGTCGCAAAGTTTACTTTCACATATTTTATCCCTAAATTCTTAGATAGGCTTAGGTAACTCGCTTATCTTATCCACCGAGCGATTGATCGTCTAGCTTATCTACTATGCTTTTGCCTCCGCGTTACGTATTGCCTTCAGACCCATAATGTTCCTCGGGCTCTTTGGCTTTTCCAAGCCAGGGCCAATCTTAGGTGTCAACACTAATCCAATCCTAAACTTTTCAATTGATTCGATCAAGTCCTAATCGTTTAGCAAAAGTGCATTCGAGTCCTAAACTTTTCAATTGATTCAATTAATTCCTTTAGCTTTATTGATAATGCAATTAAATCCTCAAAATATGTTGAATGCAATTTATAAACACTTGTTGAGTGGCACGAGACAATTTTAGATATAGTCCATCGGAAAGACTTAGAATTGCATTCCATGTACAAGATGAACACAAAAATCAGTTTAATAATTTTTTTTTTTTGGGTAAGAAATCAGTTTAATAATTTTTGCTATATCAAGATGAACACAAAAATCAAATCATTATCCCAAATGAACTAACTTTAGATGACCCCGCTCTCATATACCAACTTTTTGTCCTCTCCTTAAACAATTAAACCGCTTTCCACGACAAGAACTCCTTATCGGATGGCAAAATCATCGTACGACAGCCACGATTTTTTGTTCTTGACGAATGAAAAGGGGTGTTGGCATGTTTTCAAAATAGGAAAGCGAAAGCAAAAGCTCACTTTTGATTAAAGCAAAAGTGGCGGTTTCTTTCCCGATGTTCGAGTGTTGTAATCTCTCTCTCATTGCTGAGGCAAAACTCACCTTCATTGCGGTACATCATGTGACAAGCCCGATGCTTTATTTGCGCAAGCCATCAATAACAGCACTTTTGCAAAAATGTGGAAGATGTACGAGAATCATGCGCCACGTTTTTTGCTTCCATAATGGAAGAGATTGCGTCCCATGGCACTGGGATTGAAGAAAACTAATAAAGATTTCCGCTTTAAAATACTCTAATTCATTTGCTAATGCTTTGGATTATACTATGTAAATTATTCCATATTGGAGTTATCTCACATCGGACGTGGAAGGAGCTGGTGATTAATTTATAAGTGTAAAAAAAGCCTAATTCCAAACCGATATGGGATAACTCCCATATTCCGAACTCTTTGTACGGTTTTATTTTTCATTTTTAGCGACCAGAGGGTCCTGCTTAGTATTTCTACCGAAAGATATTTTTAGGCAACATCCCAAGAAAGTCGAGTCACAAAAAGTTGCACATTGTGGTCACGAGGAGTCTTCCCCAAAACGAAGGGCATGATCAATGGGGTTCGTCATTCGTGTGTGCGTATCTAATCAGCCTCATTATCTAGGTGTTCTTTTTTTTTACTGGTGTAACTTCAGATATAGGAAAAGAATTTGGAACATCGAGTTCGACTTGATTTGGAGCATTGCCAAAACAGATCACAATTCGGGATCCTTTGTTGTGGACGGACCTGGTTAGGTACATTAGACTTGGTATATCCATAACTTTCCTTAACGGCTTAAATTGTTCTTCGTACCCCTTAGATTTTTTAAATTTTCCCTATACCAAACTCGTATGGGTTCTTCTCTTCTTCTTCAGCATTGGGTTAATCTTTGTTCCACGTCTTTGCTTAATGCCACAAAATTTCACATTTCATCGCCAATCCTTTTCTTTTAAGTACTTGTCACTTAGAATTTCTGATTTAACATGATTATGGTCCTTCTTTGAATTCCCAATATTAATGTTAGTTTAGCATTCTTTAGGTTATTTAAGAAATTAATTTAAGTTGAACCTCGTTTAGTGCGAGAGTTTAGTTTCTTTGCATTGTATGTTTATATTTTGTGAGAAGCTTTTGATTTTGATAGTTAGACGCGGTTTAATTATGATTCTAATGTTTGAGTTTGAAGATTGTCCTTTAGTCTTAGTATATGCTATTAGTTTCACTTGCATCATTTTGGTGAAAACGTGGCTAGAAGCCTATAAAGCAATGACGAAGCTTTCTAGTGTCATTTTAATTCTAAAGATTCTTTAAATAAATGTATATGGAGTTGAAGAATATTCGAATTGAGAAAAGGAAAACAAAAAGGAAAAAGAAAATACATAAATAAATAAACTGAAAAAAAAATACTAAAATGTCATTAAAATTTATCCACGTCAACGCCGACTACGCCGCATAGATCGACCGTGGCATCCATCTTAGAGATTTCCAGCCGATGGACTCAGCTAACGTTATACGATTTAGGATTGAATTAGCACAATTGCAATAGGATTAGAATTTTTTTTTTTTTTTGGTAATTTTTCCACATGGAGGACATATGTCCTTAATACATGTAATTACTTTCAAGTGAATCATTTTTGTAAAAATGTGGCTAGGTAGTGTTATTAATTACCCTTTTCCTACTTAAGTAAAACAGCAAGAACGCTACACAGAGAACTTTTCGTTGTACAAATGTACATTATTATCGAAGAGAAAATGATGAACAACACTAGTACTACTCTATTTTCCGTCTAACCCTCTCAAGCTTCTTTAATCACTTTTATATAGATATCACCAATCCATCAGTTAGAGACCATTTAGGTAAGTAAGGAGCCGTAAGGGTTTGATTGGATCATTACCATAGTGGATGACCTTTCAAAACCCTTTATCTTATACATCATTAAGCACATTAGAACCTTATACATCGTTAAGCACATTAGAACTGAGGTGGAAAGAAAGATTGTACTTGATAATTTTTAAAACATGGAAGGAGAGTTATCCGTTTGATAATTATCACTCGGTCATGACGAACACAAAAATCACATCAGTATAAGAAACAAATTATTTGTGATGCTCTCATGTTCCCCTTCATTTTTTCTTCATTTTTTGTCCTTTTTGGGAAGCTAAAACCATTTTTTGATAATAAGAATCTCTCCCTGAATGGAAAAATCATCCGACAAACTTATATCACGATAACTAAGATTTTTTTTTTTTCTGGACGAATGAAATGATTTTGGGCATCTTGTCAACCCAAAAAGTAGAAAGCAAACCTCATTTTTATTAAAGCAAAAGTGGTTTCTTTTTAATGTCTTTAATCATGGTGCAATGTACGAGTGACGCGATCTCTTTCATTATTGAAGAAGAAGCCTTCTTTTTATCGTCTTCAGCATGGGATATCGTGTAGTTAATTTGAGGACGCAAATAGTAATCATTATATTTTTTAAATGAATTTCTGATCAAAAATAAATTTTTCTGGTCCTAATACTTTCCTTGCTGAAGCTATCAATAAAAGTATTTCGGAATTTTCTAGGCCGGCAAACAAAGGAGGTCCTTTCACATACTTTGCCACATCTGCGCTATCAACTTGATGAAATAGCATCGGCAGATGTAAGTAATGATAGCAACCAACGAGTTTAATATAGTATTAGCCTTTAAAATAATTCTTCTTTTAATTTGATATGTTTTATTATGATAACAAATTATTTGGGAACTATACACCAATGACATTCCGGAGACATTTGGAGACTCTACTATGTTACTGCCTATAGGAACAAGATATTTAGAAGGCT
Organism: Rhodamnia rubescens; assembly: GCA_021437795.1. Taxonomy (NCBI): domain Eukaryota; kingdom Viridiplantae; phylum Streptophyta; class Magnoliopsida; order Myrtales; family Myrtaceae; genus Rhodamnia; species Rhodamnia rubescens. The sequence continues at coordinate 2,255,015 of JAILYA010000008.1, forward strand.
TGTGTCCCACTCATCCGTTGTTGGCTAGTTAAGTGGCATTATCTAAATCGAGTACTTCGTCAGTTTGGTATTTAGTAGGCAATACCTACTCCCCCTCGTGATCATAGTGTCTTTCATGATATTGAATTAAGGTTAGTTGCGAGGAATTGGATAGATAAGCACAGACGGTTGATTAATATGTAGGACAATCGTGTCGATTATATAGCTGCAATGGGTGCAACGGTTCATGCAAACACTTTCAATTTAATTTATTAATTATTTTTAGTAACATAAGTTATTGGCATTTGATAACTTATGTTAATTTTGATATCATTACCAGGTGATGGCATCAAACAAATCTTACATATAATGATTCTACTTGCTCCATCTCATCAAGCCTAGGCGCTATGGGAATGATAGCTAGAGTAATGCTATACGCCCGGAATGAGGAGATGCGGTTAATAATGACGTCACCACCCCAATTAGCAACTACAGCAGCACCAATTGGGCCCCATGAGGATGACCCACCTCAAACCTGTTCGGCCGACCCGAAAAACCACTCGAGCTCATCCACTTGGTGATGTTATCATCTACCCTTTGGGATATAATACGACGGATTTCACTCCGGTGTTCACTCAAGGATTCAGCCAGGCAGATTTCAATTCGGGGTTTACCTAGTTTGCCGGCCCATTTCAACTATTTCTCCGACTTCATATGGATCCAATTTTTCTCCTCTTTTCGTATGCCCTCCTACAATATGATATGTACTAACCGAGCGGGACATATTTTCTCACTTTGATGATGCATCCACATCACAAGATATGTCTTCGTCATCTATACATCCTACTCATCCGGATCTTCGACCCTGTTCTCGATATATATTAGACCCGCCGAACAACGGAGACGAACTGATTGCGAAATAGGAGATCATGTAGGAGGATGATATCACTAATAGATGAATTGCGGTTGACGATTGTTATCTATTATGAAAATCTCATGTTTTTCATATATCTTACCAATTTTATTTTATCAATATTTTTAATTAATTACATAAATACAAAATTATTTATTAATTATATATCTTAATAAATTTTTTAATTAATTATTGATAATTATGTTACAAAAATAAGGTTAAAAAAAATTATAAATGAAATAAATGTTATTACTATTTATAATTAAAAAAACATAACAAAAATATGAAAATTTAAAATAAAAAAAAACCCATTGGGCACTTGGGCTATCGAACAAGGCCTCGTTCGGCGATATAACTGTCAAACATGGCGGTTGGCACCCAAAGTGCCGAATGGGTGTCGGCGACACTTTGATTGCCGCGCGACACCCAAAACGGTAATTTTTTTAACCTAATTTGGTAAATTATTTTTTTACACCTATTTTGGAAAAACAAATCCTAGCTTTTTCGTGTTTGCTTTGGCGGCTTCGGTGATAGGTCAAGGCTCCCATCACTATCTCTCAACTATTGACTAATTTGCTAGATGGAAACAAAAAGGAAAAGGTAATGGATTTGGAGATGTATTTGAGCAAAATATAAGCATGTGACTTCCATAATGAGACTAACCAAGAATTATATTCATAATGTCCCCAAAAACCTTTCACAAGGTATTAAGCGAAAGAGTCTTATTAGTTTCTTTTCTTTTCATGAAAAGATCAAACCCAGCCTCTTTTATTCATGTAAGAAGCTATTGAATGATTATAAAATGTGGGAAGTCGCAAATCCTCTATAGTGGATTTTTTTTTGTCAATACAGTAGAACTTTTGTTCGACCATATAGCATCTTAAATGCATACATCGGTGAAAGATATTGTAACTTTAGAAAGATAATACAATGTAGTGAATTTTCAACTTTCAATTCTTTAGATGCAGATGGTCGACTACTCTATATCTATGTCTCGAGGCTCGAAATCCATTCCCAACTGGGAAAATCTTATCAAGGACACTGATTGATATATTTGCGATATTATTGTTGCAAAATCAACGTGATGAGATAATTTGCACGGGAACATGGTGATAACTCCGTCAGTAGGGCTCGAGTTCCCCATTAAAGTTGAACCTTGATCATGGTACTATTGGGCCATGAGGCCCATTAAGCCCATTACTAGGAAGAAAATTATCAAGGACACTAATTAAGTAATGTGCGATATTACTCGCTGCTAAATCAGCATGATGAGATAATTTGCATGGGGACATGGTGACAACTCTGATGAGTGGGGCTGTTGAGTGCCCCATTAGAGCTGAACCTTGATCATGGTACTACTGGGTTAGGAGGCCCATTAAACCCATTAATAGGAAGAAAATTAATATTCCAAATTTGCCAATGGAGTCTTAAGGAAGACAGGGTAAGATTCGAAATTTGGAATGTCTTGTTTTGATATCTATGCTGTCAGCTTCATTTCCTTATAAGGATTTTTGGGGATTTCTTTTTTCTTTTTTGAAATTATGTGAGGAATATATGATGAAGAATAACAATTCTTTGCATGCGAATCATCTTCTTTTTGTGCAGGCTCATGATAAGATTGGCTCAGATCACTACAAAAAAACAAGGTTTTAGCTACGAAATTTGCCACGAAAATTTTGACAAAATTCGTCGCTAATGGATTTTGCGACGAATTTTGCGACGAAAAAAATTTGTGGCTAATACGGCGTCGCAAAAATTAGCGACGAAAAAATGAAATTTCGTTGCTAATTTGCTACGAATTTTGCGACGAACTACATTCATCGCCAATTTGCGACGAAATTCTATCGTCATCGATTTGCGATGACATTTGCGATCAATTTAGTTCGTCGCAAATTTGCGACAATATTTGCCACGAACTCTATTTGTCGCAAATGGGGTTCGTCGCAAAATTCCTCGCAAAATTAGCGACGAACTTTAATTTTTCGTAGCTAAATTGCCGACGAATTGGCGACGAAAAACTTAATTTCGTCGCTAATTTGCGACGAATTTTTTCCGTAGCAAATTTGCGACAAAAAATGTTGATGGCTAATTTGCGACGAATAATTTTCGTCTCTAATTTGCAACGAATCAAGTTCGTCGCAAAGTTCGTCGCTAATTTGCAACGAATATTTCCGTGTCAAATTAGTGACGAATTCTGTTCATTGGAAATATCATCGCATTAGCGACGAAAACCTTGCGACGAATTTTGTGGCGACATCTTTAGCGACGAATTTTGCTATAAATGTTATTCAGTGACGAAGTTTTATTAATTATTTAGCGATGAATTTTGCGACAAATATTGTATTAAACGACGAGATTTTTTTTTTTTGTCATACGTTTTTAGGGACGAATTTTGCAACGAATATTGTTCAGCGACAACTTTTGGCGACGAGTTTTGCAACGAGATAGCACACAACAAAGATATTAAAGAATATTCAAAACATCGGCGATCGCGCCATAGCTAGGAGAATATTTTATATACGATCAAGTGAACAAGAGGTCAAATATGCACTCTCTAACAGTTCAAAAGGCATCCAATGAAAAATGAAATACTAGTAAATACGAGAGGTCAAATATGCACCCCGTTTCAAGAATATACACTAGTAAATACCATGTCAAATGAAAAATGAAATCACAAGAAACGAACCCCTAAAAAAAACACAAACCAATGACTCGGCATAAGAAGTTCAATATGAGAAGCAAAAGTACCTCCTGAGCAAAACTAATGACTTGCATCGGGAGCTTTAGAATTGGCATTAAAACTGCCGAAGCCTCCACTATGTGATCCTGCAGGATTTGTTTGATAAGGCAGGAATTGGAGCCATTGACGGGGCGCTACTAGAAGAGGTTGGGATTGGTCCACTCCTAGGTACCGTAGGAAGGATGTTGAATGCGGGAGGCCTTGGCATGCCATTCATTTGAGGGATAGAGGGAGCACCAGGCGGTGGAACCATTGAAGGCATCGTTGAAGGATTATAGCCTACCAAAAGAAGAAAAAAACAATAAAATAAAATTCATGTTTCTCCATTTATAGCCATTTTATACATGGGTGAGAAAGAGACATATATGAGTAGATGCAGCTGATACAAGCTTACCAAAATGATATCAAACTATTGATGAGAACATATATGGAACTCGCTTGTCAAAAGATCTCCCACGTCCAATGCAATGAGTTAAAGCATTATAATAAAATGGTGTGGCCTTGAAAACTGAAAAAAGACAAACAAACTATAAGTCAAACACATGTAAGAATCACGGGTGCAAACAAGATAAATAGAGCATGTACTTATAATAAGAACTAATGAGTATCCGTAACACAATGTTTTTAAATCCATTGAGATGAGTCAAATTGGTTTGGGAAGAAAACACTAACGAAGAATAATATGATGTCTTTTTCTATGCAATGATTATATATAATTGACTTGTATGTTAATCAATTGTCCTTCTTGCCTCTTAGGAACTATGAGCATTAATTTACATGTTTATGTAAAATAAAAACAATGAACCTCTATAAGATGGGTATTATTATGAGTATTTCATTCCTTGACAACGGCTGGATCTTAATCCTAATTCAGCTCCTCCGCCTACTTGACCAACCGAGCAATTTTCAAGGGAAATGGCATGCGAAAACCTGTTACTGTGTCCTATCCTTTTGTTTGTAACAGACAAGGAGGGCCACAACCGGGTAGTCATGAAGTTTAAAGAGAAAAATCTACTAAGGCTTGCCATCAAACCCCGCCGCCACTAAATTAATGATAATCATAACCTCAACAGAATTGTACCTCAAAGCATCTCTCTTCCATACATACAAAAATCATCTATCACATTTGTAGTATGTTGACTGTTCGTTTGACCTTTTATTGAACCCCCGATACCGACCGAGGAGTAATACCAAACATTTACCCTCGCATAAAGGTAAGAACTCGTAATTGGATATGATGACCGGAAGTGCCTCAAGCAATTCTTATATGGATGGCCAATGCTGCCATCAAGAATAGTTGCAATGACAACTAAGACAATATGACCAAATTTGCGTCGGGAGACATCGAAAGCAAATTGCCTTTAACGGGAGAAGTAGAGACAATGTACACGATTCACAACAAAGCCCTTCAAGATATTCAAGAAGTCTCGCATACCTTTCCTTATGCAGCTGTTCAAGTTCAGTCCGAGTTATTTTCCTGCAATAATTTGCCTCGGTTGAAGGTCAAAGTGCTAAAAACTGAAAATATACTAGTGGCCCCGCCTTCAAGAAAATATCAAAAACAAATCCGCATATTTTAAATTCAGCCTCCCTATTAGGACAGAAGCTTGAAACTCAGAAACAAAACCAGAAAATTCAGCAGCCCTTGCGCTTGTTAAAGCGCCCATCTCTTGGAATCAATAAGTGGAGACTCAATACAATCACACGAAGACAAGTGAATAATGATGCACAAGTATTCGGGGTAATTCATTCACCCAAGAACCCGAAGGGCATGATCTTTTTCCTAACCAGAATTTTCGTGAAAATAAACACAATAGCAAAGAAGAATAAGAAATGAAATGAGGCTGGAGTGCATAGATTCTCAAGGCAAATGTGAAAAAAGAGAACTTTGTAAGCCATCTCGATCGGAAGGACACACAAGGAGCATTGTCATGACAATTGCCTGCATTCTCCTAACTTCACTAGAGTAATGGAACGTTTTGCATCTAGAATTATTTCTCGTATATAACCTTGAAGATCATCAAGCCAATGGTAGAATTATTGAACAATTAAAAGAAAAAAAAGCAAAGTCCAACTATGAGAGATATACTAGGTTAAAGAGCTCTTGAAACACAAATTAGAAGCACAAGACTTGTTCCAGTGTTAGAAAGGTTAGAGGAGCTGGTTAACCAGCCTTACACAACGCAAATTATAAGATTTTGCTCATTCCAAATTTAACCTAAAACTTGGTCTACCTAAATGTCAAGTACTCTCAATCACAATTAGTTGTCTATGTGTACAATGAAAAAGAATTATTGAGGGCTTGTGATTCCACTAAACAACCTAATTTTAATACTCATTCGAAATGCCCATGTCCATACGGACATCTTCTTTTGTTTGTATTTTCATTAAGAAGATATATATACAACCTACCGAAGGAAAGCAAGTTTTGTTGATCAAAATAACCAGCAAGGGAAAAACAAAATATTGCATTGAAGACCAGCCATGTTTGATTTTGATTGAACATCCGATTGCAATGGTTCTTTTTGCACTTTACGCAATAGATAGAACAATAAGCAAATACCTGTGTACTAGTATGTATGTATTGAAAAGAGAACATCACCCCACAACAGGATAAAAACATAGAGCTTTAGGGATAATGAACAAAGAAAGACGTTTCAAGTCGATGAATACAACGAAACAACATGGAATAGTGATGAATTCCAATAACAAATAAAGTAAACCTTTTTATCGCCATAATGCCCAAGACAAGAACGAATGATTATCCACATATATTCCATGAAAAAAAGAACAATTTCCAAATTCATTTCGATTGAAACAGAGCATAAGCATGAGGGATCAATGGCACGAACGTCTTAGCTGCACTCATGAGCTCGGTGACCAAGCATAAGCAATTCGACCCGACATTACGAAAATCACCTAAATGGGTAGGTGAGGCATCGATTCCACAATGACGAATTGACTTGAAGCTCAAAATCAACCGCACCCACATACATTTCAACAACCCAATTCGACCTTCGCACATTGAACGAACGAAATGCGACCCCGAGAGAGATGAAACCTTGGAGAGAGAAACGGCGAGAGAGGCGGCCTTCTTGGCGATGGCGAGCTCCTTATTGTCCGACATGGAGGCGGAGGAGACGACCAAAGCCAGAGAGGCGAAGGAGGAGGGAAGAGAGTTGAGACTGCGACCGCGTGAAGCCGTCCACCAATTCTCCACAGCTGTTTCGACAAAGGGAGTCGAATTCTCCGGATTTCCGCGAGAGGAAGTCGAGGCGCGGGGTCAATTGGTTGGGGGTGGAGAGGGAAAAGGAAAAGAAAGAAAGCGGCAGAGATTAGGTCAAAATTTGCGACGAACCTTTATTTGTGGCCATTTAGCGACACAATTAGCGATGAAAACTTTTGCCACGAGCACATTACATCGCAAATTAGCCACGACGGTAGTTTTCGTCGCTAATTTTGCGACGAAATATATTTGTCGCTAATTAGCGACAAACTTTGCTACGAATTGTTAACATTTTTCGTTGTCAATTAGCGACGACAATTTTTTGTCGCTAATTAGCTACGAAATTAGCGACAATTATTATTTAATAATTTCGTGGATGAAATTTAATTTTGCAACAAATTTAGCGACGAACACTTCTGCCACAAACTTCATCCGTTGCTAATTAGCGACGACACATACTTTCGTCGCTAATTTTGCGACGAGCATATTTCTCACTAATTAGCGACGAATTTTGCAACGAATTTTTTTTGCGACGAACATTTTTTGTCTCCAATTATTGACGAAGGCAATTGTTGTCGCTAATTTTGCGATGATTTTTTTATCGCTAATTAGCGATGAATTTAGCAACGAATAATTTGCGACGAAAAAAATTGTTTGTCGCTAATTAGCAACGATCGTTACTTTTGTCGCTAATTTTGCGACGAACTTTTTTGTCGCTAATTAGCGACGAATTTTGCGATGGATTATTTTTGCGATGAACATTTTTCGTTGCCAATTAGCGATGACAGCCATTTTCGTCTCTAATTTTGCGACGAGTTATTTTTTGTTGCTAATTAGCGACGAATTTAGCGACGAACAAATTTTGCCTCCAATAAGCGACGAAATTAATCACGACACTTACCGCGGAAAAGGAAAAAAAATAAAAACATATAGACAAATAATAATAATCAACAACAACAATAATAATAACAATAATAATGATAATAACAATTAAATTGTGTGGTTTGTCACCATTTAGGGACGAATTTTCCTACGATCTATTACATTAATAATAATAATAATAATAATAATCAACAACAACAACAACAATAATAGTGATAATAGCAATATTAATAATAATAGTAATAACGACAATAACAATAACATACGTTGCAATAATAATAATAATTACACATAATTAGTAAAATGTATCAAAAATCCTAATCTTCATCATCATCTTCATCTTCACCTTCGTCTTCGTCTTGATCTTCATCTTCATCTTCTTCATATGTTGTATCCTTCCAATGTTCCTAGATTTTTTTTTGTACTTTGATTTTTCATACAGCCCACCAATCAGTTTTAGCACGTTTCAAAATAGGATATGATGCATAATGTACTTAAATTGCTTGTTGTGTGATGATGTTGTCACTAATTTTGCGATGAATCGCTTTCGTCACCAATTACCGAGGAAATTCGCCACGGCCCTATATGAATATTCCAACAGACAAATGTCGCAAATATACTTAATTAATAATATATTCAGTTTTTTAATTTAAATAATATTAGCTATATTTTCATTTTCTATTAAAAAGAATGAATATAAATTAATAGAAAATAGAATATAAGAAATAACATAAATAAGCTAAGCTAAATGACGTATTATAGGCATTTCTTATTTAAATCATTCACCGTTTGAAGAAAGAAAGGGTCCCAAAGAATCGATCTTTCTTTTATTTATTGAATCTCTTTTTGATTGATCAATGTGTGATATTCCGAATCCTCATTACTAATGGAATCAAAATGATCTTTGGGTTGATCGAAGATCCTTTCAATTGGCTAGAATCGTTACTTAAACGAAACTGGATCTTGTATAATCATATTGAATATTTGACGATACATTCCATACTTTGCTAAAAAACCGATCATTGTTTACCAACCACACATTGTCTAACCAAATCCAATTATCTCTCGATATGTTCCTCAAAAAATCCGATTCGGGCGGATTCTTCCCCCAACTAATGCCTTTCAAGCTTTCATGATCTTTTATTAGTCGAAATAAAAAAAATTCCCAATTTTTAAAAAACCTTCATTTTTTTCGACAATGTTTTTGAAAACTTCATTGATTGATTTAGAACATCTCTTATTCGCTAATAGTATCTTATCCATCTTAGAAGAAAGAATCGATCGATTTCATTTTTTTGAATAACACAATTACAATATATATTTATGGTGATTTAATATTATGCAAAGCAAATCGTTTTCGAATAGATCCTTACTCTACTCTATTTAGTATCTCATCAAAGTTGGATATTCTTCTAAGCTATATTTTATCAAAAAAAATTGACGTCTATTTTTTGTTTGTTCACTACTTTATATATGTAATAAATATATAAAAAAAGGTTCTAAAAAACATGGAAAAAAATATAAATTAAGGATAGTAATTAGTGACACAATTGTTATTTGTCGCTAATTAGCGATGAAAATGTCTGTTCGTCGAGAACTTTTAAGAAGAGAATTTGCTACGAAAAACGTGGTTCGTCGCTAATTAGAATTTGCGACGAAAAACGTGTTCGTCGCTAATTAGAGACAAAATAGGTTTTCGTCGCTAAATGCTTAGCAACAAATTTGTGACAAAATTTGGTTTTCGTCGCTAAATGCTCAATAGGAGGTTAGCGACAAATAACAATGGTCGTCGCTAATTATTTTTTTTTTTTATTTAAATAATATTAGCGACGAATAATACATTTCATCGCTAAATTAGCAATGAAAATAGTGATTTGTAACTAAATTGAATATTTTCTTTGTTATTTTTATTTCTATCATATTCGTGACGAATAATACATTTCGCCGCTAAATTAGCGATGAAAATAGCGATTGTCGCTAATTTTAATATTTTCTTTGTTATTTTTATTCATAGTGCTAATTTGCAACGAAAATAACAGTTACGTCGCTAAATTGAATATTTTCTTTTTTATATTTCTATCATATTAGCAACGAAAACCATGATTCGTCGCTAAATAGTGCTAATTTTGCGACGAAATCAGATGTCTACTAGCTGAAATAGGTTTTCCTCGCTAAATTCTTAGCAAAAAATTTGCAACGAAATTTGGTTTTCATCGCTAAATGCTCAATAAGAGGTTAGCGACAAAAAACACTGTTCGTAGCAAATTTTTTTTTTATTTTTATTTATATAGTATTAGCGACGAATAATACATTTCGTCTCTAAATTAGTGATGAAAATAGTGATTCATCGCTAAATTACCGACGAAAATAGTGATTCTTCGCTAAATTTATTTTTATTTTTATTTATATCGTATTAGCCACGAATAAATATTTTCGTCGCTAATTATTTTGCGACGAAAATAACAGTTCGTAGCTAATTAGCGACGAATGTTAATTTTCGTCGCTAATTTTTAAGAAAAGAATTTGTGACGAAAAAAGGCGTTCGTCGCTAATTAGTGACGAAACGTGGCCTTTCATCGCTAATTGGCGACGAATCCTATTTTTGTCGCAAAGGATATAGCGAAAAATAATATTTTCATGGCCGTTTTACGTCGCTAATGTGCGACGAAATTTTTTTGTGGCTATTTTCGTCGCAAATTAGCGACAAAATATTTTTCATGGCTATTTTCGTTGCAATTTAGTAACGAAAACTATTTCGTGGCCATTTTCGTCGCAAATTAGTGACAAAATTTGTTTCCGTCGCTATATTCGTCGCTAATTAGCGACGAATTTTTTCGTTGCTAATTCCGTCGCAAATAGCGACGAATCTTTCTTTTGTCGCTATTTTCGTCGGAAATTAGCGACGAATTATTTTAAAAAAAAATTTTTTTGAAAAAAAAAATTTTTTTTTTTTAGAAGAAAAAAAAAAAAAAAAAAAAAATAAAAAAAAAAAAAAAAAAAAAGAAAAAAAGAAGAATCAATGCAGAGAGAGATGCCATAACAATTTGAGGCCTGGTATTAAGGTTTATTTCCTTTTTCACTTTTTAAAAATGTTTTTTTCTTGCTCCATGATTCACTCCTGCTTTGGACTCTACCACCATTATACCTTCCATTTCTTGAATTTACATTCACCATCACATGCACCTTGTCTTCTATTCATTAAAAAACAAAATCATAGTTAGATTGATAAATGATCACAGCTATATGGGATGTGAGTGTGGACATATTCATATGATACGCATATAGATTTAAGGATACGAGCATTCCACAATCTTTTGTGATTGGGAATAATTGATTTATCACGAACACATGCAATGCAACACCACCCATCACACCATAATATGGTTTATACGTTTCTTTTATTGTCTCTCGACAGAAAAAAAAAATGACTTCATTTCTTTACTTTATCGAGGTGTGTCATCCAGTGCGTGGAACTCGGGACACCGTCTCGTTTTTCTTATTGATATCTCCCTTTTTTTCGATATTAAGTTTTTCATTAACGCACTTTGATCTCATAAAAGCCGCAGTAATTAGTAAGTATCCTTAAAATATAGCTGCTTCTGAAAATTTTGTCCCAGTGTTAATCTTGTGGGTTTCCCCCTTTTGCTTATCTGAGATCTAGTGAGGTCGTTCTAGTATAGCATTTGAGATAGAGACTTCTTTTGTACCTTAATTTTTCTCTATGTAACCATGTATAGTGGCGAGTATATGACTGTATCAGGGTCTATTATGCGATAGACCTAGGAGAGGTGTAAATACTATTTCATACGCACGTGTTTTAGCTTTAGTTATTCTGTGTTTGCCCTGACGGCTTCAGTGACAAATTGAGGCTTTCATCACAATCTTTCGACTATTAACTAATTTGCTAGATGAAACGAAGACGAAAAGGTGATGTAATTGGAGATGTTTTTGAGCGAAATATATGAATGTAATTCCTACAATGAGACTAATCAATAATTATATTCATAGTGTCACCAAAAAACTTTCACAAAGTATTAAGTGAGAGAGTCTTATTAATTGCTTCTCTTTTCAGGGAAAAGTTGTAACCTTACCTCTGTTAGTCATATAAGAAGCTACTGAATGATTATAAAGTCTGAAAGTTCGAAATTCTCTACAAAGGAATTTTTGTTCGACCCTTTAGCGTCGTAAATATGTACATCAGGGAAAGATATCGTGACTTTGGAACGATAATATGACATAGTGCAGTTTTAATTTTCAATTTTTTAGCTGTGGTTGGTCTACCACCCTATATGCATGTCTGAAGCTAGAAATGCATTCCCAACAAGTAAAAAACCATCAAGGACATTAATTATTATTATTGTTGTTGTTGTTGTTATTAGTATTGTTGCTAATCAGCATGATGAGATAAGTTGAACGAAGACATGGTGACAACCCCATCTTTAGGACTATTGAGGGCCCCACTAGAGCTAAACCTTGATTAGGGTACTAATGGATCAAGAGACCCATTAAATCCATTAGTAGGACAATATTATCAAGGACACTAATTATTAAATATTTTTTTATTATTGTGATTATCGCTAAATCAACATGATGAGATAATTTGCATGAAAACATGTCGACATGACAACCCCATCTTTGGGGCTTTTGAAGGGCCCTTTAGAGCTGAGCCTTGATTAGGATATTATTGGGTCATGACGCTCATTAAGCTCAATAATTGCACTTGCTTTGCTTAACTCTACTTTCATACGATCTGGGCTTCCCGATTTAATCAAGCTTTTTTTTTTTTTTCTGAGCAATGATTTAATCAAGCTCGCTAATCCGTTTATTTCGCGAAAAATGGATTGTTTTTCAAAAAAATGATTGCTTATATAATTTGAAATAATTATTTCAAAGGAAAGTTTTTTCATTATCGACTTATGTCTAAGCATTTTCATGAACGATGACAATAATTTTAGCTCATTCATTTGTCCAAGCAATAGAAACAATCACTCTCGGGAAAATATTTTACAAATCAATAATTTTACACAAAACAAACGGCGCCGAACGCTCAAATTGTGACACCTTAAACCTATTGGATATCGCCTGAGGAAACTATGGCGATATCCAATTCAAAACTTCTTCGTAAGAAAAACTTTGGCTCATCTTATGCCCACCTTAAACCTAATGCATTTGACGCACCTTCCAATAACCTCTTTTGACAGATAAATTGTTACAATCACCCAAAAAGTAACGCCGAAGACTCAGGAGTAGTCGTCTTCCCTCTCGAAGGAAATAATCTAGATCATAAGAAGGGAATGGATATAAACCTTCACAAAATCCCATGTCCAACTAGTCATTGACATCCTCCATCTGGAGAGGAATATAAACTATATTTCACGCAACAGATTGCTGTTACAGTTAACATGAGCATATTAGAACTAGGACGAAAGAGATCTTTCAAAAGTCGTGTTTCTTATCAGCAACTGTGACGTTCTTGCAGTACTCGTGAGCAATGGCTCCAACGTCAACTCCATTGAACCTCGGATGTTGCACATGAGAAGGTGAAATAATAGTATTCCAGAGACGAGGAATGGCACAAGGGAGAAGACCCTGCGGGGCAAAAACTCCCTGATTTTGAGATGCAACTGCTCAGCTTCTTCATAAAGCATCTTCAAACAAGCTCTCTTTAAGCAAATATCGCAGCTCCTATCATTCAGGAGGCGGCAATTCTAGGTTGCCCGAGTCAAGAACAGACAAAGCCACCAACCAAACCCAACTTTTCCTAAGAGGGGATTCCCTTATAGAATCTTCATAGTATCTCCAACTTGCTATAGCTTTTATGCGGAGCATGTGAGTCTTGCAAATGTCAAATACCCGTTATGGCCTCTGGCTTCAGCAGACGGCCTTGCCATGATAGCTGAACTCATGCTCTCTGTTAAAATATGTCTCGAATTTAAGCATATCAAATAAAACTCGGGTCAAAGTGAAGTTACTAAGTGCATGGACACGTGAAATGCATGGATTCTTGTCATGAAGATTACGAAAGAAAAAAAAAGGAAATATGGGCACATTATTTCCTTTCTACTGGAGTCCATCAAAGTACAAATTTATGTGCACTTTCTTGACTTCTTGGAGTTACGGTCAAGAGTTGTTAACCGAATCTCACTTGGATTATATTTCCTATTTTTACTCTGTTGGACTTCTTTGACCGGTCAAAGTTGGGACTCCTTAGGCGGTGGCATATATTAACGCATCTAAGGGTTTTCCTCTTGAGGGTGGTTTTTCTGGCAAGTGGCATATATATAGTTGCAGGAGCGCCGTTTGTTGATCGCACGAAACAACGGCACGAAGTCTTGAAGCGCCGGTTTATGATCGAGTGCTTGGCAAGGGTTTTCTTTGTGGATTTTGTTCGCGGAGTTACATAAAGAATTGTGTTGAAGCCGATTAAATCTTGAGGTTAGATTTGTGTAATTCCTTTGCGAGATTGAGAGATTATTTCGCTTAGAATTTGGGGCTAAACATTAGAGGCGTTCTTGGATGTAATTGGGTTGAAAAACAACAAAGAGTGTTTGAGTTACCCGACTTTTCCTCTCGTAATCTCCGTGTATCGCTCGTTCTATAGTGGAATTGCTATAGCCTTTGGACGGAGCATCTGAGTCTTGCAAATGTCCAATGTCCGGTTTATTTTCTGGCTTCAGCAGACGTATTTATTATTCGATAGCTGAACTCATGACACTCTCCTGCTTGTCGCTTCCTTCAATAGTGTGCCTTCTCCTGCATGGAGGCTGCTGACGAGGGCTGCCTCCCTGACATCGCATACTATGGATCTTAACCTCCCGAACTTCATATGTGCGAAGAAGCACCTCAAAGGTTCGTATGTCTAGACACATGAAGCAGATCCATGGCCATCAATGTAGAGTAAAAGACAATTACAGCAAGAGTATTCAACAAAAATAAATTACCTATAGACAAGGTAAATCCTGTACAGTCAATTCAATTCATAAAAATTATAGTAAAATGGAAGAATTAGCAGAAATGAGAGCGTTTACCAGTAAAGTTAGTTCTGAGTGCTTCACATGAGCGTTGCACTTGTTCAATGCAGGGTGGGAAAGAGCACAAAGTGGCGTCTGGTTTGACCATTTTTGCGGCAGACAGTATGACCAGCCAAGGTTGCAGTAGGCCCAAGAATACAGCATCGGCCATGCCACAGAGTTCATCAGGAAATACCTTGCCCTGGATGTCCCTAACCCCAACAGTGACCATGCTGCTCACTCCTGTTCTCTCTCAGTCCTCCCGGTCGGAAGGAAAAAAGTCAACCCAGCATGTTTAAAGAATATAAAGGGCAATAGACTTTTGAGTTTGCAGTAATAAAACCAGAAACTCTTCCTAGGCGATTTTTATTGTTTGAAATCAGAAAAACTCTCAAACTTAGGTCCACTTACGTAGATATTACTAACCCATGACTACTTCAGCTCTACCTTAACACACAGTTTGGAGGAGCGATAAGAAAGGAAGAGAAGGATTTCAAAAATACGATCACGTTTGGATGATGGGGAAAGGAAGGAAGGAAGGAATAGGAAGGATTGGTAAAGTCATTTCTACGTACATTGTAAATACTTATAAATCTGTCCATTTAGGGAGGATTAGGAGGGGTTTCTGCATAAAGAGGAAGCTTTTTCTTATTTGTCACTTTTATTCTTATCATATTAATGCCAAAAAATATTAATGCTAATGATTTTTCCCTTACTTTTCTCTCATTAGTCATTAGCATCCCAACATCATTGTAACTCGATCCTGTCAAAACATTTTTCCTTCTTTTCTCCTATCATTATCTGAGTCTCCTTTTTCTTTCTAGTCACCCCTACCAAACAAAGTGTAAAAGCTTTTACGAAGGTAAAGGAAGACATTAAGAAAACAGTGAAATTGTGCATACACTTTGTTTTAGCTTAGGAGATCTCAAGGAGTAATTTAAGCAAGCCGAAAACAAAAAATTATAACCAGGAATCCACAAACCTGTTCAATGAAAGTAGCTAGGGAATCTAAGACACCAAAAGATCAACCCAAGCAGCCCAAAACAGCAAGGCATACCCATTTACAACATGTAAGGTATATCACCATTGTGAGAACTCATGAATATTACCTAGCAGATGCAGCTCGCTGTTCATGAAAATCAAACGTATGCACATGACCAGTAGGAGCCACAGCCCTCGCAAGCGATGTGGTTAACGACCCGCTTCCCATTCCAGATTCGAGAACAAGACAACCAAGAACTATTTCCATGTACGTGATGACGAAGCTTATGTCCGCAATGTAAAGTATTTGAGTCCTGTGGCTTAATACCAGAGTCCACAACTCCGGAGAAGGAGCCAGCAAGTAGACATATCCACTCTTGTTGCTGTACACCTTGGACCCAAAAGGTAACCCTATCCAATCGGAATGTTTAAACATGCTGACACGGTTCTGGAAAACCGACCCCTCGCACACTTTAACGGCCTTCATCATCTCGTGTCTCTCGTACACGATCACCAAATCTCCGTTGGCAATGAGCTTACTGAAGGATAATTTCTTTGAGGTGTCAAGAGCCAACATGATTTGCTTATCGCAAATCAACACTGATAATTACCTGAAAGAGCACGAAGCACAAGGATTAGCTAATCCGCATAATGCCAATAGCACACAGCACATATCTGAGGAAATCACTTGGTCTCGTGATTGTGACTGCGAGAAGCTCCCTCAGCAGCATGGAGCTCAACGCCTTCAAGGCCATCACGTGGTGAAAGCCACTGAATTCACTGCCATTGATGAGATACAGCTCGTCAAGGCAGACTGGACGAAACTGGAGCAGCATCGAGCTCTGTTGTGGCAAGGAGCTCAACCATCCAAGCAACAGTTGGAGTTGTGAGACAGACGGAGTAAGAGACCAAAGATGGAGAGAGAGTGAGGGAGAGAGAGAGAGAGAGATATGCACCCAGAGACGGTGCATACAGAGGGCTGCGGCGGTAGTGGCAGCTATCTAGTCCAAATTAGGTTCAGATTTTTCCAATGAGAGGAGGGAAATTGAGGTTTCATAAGATTTTCAATGTTTGTTTATTCAAGGCCTACTTTTCAGATGAACAAGGCAGCCACCAGATCTGTCTATTATTTAAATTGAAGAGTTAATGACAGTGCATAGGTACTATTACTCACCTCACCAGGTCATTCGTTTGTATGTTTTACTTGCTTTTGATTGCCAGATATTCAAACTGCACATACGCTTTCTGTGGCTTCCCACAGTAATAGTATATCTTGTTAAAAAAAAGAGCTTATATTTGTTACTTATTAGAATATTCTTGGAACAAGCAGTTATATGCGCAAAGGAGGACATTTACCCCCATTACTTCCTTCACCAATCCTTAATGTGCCAATTGAGTGGATAAATAACCAGTTTGAAAGGGAATCTAGCCCCCCTTTAAAACTGAAAAGTTGAAATTAGTTTGCAATTACATTGGGGTTCGCAAGTACAACCATTGGCCAATATCTTAGTTACCAAATGAGAAGCATTTCTGAATTCAAAAGTACTGATGGGTTGTGCAAACTGAAACTTAGGTGCATGGTCGGCTTTTTTAAATGCTGGGATGTAGTCAAAGGTTTAAATTTCTTTCATTGCCCAAGTGTTCTCAGTTCAGTTGATCTCCCGGAGAGTTCAGTTGATCTCTCAGGTGGATTGGGGAGAAGCAAGCATGATAGAAGCAGAGCGTATTCTTTATAGACATGCACTAGATAATCCCTTTAGTGATCACTTTTTCTTCAATCAGACAGGTAAGGAATCATCCTACCAATGGTGGCTTCGGTCACATTCACTTCATGTCTGAATTTGGTCTCATAATATCTTCATCTGTGATTTCTAAGAGGAAATCCTCTGGTTATTTTTCATTATCAGCTTTGAAAAGACTTCTATTTAAAGCACGGGGCACTTACTCAACTTCCTTTCACAGAACTCCACAAAAAGTTTTATGCTTCTCGCATTTTCCCAGCTGCTTACCTCGATGTATCCCAGCTACACAAATGACTGTATAAATTCAGTTTATTCAGTGTAAAGTTGACTTGGAGAGGGTCACTGTTCTCAATGGGGATTAACTTATGAATTATTTCAGACATTATTTGATTCAATTTGATCCTGCTGTTGGCATACGATATATATAATCTTCTCAGCATGTTCTATTGTCAATGCGAATATGATCCTCACTTAGGGCCGCAGCAATTCAAGATCAATAAATCTCTAACCCGGGCTAACGTAGAAACGGACCAAGGTCGAAGTTAGTTAACTAGGTCCAACTCGCAAAGCAACTCCACTCAACTTCAGCCGAATGAACTAAAACTTCCACATCACAGACACAAGTACAAACTGGACATAATTCGTAATGCATGTGAATACAGACATCCAGCTACAACCTTGCAGGCGCAACAGGAACTGTAGGGAACATCTAGAAAGGAAGAGGGAGACAGAGACTCACTCTCCTGATCCAATTCGATTGCCTTAGAATTAACTCCCTATTGAGGCAGCAGCTTCTTCACGCCGACCAGAACGGAAAGTACGATTAGCTGTACCTTTAAAACACGACCGCAACATGTTAGACAATCGCGTCGCCACGGCGCGATTCAGCAATGATGCGCGCGAAAGAGAGAAACCGGACGAGGAGACAGCACTACCTGAAAACGACGAGAGGGTCGGAAGACACGAGCTCCTTAGCCTTAGACGTCGCCGTTGCTGCTTTCTCTTTCACACGGGGGCAGCGGGACGACCATTGTTATGCAAGTGAGATGCGGTTCGGACGGTGACGAAGTTGGGTGCTCCTTTTCAATTTGCTCTGCAAACTGCAAACTCCCAATGCAGAAATGGGCTCAATTTTCTTGGGCCGGCAGTGGGCTTGAAGATGGGCAAATTCGCCATCGCTGCTCACGTTACATCGCCTGAAGAAAGCATAACGGCGGGGCGATGTGGATATGCCGATGTAGACATGCTCATGGAGTCACGGACAGGTAGATGATCGTCGCCGCTAGGGACGTGAATGGAGTCGTCGGGGAAGGAGACTCCCGTAGCTTTCTCTCTCTGACAAGCTTCTAGGTCGGCGAGGAAGAGTCGTTCGGCTTGAGGATGGCTCAGTTCGCGGCTCAAGGACGCGTGAAGCTCCTGTTCAATGGCGAAGGTGTGTCCTCCTCCGCCGCACTGGAGCCGAAAGACTTGTTTTTCTGCCACAGTCTCGCGTCGGACCATCTCCGGCGGCACGGTCTCAGGTTTCTCCGGTCGGCTTCCGCGAGACTTAGCTCGCACTCCGCCCCCAGCGAATCTCGACGTCTCAGAGAGGAGTTCGCGTGCTCAAGCGCCGGTGCTGACGGTTTTAACGACTATGATTACGACAGTGACGCCGAGACCGACCACTTGGCGGGTTTCAGAGGCCTCGTCTTGGACATCGCTTACAGGTCCCTCGTTAATTTTCATTTCTCATGCTTTTGACCTCTGCAAAATCGCTGCTTCGAATGGAGATTGTCTGTTTAGCCGATGTAACTACGTTGGGATAAGTCAGTTAGTTGATTATCACATCGGAAGCTCCTCTGGTTGATATCCCCTGTTCATGGTGAACTTTTAACTTGCTTGATAATGGATCATTCAGCTCGCTTGTTGCGTCCACCGTCGTTTGTTTCTCATACCTCCTTGGTAGAATTGAGGAAGTATTCAGAGAGCAAACGAGATAGGAGTAAGAACCACACACGACATTCTCCCGGGTAACTGTTGGCACGAGTGTTTCGCTCCCAAAGCGCATCGATTGTGGAAGGAGATCGAAAGTTTCTTCGGTGTGTTGCGATGGAGATGAAAGTAATCTATTCTTTGTGCCATTACCTTGTAGTAGATAGTTGGTATAGGCGCCTAGTTGTTTCTTTGAAGTCCAAATTGCCTCTTATACATGAAAAAAGAAGCTCTAACCACTTTTGCACTGCTCCAGGCCTGTTGATGTAGTTAGCTGGAGACGTGCTATTTGCCTGGAGTTCATGGAGAAGGTCAGAGCTTTATTATTTTTAAGAACAGACGGAATTAATTCGTATCTTGCTTACGCTTTATGCTCCAAGCTCATTTTTAAGAACAATAATTGCTTTAGTATCCAAAGATAATTATAAAGGAAGTTCTTGGTATTTTAGAGTCAATTGAAGTAGAACTCCCTTCAATATTTCACGCAACAACTGACTAGTAGTGATGTTTTAGCAAGCATCGTAAGTGCAGTGGTTGGCATTTAATAGACTTCCAGTTGGTCATCTATTTCCTTTTCTTTCTCTCTCTCTCAACAAATGCCTGCTCATCCATTTTGCCCTATCGATAGCTACTTCATACTAGCTGATATTCAAGGATCTAGCTTTCAATAAGTTGGGTGCTTGGGCCTTTGTTTCAGGCTGATGTGCTAGAGTATTATGATCGGACTGTAGACTCTCCAAGTGGTTCATTCTACATACCAGCTGTTTTAAGGGTATGAACTCGAGGAGCTCTTTTGGGCTTCCTTCTGTATTTTCCAGTTAGTCTGCTTTTATTTCTGGCAGGCCATTCCTTTCATTTCTAATTTGAACATTGATCTCATCTCCTACTGTATTTTCTTAATTGCTTAAAGGCCCATTCTGCTTCAGGTTCCTCATCTACTGCAAGTTATCAAGAGGAGAATAATCAGAACTAATCTTAACCGTAAAAACATATTCTACCGAGACAGTTATAGTTGCCAGTAAGTATTTTCTTTTCAAAGCAATTTGTTTTCCCTCGTATTTTTATTGGTGGTAGCTGGTAGAAGATTAGGACAGGCCCTGCAACTCATTGTCTAGTTTTGGTGACAATCTGCTTAAAAGTCGCAATTACTGCGACTGTTAGAGGAAATAGATGCCTAATCTGCCTTTTGGAGTCATTTCTCTGATCTAGTTAGTACTATCGTACTATTGCTAAAATGAGATGGGATGAAAATTTTGATCTTTGAATTAGAATGGTAAACTATTATTATTAGAAGAAAGGGCAAATAAATCTTTTAAGGATTTGGACTCGATCATGCATACACTTGGCCAAAATGAAGTCATTGTAAATGTCCTCTTTCAAAATCATAAAGCATGATCTTTTTTCTTCTATATTGTTCTTCTCCACCATTTAATCATTCTTTCTGAGGCTGGATTCCTGAACTTTGCAAACTGGAATCAAGTAATATGCTGTTTCTTTTGGGAAATTCTAGTTGAATTATCATCGCAATTACCTGCAATCTTTTCCGCAAAACTTTTCTTTCCCTCTGAGTCACATCAACATCACATCACCTTTAACCAACTAGTTGGGGTGTCGTGACCCAAAAAGCAACCGAAGGTATAAAATAAAAAAAAAAAAAAAAAATATATAGCTATAAAGAAAAAAGGGCTGGTAAGGTTTTTGCCCTCCACAGTTAATCTAAGCTATCTTTCCCACAAATCTTGTCTTACTACTTTTCAGTAATTTCCCCTCCCTTCCCCTAACTTCTTTCCCTCTAGAGTAATCTGACAAAATCATGTTAGCCAGATATAACTCCATATTCTTTGGCACTCAAGAGAAAAAGATTATCCCAGCAGGGACTCTACACTTCTACCAGTTGAAGTTTCTGCATGTTGACATGATGCTTTGTCATTCCACAGGTATTGTTCATCAAGTGAGAATTTGACAATTGATCATGTTCTTCCAGTTGCACGAGGTGGAGAATGGAAATGGCAAAATTTGGTAAAATGATGCGCTTGGTATAACTGATTATTGGGAAGTCTAACCGTAGCTTAGTTTTATTTTGGATTTGACCATTTGTTTAGTGTGTTCTTGTGACTTCATCATGTCTCTGCACACATGCATTGCCTTCATTTCAATGACACAAATGAAAAGATGAT
Organism: Rhodamnia rubescens; assembly: GCA_021437795.1. Classification (NCBI taxonomy): domain Eukaryota; kingdom Viridiplantae; phylum Streptophyta; class Magnoliopsida; order Myrtales; family Myrtaceae; genus Rhodamnia; species Rhodamnia rubescens. Next base: position 2,276,636 of record JAILYA010000008.1, read on the forward strand.
GCCTGGGCAAATGTTTATGTGAAAACATGAGCAAGAGGACTAACAATGTAGGTCCCATAAGTGTAAGATAATAGACCACATTGTAGACGTGAATGCATGATTCAATGTTGATGCTATGAAGAAAATCGTTACCATTTTGTTTGAAACTGAGTAATATGCAAAGCATCAAATACACAAATTTCTATTTTAGAGAGGTCCCAAGAAATTTTTATTGATGTGCTTGGTTTTTTTTGTTTTTTGTTTTTTGGACAGGTCACGGCTTGTGCCAGATGCAACTCAAGGAAAGGTCAGAAAACATTGGAGGAAGCCAATATGAAACTGATTACTGTCCCCAAGGTTGTAGCTAAGTCCATAACTGCTGTAAGATGTTAAGTCTACCAGTTCTAGAGCTGGCAGTGTGGAGCACAGAGAACACAAATTCTCCACATTTTACTATGCCTGAACTTGTCAAAAAATCGTAGAATGATCTTTTGGGCTGTGAAACTGTGACCTTTACCTGGAAGATGAGCGGTGTGCACCTTGTATAAAATGAATTCCTGTGCACTCACTCTGCATGTTCTTGCTGATTAACTTGAGAAAGCTAATTGTACAACTTTATCGAGCTGGTTTCATTTCATTGATTGGTTCCATTGTCAGCACAAATCCATTTGCAGAAGAAGCTTGCTGCTTTGGTGAAATTTGACATTTTAATTTTGCTTAATTCTTGTCCTGATGAACTTTGTGCAGTCTCGATTGAATCTGTTCATGATTTTTTCCTAGTAACTCAAAAATGATATGACTCGTGTTGCAGGCTCCAAAAGACTATGATATACTAGCCATACCCCTGACAAGTGACGCAATAAAGATGCTGAAAATGAGGAAGGAAACCCCCGAAGAGTGGCTTCAATATCTAGCAAAGCGTTACGTCATAGCCATGATGCTATATCTGATGGCATTTGTACATTGACATTCCTTGTATTTGCATCAGGTAGACATGTTGATGGAATAGAGTTCTCTTTGCTGCGATCTGTGATAATCCCTATCTGCCATTGGGGTAAGAAGTATTTATGGACTCTCTTGACTCATCTGCCTTTGGGAGGACACAAGGATGATTGTCTACTGTACAATATGAAAAATTTGTGTGAACTTGGGAAGTTCTTGTTCGTCTTTCTGGAGTCTTTGGCACTCAATTGTATGCTTTCGGTCACCAGAGAATTTGAGGACCCTCTGTATCAAGATCCCTAGATGGGCTTGAAAAGGACAGGAAATCGGAATTTATGCATTGTTTGATGATGGAACATTAGAGTTCTCAATGTCGACCTTTATGTAACTTGCATGCCGAGCTCTATCGGCTCTTGGCTCATCTTGTGTACGCGAGGGGCCTGCCACCCGTAAGTTGTCATCCCTCCTCTTCAGTTATGGAAAATAAATGGAACACTTGGGTATTAATATTAAACAATGGTGACCCACCGGCCCTCCCGTCAGGTGTCGCTCCTGTGATGGCAAGAACAGGAATATTGGCACTTCGGGCTTTTCAACTGAAGATAGAAAGAGAAGACAAACTAATGCATGACCTTTGATGGTTGACCTAAGATTATACTCAGGCTCAGGAAGGGCAGCAGTCACGCTCTTCATTTCAGTAACCGTCCCTGACAGCGGTTACAACACAGTCGGTCTAATTTTCGCCGGAGAATGCCACAGAACAAAGCATCTCTATGTCCTTTCGGGACAAGTAGAAGCAGTCAGATATCCCATATTGTCGATCTCCTGCACCAATACACACCCTGACAGCTTTAGCAGCTGTACTATAGGGTTGATAAGGCAAATGCTCTAATACATTTGCAAGTAAGCATTCACCTTAATGTCCTAGACCGCACAAATTCAATAATGAAATCCAATTCCAACCGTTTGACCCAGACTTCATGCATGAGTCAGATGCCCGTTGCAGTTAGGCATCAGATCCTGTTTATCATCAGCTTGCCTTGGCACAGGAAAGAAAAGCTCTCCTGATTTCAAAAGCACCTTCTCATATCCACTCTGTTCCACTGCCACAGAAAGGAGATTCTGGCTCTGTTTTGGTGAAATGTTTGTCCAGTCAAACTTACCAGGATTAGCCGTTCCAAGTCCGCCACCTTTATCGAACGAACTTCATGATTTCATGCACTCAGATTTGAATCTCTAATATCTAGCATGAATGGCCGCAAGCCCAATTTTCTTGCACAGGTTCTGTTTCGGTGAAATGTTTGCTGAGTCAAACGCACCAGGATTAGCCGTTCAAAATCCACCACCTCCATTGGACTATTATGTCATGATTTCATGCACTCAGAATTGAAACTCCAATATCGAGCGCTAGTGTTCTTGCTCAGGCAGCTTCAGTAGGACGGAATGCAAACCATTGACCACAAAAGATAGAAGGAAGATGAACTCTGTTAACATTGTGATCTCAAACTGCAAATCAATCAAATGGGAGATACGAGAGACGACTTAACAACATTTAACAAAAAAATAATCTCGCCGATATCTACAATCAAAACTATAGTAACAAAGGGGTATAAGCCATCAAAATTGCTGTCAACGCAATCAGTGAAGGCAATATAGAAGTGGAGGATGAAGCTACTAGCTGAATTGTGAAATTGCAGTTCCCCTGTGAGATATTTTGAGTGGTGACCGTGGCCAAACCTTGGAAATTACAGCTGTCAGGATCCTGATTCTGAACCTGGAAATACACATTGAATGCATACGAAGCGTTCCCGTTCGCATCCAAAGTGTTACAGGAGGACCCGTATCCGAGAGTTGTGCAGTCTGCATATGTGCAAGCATAGTTTATATTATCAGCTAGTTTGCTCAGGTCCTTGGCGTTCGGATTAAACATGCACCACTTCCGAGACTGATATTCCACATTCTGCGCAGGAATTAACAACTTATTTTGACCCCGACCAGAGAGATCGATTGCAAATTTAGGCTGTCCATCGTATCTGAAAAGCCCCCAGTGCCGCTCGAAATTTCCTGGTGCAATGCTCTTGGCATCCTCGTCAACAAGACCAAACAAGTACACTTCAATATAACCTGGCCGAAGTGGAGTCCCCGTATTCGCTGCAAGTCTTGATAAGAGTCCATTATAAAACCTGTACGCATTACCATTGTTTGCATTTATATCGCCTTCTGTGGGCCAACCCACCTCTCCTACCATGATGGTCATGTTCCCATATCCGATCGCTTTAAGAGCCGACACCAAAGTGTCGTAGTTGGCATCAAAGACATTGGTGTACTGAATCCCATGGTCGACAATCGGAGTTGCGCCGTCAAAGAAAGCATAATTGAATGGGAAGTCTTTATTGCCGTAAAGACTCAGAAATGGGTAAATGTTCACAGTGAAGGGAGCGTTGTTCTTGACCATGAACTTCACAATTTTGGTCATGACTTCACTTAGGTCAGTTCGGAACGTTCCAGCAGATGGAACTGGGTTGTCTTCCGGCGACTCGTACACATCAGCATTTAGAGGAACTGTCGCCTTCACAGTGTCTCCCAGCCCAGCTTCATTGAGGGCATTTTGAATGTTCTGAAGGGCCGGAAAGGTGACATTCAAAAACGAGCCATTGTAGGATTTGAGGAAAGGCTCATTTCCAACAGCAACATATCTGAACAAACCAGGAAATATGTCAGGACCAAGCCAACAAGAATAGCGGACAAATCGATACATGAAATGCAGATCGGTGTGTCGTTTTAGTCTTCTCAATCTGTATCTAATGCAAATTAGACATCATGAATAGTACTGCTATCAATTCGGGGTAACATAAAAAGATTTGGTAGTGTCGTTCCTTTCCTCGACAAATGCCATCAAATCCAAATCCTGAGGAGTCTCAATAACAGCAACAAGCAAAAAAATCACATTTCTTCAACTAAGTCACCACTGAAACAAATCGCACCAACACTCTTTTTGCGTGGCATATCTATATGCATAACATCAAGAGAGAATGCAGAGCACGAGAGTCAAGAGAATCAACACCGGGCCATTCCGAATTCGTCAAAAGAATGAAGAAAGCTTCATTACTTTCATATAGACATGTCATGCAAGTTGCGTAACCGAAGGTACTAAGACCGCACAAAACAACCTCAGTTACAAAATCAAACTACTTCCAATCCAACGACACAAGGCCCACCATTACCGCTGACTTCAGAAAGATTACAATCTCCTCTCCACCTTGATAGACAAATCTTCAGCAACAAATAGAAGGCACAACGCCTTCAGAGAATGCGAAAGGAGGCGAACAATGCCGTACTTTTATGTCGCATCCGCAAAATGGAACCAGACAACCATATGAAAATTCCAGCACAGGACAAAAGGGTGAACAATGCCAATGCACACACCATACTTCAAGCTACAAGATCACAAGTTGTTCCGGGGATGGATGAAATACTCCCACAGCTTATGTTTCATATGCTCCTATGCCGACGTATAAAGAAAGCAAAAACGAGCAACTACTGCACGAGTATCAATTACATTTGCACTTAAGATTTTAAGCCAAATCATTGATTCAGACCAGCAAATTCCAACTCAATCATCACCAGGGCCTAAGAGAGACTCACTTGACATTGACTCCTCCGGTGAAGTTATAGGTGGTGACATTTTTCTTCACCCACTCTTGGGCTCGATCGTAGCTGTTCATAACAGCGAGCTCACCGTTCGGAATCGCGATCATGACTTCGATCCCGCTCCCTGCAAGGGCACTCATCGTGGATCTATCCGCGTCAAAAAGCTTCACCTTTTGAATGCCATTGTCCTTCATCATCTGCACCACCGTCTTGGGAGGCAATTTGTGAGTCGCCATTGTCCCCCAATTCACGCCGAGCCCATCGACATACTCGCAACTGAAACCAAAGAGAAGAACGCTACCGCACAAGAGCCATTTGAAAAGATCGATTTTTTCCATCTTCCCCGCCGTAAATTTTCCCGGGAGATGCAGGGAATTTTTGGGAAAGAGAGTGGAGGGAACGGAAAGGACGAAAGACAAGGTCCTCTCTGTTGACAGGGTCACTTTAGAAAGAGAAAGGGGGAGAAAAAAACGGCTTTCTGCGAGGTGGGTTTTGGAATATAGGCCAAAAGTGTGCGATTCACACGCACGTAAAGTGAGATCGTGGAGGCACGCGAGAGAAAGATCCCAACTCTATTGAAGGAATATATGTAACAGAAACAGAGGAAACTAGTTTGCGAATCGATATATTCGGAAGAAGAAAAAAAGAGAGAGAGAGGACGAATCACTGGTAAATGACCGAGAGGAAAAATGTGATGATGATGACGATGATGAAGAAGCAATTTCGGAACAACCCAAAGAAACGAAAGAACAGAAGAAACGAAAAAGAGAAATGTGGGGGTTGCGTAACACGACTCTTGTTTGTGTATCACCGTAGGTTTCTGTAGTCGAGGTTGTTAGAGAGAGAGAGAGAGAGAGAGCAGTAATGAAGGCGTTGAATCAAAGAGCAAGAACGTTATGGTTGAACCGGCGAAGCAGCTGAACAAAATGGGAGAACGCAACAACAGCAAGAAGATTCGACGCACCCACAACCAACAACAAAAACAGAGAGAGAGAGAGAGAGAGAGAGAGATGCCGAGGAAACTATAAAGATGAAGAACAGAGGACGTTCTTCCCACAACGCAGGTGAAACCAGAACAGGAAAAAAGGGAAAGCAGAGCACGCATGGAACTGGAAGCCGCGTTAAGCTCCAAAAGGAAGGTAATGAAGGTCATAAGAGTGGTGGACACAGCGAATACAGAGGGGGAGAGAGAGAGAGAATATAAGGACAAAATGTGCCAAGCAACTGAGATCATCATTCGTCACCTGGGTCACCATAATCAGTGGTAAGGTGTCGTTGTCTGTCATGCGGGTCGCTTGAGGCGGATCCAAATTGGAGCCTCCCTCCGGAATGCAACGGCTATAAATCTCATCGATTCCTGCTCTCGAGAACAAACAAAATAAAGAACTTTGACCTGCAAAAAAGCCGGGGAAGAAACTCTCATCCCAGCAACGAAAAGTGGTGACACATCGTTGTCAAATCGATTGAAAGCAGGGTTCATAGAAAATCACGCGCGGAGACGATATCATCCAATACTTTTTTTGAAAGAATGAGAGGCTTTTAAGAAAAAGAGAATCACAAAATTAATTAATTTATCCTCTCTGCTTTATGAACTCTTTCTCCACTCTTTTTCTTGTAACTTTTCGTCCGGAAAGGGAGAGGCAAAGAATTCGATTCCCCACATTTTAAATTTTAAAGAGTTGAGGGTGGAGATGCGTGATCGAAGTAAGGTTTTCATACATATAGTGCATATAATATAACTTGTAAAATAAAATATAATTTTCAACAAAAAAATAGAATATAATAAAATAAAACCATTCTAGAAAAAAAAAATTAAGACGATTTAAGGACAATTAAGATTGCTCTAATATACGATATATGATAAAGTGCGTGAATAAGACTATAATGACGTGATAAATCTATGCATCTAAATACGATGAAAAGTAAATCGCATTAAAATTGAAAGGGCATGAATTGGATGCATCAATTATCCCGGTGCGAAGAAAAACTAATATTTTGTAGATTGAATTGTTTTGAAGTTTTGACCAAATTGTTTTGAAGTTGGAACTCCACAAAAGTTGCATTTGTTTGTGCCCATTTCCTTCTGAATTTTTCTTGATGATAGAAATTACCATAGTATCTTGGGGAAAGTTCACTTTTTTTACTTTTTGTGAAAGACTTGTAAGCACTTCCCCTCCTTTTCTAACTCCTTTTTATCCTTGACATTTTCCAGCCTTTTTTTGGCTTCGGGTAGTGTGAAAATCAGGCAAAAGTGCGAACTGAGTTGTCGGAAAGCTTGCCAAGTCTCTCTGTCTGTCTCTCTGATTCACTGTTTCCAAAGTGTCTTAGATTTTGCGTAGCTGGAAAACATTGATACCCCGCAAAATCCAACAACGTCGCCTTTTAGGTAGTGGCGGCCGATGAAGCCGTTGCTGCTGAGATTCTTCGTAGAGAGAGAGTGGGGGTGTTGCGAGAGGCGATGATGACCTGCTGCTGTTTCGGCGAAGTGTTTTCCTGCTTTGAAAATGCAAGGTTTGCTGCGCGCGATGATCAAGGATTCAAGATCATCCCCCACAGCAATACCAAAAGTAAGGTTCAAGATCACGTGTCAACTTCATGGATCCATCTTACTTTAATCAACTAAATAAGTCTAAAGTTGATGGCCAACATGAAAATTTGATCATACCACAAACATGGCTCATGTTCTTTCTTTTCTTTTCATTTTTTGACAAAGTAGTGGCCCTACATGAGACCGGAATTCTTCATATTGGGTCGAACTCGAAACTCGTCCTCCACCTCAATACGCGGGCCAAGAGCTGCCGATTCCTTTTTTTTCCTCACTCCTTTCCTTTATGTTTACGTGTGCGATGACGAAGGTAACGCCCGTCTTCCAAATCAAAGGATAAATAGGCTCGTTGGGAAGAGGATAGAGTGCGGCCTGTAGAGCACATGTAACGCACAGTCGGGTTGTTCACACATCGGATCTCTCTCTATCTCTGTTCAAAATGAGGGGAAATTTGGATCGAAAAAACAAATGCTAAAGCGGCAGATCGAGAAGAAGTTCCTTATTTCGGGGAAGCTTTAAATGATAGGGAAATCGCTATTGTAGGAGATTAGCAGCCCACTCTTCTTTGATCCGTACCCGAGCGGAAGTGCGATGTGTTTGGAAACTCGGGATCATATTATCGGGATTGGACCTCAGAACTAAATCTCCCCCAAAAAAAAAAAAAAAACCAACAAAACAAACCCTCCCCTCCCTCCCCTTCGAATCCTATTGGCATTGTTAACCAATTGGTTTTCCGTGCAAAAATTTTATAAGCATATATAGCTACAACTTATGGAAATTTCCATCTAGAAATTTAGAGCTGCCTCTCCCGAGGTTTTAATTTCGCTCTACTAAATGTCGTCGTTCTTACATAATTTAGCTTGAGTTAATGAATGCCTTCCTTTACTTGATAAATCGTTTGAACTCTTGAATTGAATCCTTTAAGTAATTATTTTAAGAAAACGGATAGGATATTAAATTCCACGGGATGTGCAATACAACTCACATGCAATGAGAACACAAGCACGATTGTTTTGTGTGAGTCATAGTATAATCTATACAATTAATACTTGAGTGAAGTTACCAACATGACTGACCAAAAAAAAAAAAAAAATACCAACTTGCCAAAATGACTAATTGTTACGAAATTACCAATCTTAATTTTAGTGACTTACTGGTGTTTATTTGATTTTTTTTTCAATTTATCATAATTGAGTCAGTTACTAACACGTTAAACTTACCATATAAGAGTCATAGAATTTAGTAGATTCATATGTCATTAGATCATTGGAACATTTGGTAACTACAATACAATTAAGTAAAAGTTGGTGACAAATTCAAATAAAGTTAGTAACTTCACATAAAAGTTAATCATTTAAGCTTTGCATATGTATGTGGCTAAATTATTGGAAAGTAGATAATTTGGCAAAGAGTTGATAATTACTAATGCGAGTTAGTAATTTTGATCCATTACCAGAAAATGTAACATTATTGTTGAATAATTAAACACACACTAGCAAATGGACTCAAATAAGTTTTCTATAAGTTGGTAAATATGGAAAGTAGTAGATAAATTATTGAGACTGTTGACATTTAGAAATTGATCTAAACGAGAGCTATTGATTTAATAAAAGAGTTACTAAAATTGGTCGCTTTAATCTATTGATAAGCTTCGCAAATGAATATAGGTAATTTATTGGAACAGTTAGTATTTTTGAAATAATATATTGAAAGCTGATACATGAACTCAAAGAGAAGTTTGTAACTTCACATAACATTTGATGGTTTTAACACATTAGCAAGCAGTGTAATTAAATACCGACAATTATTTGAATAGTGAGGAATTTCGAAACAATTAAATAAACATTAACAACTGGTTCAAATAAGAGTTGGCAAATTTATATAAGAGCCAGACTTAAGCTCTAAAATAGATATTGGAAAATTAGTGGAGTAGTTGGCAGTTTCGGAAAGAAATTATAATTTTTTTTTAAAGTTGGTAACTTTTGTATTTTTTTTAAAGTTGGTAACTTTAGTATACTCCTGAAAAAATGGGGGTAAAATTATTAGAAAATCGGTGGTTTTGAACAATCAAATTAACATTTATAAGTGGTAGGTAGCCAAATATTTGGTAAACTATTAGAATGGCTAATCTCCGCCAAACAGTTGTCATTTTTTAAGGAACAACTAGTAGTTTTATAAGAAATTAATAAAGGATTTGATAACTAACGGTGATTTTATACAACATTTGAGAATTTAACATGTTGGGTAGGCTATGCAAACGGATGTCAGTAAACATAATTATCGGAACAGTAAGAAATTTTGAAACAATCAGCTAAAACAAGGGCTGAAATTTTCATAAAAGAGTCTAAATTTCGCAAATAAATAATGTCAAATTATTGGAATAACCGGTGATCTTGAAAACAATTTGTAATTTTTATATGTTGGTAAGCTCCACAAAATAAATGTTGGTACCTTATTATTATTATTATTATTATTATTATTATTATTATTATTATTATTTTGGTCGAAGATAACTTTTTTTAAGAGCTGGTACTTTTCAAACAATCAAATAGATATAAGCTACATAAGAGTTGGTAATTTTATAACAGAACTCGTAAATTTAACACGTCGATATTGCTAAAATTTGAAAGTGTTATAGCTTGTTGGAATACTTAACACAGTTTGAAATCTAGCACAAGTTGGTAAGTGACTCAAATAAAAGATAAGTCGATAAAAACCTTGAATAACGATCGGTAATTTTGTATAGGAGTTAGTCACTTTAACATATTAGTAAGATTTGAAAATAAATGTTAGTAAATTGACAATAGTTAATAAATTCGAAACAATCAAATAAAAGTTGGTAAGTGACTAAAATAAAATACATTGCTATACTCAATTAGTTGGAAATAATTAGAGAATAGTTGGTAAATTACTCAAAAAGTAAGGTTGATAATTTTGTATACTAGTTAGTAACTTTTAATAAGTTAATAAGCTACACATATAAATGTTGATAAGTTCTTAAAACAAATTGATAAGTACTTTTCGAAACTTATTGGTAGCTTTATTTTTATTTTTATTCTTAATTTTGATGTGTATATGGAAGGACTTAGACGGAGTTGGGACCTACCTCATCCGTTGTGATCAACGGTCCATTGGATGAGTCCATCAGCGCAGCACGCCGGATGCAAACGGGGATGTCCAAGACCGATGGTACACCTAAGCCATACTTGTTCTTTGTAAAGTAACCAAGTTTTACGAGACTAAGGATAGACCGAGGAATCAAATCAGAGACCTTTAGCTTACAAACTTAAACCTCGGATCACTCCATTGACGACCTAATCAGTAAAAGCCAACCCGTATGACAAGTAACGGACAAAGCGAATTGCCGGTCAAAATTCGATCGCGTGTGGGAAGCTACCAATTATCTACCAACATGAAACGATGAATTTTATATTTTCAACCAATGGAACAAAAAGCAATCTGCCTCTACACACTGTTGACCGACTGTGTTTTGTGAATCTGCAGGAAGAAAGCACGCAGACCTTGCGTGTTTCCTACTTCTCGGAATTTTTCCACAAGAATAATGCTGGCAACATAAATGCCAACTTCAAATTACAAACACGGCGCGATGGTGAATAACTGAACACCACGATCCACTCTACTTTGGTAGTTACTTTCGTCATATTACCACCAAATTAGAGACGGCAGGCTCAGCAACTGCCGTTTTCCCTCGGGATTGTAAGTCAACATACCAAAGCCTTTACGCTAGCCCTTTGGATCGTAAGGTGTATCTTGGCGCATTTAGCGACTAAGCCAACCCTAATTTCAATACGTTCGAAACAAGATTTCTGTAACTGCTCTTCAAGAAATCATTATCACAGGCCAAAAGTAAATATCCGAATGATGGAGGATTCCAGTAAAGAGCAGAAAAGTTTCTCCCTCAAATTCAAGCGGTCCAGAGAAAGTTAAAGGTGAGGGTAACTGGTAAAACTGTTCTGTCATGTAAATGCATAAGGACACGGAGATAAAATATACAGAACTGTCCAGAGATGAGGATACTAGTTTCTGGGAAAATGGATGACATTTCAGCATCCGGAGAAACTCAAATGGCCCAAGGAAAGAGGAGAAAGCTAAGAATCTCAATGTAGCAGTAAACCTGCAACCGGATTGCGGATTGTTATGCAAATGAGGACACAGGAAGTTTCTGGCTATCTGCACTGGCAAAGCCAAAGGTCATGTAAGCAAGCGCCGGGAAAGCAAATGTCATATAGTTAAGCTTAAAAAACAGAATGTAAAAAGAACGACACAGTGTCTGCAAATTAACGAAAACAGAAGGCTTTTGAAAATTACCAGTATAATTAGTATGGTACGAACAATGAAGTCAGGGTTCATAACCACTGCAGCAGAATCTACAGGTCACTTATAACACTAGGTCGTCTTCAAGGTAACGATAGTCAAATGTGAAGTCCTTCTTGATCCTCTGGCACCTGGAAACCAAATTGATGAAGGCATGCAAACCATCAGTAAAAGTTCTATCTTGCATATTTCCAAACTACTTATGGCCGGAAATCAAGATAACTTGTTCATTGAGACTGTAGCAAACAGTCGCACAAACATGCACTGGACATGCGTGGCTCAGGCAGATTGACCAGCTGAGCATGTTCAGGCGCATGCCTTGCGACACACAGGCAGGCACGCACTCCCTAAGGGCATGAAATTTTGAAATTAAAACAAAGTTTCTGACAAGAAGGAAGAGGTAAAGATTTTATTATCAGGATATTGCTTACAAACTTTATCCAAAAAGCATGCAGAGGCAAGTGCAAAAAGCAGACGTGGTATAATAAAAAGGAAACTTTCACGAGTAAAGAAATTCAAATAAACTGTATTTACTACACAGGTGTAAGCAATGGGAATATCGTTTCTTACAATATTAAAGCCAAGGGGACTATGATGTAGGCAACTAAGAGGATATCCGATTCATGTTGTACGTGTCTAGTACATGTCTATCTTTAACCACATTGCACTCACAGAAATAAATCTGCAAAATATTCTCATTGACTCAAAATAGCTGGTTTGAAATTTACTCCAATAAGGATATAACTATCTAGAAATTGCACGGACCGCTATAATCTTTTCCTTTTTGTCGATATCAATGGGTGTCTAGGGTTCTTTAAGTACCCGAGTAATCTACATTGGGTGTGACAGTCTCCCCCTCCCATACACATCACCCTAATTACCGGAGACACATAGGTCCGTTCTCCTGGGTGTGGCCCAAGAAAATGCGCAATCATGGTGATTTAAACCCAAGCCATGAGTGAGGAGAACGAACACACTTACCACTTGAGTAACCCCCTGGGATTAGGACCTCTTTAATCAAGATCCTATTATAATATTTAAAAGATGGATGGCTGATACAAGGGTTTTCTATAGACCTGATAAGATGCATGTTGTTTACCAAGTAAAGGCTACCAGATAGAGCACATATGTGACTTGCAAGTCAATTAAACTTACCATCCAGGCCGCGTATCGTCTTCTGAAGCATGAAAGTCAAAATAAATGTAACTCCCCTGTTCATATTGACCTGTGGCTACTGTTGGCTCATCATGCCTCTTCAACCATGTGTTGTGTTTCTTGTGATATCTCCACGATTGCTTCTTCAACTCTTTTGCAGCCATACATTGTTGATAAGTATTCTGCAGAACACCAGTCCAGCAAGTTATGAATGAGGGAATCAGAGAAAGTATTACCTTATAGAAGAGGACTCAAGAAAACACTCACTCTAGGGCATGTACATGTAAGGCATGAAAAAGTATGTCATCTATATAAGGAGATACCTGTTGATAGTAAAATGCAAAGAAAAGGGTATCAACAGAACAAGGTTCCCTGCCTAATCGTTCCCAAAAAGCATTTGTCTTCACTATGGGCGCCTGCACTTGAGGAAAGCTAGGAGGCGTGTCAACAGGGCGCCTCTGTAGCAGAGAAACATTTTATGAGCATATACTAGAGTTACAGTAAGATTTATAAACAAAACGTAACGTGAAAATGTATAACACAGGTATTTAACTCCTTGCCCTGTCTGAGTCCTTTGGTTGAGGAAGATTATAAAATGCAGCCTCAAGCATTGCATGATTGTGTATCTGATTATGATAGCCTCCATAACTGAAACTGGATGAGCCAAAATTATCACCAACAGCACCAAGGTCAGAGATACTTCTTCGCCCAATAAATCCAAGCTTTCGAGAAGGTAGAGTGGGCCGATAAGGTTGCCCAGGGGATATGTCAGTGTCCCTAGGAACCTGAGCAGGCTCCGCAAAAGAGCCCACCAATCCAGCCTGTGGCATAAAACAGACACAAGAAATTATGTTTATCCCTGTTTAGCACCAATACTTACAGAAGCACGTATGTGCAGTCGCATTTAGGTGATACTGTTGAAGCATTCATGAAATGCACCAGGAACTAGCACATGTATGAAGATCAAGAAACATCAGAAACACTTAATGAAGAGAACTAGATCACACGATGCACGGCACGAGACCAATCTTACTACAGTTAACAATCCATTACACTCTTCGTATGAAACCAGCTGATATAGTACCAAGAGGCGAGCAACAGCCAGGTAAGTATTTTCCTAAGAAAGATTTAACATTACCGTCATCACTCAGATGGTGGTTCAGGAATTCATGGTTGGCTTACTAATGTTTGTCGGTTATAGTTCATGCCCACTTGTCATGAACCCCTGCCTGCCCAACACTGAGTCACACATCTGCACTTCAACTGTCTGACCAGGGTCCCTACCTAACTTACCAGGTTATTTCACTATTCATTCAGTTTGACAAAAGTAATTTTATGTTGCATGGGGGAGCAGACAAGTTCAAGCATAGTCACTTGATCAGGATTCTGACTTCTCAGTAAGCAAAAAAATAAAGCCAATAACCAAAAAATACAAAAGATTAGATGCCATTAAGAGTAAAACAAAATTCTCTGATATAATTCCTGCATCCTATGAATCTAAGGTCATAAGTATTGATTCTATTACACAAATTACGCCAGGTATATATATATGGTCGGATCGGATACATCCCATTGCTAAATAACTAAAGCTAAATAAAGTCAGACTTTTATGATGAGGTTCCTAGCACTTAAGCATACATCGTACTGCATCATCTGAAAAACAGAATACATTATAAGGCACTGCACCATTGACCTTAGCAAGTTCACCTCTTACAGCCCAAAAACCAAAGGCCCATGGCCCTTTAAAATTAGCACATTTATGTATTTGCCCTCACAAGATTTTATGTACAAGCGATTCACAGTAGTATCCTTCGAAGTATCACATTGCTAAAACTATACTACGGTTGCGTAAGGTCCATCAGAAACATGTCTTTCTACGAAACAAAACAAAAAAAATTGTCCATTTTTAGTACTCATGGAGCTAGACACATTTAAACCTCAACAGTGATGCGATAGTTTGATATAGCACAAGCAATCCACACGGACATTGGGAAGATAAACAACAAAAACAGGGACACAAGTCATCATGAACCAAGCCATACATTGGTGGCCATTAGATAATCTGCCAGACAACACGACTTTGTTGTATTGATAAACCAGAGGCAAAACCAGTGGTCCGGCATGATGAAATAAGGAAGCCAGACTCTTGGATTAAAGTCACCTAGCACTATGCTGAACCACATGGCTCAAATTAGATTGTGTATGACTTCAGATGAGAAGTGCTATTCTCTAAATTGTTCATACCAAAGCTTCACATGACCTCACATGATCAAGGAAACAAAACAGTCTCCACTGATCTTTAAAGAAATATACAAAAGGGCATTCTAGCTGTAGGAAAAAAAGAAACAGAAGAATGAAAAGTAGGGCTGCTTCATCAACGTTTAAATGTATTAACGTACATCTGATGCTTGTGGGAATACCATATCATCCTCATTCATTGTATTCTTGCCCACTCCAGACCTAACAGCAGAATCAGCACCTGAATAATTGGGTAGATTCTGCTCCCCCGGCTGCTCCAGAATTTTCCCATTGCTAACTTCTGCATGATGCATGCCTGGCATCAACTAACTCAGGTTTGCAATACAGGCTGACGAAAATATTTTCAAAGTAAAACCACATGGACAATTGATCTTAAAATAACTCCAATTGGAGATTAACCTTGCTGAACATTCTAGCAGAACAAAGGTGAAAAGATAAATAAAGTGGCTTCACCACCAAAATAAGGAAATAAAAAGGTCAAATATAAACATTTGACTTTCATTGCAAAACAAAGAAAGAAATGATGAGAAAACATGATTTTTAGAAACTCATATTATATCTTTCAAAGTTTTGAAGTATTCCACATTAAATAAAGGTTAAAAAGGGAGTCCCAGTGCACAAGGCTCTCCACAAAAAAAAAAAAAAAAGGCTGAATACATGAGTCACTCCAAACACACAAAGTTAAAAAAAAAAACAGCTCATTGTTAGAGTATTTAATAGATATAGATTGAGAATTGCTCTGTGAAGAAGAGTTGGAAGGTCGTTGTATGCACAATCAATTATCTGATAAAAAATAAAACCTAAAATGCAGCAATAGCTTAAAGCTGTAATACAGAAATGGGTTAACCCATTTGACTATCGAAGGGTTTAAGAGGTACATTACCTTTTGAAAAGAATGAACAAAAAATTGTGAGCGTTTGGATCAGAAAAGGTAACTTGGGAACATTAAATTCCTCGACGCAAAAATATTACATGAAGTTCATTTGTCAAGTATCCTAATTATGCACTAAACAATCAGCATAGTAATGTCACATTTGATCAAACAATAGATATACCCATTCCCCATTTGAGTAGCTTTGCGCGAATCGCAAGTGAAGTGACCGGACTTCATTTAATAAGTCAGGTTATGAGAAAAAGGAAAATAATCTGAACAAAGGGGCAATGAATTGAAGACTTATATGACTAACACTAATATTATATAAGTATGGAAAACAATAACACAGTCCGTTCCATCTACTGTTAATTTTTCTCATTACATCATTTCATGGAAGACATATTCAAGACTGTGCTAGGCTGCCTCCACGCAATCTTAACCACTTGGGAATAGTCAAATTGAGTTCCTATTGAATAATAAAGCTCCATGCCTTCATGCACAACTACTCAGACCAGCAAGAGTATACAAGTGGCAACTATGAATGTTCATGACCCAATGGCTACAAAGCAGGCCCTTCCTCCCACAGCTAAAAGCCCAAAAAGAGAAACGAAGATCAAATTTGAGAAATTGGAGCCATTACATGCCTCCAATGATTCAGAACCTCCAATGAATAATAATAATCTAACATGTTGGAAATAAGATCTATGTACCAGAATCTCTTAGACCTGAAAGTGCACGAGATAGCTGACTGAACTGTTGATGGATGGAACCCAGTTGTTGTTGCAGAGCCAAGCTAGATACAGTGTTCAGACCTGGCATTTGTAATCCAAGCCCTACACTGACTTGAGGAGAGATGGATGAGCTTTGAGAATTGAACTGCATAGTTTGTAGAAAGGACATGGAAAAATTAATTGAGCTTGGGACAAAGGCCTAAAATGAACCCCCCCCACACACACACACACAAAAGAGAGAGAGAGACATATGCTGCTTGTGTTGGGCAAATACTAAAAAAAACAACACAAAGATTACGGCATATGAATTGCTTGTGAACTGTTAAGTAAAAACTGTCTCACAATAACACGGTGAATACACTGATCTACTTCAAGTCAGGGATAGAATATACAATTGTATCGTCAATAGGTATTAAGAATGTGAAATATATGGCAAGTGTAAGATGGAATTATTGGGGGATGATACTAAATTCAAGGGTTGACTCAATGGTAGTACCAAAATGACAAGACAATGCTACTCATGACTAAGAACAAGGTATCTAATCATACGACTTCAGCAGGTGATAAATATCATGTCAAAGAAAAGTGTGGGAAAGTTGTAACACACAAAAGAGTGCTATTGCGTGTAGGTTGCTTTAGCACAGTTCAAACAATTCATAGATTTAACCAGAGACAACGGTGTTTTGGGAAATAAGAAGGAGGTCGGAAACACTAATAAGCCTCTCTTTTTATATAGGGTGGTTTTCCCCATCTTATAGGTGATCCTGATTCAATATACAATAAACATTCAAGAAACATATGGTAACTATCATTCACACAGAAAAATAGCATGAAATGACAGGTTGAAGTATAACAATTTCAGCCCTAGTACATAGTGTGAAGCACATTCTTCTGCTCAATACCCCTACGCGGCATGTAAATGCTTAATCCCAGTGTATTCCCGGAAATCAAAAGGCAGTGCTTGTGATTGCTCATGTAGGTTGATTTTTTATAATTATGGTTGAAAATACACAAATTGTCCAACACAAATTACTGTCAAGTGCACACAGTGGGAGTGTCAACCGAGTACTAGAGAGAGGTTCCATATCTATCGTAGAACAACTTATTTCCAGGGATAACTGAAGATTGTGTCCTAATATACTCACTATTGAAAGGACCGTTATTTGATAGGTGAAATCCATACAGAGATCATTAACATATAAAAGAAAGAACTGACAAAATTAATCGAGAAGGAAGAACCTGCTGCAAGGGTGGGCCTTGCTGTCGTGCAGAAAACTGCTTCTGATTTCCTCCAGCCAAGAAAGGCATGCCCAAAAAGACGCTGTGACCTTGTTGCTGCATTTGCTGAAAACGCTGTAAAAATCTCTCCCTTTGATCAGGGGCTATTTCAGTTCTCCTGTGGGTGTACCCCTGGAAGCGTGTAGTACAGCAAGCTCTATGAGCATTTATATTAAACAAGCGTCAAGGGAATACCAGCACTCACAGTGGCAGGCTCTCTATATAAAAAATGCTCACTCGCAACCCAATGAGGACTGCCTAGCCATCTTTCTCGAATTACTTCTCTTTCCCTTTAAAAACTCTGCCATTACGCTCTCCTTATAGAAAGAAGTAGAGAGAGAATAAAGGAAAAAATTTCTCTACATCCTTCTTTAACTTCTGGCAAGACTTTTGCATACCAAAGTTCTGCACGGAGAGAACAAGTCATAACCGGTCCACTTTGCGGATATCTGGTCAAAGGACAATAGTGCAACCAGTTCCATCAATTGTGCTGACTATAGTTCTGTTGACTACTATACAACCGTTGTCAAACCATTTAAAGCTAATAATCCCCCATATTGTCACAAGCAATCTTCGTCACAGGAAAAGCAACCTCAACGGATGCCTTTGCTTGCGGAAAAAAATCTCCAAGAGTGTCTTTGGTAACCCCTGGTGATGATTTTGAACTATCTATTCTGAAGAGAAATAACTACTATACTATGGTGAAGCAGATGCAGTGATATACATATATTTCACCACCTCCAAGAAAAGAAAAAGGGACAAATTCCGAAACCTAAACAAACATATGCAATCCATGGCATTATAAACGTAAAACTGGTGTAAGTACACCTCAAATGTGGTAGATAAAGAAAAAAAAAGACAAATGAAAGCAGAGTCCGAGATGAATTCTCGCATTATTCTCAAACAACGATCAAATACATGCCCATAGCCATGGCAGTTAAAAGTGGCTACATCAGAGATCTACACATGGTAATACAGACAGATAATCAGACATCAAAAATAAGTTTTAAAGTATTGCACAACCCCAGAGCAAAGTCTTTCACACACTTGCAAAATGAAATGAACCTAAGGATTCAGTTGGCCCAATAACTATAAAAAAAAAAAAAAAGCCACGCTCGTGATGGATTTCTGCTGTATCAAATTAGAAACCAAATAGGAATTCCGGTTGCAAGTTTGGAACATGAGTCAGCAAAGCATAATTAGGAATTAGAAAATGAAATAACACGTAATCAAGCATTGACAAAGGTACACAATAGCATACCGATTGATTCTGGTCAAAAGAACTTCCAAGCCTCCACTCCATGCCAGTAACTAAAGGAGGTGAAAAAATCCTGCCAGCCAGAGATGCACCGTCAGCACCACTACCAGAATCAACAAATCCAGTTACTTCATTAGCCTGCAGCCCCTGAGGTAAGATAATTCTATTGTCCAATGGGGACACTAGAGACTGCATTGTTCCACTACTTCCAAGTTTTTCCTCAGCTTCTAAAATATTCCTCTTTTCTACGTCCGAAGTAGAAGGGGGCACAATATTGGTTCCACTACCAGGAAGCATGTCAGCTGGAGTCATACTAGATGACAATTGACTGGATAGAGCACCCCCAACCATTCCATTCAAATTCTCAGCCTCATTAAGAGAGGGAGACGGTTGGCGACCAGGGAAGTTCACATCTTCTTCCTCCTTGCCTGAAGTAGAAAAATTTAAAGTAGATGAATTGGCAGGACATGCACTTTCCAGGACACCACAGACTCGAGTGGAACCAGGAAGAACTGTTGAAGCAGTTGATACACCAGGTGGGCCATGAGAAAGAATGTTTGATGTAACAGAATCAGCACGAATTTCCATAGGTGTTGAAATGGCAAAAGTTATGGTACTAGCTTTGGTTGGCCCAATTCCTGCACTATTATCTGAATTGGCATCTTTAGAGCTTGTGTCTTCCACTTCCTCTTGGACCAAGGAACCTTCTTGTTGAAGCGCAGTTGTAGCAGTAGCCTGAAGAAGAAATAATCAGTAGGCATCATTAAAATAAACGTGAAGCACAGCAAATTTTGAAGGAAACAAGCAAACTTCAACTGGATAATCATGGCCTTATCATATAATCTACAATCCTGTCATCAAGTCATAAATAGAATAATCAAGGTTTACCGCCAGGTGAGGTGCTGCTGCCATTGGAGAACTCTTCAAGCTCAGAACTGGCGTCCCCTGTCAAACAATAGAATGTCTACGGTCACATATTATAAAGACATCAGAGTATTTCATATCCTAATCCCCAGACTCCAACAATCATGAGGAGTAAAGAAAAGGAAATGTCTGCCAGCTTCTAAACAGAGTTACAGTTGACAAACATGAAGACCTATCCACATACACCATGTTATGAGTTTTTGAAATGGATATAACCATTTCGCATTGATGGCTGCCTGCATCATTCATAGTACAGCACCTCAAAACAGAAAATAGAAAAAATATCATTCTGAAGCTTAAATATTAATAGCATGGATACTACACCTTCAAGAGACCAGGAGGACCGAGGGTAACCAGCTCTTCAAGAGCTTCCACCTTCTCCAATGGTAATGAGTTATAAAACTCATCTACATCACCAAATTCATCAAAGTTATCCTGCAGGATAGTTGTCCAGTGTGAACAACCAAATGAATATACATCAACTTAAAGAGGACTTATTTGTCTGAGCTATATTAGAAGTAAATAAAAAATAAATATGCCCCGCCTGCAAAACACCTAAAACGTGGACTACAACTACTGTATCAGGTAAAGTTGCAGAGGTATCTGCACTTGTCTTTGATAGAAAATGGCTAGGCTCTAATGTCTCCAAACTAGATTGTTATATTAGAAAAAGCACAAATCTTTATTGAGGAAAAGAAATGGCCAGGTAGGTACTGTAGTACATCCAAGTAGGAAACAGAAATTGCTGCTTCATTCATATGCTTTCCCAACTACTATTTCCCAAAAAATTACTTGACTATATGACATGAGTTGGCAGCCAAAAATCAGATGGAAGTGCAGTTGGATTGGACTGTGCATAGACAGTTCAGTACATAATGCAAGCACTGCAGACTTTATAACAGATGGTGCTCCAGGGCTACATGTTTTATCAACATTGTCCCATTAACTGGGTTTCACAGCACTAGTTACCCAAAAGTGATATAAAAAATACAACTCGTGCCCACAGATTAAAAATTTCTATATTACATTAACAATTTTATCCAACAAGGGCGCCAAAGAAAAAGATCAAGTATTACAGGAGATGCTAGTCCGCCACGACACATCAACTGATTGAGGAAATCTTAAGAATATGGAAGCGAACAACAAATTCTTTGTTTCACTAAGAATTGGAAAGCTATTTTTGTTTAAAGAAAATCAAAGATGAATACTGCATGCTGTAAAATTTACTTAATCGAAAAATTATTGCTTCTCGAAATGACCTCTCCAACAGTCGAATGAAATGAGTTGCAATCTATCTGAATACTATTCAATGGAATA
The DNA here is from genome assembly GCA_021437795.1 of Rhodamnia rubescens. Taxonomy (NCBI): domain Eukaryota; kingdom Viridiplantae; phylum Streptophyta; class Magnoliopsida; order Myrtales; family Myrtaceae; genus Rhodamnia; species Rhodamnia rubescens. The sequence goes on from JAILYA010000008.1 coordinate 2,297,884, forward strand.
AACCTACAACGTACACGTGCAAATGTGAGATGCATGCAGTACCACCTTGTAGCATTGGACATGCTAATAAAAACATTTTGCTGCCCCGTTCTTTCACTTTGTTTTCTTTTAAAGAAGAATATTGCATGAACTGGAGATAGGATTGTTGGTTTACACAAAGGCAAACTATTCTTAAACACAGTCATGCTGTTGCATGTTTAAACGGATGCAGGTAATGAACAACAGAAGCAACTGAAAATTAACCTGATTTCGTTCCACATAGTCGTCCAAAAAGTCTTTGAGATCATTAACTTGCTCAGGACTCAATTCATTATTATCCAGCAGCCTCAAAATCAATTCCAACTTCATAATATGAGCCTTATGACGAGCAATGGATGTCTCCAAATGTGTCTGTAAAAGAGCAATATTACCCAAGTAATCAACACTCAGCAAAATTACTAGCAAAATACTGGATTTTCCCTCATAGTTCCTACCAGTCTAGGAGGCCTTGTCTTTCCTTTCTTTACAGAAAGCGCCTCAATCTCGGCTTCGAAAATATCAATCTGCGTTTCCAACTCACCAACCTGTCCAAGGACAAAATTAAAAGTTCTTTACAAGAGTACTGCATATAGATCTTAGAGGGCAAGTAGCATTTTCATGGACTTATTTTTCTCAGGTGCTGAAGCAGAATGGAAAAATAAAGGAACAAAACAAAAACTCCTTACCACATTGTTTATCCAATCCCTTGTCTCTGACTTAGCTTTCTCCTTTGGATCCTATTGCAAGAAGAAAAATAGGCAAGCAAACACACAAATATTACTGGGGCTCAATTAAGCAAAGAAATATCCATTCTCGCTAAAATGGAGTAACGTGCACATCGAGAAAAGTAAGATCTATGCTTCGTTTGGGAAGGAGGGGAGGGGCAGCAAAATGGGAGGTGGATGTAGAAAATGGGAAAATCTTAAGAGTTCTATGAGGAGAAACTGAGGAAGATTTTGAATTTTCTCCCCCTTTTGCTACCCTCCATGTTCCACATACAAAGCATTAGAGACTTGAACATCAGATATGTCCTTCGGGCATCCTTATCTTTGAAGCAACCAAAAGGGAAACTACCATGAAGTACTATAAAAACTAATAAAGAAACAGACACTGAGTAGAGGAATTTCCAGAGAGGATTCAAAGACTGGACAACAGGATACCCTAAGGAGTTTCTTCAAATTTAGTTCGACAGCAATTTCCCTGTACAACAAGCGACCTCTCCTTTTCAACCCGAATAATTTTTTTCATAAGAGTACAAATTGCGGTAATAACAGACATCCATCAAAACTTTTAACAGTAGATGCCTTTGAGATTTCTCAAGTCCTTTTCTTTTCAGAAAGAGAGTTGCATCAAGGAGACAAAAACAGAAAACAAATGCCCAGAAATAGGTCATGAAGCTTATCTACTAGAAGTATAAGGGGTATATTCAGAATTTTGTATATATAGCGAAATTAACCTTATGTACCACCAGGAGAGGACTAGTTCTTTTAAACGCCATGCAAAAGGGCAATGCAAGTGTGCAATTCTTACAGTTCTAGGTTGTTGACCAAGGCCTTCTTTAGAGAATGCTTTCATCTTTGTTTCCTTCTCACAGATCTTAAATCTCTCCATTTCACGCTCGATGAGTTTTCGGGCATCCACAAGAGACTGCTCATAAGAGGCACTGACCTAGATCAACAAAAGAATGTATGTCATAGTCAATGAACTTAATAAATGACTTTGGCTGAAAAAACCAATGTTACGACAAAAGGACCATCTCATGCAGCACCCACTATTCATTAACCTCAAAAGGAACCCATAATTTAGTCTCACCAGTAAGGTCAAAACTAGAAAACCATAGTTTAGTTAGTATATTTGCTACCTTAAAGAAACACAAGGCAAAGGAAAAGATATACTGTAGATGATTCATACACCAAATTATCGGCCAAAAGGAATGATAATGTAGCAAGATGGACATTACAGAGCACCATAGTGATAGACTTGTAGTTCCAAAAAGAACATCGTCAATTTCAAAGCACAGCATCAAAACAGGTACTCAGAAATATAAGCACTGTAGACCATCTTAAAGGAAAGAAACTTCAAAAGCATCATATTTATGATTTCATTTGCTACAGTATCACTTGATTTAGAACACCCATTGCAGAAATAAAACTATGGCTGATTATTTAGCGGGCAAGGAACGTTGGATTAATGAAGCATGTAATTTCTTTTTTCCAAACATCAGGATTATCATTGTTATTGAATATAATCATTTGATCTTTCAATTGGACTCATAAAGACATCTTTACACTAAATTGGGCTATGTGAATCAGGAAATTTTCCAGGTTTTTCACTATTATCTTCAAACTTTTTTAGAAGAAACTCAACATAATTCATTTGCATTGTCATGACTATATTTCCTCCCTATTATGAACAAGCTACCACATAATGTGAAAACTCCGCTAAACTTCTTCTTTTTCCTTGTGGGGGAGATATTCCACAAAAAAAAAAAAAACTTGATAAAATGATTGGACATTATTAAAATTACTGCATTCATACTATATAAATACTAAGGGACAGAGTGGAAATTTAAAGGCAAGTACCACAACTCAGTGTACTTTTGGCTTCAAAACCTATGAAAAAACTGAAAACATTCACAAGAAAATAGAGAAGGAATAAATGCCTAATTAATGTTGTCTGTAGTATCAATGAAATCAACAAATATGCCATCCTATATGAGTGACTAATCATAAAAGACCTATGAATATTTTATGTAAATACTTGTTCGGAAGCCACTACACTTTAGTTCTCTTAATCCACGTCAACATACACAATTAACGCTCCTTGTGCCAGAGAGCTTTGGTAAAACACCTCCATCTCTATATCTACTTTATCAAGAGAAGACGAAGCAAAAAGAACGCTAAAGAAACACTTACCTAATTGGCAAAGTTAATTAGAAGAGGATGCCATAGTTGATGATATTGTGCAATCCATACTCATTGCTTACTTAAATCTTGGGAAAAATGGAAGCAACTAAAGACTAATAAGTAAAACACAACCTTACTCTGGCTTACCATACACAGCTCAGAAAAATGACATCTTAGCTCCTACTTTATCCATCTAGACAAAACTCTAGATCATACGTTCCACAGCTCGGAATTCCTCATGTGTAGTAATTTTAGTTGCTTGCATTTACAAACCATAGGTCCAGTCATAAAAGATGTAGCAACTTTTATTGGCATGGAATCTAAAATAGCTCTACTTAACTTATCTTAGCATATCATGAAAACTTAAATTATTAAGTGGAGACATACTACACATAAGCGAATCCGATATGCTAGCAATATGGGGTACTTAACTCCCCTCCTCATGTGCAACCCAGAATGACATTGTCTAACGAGCATGGAGTTGAAGAATGGTGAACAAGATCAACAAGAATCCACATCCAACAAATAAAGCCAGACTCTCCTGGTCCACTGGAGTAGTTGGAGCAACTGCAGCTCCTACTATCCCTAGAAGCTGATGATATTTCCAATCATTTTCTTGGCAATTCAAAGAAAGTCGAGAGATATTAAAGTAGACTTGAGCCAATGTTAGTCCATTCAAGCCCAAAAGCTTAGAAGTGGAGGGGTACTCCATGTATACAAGGCTATTTTAAACATCAAATGCAAGCGATGTGGGATACTTGATAGCCCGGTACACTCTGGGGAAGTGTCATCTTATGGAAGATTCCTACGTGGTTACCATTGACACCAATAATCAGATATCGGGTGGAATTTGGCAATTAATGCAACTCATAGGACACTGTCCATGTTATAAAGATAAAAATCGGGCAGTGGGAATAGATACAACTTCTGAAAGGTGGCCATTGTAAAAATCATGTTATGTGGCCATTATAAGAAGTTTTCACACGATTGGCATGTTGACATTTATTCGAACAATATTTGAAAGACTCATTAAACCATAAAATAGTCTCTTGATACTTCTGAAGACACATTTTAAAGTTTATCTGTCAGACAGAAGAAGATAATAATTATCGTCATATGTCGGCTGTACTCACATCAACGAAAGAACTTATCCCATAAGAATCAAAGAGAGAAGTGTCAACGACAATGAACAAATAGAAAATGCAAGAAAGAAAAGGAATATCAGAATTTACAGCAATTAAAAACGCCTGGATAGTCTACAAAGCCCTAGATATAATATCCTCATTGGATGGAAAGCATGGATTTCATTTTTCAACTATTTTGATCAGCCCTTTCCCTAAACAAATAAATTGCAATCTAAAAGATCCCATTCAACAACTCCCGTTCAAATATAAGGACGTCCAAAGGCTTTCCCCTTTTGCTTTAGCTCATTAATGGGACTCTTGTTATCTTTGAAACTTCACTTTTTGAGCATCCAAAGATCCACAACCAAACACGGTTACATGCAAATCTCATTTAGAGGAATAAGCAAACATTAGTAAAAATCATGTGTGCACCCAACCAAACTGAATAGTAAAGTGGTAACTCCTTGTTCAATCTTCAGCTGAAACATTGAAGCCACCAGCACAAACAAATTGACAGCAGTGTCTATAACCACACCCCTCAAAAGGAGGAAAACAGAGAGAGAAAGAAAAAGAAAGGAGAAATTCAGTTTGTCATTACCAAGACCAAAGCCTTTCCAAGAAGAAATAGAAAATCAACTACGAACCTAGATTTGTTCTCATTGTACATCTTAGGGGGACCTAGTTCACATTGTTTCATTACATGAAATTTGAGATTACTTCTAGTCGGACCACCAACATGACAGAAAAGAATCATTGTAATATCCATCAATTAACCCTTGTAAGAGCAAGGAACCGGAATTGCACTTGAAATTATTTTGTGCCTTGTTGAGATCTGATGAAGCGGATATTAGTTAAAATTAGGTAATAAACACAGACATTAGGAATTGGAAATTGAAGAACCACTCATTCTTATCCCACAATCTGGGTGAGGAATAGATGTTTGGCCAATGCCGTATAAAGACCATTTTTGAAAGTATAAAGAACAATGGAAAATCTATTTTTCGCAGGTAGCTTTATAATGCAATTTCCAATACAAGAGCAGATTTTAGATGGCTGAGAGCAAGCATACGACTCAAAGTGCATGCAAGAGAGAGAGAGATGCAAAAACATGGTGTCAATATCACTGAATGAAGATTTCACACTGGAGTCTCGGAAGGAAGAAGTAGCCGTTATATTTCCAGTATGATTTTATTACCAAAGCTGAGAAACTTATTCTCCGAAAAAAGTCAGCAGTGCTTCCTGTTATCTACATTAGGTGCCGAATTACTACAGAATTTGATTAAACTTAAACTATTTTGAGAACTACCAAAACTTGTGAAACAAAATAACTATCATAGTATCAATCCTTTTTCACGAGACACGGGAAATGCCAAACTAACACACACAAAAACGGTTAGTTGGAAAGAAAATTAAATTTCAAAAACAGAAGCTGCCTACAGAATACTTACAAACTTTATGGAATAGGTTAGCCGCCAGCCACAGAATGACAAAAAAGTCAGGTCAATAACCATTACGAATGTTCTTATGGACATATGGCCCACACTATTCTTCATACACATCCACAAAAGACTACTAGTTGCCAACCTTACCACGGAAGCAAAATATTTACCCCAACTGAACTCCAAGTAGCTTCAACTAAAATATCGTTCTACGTCAATAGTCACCACGGCTGCTCTGCCCTAAGATCATCACCTGCCGCTTCAATTAACATCCATGTGAATCTAGGAGGACAAATTAATGCAAAAGCTGATTTCCACTATAGCAGATGTTGTGTATGATACATCAATATGCAAAGCCATTCCTGGAAATTAAATGCTTAACCCTGTTTGAAAAGATTATGAGACTAAATCAAACAGAGGACAGTGTTGTGCCAACGAAAGTCTCTGGACCACCTACAACTCATGAAATCACCGTTATCAATCACGCAAAAGAAGAATCACTCCATGAACAATCATAGGCTAAACAATTCAGCCAGCGCGAAAACTCCACATGCGAGGGCGACTACTCTGGCCGCACAACATTTTATAAACTGCAATGGATAAAGCCACTCTGCATGCACATTATTACAACAACTGACGGCTAACAAACAAACAAAACGAGGCTGATGAAGATGTTACGATCGAAACAGGAATAGTCGTAGGATAATCACTGATCGCAAGCGCGCTACAAAAAAAGAAGGAAAAAAAACAAAGAGCGACGATAATCGAGGAGGAACACAAGCTCAAGAGTACGAAAAAGAGAGACCTTCTTATCCTTGATCTCACTCGACTGTGTCCACGTCTTAATCTGGTCGCGGTACCTCTGCAGCTTCTTAATCTCCTTCTTCAAGTCCGCCTCCAGCTTCTCCTTCTGGTTCGCATTGTCCGTGTCGTAAACCTGAAGCCAAGGCAGAGACAGGGAAGAAAAGAAGAAAAAAATCAACAGACGATCAACCGAACGAAAAGGAGAAAAACGAAAAAAAAAAAAACAGGCTCGCGCATGTTCCGATTGTGGAAGAGAAAGAAATGAAGGCGAGAAAATTCTCAGCCCCGAGCCGCACGGCGAGGCGATCGTTCCGCGACCTTGTTCCAAATGCCGTCGAAGACTTCGACGCCTTCCTGGACCTTCTTGAGCACGCGGTCGATCTCCGCTTGGAGCTTCCGGCTCGCTCCCATTGCGAATTCCGGTCAGGCTCGACCGAGCAGGCGCGGTCCCTATCGTCCGGCGACGCAAGCGGAGAGCACGCAAAGAGCGAGCGAGAGAGAGAGAGAGAGAGTTGGGATTTGAAGTGACCGAAGGCGAGTGCTTCGGGGAGTGTCGCTCGCTCGAACGCTCGTAACGCCAAAACGAGAGGGATTTTGTTCTCTTCGGGAAGCGGAGCGAAGTAGGGAGGGAGGGTGGCAACGACGTCGCTGCGGGGCCCACTGCATGGCATTGACCCGGCCCCCGCTCTCGGACTCGGATTTCGCTTTTCGGCTTTGCCTCGGGGAAGCGACGCAGCGGAAAAGGGTAAGAAATCCGTCCAGCCGGAAAATTAAAAGAATTTACTTCTGTTCTCCCATAATATTATTTATTGGAGCGATTTTCTTTTCCAATTTTTTTATATTTCCACGTATGGCACTACTGACTTTCTTTTCTTCTTTTTTTCAATATGAAATAACCTCGAGCTTTTTTAAAATTATACAAACACATTCAATATATTTCCCTTATCCTCCGAAGCTAAAAATAATTTTGTTCTTCGAGATTTCGGCATAATGTCAATAAGGAACTTTTAAAAAAAAATTAAAGTGGCAATCCAAACAGGACTCTCGGTTCCATAATTACCGGCCTAAAATGTAATTTTTAATCTAATTTTTTTCTAAATCGACACTGTCCCCGACGTTTACACCTACATCGTGTCGTGCCTAGTGTGTAAGAGGATCTATTTATTTATTGAAATAAAAAAATAGCAAAAAAGAAATGAGTATCCTTGGTAGGTCTTCTTAGTTAACTTGATTGCATGTTGAAATTTGAAGTATTCGATGGATTGTGATCAAATCAGTTTTGGTAGGATTAGCTATTTTGGTAACTTGATTAGATGTTGAAATTTAAAGTATTCAACATGGATTATGATTAAACGAATTTTGGTAACCTTAGCTGTTTCGGTTTGAAGTATGACGTGGGTCGGCGTAACATTCGGTAATTTCTAATGTAAGATAGGGTCTAGTTAATTTATTGTATGCATAAGTTATTAAATGTAATTCGGGATGTTAGTAAATATATTACTAAAATCGTCAATCATACCCTTGACCGCATAAAATTACATTCAACATTCTATGTTTAACAAACACCAAAATAAAAATTTATTTCCATTTATCGAAAAGTAAACAATTTGGAAAATATTTCCTAAAAAAGATCACTTGTATCGCTTACAAAAAAATGAACAAACGAAAATTAGTTCAACATTCACAAAAAATGTTTAGATACAAATTATTGTCGATAATGGAAATATATTTTAGGAAATTCTAAATAAGGGCTTCAAGTATCATTATTTTTTCAAATAAAGACTTGGAGTTGACCTTATTTCAAATAAGGGCATAAGATGTCCTCATTGTCTCAAATAAGGATATGGAGTGAATATTATTTCAAATAAAAGCATGGAGTGACCATATTAATCTCCAAAAAATGGCATGGCTTATTGAATAATTAAAGGCATTTTCGCCATTTACATTTTTATTTTTTTTTTTTTCCTTTTCCTTTTTCAGAAATTAAAAAAAATAAAGTGTAAAAAGATAAGAATCACAGTCTTGCCTGTGGCTGCTGCCCACTTGGTGGCGACGATGGCCGTCAAGGCTGCCGGACCCACTATTTTATTTGGCAACCATCATCCCTTCAAAAAGTGCAGATGATTGTAAGTTTGTAACGACAAAACATCGATCCAAATTCTAGCTGCGTCTTCATCAAATCCACCTAAAAGCTCTGTTTGCCATAGCTAAATGGCAAAAATCTCTCTCTCTCTCGATCCATTTCCATGTCTTGGATAGTTGCGGTTCTGCTGTTCGTGAATCTGGAGCCAGTGAGCACTCACCGAGCAACAACATCTTCTTCCCCGTCCACCCTCGGATCGCGTTAGAATTTGTGAGCTGTTGGTACCTAGGGCCTCATTGAGAAAATGAGGGCACTGCGAACCCTTTTCTATAATTTTTCCTATATCTTATTGGTTAATTACTCTAAATTATACGAGTGATCATGTTAAGAAAAATGTTATGTAAATCGTTTATATCTGGGCCGCAATGAGAGTTGCTCACCTAACCACCAAAGAGAGCAAGAGCCCCGCTTGCTTGGAGGCGAAGAGCCTCACGCTTGCTAGTGGTGGCGAGGGCAGCTCCACCCTTGCTTGGTGGTGGCAACCTTGGTGCGACCTCCAATCGGCGAGGGTGCTTTGTGAGCCGAACAAGGTGGTCCGATAGGACCGAAATCCTTTTGATCATTTTTTTTGAATTTTCAGCCTTTCTTTTTAATTCTTAGATTTATTTATTATACTTTCAATTCCAATTTTTTAAAAATTTTTTAGAACTATTTTTTTAACTCTTAAGTTTTTCTCTGAACAAAAAGACATCTCTTTTTTATATTGGTCTATATGTTGATGTGGTGACAAGAAACGACATTGCTTTGGTGTTGACTGTTGACAGCGCTCCGTCACAGCATTGAGGGCTCCATAAGATTTAAGAAAGCAATAAAAAATGGGAAAATTTTAAATAAAGGGCCGAAGATGATCTTAATGAAAATAAGGATTTGAAATGCCTTCATTATCTCAAATAAGGGCTTGAATTGGCCATATTAGTCTCACAAAATAGATTGACTCACGGGTTGATAGGGGCATTTTTGTCATTTTATTTTTTTTTTCTATATTTTTACTTTTTATTTTTTTCAAAAATTAAAAAATTGAAAATGTAAAAGAAAAAAAAGAAAGGAGATAAGGAGGGCGGCCAGGCCGCCTGTGTCTCCTTTCCTTTCCTTTTTTTACTTTTACTTGTTTTAATTTTATTTTAATTAACCGAAAATTAGGTTAAAATTATATTTTGACGAAAATGCCCTTGATCGGTTGGAATATTTGGCCGGTCGGCCGGACATGCGAGACCAAGCCTTTATTTGAAGCAGGTATGGAAATTTCAGACTTTTATTTGAGACAAAGGTGGCATTTCCGACCCTTAATTGAAACAAGGACCATTTTAGGCTATTATTTTAGAAAATGAGAGCACTTGAAGCCCTTATTTGAAATTTTTCCTTAAAAAAATGGCCCCATGGTATTTTCCATTTGTCAAGACAACTGAAGGACTCGAGTAAACAAAGTTGACACATTTTAGGATTAAATATACGAAATGAAAGTTTAAGGACTTGCACCGTAATTATATCATCGAAAAAAGCAATGTTATATTTGTTATGAAATCTTACTAAAGCTCCATCTTTTTCTCGGAAAATGGATAATTTGGATAATATTTTCTTAAAAATGATTTCTTTTATCACTCACAAAAATGGATGAACGAAAAATTTTATCATCATCCACGAGAATATTTAGACATAGTTTGTTAGCCTTTGGGGTGATTCACAAAACATTTTCTTAGAGACGATAGCTTGCATCGTTTGAGATAATTAGTCAATTGAGAAACGTATTTATTATTGTCAACAATCGTGGGCGGCAAAAATATTTTTCGTTCACTCACTTTTTTGAAAGCATACAAGCGATGATTTTCAGAAAATATATTATAAATCTTTCATTTTCCCCTAAACAAGCTAAGTCCAAAAGAAAATAACATAACCGAGAATAATTAACGAACTCCGTCGAGACCAAAAGTTATGGTCACTGCTATAGTTCTTGCTTCTAGCCCGTACGAGAGCTCTGTATATCTTAAAGGCATCAATTTGAATGAGCATGAACAGGTGAAGAAGGAGAAGCAGAAAATACAACAAGTAACGCCGGCGAGGCCTAATTCTAGTACCCGGCACCGGGAGTGAAGGAAACTATCGCCTCTCGATCCACATGTCCTCGCTCTATCTGTGAAAATAACAATGCGAATAATCACACGAAAGCCATAATAAAGCATACAAGTTACCGTGGTGTCGGATATATAAATATCCTATATCTGTGAACTGTGAAGAAGAGCTTTCCATAGATTGATGAATAGTTTCTGAAGCTAGAGATGAACATTTAGATCTGAAATTCAAATTCTTGAAGTAAACATTTTCTCAGTGGTAATTAACGCGCATTGTATCTTTAGCAAAATAAAAAAATAAAAAAATTAACGCGTGCGTATCGGAACGAAAGGTCTTCTAATAGCCTCGAGCAGAGGAATCTCATCATTCCCTGTTGTTGAGCTTTTGCAAAATGGAATGAGCATTTGATAGATGTTGTGTGCTTTAAGTTGCTTAGAAATTTGAGGAAGGAATCTATACAGCTCAATGGTTGAGGATGCATCAACCATTATTGTTCAGATTAATCAAGCATGAATTGTGCCTCATTTATATAACTTGGCATTCTTGAAAAATTACCTACGACAATATAGTTTTTGCATGCTTTAGAAGCCCCCACCGTGGCTTATCTACTTATGGATAGTGTAAACATTCGGGTGATGCAATTTCCCGACTAAACGGCGAGTGGCTGGCCGTCTTCCCAGCTATCGATCCTTCACTGCAGGTGAAGGTGAGCTTGGGAAGCGTTTGTCCGTCGAATCGATCTGGACTGGCCTGAGATAGACCCTTCTCAGCTCCAGCTGAATCCATTCAAATCAAACTGTTTGCGGCTCGAGGCGACGTCATTTTCTTCGTGGGCATTGAGGTCAAGTTTGGCCTCGAAGTAATGCATTCGGTTCCCACAGGATCTCTGGTCGCTATCCAGCTTCACTGGATCTGCTCTGGAGTGTAGACTTTCGAGGAAATCCACGCCGCCTCCGCATTCTTGGGTTTTGTTCTTCACCTCGGAACAGCCTAGTCCTCCTTCAATGCCTATGCTCATGGACAAGGGGCTTTGTCCTAGTCCTCCAGGGAAAGATCTCCTCTCCATTTCCTTCACCCCGTATGAAAGGAACATCCTGTCTTCTTTCACATCCCCACCCCACTTGAATTCTATTTTCTCTGTTCTGGGCTCGACCGTGATTTCTTTCGGGTCCAAGAGCACGCTACCACCACCATAAGGTCTCAGCCCGATGCCATTGTGGTGAATCTCTTGGTCTTTATGTGATCCTTCGCAGGAGGTGAGGCAGCTGTCAACAGAACAATCTGTAGGCGGGTTCGTCTGCATTTGCTGCGCACATAAGCCCTGAAGTTCCTTCAAGTCCGGGAATGCGGAGTTCAGGGTTTGCGTAGATACTTTGGACACCAGCTCGGAAAGCTGAAGCTTGGCGGCTTCGAGGCCCGCCGAGCCCAAGTTTTGTCTCCCTAGTGTCTCTTGAGCTTTCTCGAGCACGGACTGGAGATACTTTCCTTGAGCCTCTATCCTGAGCTGCAAGTGTCTCTGTACCTGAGTGAGTTTGGACAGGTTTCTCAGAACACTTTTCTACTAAGAGACCGTCGAATGACAAACAGAGAAGGGAGATCGCGAACTTTATCCTATAATGACATCTACACGTGAAGAGTTGCAAGGAAATCTGAATTTAGATGGAAACAGAAGGGACCGTCCTTACAAAATCTTGATAGAAGTTATCGGACTGTGACCTTTGATAATAAGTTCCACCACGAGTTTTTCTATCCATGTTAAGTCGTTACATCTTCACACATCAATCCATATCTGCACTCTATTAATCATTTTTTGGTTTTTGGCTCTTTCTACGTTCTACTATTTCTGCTTCTAATGGCAATAGTACACCAGCATGATCATCTTTATCTTTCTGGCTTGAACTTCCTTCGGTTCTTTGGTTTACTGATCACTACTAATGCTCATCATGAATGATATGTGAAACAAAAGCTTGAAATCTTCTTTACCTCCAGCTGTTCATGGAGTCTCCTCTGCACTTCAATTTGCATCTGGAGCGCCTCACCGAAATGCAAGTTTCTGTGTCGGAAAAGGTTTACTCAGGAAAGATGTCTAGTATAAGTAAACCGGCGCCAGCTTCCAGTTGTTTATGAAAATTGTTGCCACTCGGAGAATGTTTGTGTTCTTACTTGTTTGTTTGCGGTACGATGTTTAAATTGTGGACGTGAGGTCCATTTGTCTCGGGTACTCTGTCTCCTCCAACAGCGACAGTACCTGTGTCAGGCGATTTGTTCCAGTTAGATTTTCTCTATGAGAATCCCCCACAAATCTCTAGGTTTCTTGTCATGTAAAGAATCTGAAGAGAATAGAATAATCTCCACATACCGATTTTGTTGTTTCCGCTGTTTGCATGTCCATGCAGATTCTTACTGAGCCTGTATTTCTGCAGCAGGAAAAAGATGAGGTTAGTTTACTGAGCTATATCATACGGAAGACATAAGAAGCGGAAGGTCGTGTCTTGTTTGGAAACTTCATGCTATAATGTCAGGCACTTGACCTTGGAATCACTTGCAGAACATATAAGAACCTGAAAGTTTTCGCATATCCCAACTTTTTCATTCTCAACAATCTTGGAAAACATAAATTTCAACAACAAGAAGAGTGACGCCATTATTTGATGAGCTATAAAGTAACATGCCATGAATTTGAAATGGCTTAACCAAGGAATACGAAATGGGACTCGATCACTGAAAGCGTTAGAATGAATGCTCGGTGAAGATGGACAATTTACCTGGAGATGACTCTTCAAGTGGTATAGGGTGAGGCCGGGAATTCCCATAAGCTTCATGACTGTTTTAGGAGTGGCTTCTGCAATATGAAAGGACAACACTTGCATCAGTGGATGTTCACAGCATTTTTTGCCACACAAATTTCAGAATGAATTCAGCATCGTAAGGTTTCTTTACTCACTATCTGCTCCGCCAAGCTGGTTGACAGCTTCTATGAATCTCTCATGAAGATCAGGTGTCCATTTTAGTCTAGGCTTCGCATCAGTTGACAGGACGAGTCCCGAATCTCCAGGACCATTACCGCCTTGCAGAAACAAATGCCTGTCTGAAGGGATTGGCATTCTTGAAGAAGGATTGATGTTCTTTCCCAGATGCTGGTTATGATGGTACATGATTTCTTTTCTGTAGCAAAATAACCCTGGCTCATATCAAACTCGATGCACAAGCACAGGCACCAAATTGCCGAATTGAAATAAGCTCTAGGATTTACCTGAATTGCACTTCACTTTTCTTGTGATCCAATGTTTATGCTCCAAACCAAACTCACTCTATCTTCCACGCCACGCAACGTCTAGTCCTGAATCGGAGTAAATTCAGACACAACTTCTTAGAATCTCTCTTGCCTATACTGTTGATCCTTGGCCTTCTGATCTTGCTCAATGAAAGGTTTTGCCAGGGAAGGACCTTTATAAAGGGAGGTTAGCGAGACAGGACAGAATCTTCGACAGAGCCATGGGGAGGGCTGGACCCAATCCAAAATTCATAGCGACATCGAAAATGAGATATTGTCCTTCCTACTTTGTTAAGCGCTGGGCCCTACACACCTTCTTTAGTTTCCATTCTCAGACAGTGCCCACCAGTTTGAATTCCCCTTCAATACACCTTTCCATAGCCCCACGAGCCTCGCAACGAGCACCCGAATTGATCCCTCTGTCTAATACTTTTTTTCCTAGGCAATTCAAATTTCTCCGCCTGGCAAAGGCAGGAACCTGATTCCCGGATTTTATAGGGGAATTTCTGACTCGGATGAGGCAAATCCACTACCTCTATGTGCCTGGAAAGCTCCAAACACCTTGTTTCGCCTTCTCACCTTTAGGGAAGAATCTGAAGAACTCGCAAACATTTTTTATCCTCTTGTTGGAGTTACACGAATGCAAGTAAATAAGTTAAATCTGATTGCGATGGGATTTCTTTGTTTTGTCTCTTCATTCTAAGAAAATGATTTTGTTGGTTTTATTTGCAGAATGTTAGCAGATTCTGTTGACTGGAGCATTGGAAATGGATACACTACAAAATGTAGATTAAAAATTCTATAATGAGATGCTCTTCCTTGGAGCGTTGGAAGCAAGGCATGGAATAAGGAATACATTCCCACTTTGTCTTCTTCAGAAGTATGGTACTTATTCAGCCCGCATAGCGCATAATATTAGAAGGGAGCTGGTCCAAAATCTTTTTCATACTTCAATTGGCATAACACAGCCGGCCCCGCATTGGCGAATTGGAGAATCCTAAAAAATCCTGGGACCCATTGGGGAGGAGGGAGGAAAAAGGAATTGTACTTGCTTCCATACTTGCAGTTGATGAAAGACAGGAAAATCTCTGGCCTAGAGAGTACCCATGATCTTGCCCTTGACTCCTACACCTTGGCTTTTCGGATACTCTTGTATTGCGTGAATCTCTACACTTTTCGCTTGCTGTTTTTCCCCTTTTGTTGGTGTTTATATGCTGTTTTACAGGGACTTGTATTGCAGCGCGGTGTTGCTCATTGCTACATAATATGCAGTTACTCATTCATAAAACCTTTTGCATTGCCAGTGCATATAAAAAGACAGAGATAGTCTGCTTATACAATAGAAATCACATATATAAGGTTTCTGCTGAGAAATGTTGTCTGCGCGGTGTTCCATTTTCAAACAGTCAAGCTCGCATTTTTTGTAAGCATCTGATACTTCCTCAAATTGAATAACTGGTGGGTTTTTAGATGATATCTACTTGGAGCAGTTTGAGGAAAAACTTTGCGTTGCAATCCATCGGAGGACACTTGCGATCTCACTGGGTGGAACATTGCTTAACAATGGACAAAGTAAATCATGATTTACAACCGCATCGCTGGAACAATATCGTCCACATTTGTTCCGCAAAGTCTCTTCCTGGAAAATCATTCAATTCTGATGTTGCAAAGATTTTCATGCAGATCGGGAGAATCCTCTGAAGTGACAGGCTTTTGCCAAAGCTTTTTAAAGGTGGAATTCCTGAGTAGTTGTCAGGCATTTGGATAGGAAAAAGTTGTCGAAGGCGCGCTCCGATACACTGACAGCTGCAACATAAAATTGCAGCCGCTCTTTATGTTGCAATTTTGCACTGACAGTAGCATTTTTCATGTGCACATCGGACTTTACATGTGAATTACGGCGTGTATAATTGACCAGGCAGAAAGGATACTGGAGAGCGGGAATGAAATGTGACACACATCAAACAGACAAGGCAGTGCCGAAAACCAAAAGCGCTACCTAAACTTGATACCATCAAACAACCATCTGTTCCAATAAATTCTAGGTTGTCACTTGTCACCCAAATTATATTTCTTCATGCTCCTTCTGTTTATGCTGAGCCTCGCACACAAATTATAGGGCAAGCACCAGAATAAATATGTTAGGCTGATGAACAACTGACTTTCCCAAAAAGTTAAACTACATATGTACCCAAACCATAGATCTAAATGCAACAGTCTGCGCCTTAAGAGCAGGAGCAGATGTAACTTTGATGAATCCTCATCGATTGGCGTAATGGTTCTAATCCCGTGAGCAATGTTCAATGATTGGTTTGACCGAATCACCACACCCACGAACTGTTCGAAAGTCATCTCAAATCATGAGCAGACCAAACAGGACACTGTGGCTTTCGCTTCATGTCTCCGAACACCTGATGACCAAAGCGGCACATCTAGAGCACTTAACTTCAGATTACATTGCCCGAAACAGAGGAACGCCCACCTTTGACTACCGGTAACTAACTGTTATTTCTCTCCCACATCCATTGACGTTATTCTCGCACTTTTTTAGACAGAACAGGAACTTAAATGTTCCTGCTTTGTACTTACAAGTTACATCTTTTGGGGGCTTACACATTAATATGTAATGTGACTTTTGGGGTGAGAGCAAGCCCCGAAAAGAGAAGCAATACAAAAGTATGTGAGAATCATCATACGACTAGTCCATCACAAGGACAGAAAAAAACTTCTGAAACTCTGATTGGTTACACATTTCTGACCACAGGGGATTTGCTTTGGCTCAATTGGAAAGTGAGAAATGACCACGGAATGATATTCCTTGTGGAGGAGGGAAAAAAAGTTGTGAGGAAAGAGGGAGAGAGAGAGAGAGAGAGAGAGAGGAAAAAAGTCGGCAGATTCCAATTCCAATGGAATGGAATATGAGAATCTGAACTCAAAACCTATAAAGCAACAAGTCTTATTCTCAAGTCAAGAATTGAATTATTCCTCTCTACCCAAAGCCACATAAAATGGGTTCTCTTCCACAACTTTATCCCTTTTAGCAAATTTTAATTGGGGTACCTTTCATTAACCATTGATCGGAATCATGTCCTCATAAGCACCTTGTTTTATCATAGCATGCTGAAGTTAAGATAATGAACCGATACTCGTTAATGCACCGTCTTAAGCATACTATTCAGATATTATTCTCAACTCAAGCATGTCAAGGTGTTAAGTGAATAAAAGCATATTATTGCAGACATAGTCACGCATAATGGTGTCCAAAGGCTTATGATCTGCTGTAAGTTCGAGCATCTGAAGAGCCATGTATTCTAAATTGCCACCGATATTCCTCCAACGCGCATTGTCTTTACGTTTCTTTGATCCCTTGTGGGTGAAGATAAATTTAAGCATTAGGAAAAGGAAAATGCTTTGAAACAGGTTACCTTTTGTTTGGAAAAGGAAAGATAGAGAGCAACGCACAAAAAAGAAAGGAAGGGAGAGACAAAGAGGGAATGTACAGAAAGTATCATTGCCAGGACAAAAGAATAAGTGTATGTAAACTGAACTGTAAGCTTCAAGTGGTTCACGTAGTAGTCTTCTTCTCTCCCAACTTGCTAAGAAGTTTCCCAGAGATCAGCATGATGCCAGGAAAGATGAAGCCTGTTATGGGCAGGATAAATTTAGATAAGAAGCTGCTATCCTGTCAATCCGACAATACTGTCATTATTTGACCCTCCGATGTTCCAATTAATGAGTGCTTTATGCAAAATATACGATGATGGTGTGTGGATCTATGGTAAAAAAAAATAACTGGTAATCTTGTCAGACTTTCGAGGAAGCATTCTCCATTTAGATATTAAAAATAATTATTTCCCAATGAAACTTAGGACAACAAACTTAAGCTTCTTTCGGGCACTATTACGGCAATATATTCGTTCATTCGCATGTGAAGAGCGTAGGTTAAGAGCAATTGAGCTAATTGAAGAAATGAAGGAGAAAAGGAAACTTGGGGTGGGAATATGGCAATTGAATGATCAGTCAGTTGATGTTTTACAGAACCACAAATTTGAAGTGCAGCAACAAATGTGCTTGGTTTCCCAGTGGATTAATCTTAAGAGGGTCTTTTCACTAAACCATGCAAGTTTAAAATTTAACAAATTGATAACATTTTGTTGCCTGTTTCCTCACAATTTAACTTCTGCAAAGATAATTTATCTAACATGATATTAGGCTCCATTTGTTTCGCGAAAAACGGGTGGTTTGAAAAATATGTTTCTAGAAATATTACTTGTATCATTTACAAATATGAACTAACGAAAAATATTTTCACCATCCATGAAAATATTTAGACAAAGATTGTTGCCGATAATGAAAATATTTTCTATTGACTAATTTTTTTTTTTTTGAAATGTATCATTTTTAGGGAAATATTTTTCAACTCATTTATTTTTCGCAAAACAAACGAAGCCTTAGATTACATATCAAGAGCTTTGTATTCTGTTTGGCTCTGGTTTGAAGTGACCATGCCCACATTGTATGTTGCATGGAAGGACCGGTTTGCATAAGAGGAATATTGAATAATGCATGATACATACATAATTGACTGATTTTCTAATAGCTTAAACTTTTGAAAAAATGACTTCTTTATCGTTAAGAAGTTCAATCCAAACAATTAAAACTAGTGGACAAGTTGGCTAATGAGGATGTCGATGGTTTACATGAATTCATAACAAACATTGTCGCGTGAACACGAATACACGACTAAATTGACAGTAGCCTTGTGATGAGGAAGAGACACGAAGGTCCGCTACCATCATCAAAAGTGAGGCCAAAGCTTGAGCACGTTAGCACACATAGCTGAAACTAATTTGACCAAAAGCTTAAGTTATTGAGTTATGAGCCCACTAGATATGTAAATCGATTCTTTTTCACTTGAAACACTTGATGTAAGATTCTTCTTTGTATTCCCACATAACAAGTGCACTTAGCACCTTAAAGTTTCCGTACAGTGATATGTAATAATATTCCATGTCGTGATCAATAACTTAAAACGTTTTTAGTACAGTTATGGACATCAAAGACAAGGTCTTGAGTTCGATTCCCTGGAACCAATTTTCACCCATTTATGGGATTTCCTGATCATTATGGGAGATGGGCTTCCACAATTCTTTCGCCCGCTCGAATCGAGTTTACATACTTGTATCCTTCATCATTAGATCTACATTTCATGAGCCGGAGCATTGAGATATAAAAGGCATTCAATGTCGCACTCTAATAGTTTAAGTCTTTTTAGTGATATCTGAGCAAAAGGTGTTGCATTTTCACATCGCCGATTACTCTTTAACAGCCAAAATTCTTGCTTTAGCCAATAGGCATGCGGCTTAGACCAAAAAAGAAAAAGAAAAAGAAAAGCATCCGACCCTGCTGATAAAAAGATTAGAAGTGAAGCCCGAGAGTATCAGGTCCGGGTTTCGATCCCTGTGAGCATCGCACACATGTACATAGAAGAGAGGATCGAGCCCAAAAAACAAGAAGAACATTCATGCTTTAATATTGGGCCTAGACACAACCTATACATGAGGGGGGTCTGTTAGAACATTCAAATGTCAAATCTCAAACTTGCCCAAGAGCCTTGACAGCATAAAGTAGTCTCACAATTTACAAAAATAGTCATTCACCTCTGCATGCCCAGTCCTCTTATTCCTTCTTCGCTCTTTCTTTTATGTCAGTGCACAAATCCTTATTCCTTCAAATTTGGGGGATCCCTTTTATGTGAGAAGAAAAACAGCATCTTCAACAAAATCTGCTGCACCTTTTCAACTGGGTGTGGCTCAACCACATAAGAAAGATAATAAGAACTATCAACTTAACCCATGTCACATTGCATAAGATCTATGAATAATAAAAGCAAGATTTGCTCCTGAGATGCCCATTACCATTTAGGGCATATTTGGTGACAGCTATATCCCGAGAAATAATTTTGAGTAGAAATGATTTTTTTCCAATTCTATTTCCGGGAACAAAGAAACAGATTTTTTTTTATATTCCTATTTGTGTTTCAAATCTGTTTCCTAGGCACCGATATGTTCTCGGAAATAGAAAAATTAACCGACGTCACCAAATAGATTTATGCTCTTCTCCTGTTCTCGAGAAAAAAAAAAACAAGAATAAGAGAAATACGAGCGTTACTAAACAGGTCCTTAATATTTCGCGGTGTTCCGGTGCTCTATGTAGTCCCTGTTGCAACCTTTGTGCCTAGGAAGAGAGAACTCAAAGCCCCCACCCATCTTCATGATTACCCACCAATCACCATGCCTTTCTCAAATCTTTAAAATTCCTCCTTTTGAAATTCGCCTCTATATATATATCCTTGATAAGCACTGGAGACAAATGGCTAATTCGATTCCAGCACAAAACTCCCTTTTCCTGCACAGTTTGTCACAAGTCAAGATGTCCATTCCGTGCATATATTCCCCCACCATTCCTGTAGTCTTTCCCCTTTCTTCCTTTCTTGGGCTTCTTTGTTGTGTTTGCTCACTGGCCAAGTTGTTTTAGATACTATACCATGTGTCCATAGTACCAGTACTAGGTTGTGGTCCACTTTCACATTCTTTTGTTATCGTTCTTTACTATTTTCTTCTTTTCCCCCTCCCTTTTGTCTCTGCAATGGTAAGTAGTTGCACCGGCTCTTGCATTAGAATTTCTCGATGTGCATAATGAAAGAATGGTAAAAGCCCCTTTTTTTTGTCCTGGGAACTTGCGCGTTTCTTTGGAATCAAGCCCTTGACAAATTGGTACCCTAAAACTTGCATAAATTTTCTAGTTTATTTGCATTTTAAGGCTGAATTAGAAACCAAAAAAATTAGGGGCATTGGTGTTCGTGCAAAGAAATTTAGACTTTTTTGTGGGATTTTTTTTCCCTTGAAATTATTAGGGATCAAAATCACCGTCCGTCCATAATCAAATGAGGTGAACCTTTTTGTTGGTCCTAACAAAGATGCCGTCCATAATAGTACGTGAGAGACACATCTTTCAAGTTTAGCAAATTCCAAACAACTGTTGAACAAAGCAGAAGCTAGAAAGCAAATACCAAAGCATAGTCTATAGTTAGAAGCATACTATCATCCCTCTATAATAAATTTGTAACCGGAAAACTTTAGGGGGGGGACGTCAGACACCAACATTGTATATTGAAAAAAAAAAAAAAAAAAATTAAAAAAAAAACCCATATTTATATTTAAATAAAAAAAAAAAAAAAAAAAAAAAAAAAAAAAAAAAAAAAAAAAAAAAAAAAAAAAAAAATGGCTTGATCTCGGAGAGTATGTGGAGCTACATCATGAACATTTTGTTCCTATAAGGGAGTGATGAGAACACCCCGACAGTCAAATTTTTTAGAAAAGTTAAATAAGGTGAACTTGGGAAAATATTTTCCAAGAAGCCATTTTTAGAAAAAACAATTTTTTCAGTGTTATTTGAAACGAGAATGAGCTGAAAAATATTTTTCATTGGTATGGAAAATGTAAATTTGTTTTCCTCCGTGCAATCTTTTTAATTATTTTTATTTAAATTTATTTTTATTGTTTATTTATTTATTACCAATAAAATTTTTTTTTTTTTTTTTTTTTTTCTTTTTTTTTTTGGTTGGTCCGGGGGGGGGGGGAAACAAACCAAGAAAGAAAAAAAAAAGAGGGGGGGGGGGGGGGGGGCGGGGCGATGCCTAACTAAGGAAGAAGAAAAAGAACAAAAATAAAAAAATAAAAATTTGATTTTTAAATACTTAAAAATGAAATGAAAGTAAAGAAATGGATGGAGGAAGGTGAGGGAAATGATTTACTCTCTTCAAAAGGAAATCATTTCCTAACTTTGAAGGTGTTCTTTCCATGAGTGAAAATGTTTTCTTAACTCACTATTTTCTATGAAACGACGTCGAAAAATCCGAAAATATTTTCTTGAAAGTTTTTTTCGTGAAATGAATGGAGCTTAAACTCGACTAAGGAGAGGGTGAGAAACTTAACCTACAAATTCTCCATTCCTAAGGCGGTTATGCGCATAATGACTTTTGAAGATGTGTTTAATGAGATGTAGCGACAAGAGATTTCATAACAGTTTGGAGATGTGAGTCCAAACTTTTCAATTTTGCCAATATAATCTTAAACATTTGCATGAAATTTCAATATGGTCCTTTGGCCAAATGCCATCTCAAATCCTTGATGTGGTAAGCTAATTTCCGGCGGCGATTGGTCGGAAAGACCATATTGAAATTTCATATAAAGATTTTAAGACTCATTATTAGACTTGAAAAGTTTACGATCGAATTAGCATTAGTACAATGGATCCATGACTAATGTGGTAACTATCTCTATGTGAACAGATTGGAATAACAGTAAAATCGAGATCCGGAGGAATTGGTGAAAGTAGTTGGATGAGCCGTCAGAGTATAGGGTAAATATAGAGAACAAATAACAAAAACACGCTCAAACTATACCCAGACCGCCAAATCTCCATCGGACTTCTAGTTTTCTGCAAGTGTCTCCTTTCAAGCTTCTTGTGTCTCGTACTATTTCCATAAATGTGTAGGCTTTTATCCTAGATTTCATCAAGCTTTCTTCTGGCAATGTGGTATGTAAATACTAGTTTCTTGCGTCGCTTAGTGTTTTCAGTTGGGCGTCTTGAAATACTTCTCCATTTCCAATAAGTGCCTTCAAGTTCAATTTTAGTTTCTACATTTAGGCTTCATTTGTATCGCCAAAAATGAACGATTTGAAATTTTTTTCCTAAACGTGGTCTCTTGTACTGATTAGAATGATTAATCAATGAAAGATATTTTCATTGTCAACGACATTTTATGCATAGACATTTTCGTAAACAATCAAAATATTCGGCAATGCAAATAATCATTTTTATAAATAAAAAAAAATTATCCAAATCATTCATTTTTCCAAAAAACAATGGCACCCACGAAGTCTGGTGGCCTGCCATTCACATTTCGCATTTACATTTCCCAGCTCTTTTAAGTTTCTGGCATGTCAATTTCCTATTCAAAGCACAAAGGCTTGGACACTTTGTTTGCATCCTGGACCAAGAGTGTGAATTCGAGTTTCGGATTCCCAATCACCTGTAATCAGATTCTTGCCTTTTTTAACTGAGCGATTTTCTCCTCGAAAAACAGAAGTACAATAATAAGAATTCAAGATACCAAAATAGCCGCTTTCAAAGCACGCGGTGCAAAGCGATTTGGGATCGAAATCCGAAGTTTTTAGAGAAAGAATCTCCCTTTCTCTGTATGAAATAAATCCATTGAAAATGATGCGTAATTCCGAACGTAGGATACGGCACGAATGAGTAATGATGAAAAGACAGTGAAAAGCAATGCTATTGCCAAGTATGAGATTGAGATCCTCATATAAATTTGATCCGAAAAGAAAATCACTTCTTGCAAAACACGAAAAAGGAAGAAATAGTTCACCATCGTTATGGGCTTGTGGTGTTTTTTGGCTTGCTGGCAGAGTTCATTCAAAAGCCCAAATGGGTACCAGGGATAAACCACAAGAGAAACGAACTGGACCTCGAAATGGCCTCAAACCGTGGGACTACATCGACGTTTTGGCATTCCATTTCGCGAGAAAGCTTCAGAAACAAAATCTGCGCATACCCATCTTCTTCTCGATCGTCGATTAACTACTTTCGAGAAGAAAGTCGGAGAAAAATGCCTGTGAGAGTTGTGGAGAGCTCAGCACCTTCTCAGGTATCAGGTAAATCTCTATTCCTTGCTTCCGATCCGGTGCGGTTTCATGCGTTTCGACGGTTTCGTTGCCTACACACGTTGCTTGTGTCGGGTCTTTGCGTTAGAATCGTGCGTACACATGGTGAGGAGTCGGGCGTTGTGTCGTGTCGGATTACTACGTGCTGAAATCGCGGTTGCTTTTGCCAAGGAGTTAAATCTGTTGCGGGGTGTTTTCTAGCTGACGTTCGGTTGCTGGTTTTTGGAGGTTTAGTATCCCAATGCCTCGCTTTCAGATGGAGGATCAATCTGCAAGAAACTAATGTTAGCTATGAATCTCAATGTACCCTTCATTCCTAGATATGATCATGATAGATATAATTCATATTAGATTGAACCCCTTTTTATGTAGAACACGAAAATTTGATCCTTTGACTCGACTGACTTTATTGAACTTGCCCGCCATCCTAATTCTTTTCCTTAATGGTGGCCACAATATCAATGATGGCGGGTTGATATGATGCTGTGATAATGAAATGTTGGCGAAGTCACGGTGATAGAGTTCAAAATGGCCCCGGAAGTACTTTTTTTGTCATTTCACCCTTAAGCGCTGTTAAAGTGTGTTCGATTGAATATACTTTGGACCAATATGAATACTCTGTATGTATTAGTGACAGCTGGGTCGACAGACAACAACTGTGGACCAATTAACGGTTACCTGGGATGAACCTGTTCTAACCGTTGACGTAAGAGACTTCGGAATGAAACTACTAAGATCCATAGGCATGGACCCACGGTGAATCAAAAGTCACCTGGTACCGACCCACGATGTCCTTAGATTGAATGGCCTAGATTAAGACCGATCGGCGACTATTTGAGGCCGAGAGACTGTTGGAGGATCAATTGGCACTAAATGTGATCACAGCTACCAGCTGCTATTTTGAATCATGGGAAGCTTAGTGCTGAAATGATACAAGGCCATCTCATCAGAAGAATCCATGGTTCTTTTCCTCTACTTTGTACCTCATTTGCCCCTCTTCCTTTTAGATCTCAGTCAAATTAAGCCGTTGGCAACCTTGAAGATGCCTAGGAATTACTTGTACTTGTTTGTCACCAGTCTATTAAACTAAAGAAGGTAAGTGTTTAAGTGCACGGACAAATAAACCATAGTTTGTTTATCTGCTGAATTGATGGTTTAGTTGCCTCTCCAACTGGCTCATACAAACCTAATTCTGTGGGCGTTTTGCTCACAAATGTTTTTTGATTGTTTCGTTTCCCTTTCGTGGACTAGTTGGCTCCTAGCTTAAATGACATCCCTTGTCCTAAGACTCTTTCAAATGCTAAAACGTGGAACTTAGATCTCTTTGTAGGCAAGTCGCTTCTTTCATTAGTTAATACCAGCCTTCAGAGGTCTAGTTATATGTATATTTGTGAGTTGATCTTAGGGCGTGTTTGTTTCACTGAAAGAGCTTTCTGTGTATAGTTTTCTGGACTTTTACATGTTTGGTTGACCGAACATGGTTAGTCAACGGAAAAACATTCACAGTCAGAGAGAACACCCACATTTAAAATTAGGAAAACGAACTCCCGATGTTGAATAGAAAAAATCATTTTCCAAACACAACAAGTCTCTTACCACAAACGTTTAGTAACTTCTTCACCTTCTATCTTAAGATAGAGTTTTATTTGCTTTTCAGCATACCACCAAACAAATGAAAAATCAGCTATTTTCCTTAAAAATGATTTTTAGGGAAAGTATTTTTCGTTATCATGAAGTTTTCATCGAGACAAGCACACCCTTAGCACTCATTGTTGCTGACCACATTACACCTTATATTTGGCTTTGAATGTAATTGAACTCTTTGAGGTACTGATGTGAGATTGCTTGACTTTGAAGGTGCAAGTTCTGGAAATACATTACCCCAAGCTTGTTCACTTTTAACTGTTGGACAGGTGAATCTTCATTCTTGATAAAATGAATGCTGTAGCTGTAAATTGGTGGAGATATTCCAATTTACTGGCCGCTTAGACAAGCTCTTTAAGGAATTGCTCCAATTATGTCTTGAATTGTGGCAGAGCTGCATTCTGACAGTAGCTATGACCATTTATGTCCTCTTGCTTCTCCACATTCTTGCTCATTTGTACGTGGAATAAGTGCTAAGCATGGACAGAGACCCTAGAGCCAGACATAGTACGTAAACTAAACTATGTTGTATTTTTGCTCTTTTATATTCATTTTAACAAGACTACAACATGCTCTTTTGGGGTTTTTCCCATTAACAGATAGATGTGGATTTTTCTGCTTGGCAGCTAGGTTCTTCCAGCAAAATTGAAGGGATAATCGTGTCTGTTTATAATCATATTCTGCCA
Source organism: Rhodamnia rubescens (assembly GCA_021437795.1). Lineage (NCBI taxonomy): Eukaryota > Viridiplantae > Streptophyta > Magnoliopsida > Myrtales > Myrtaceae > Rhodamnia > Rhodamnia rubescens. The sequence goes on from JAILYA010000008.1 coordinate 2,323,732, forward strand.
GAATTGCTCAACTAGCATGATCAATTGACATTTTATGCAGTTGCCCCTCTTAAGTAAAAGGAATATAGGGGACCATGCATAATGGTTGCTTAGATTAAGGACACTTGCATGTGATGAACTTTTATTTGGAGGAATGCTTGTGAATTTGCACGAGGCCTCTACCTTTTTCATTTTAGAGCTAGAGATGAAAATTCTATACGTACTTATTTCTTGATGATTTCTTTAAACTATTAATAATGGGACTTCAAATACACAATCTATGTCTACTTGAAGGTTATGTTCTGATTGTCCCTCCTTCAATAATTACTCAGACCTTCTCTGGCACTCAGAACGTCTCCAGTCAGCAGAATGAGAAAGATGAAGCTTGGAGAGTTAATGTCTGTATTCAAGGATGCGACCTTGATCATGGTTACCTCTGTGGTACCATGGAAGCCCTGAATGTTCCAATGGCAGACACGCCGGTAAGATGGATTTTCCACCCAACCAATTTAGATTCTTGAATAACTTTGTGCACTCCATAATTGTTTAAGAAAGGTTCTGCTGTCTGCTGGAAGCAACTGCTTTGTGAGGTGGCAATTGAATTCTTAAATTTTTTGAATTGTGTTTAATCGTAATCATCTTTTATCGGAATTTAAGCTGTTATAGAGATTGCTGCATTTTATTAACCAAGGTCATGGAAATCCCTATAGATATATGTATCTTTTTGCCTCTCAAAATAGGGTGCTAAATTTTAGTGCTCTTTTACCGACATGACTCCATATGATTTGATTTATTTACAATTTTATCAGGTAGTGACCTTCTGGGAAGGAGAAATCGTTGACGGCAAGAATTATACGTTCTTCACTGGCAAGTGGGAAGCTACGTATGTCCTTTTTTTCTCTTGCTTCACATATGGCTTCTGCTGGTCTTTTGGAAAAGCTGTGTCTAATTTTTTTATTTTTAGGACTAGGATCCCATATATAAGATTGTCTAATGGTTGGAACTATTTATTAGGCCAGAGGATGATATAAGGCACTGGACCAAGTTCCCATCTTTCTCCCCCTTCTGGTAAGTAGGCAGACCATTCTGTGTGATGTTATATTAATTCAACAAAGAATCTACAAGTATTCAGGACATATGTCATATTCCTGTACATAGATATTAGTGCATACATGTCTAATACACGTCCACAAGTCGCTTAAATTACTTCAAATGAAAATATTAATCATCGCTCTGTGAACAGCCATTAATCTTTTCAAATGTCGGCCATGTTTCTTCCAGAGCCGGGTTGAAGCTGATGGTGGCAAAACTTTGGACCTGAGCAGTTATCAATACATATTTATGGTAACAAGTTTGAAGCTACATTGTGACCATCAATTGTGGATATTGTTTTCTTTGATGCAGTTTCTCACTTTCTTGCTCATGTGTTGGCCAGAGATGGAAAGAGCAGTACTTTGTGAATGTTGGAGAGGACTGTGGATTGACTATAGCTGGCTTTTACTACGTTTGCTTCTCATGCAGTGATGGATCCATCAGTGGGTTCTATTATGATCCTAAAAGCAGGTAGCCTAGAATTTGATACGTCAGTCCTCTCCTGTGTTTTTCTTTGGCCTTCTAATACATAAACTGTTATTCTTATGCCACGATCGTCAAAATTCGAAAAGCAAAAAATTTGAGCGAGAATTGCATTGTGTTGTGTTGATTATGTAATTATTCATGATCAGAGTCCTCTTGCTTTCACGTACTTCTTCATTCTTTGGATAAATATGAACAACCTGTGCTCTTGTCTCAATCACAGTCCGTTTCAGAAGCTCGAGCTTAAGGCCATAAATGCAGGAAGATCGGGTTTCAGTTTTTCCACCTATGAGTTCCAGTGAACTGAAGCTTGCGGAGGATCTCAACACGTGGGCTAGCGCTTTAAATCAGTTTGTGATGCCAAGGGCAGAAGCACCACTTGGGCAACTAGGATACCACGTCCAGAATCTGGAGGACCGCAAGCATTTCATCTACTTACGAGTCAGCCCTTGCTTTTATGTGGTAGCAATCTGTCTCTGTGCTGAATTACTCTTCTGCGCTGGTTTCCTGGATGTGTGATTAATAAATGACAGGTTGAGAGTAGTCTCTATGATTGATAGTGAAATAGCTTATGCTTATGCCACAGTTTCTCATCCATATATTGAGAAGAGGAGAAAAGAAAATTAGTAAGTTTTTGGTCTTTCTGTGCGATATGTTTTGAAAACCATGTTGACATATTTATTATCTCTCGCAAAGTTTCAATTCCCATCCTTTATGTTGTGTCGAGGGAACAAGAAAGCAGGCGGTGTAATTTTCATGAAGCGTCATGTTTTTTCAGGCTTAGCACATTTAAGTCACATGCTCCATATGATTGTTAGGAAGAACAGGTTTCTAAATTCTGCACAAATTAAGCTTGGGTTTCGATGCGTGCACTGAGAATGACATCCACATGATCGAACACACGGGGCAGATGCCGGGCTACTCATGAGCCGTTTGTTAGGTTTACGATCTCGGTTTAGGTTCAAAGAATATATAATTTTCGACACAGCGACTTTATGTATCACGGGAAAAGTCGGTGCTTTGGAAAATGAAATGCTTTCTTATTTGGTTGCTTAATAGTGGCACTTCTTCACAAGACCTTTTGAATTTGAACTACAATGATAAACTGTTTAATTCATCTAGGAGTTGGAAAATTGATGGAGGAAACTTTTATCATTTTTATAGGCTTATAAGCCAAGGGAAAAAAGGCTGGCTGTTGAGGTTGAAGGGGACAATTCTAAATGGCAAAGCAGTTGAGGTGAAGGAGACAATTCTGCAAACCAAGGACAGAACAAAACGGAGGAATGCCGGACTGAGATGTCGTTTTGAGTGCCCAACAGTGCCGTTGATCTAAGAGTCCCATTCACTTCCCAAGAATTTAATCTCCTTGCAGGGATTCACTGGCCATTGAAGTGTGGGCCACATCTATATATAGAAGTTCCTGTTTTATTGAGCTGAGGTTTCTAGTGTCTATGCAGTTGGTTGGATGGAGATTTTTTGCAATGTTTCATGGACCCACATCACCGATTCTACCTAACAATCGCTTACCTTGAAAATCGCGACAGATTTCGACTCTTACTTTCAATCTAAAAGAATATATACTTCATACGGTTGGCATGACATAACCTACTGATCAAATTAGCGGCATAACAAATGTCCCAACAAGTTTTGTTTTTTGAATTTAAAGAAGTAAAACGCTCGCTGCATACGATTTCTCCGTGGGAGAGTAGTGAAAGGAGAGGTTAAGCCAATTCGAGGCAGCCATTAATCTGCACGTATTCCACTGTACTTGTTACAATTATGTTGAAGAAATGAGAGGGTGATGCAGGCAACAGGCAACCCTTATCCATTTATCCGACTATAGGGCCACCCCACAAGATGCATACAAAGAGAGCTGTCCTCGTCAGTCATCACCTCCTTAGAAGACAGTGCCCCCAGGAAAAGGAAAGAAGAAAAAAAATATCCAACTCTGTGATGAAAAGGCCCACGACCCCAATCATGATTGACTCAAGAGGTGACAAAATGAGTCTAGAGCTCACATTGGACCCGTATTTTATGGAGGTGGATCATAAATGTGTTCTTTTAAATTTTAAAAGTGGGTCATAAATAGGTTATCTAGAAACTTAATGGGTCGTAAATGGATTTTAAATAAGTCATAAATAGATTACCTAAAAAAATATAAAAAGAAATTTAGCAATATATATTTTTAAAAATGTATAAAAAAATAATTTTCTCTAAATCGAATTTTAATGTTATAACTTTTTAACAATATAATTCGGGTCGGGTATGGATCACCAGATCCGTATAAGATTGAAAATAGGCCAAAACGGTTAAATGGATGAATCCGATCCACCTATTTGACTCCTCTAATTGACTCTAGCTTTTTCATCTCGTAGACAATAGTAATTTTCATTTTATGCACCATGAAATAATATAGACGTTTCACTTCTATTGGTGGCCGCTCATGCATATAATAATCATGGAGATGAATTTATACCAATCTATAAATCTTTGGAGCAACCTCTGTCGAACCCTAAAGGCCTTATCTTGACTCTCTCCCACTAGAGAGGAGAGAGAGAGAGAGTGGCTTTGGCATTTCGGCGCGCCGAGTTCTCGCGTCTCGTCATCCCTCATCAAGAACCTCGCATGTTGGCTCGGAGAGAATGATGCAGCCAAGGATGACTTGCCGAATTTACATGTCCCCTTCTCTCTGGAAAAGCATCCGTCCAGTCTGATTTTCGAGTTGATTCTTGACGAATCCTGAGAACAATATTTCGAAGATCGATCGGCAAGTTGTTCTTGGCTACATGCTTCTTTCTTTTTCCTCATGCCCGGCTCTTGGTGATTGCCGTTGATCGCTCGCGGTCGTGATCTTAACCTGGTGCTTCTCCGAGATTCTTGATTCTTCACTTGGTACGTCGTCTCGTGCTCAGAACATTCGATATTCGTTTTGACGTAAGCCTACTCCAGCTCGCAAGAAAGAGAATCTTATGCAGCAGATGCATCGCTTGTAAAACGAAGCGGGAAATTTTTTGTGATTTCCGATCCTAAAAGTTGTTTTTTTTTACTTTGTTACAATGTCGTCCGACTCGTTATACTAATTTGTAAAGAGGCATAGACTCGCGATCCTAGCATTTTTCTGTTTGAGAATGCAACGGCGCGATCTACAGAAGGTGAGGGTTGATCCGGCAAGAATGCATACTCGTGCTGTAGTTAGTCTTAAGGAGAATCAGTACACGCTGCCGAAAAGCGGGAAACTAGGGAGACAAACATTTGCCAGTACATACTATGCATGCCATCTAAACAACCTTTCTTTGCCTGAGCTTTTTGGCAATGTACTTTTCTGATAATATATGAGATGCATTGCAGATTGTCCATGTCCAATTTTAGAAGTTCCAATCGTCTCTATTTACTGTGGATTTTCATTGATGTTCGGTAGGGATAGGAATGCCGATTGATTTGACTAAGAACAATGCAATGATCAAGAACCTGTCAATTGGATCGACAGTTTCCGCCTGTAAAACTGCTTTCTCTACAAGTACAAACACTACAATGACATCAAAAATGACTACAAGAATCTGTTTAGTTCTTGCGTCTTTCGCTTTATAAATTGGTCTGGCGTTCTATCTGATGTCTTAGGATTAGAAGGCCAAACCATGGTAAGTACTGGATGTAGGACATTTACTGTGGATTGTCGCCATTTCTTTCCATGCCTTCCCAATCACTCTTTCTCCTTTCTTTGTATAGAGCTAAGTAAGTGAATCACCAGCCAAGAGGTTCTATATGTTAGGATGCATATGTGAGTTATATTAGAGAAGTCCCACATCGGAGAATTGATGTAATGTGGAGCAGTTAAATATATCCTAATCAGCTTATAATTCATTGGCTTAAAATTTTTAAGTGAAGGTTGATCTAATTGAATATATTGATCGGCTCGGATTTGGGATCCCTTTTGGCGACCTCCTCGCTCCCAACAAATGGTATCAGAGGCAATAGTTGATTGGTGGTCCACTCTCGATCTCTTGGTGAGGTATAGGTATCGGACTTCTTTTGCATTCGTGGATTTATCACCACTTTTAGCTAGGTTTTTCATAGCTCGGCCGATACTTGAGATTCTTGTTAACTCCATTTTCTCGATGCGATGCTAGCAATGTACATCGGCTAGATAATTGAGATTCTTGTTAACTCCATTTTCCCGATGCGATGCTTGTTAACTCGTCTTTTTCGATGCTAGCAATGTACATCGACCGAAAGTATCATTGCCGGTGCTTCTAAAACTGCTTTTCAAATCTTCATATTCTCGATTACTCCATTTCCTGATGCTAGCAATGTGCATCGGCCGAATAGGATTGTTGTTTGTGCTTCTGAAACCGCTATTGAATCTCAATGCATTCCCTAGTTAGAGCTAGAATCGGTCTACAATTGGTGTGGCAAAGACATATAGTTAACCGCATCCCCCCCCCCCCTCCCCCCCTCCTTTTTTTTTCACTGATTTATTGCATCATTTTACTAGCCGAGTTTTATTTTTATACAGTGTCTTTGCAAACGCAATCATACTCATGTAGTCATGTATGCAAATCTGGGTCATCTACATGTTTAGCAATTCATAGTTTGCAACCTTAGATGGTTGTAACTTTCCCTTTCTTTGGCATTCTTTAATTAGCTTTTGTGATCATTGGTTGCTCAACCTTGTTTTGTTGCATATTCGTGCTAATCTAGGACTGGATAGTTGATATTTGGCAAGCAGTTCTTTGACAAGCAGCAACGTTTAGTGAAGTGTATGCTTCTTCGATTAGACAGGCAGTGAGTTCATTAATATCGTTTGCCTTTCAAGGCTCCGTCTATTTTGTTAAAAAAATTAATAATTTGAAAAATATTTTCCTAAAAATGACCGAATATATAGCTTGAAATAATTAGTAATTGAAAAATGCTATCGTTATCGACAACACTTTATGTCTAAAAATTTTCACGGATCATGAAAATATTTTTCATTCATATGGTTTTTTTTTTTAAGCAAAACAAGCAAATATTTTTTAGAAAAATTATTTTTCAAATTATTCATTTTTCGTGAAACAAGTACGCCAGGTCGATTAACTTGTTGAAACAACTCTTGTATTTTAATTTGAAAAAAACAAGAGCTCAGTATCTTCCATCAAACGAAACCATGATATGATTGTTTAGAACAATAAAACAGCAAAAGCATCTCTACGATCGCTTCTTGTAAGTCAACTTTTAGTGATTGGGTTTTCACTTTGCTTTCATTTTGAATGGTGCTCGCCGAAACTGTCTTAGCTATGGCAACTTCTTGTAGACACAAGAACATGAAAATGGCACACAGGGGTTAAGCTTGGCAACAGTGGGTTGCGTTTGATTCAGTTTTGGCCCAGAGAGTTTGTATTTATCCAAAGGGTTTTAAAAGAAAAGTAAACAGTTAAATATATATAAAAGAAAAAAGAGCGGGAGAGGATGGATGAGTTCAGGCAACGGAGGAAAAAGCTCTAGCGGCGTCACGCAACCCCAAGCGACGGGCCACCGGGGTGACATCGAGGTTGCGCAATCTTAGGCGAGCTAGATCTGGAGATCGGAGCTAGGCACCGACCCTCAACCCTCAACAATACTTGGACGATTCTTGGCGACCCTTGGCAAGCATCGCGCAACCTCAAGCGAGCTAGAGGTGAGCTCAACCCTCAGCAACCCTCTGCAACCCTCGACGAGCGTTGACCGGAGGCCAGCGAGTTAGACGTGGAGCAACACGAGGAATAGTGTCCGGAGTAACAGCAGAGGTAAAACAGGATTGCGAAAATATTAGTGAGGGCAAGATTGAAAGAAAAAGAATTCATTAAACCCCAGAATTAACACTTTCAGAAAAGCCAAAGCCGGTACCAAGTTGCATTGAGCTTTGAGCATTTGCAAAACTCAACTTTGCATCAAGGGTCTTTAAGATTGTGTTACTAAAAATCAAAACTTTTAGCTCAAGCGCCTTTAATGGCCGTGGTCGGAGAGAATTAGAAGAATAGAAGAATCTGCTCCTTTCAAAAGTCCTCTGCACTTACTTCCTCATTGCAATAGTAAGCACTTCGAAACTCAAATGTGGTCGATGTTTCGACTGCTTGGTTTTGCTATTACATCTGACGGAAACCTCCTAACCCCCGACTGACCACAGTCCATGTAACACAAAAACAACCCGAACAATGTTTCCGAGGTAAATAGATTCCTAATGCATGCGTCAAACAGAAAACGACAGCAACGTCCTAAAACAAACATGCAGCAACATATTGCAAGTCGCAAAGCACGCCACGGCCATTCTGGCCACTGGACGAACATACAAGGCACGTTACATTAGAATATAAAATGACAAGATCTTCACATTACAACAGCTTCTTCCTCGATCATAAAAGAGAACAAGAAGCTACTCACAAACTAACCCGTATTCTATTAGGTACCGAGAGACCAGCAAGCTTGGATCCAAAAAAACATAAATCCACAGCTCGCGAATCACTGGCTATACATGTATATCTAGGTCCTACCTATTTATCTTTACCAGTTTCTTGCTTTGTAAGCACCGTAAAGAGAGAAACAAGCCCAGAAAAACATAAAAACGCCTGTGCAAGAAGAAGAGAGATGAAGGCCAAATATCATAGTTGACAACCTCATCTCGCTGTATTAATCATATGTTTTTGAGCCGACGGGTTTGATGAGGGAAGATGAAGTGAAGAAGGGAGAGGAAGATCTGACCGGGCGGGAGATACCACAGGTTCGGCCACTGCTTCTTCCTGCTCCGTGACAGGAACTGGTTTTGGCGTGTAGTTGAAGGATAAATCTTTGTTGGCTGCGAGCGCCAGGAGCTCTTTCTCTTCCAGACCTTTTGTTGGGCCGAGGCTACAACGGTCTGGGGTGTGCTTGGCCAATGCATCTTTGAATTTCTTTATCTGCGAAACTCCAACACAAGCAATTTGTAATCAGCATCCAACAGTCGATGAAAACAACAGGGTAGCCAGAATTCTCAGGTATTATTGGCAAGAAAGATGATCCTAACAGTAAGCTTACTTATGTTTTGGCTAGAAAAGAAAGGCTACTACTTAATCTTATGGGTCTTCTTTACGAGTCCCTTTAATTAAGAAAACGAAGAGCAGTTTCCAGAGAATAACAATATCTACTTTCACAAAATTTTCTGGCAACCTTGAGAAGAAAACGAAATTTCATGAAGCACCATCATGTTAACTTCCAATCTAGGATGATGTTGTTGGGACAAAGGAAGGACGGTTGTCTCTTTCAAAAATTGATGACTTGAAGCAGAAAAGTTTTTCAAAATATTTCCAACCGAAGTAACAAAAGACAACCGTGAAACCTCCTCCATACCACTAAAAATTGAGCATAGACAATGATACTTGATAACGACATAATCCAGCAACATTAGCCATGTTTGACATGGAGAGTCTTAAGGGCTATGACACAAGGTCTTCCTTCAGTCCATAAGATTTGCATTTTACAGCCTCGCAGTAATTTGAACTTTATAAACCCGTAAAACAACATATACAAACTCAGCAGATTGATGAAGACTCAAGTAATAAGAAAAGTCAAGACCTCACCAGTCAGACCACTACCAAATAAAACCACCAATCATCAGCAAAGATTGGAGAGATCGCGAGGAACTAACCGTGGCATTAGTGCAGCTGAAGCTGCAAAGCCGGCCATGAGCACCTCTATATAGTCGGAAAAACGGGAGAACATGAACGTTGAGGCTATAACACATGGACTTGTGCTCCTCGTAGTGCACCTGAAGGAACTGCACGTCCGGGTTCGTCTCCGCCAATTGGCATATCTTCAGATGCAGGGCCCTGCATCCGCCGCAGCCCGGGGAGAAGAAGTCGACCACCACCAGCTTATCCCCAGCGCTCAACAGACACTCCACGAGGTCTTGCGCGCCATTGGCCTCTCTCATGTTCGGTTGAAGCCCCTTCTCCCACCATTTCTGAGCCTTCCCTATTCTTAAATTACCCTGTGCCATATCATATTATTACGGGAGAAACACGATTATTTCGTATATCTACATCGCAATGATTTGAGAGAAGAAATCTACGTTTGTGGACAAATTATGGCATCATTCAACCAAAAAATCAGTCCCTAACGATCAAGAAAACAAGAAAAATAACATCCAGAAAGAAATATATAGATGCGCAAGATTGGGCAACAAATTTCGACCTTGCCCAACAAAGAATCATCTAGATACAAAATAAATGGCGACCACGCACAAAAACTTCTCAAAAAGCACCAAAATTTACAGAACAATTTGAACAAAAATCCAAAGTAACAGATGAATCCCCTTGAGGGGGAGGGAGAAAAGCCAAACCTGTGCATTCAAGGAGTAATTTCGCGATATCCTGCTCTTCGCCGCGCAATCAGTTTGCTTGCGCACGACTCCGTCACCGAAAACACCGCTCCTCGACCTGGGGATGGAGGATCTCAGCCCCAGAGACTTCGACATCGCGACGGGGCGGAACCTGAGCTGAAACCCCGCGAATTTGCCGGCCCTGAAGCTGCCGGGGAGCACGGAGACGCAGCTTCCGCCGGCGACTCGATGATGGCGCGGCGAGAGCACGCTCGATCTGCTCAAGAACTCGGCCATTTCCCCCCAACGCAGCAAAGAAACAGACCCAGATGTTCCTTCGGCCTGGGGATCGAAGCGCGAACGAAAGGGGCTGGATCCAACGATTTGCTCATTCAACAAGGCAAGAGGGTCCCGTCGAAAGCACTTTTCCTGTACTCGCAGAGAGAGAGAGAGAGATTATAGGAGAATATGTTTTTCTTTTCATATGGAAAGAGTGGATTAATAAGTCGAAAATTAAGAATTCGGGTGACCGTTGGATTAACCGTCGGCAGTTAATAGGATGTGAATCTGACGGTAGTTATCAGCGGAGGAGGACGCATTAGATATTTACCGCCGGATAAGGGTTACAGTGTCAATTCAGTGCGTTTGACGGTGCAGGGGAGGTGGCACGTGAGCTGCGGAGGATCGTACACGTGGCGGCATTTAAAGCTTGGGCAAGTTTGTCCCCAAAAAAAATTTCGCAAAAAACAATTGTTCATATCACTTAAAATATTATAATTAATATAAAATATATATTCATAAATCGATAATAATTTATATTTATTTTCGAATCATTTATTTTTTACAAAATAAAATAAGATTTCATATCTCAAATGATAAACGTATCGTAAAGCTAACATTGCGATCGATCGGACTCTCGCATGGTTCCAAGAGCACGCAAGATCAGTTTCAAAATTATCGAGAGTATGTACACTCAGTATCGTTTTGTGTAAAGTAGGTGAACTCAGAGCATGTGTACGGAATATATTTAGATGTTTGTCCACGACGTTCGAGGTGATTATGGGCCACTTAAGCTTTGATTGATGCAAAGGACGAGATAGGCTAGAGTCTGAACAAGTTATTCCCTCCTTCAATCCGGCCGAACCCGCTAGTTATGCTTGGCCATGCCGACTCAACTTTACATTAGAGATGTTGTTCGAGACAATGGTCCTATTTAAGGCCCCCCACGATGGACGCCTGCAACATAATTTAACAAGTACATTCGATAGATAAGCCTTCACATGTCGAGCGTTGTTTCTCCACTAGACGTTCACATGCCGTTTTGTTAGTTATGGTATGACGAAATGGACGATGCCATAGCTTTCGAATCAAGGCAATTACCAATTATTCCTGAGGAATTCTCCTTCAATCTTGTAACCATTTAAATTTCTCCTAAACTAATTCGTGTTTCTCTTCACACGTTGACAACATTTTTTCTCCCGAACGGTCTCCTGTCAAGCACAAAGACAATTGAACAAAATGCCAAAGTCAATCCACCACCAAAAATTGTTCAGATCTAAGAGGGGCTTTCAATTGCTTGTTGGGAGGATACGAGGAATGTATACTATTTTAGAGAGTTCCTATGATTAATGCGGGTAATTGGTAGATGGGGAGATGGAATCTCCACCGTTAAATTAAAGGGAGATCTATAATAGTAATCAGAAAAGCACTAGGAGTCTCCTCCCCGTCCTTTGTATCATTTCACAAGTAATAGGAAATCCAAAGCTTCTCTTTGGAGTTCTCTCTCTATAAAGATCCTTGTGAGTGTAGTGAGAAGTCTAACTTGAAAAGAAACTCTTAAGGTTGTACAAGTAAGGAAAAGCTAGGTCAACCGACCCGTGACAAGTGGTATCATAGCGAAATCGATCCAAAGCGCAAATATATCCACATTCGGACATGACGTCTGTTCAAGGTGAGCACCGGCAAGGCAGGAAGGCCGTTGAGGAACGAAGTGAAAGGGCCACCAATTAACAAGGTACCGAGACAAAGAAGGGCCGTGGGAGTTCGAGCGACGTGATGCATGAGTTGGAGGCCCGTACGGCGAAGATGGATATTACCATGGGAGATGTCCGAGGAGTTGTGGAGGAAATGTCTGAGATCATCGAAGAGCTCGAGTCTGGAAAGGGAGAGCTCTAAGGAGAGGTGCAAGGGCTCGAATCCGGCATGGGTGAGCTCCATGGAGAGTTGCTGGGTACCTTGGCACTACAGCCATTGAACTCCGGCAATGGGATGATTCCTTGGAAGCATTGCTGGAAGCCATGAGCGCAGAGATGATCATAATTAAGGCAAAGCTTGCCGAGGTGGAAGCGCGCGTGTGAAGGGGGTACGCCCAGGGAAAAAAAAAGTTCAAAGGCTCAATGATGGCCAGGAAGGACAACTTCCTGTCGTACATGGGTTTTAAAAAAGGAATGATGGTGCTTTTAGTAGACTGGTATGCCGTTTACTATTTTTTATGCTTCTCTATATATTGCTCTTTTTTTGGAGGGTGAACGTGATAGATGCTTAGCAAGTCTCCAAAGGAGCAAGAAAGGGACGACTTTCTTGGTAACTTTGAAGGCCGATGACCCCAATGGCCAAGGGCAATGAGAATAGATCCCAATGGAAGTTCCCAGTTCTTAACTCATTCGGGGCGGAAATATTGTCGAGGGGGTTAATTGCCTTACCCCCGCTGGACTCCTGGAGTGTGCAACCACTTAAAGGACTGGTTACCAACCATAGCTCCTTTTGAAAAAAAAACCAAAAGCCAGCGATTGAGATACTATCAAGTGTGGATTGTCGAGGGGGATGAGCTAAAGACCGCATGTGTGACACTTTATAGCTCGTACAAGTTTCTCGTTATGCCTTTTAGCCTAAGGAATCATTGCTCATGCGAGTTCTACTCAAGCATTTCCATGCCATCCACGGACATCCTGAAGATGGGGACATTGTGCGAGTGGACGAGTCAATGCAAGAGGCGTTTGATTGGCTAAGGCAAGCCATAACCAAGGAACTAGTGCTCGTGCTATGCAATCACTCTAAACCATATAAGGTAGAAACCGACATCTCGAATTATGCTATTGACGGTGTACTAATATAGGAAGGGCACCCAATATCATCCAAATCATGAAAGTTGAATAAGACCGAATGGTCATAGACGGTCCAAGAAAAAGAGATGATGGCGATGGTGCACTACCTTGGTATGTGGCGACACTACCTCTTGAGATCGCGGTTCATTGCGAGGATGGATAATGTAGCCACGAGTTTCTTTCAAATACAAAAGAAGCTGAGCCCAAAGTAAGCTTGTAGGCAAGACTTCCTTGCAATACTTAACTATAGGTTACAATACAAGCTTGGGAAGACCAACTCCATGGCCGATGCACTTAGCCTAAAGGCGGAAATGGCAACCATAAGTCAACCCGAGTGCTCATAGACCGAGTAGATCAAGGAGGGGCTACAACATGATCCATCGCCAAGGCCCTTCTTGAGTATACATGAGACAACAAGACTTGGCAATTCGGTGTGAAGGCGGCCTACTTTACACCAAAAGGCTGATGGTTGTACGTGCAATTCTATGGGAAGCTATGGAAGGAGGTACTACATTCCAAGTGGACGGATCATTTGGGGATCCACCACACGATGGTGCTTGTGGAGGATAGGTAGTTTTGGTCTGTACTGCGCCACGATGTTGAAGCTTATTTGAGGATGTGTCTTTTGTGCCAACAAGACAAGCGGGAGCAATGATCAACGGTGGAGCTTCTTAAGCCTCTTCCTGGCCTGGAGCATCCCCTGGGAGATCTGTCTTCATGGATTTCATTGTGAACTTGCCCGAGTCCGAAGGGTGTCGGACTTTCATGATCATGGTGGATCGGTTCTCCAAGTATATGGCGTTCATGCCAACTACAAAGAATTGCCCGACCCGAAGAAGCGGCCAAACTATTTCTAAAGCACATCATCAAGTTTGGAGCATATTGCAAATGGTCGTGACCGATCGCAATCATCGGTTCACTAGAAAGTTCCGGATCGAGCTCTTCAAGTTGCTAGGATCGCAACTCAACTTCTCCACGAGTCTACATCCTTAAACCGATGGTCAAATGAAGAGGGTGAATGCACTCCCTGAATTGTAACTTCGGCATTGTGTGAGCACATCATAAAAGGATTGGGTGAAGCTAAAGGAGTGGCGTAAACAATGAGGACTTGCCTACACAAGGCCACGAGCGCATGAAGAAATCGGCTAACAAGAAGCGACGGCTCGTGGTGCACCAAGTTGGGACCTCGTTTGGCCAAGCTTCACTTAGTTCTTCGATATCGGGACGTGGGCAAGGGGTCAATTCGTTGTTATGAAGGACCGTTGCGAGTATTGCAGCAAGTCGGTAAGGTGTCATACAAGTTGGAGCCCCCACCACAGTAAAGGAACATCCTGTTGTCATGTGAATATGGTTATACCATTTCATGTAGATTAGGAAGATCCGGATTGAGGAGAGTTGTAATGGGCACCTCTTGGGCAAACACCTTGTATGACCGAGATGTTGATTTCATCGCGATGGGCTGAGTCATATGAAAGCAGTGTTGTATGTCGAAGGGAGAGTATTTGATCATCTAGAAGGGTCTTTCGGAGAGTGAAGTAAGTTGAGAACCCACGAAAACTCTTTGGCAATTTAATAAGCAAATCGATGTCTTCCATCCCAAAGATGCGACGAGGGTGTTACACCATTAGGTGGTGAGAATATCTAGATCCGGAAGTTTTCAACGCACGAAGGACTGAGGACGATCCAAGAAGACTAGGCAAGCCTTTTTGTGTACTATAGAATATTACTACATCGATATGGAAAATATATACTATTCTAGAGAGTTTTTGTAATTAATGTAGGTAGTTGCTCGATAAGGAGATGAAATTTTACCGTTAGACTGAGGAAAGATCTTCGATCGAGGGGTATTTGTATACTAGTCTTCTCCCTCTTGTATTGTCTCCAATGAGCATCTCATTATATCCTTGTGAGCATAATGAGAAAGACGGATTTGAGAAGAAATTCCTAAGCCATGGCTTTCTCAGCCTGCTCCGACACTTCTGAGATTCTTCTTACATATTCTTGGGCAAAGTCTTGCCAACCGATTCTCTCCTGCGAAGAGGAACCTTAATTAAACAGAACCTTACCGAAGACAAACCCTCAAGTTTTCTTCATTTCGAAAAAAATGCATCTCTCCCTTTCATCCAGACTCTCAAACTCAATCACAGCATCAAGATTCAACCACCCAAGGCACAACCTCAATCACCCTCGCACTACCACCACCCATCTCCACAATCTCTTCATCCCCGACAAAACCCCACTTCACAATCCCCCCCCATTGTTGACCAAAAGACCAATCTGTACCTTGAAAACCCAGAAATCCACTTCAGTCTCAAACTGCGCTGACCCTAGCGAGTCTCTGCATCTTTCACGACCTTCACAAACTCGAGAACAGACCCAGAAGAAGAGCTTTTGGGGAGCTGTCAGTTTGATCGTGGGCACGGCAGTGGGACCAGGAATGCTGGGCCTCCCTGCTCTCACCATCAAATCAGGTCCATTCCCTTCAACCATTGCCATTTTATTATCATGGGTTTATGTTGTGTCCTCCATAGTACTTGTTGCAGAGCTTACTTTTGCAACCATGGAGGAAGATGGGGTTGTGGAGGTGAGCTTCACTGGCCTTGCTACTAAGGCCCTGGGGACTAGTTTTGGGGCTCTTGTGGCCGTTGTGTATGCTTCCCTAAGCGTTTCTTTGGTGGTGGCATGTGTTTCTGGGATTGGTTCCATTGTCTCTCAGTGGTTCCCATGGATGGATGTTGCATTGGCCTTTGGGCTGTTCCCTCTGGCTGTTGGGGTCGTCATTGGTTTGTTCCCCTTTTATGCAATTGATGCTGCAAATAGGCTCCTGTGCTTTGTCATGCTCATGTCTATAAGTGCACTAGTGGGGATTGGTTTGTCTGTGGCTAGGAGTAATGTGATTGCGTCTTTTTCTCATGCCTCTTGGAGCATGTCATCAATTTTGCCGGCCATACCAGTTATGGTACTGACGCTGGGGTTCCATGTGATCACCCCTTTCATTTGCAAGATTGCTGGGAATTCGGTGTGCGATGCTAGGAAAGCTATACTGATTGGTGGGTTCATTCCATTGATTATGGCTCTTTCGTGGAATTTGATTGTTCTGGGGCTTTCTGGGACTAATCCCGCTGCTTCACCTGGAGATCCCATATCCCTTTTGCTCTCTGTGAAGTCCTCTGCTCTGTCAGCAGTTCAAGGTTTTGCCTTTTCTGCTCTTGCTACTAGCTTGATAGGCTATGCTGTAAGTTTCCCAAAGCAGCTCGTTGATACCCTAGACTTGATTTTCCAGAACAACCGAGGGAAAAATTTGAGTCCTGCTCTGATAATCTCTGATGGAAATGGAGCTGGCAGAGTTGGTTCTCTGGGTTATTCGAGGTTGGATTATGTTGGTAATCCCGGAATCATCTCATTTAGTAGATTACAGCATTCATCAGCTCCAGAAAATTATGCAACATCGAGCATAAGGGCATTTGATTCCATTGAAGTTCTTGTATTGCCCGTGGTACTTGGTGCCTCAGTTCTTATAGCTTCCTTCTTTCGCTCAACTTTTTCTAGAGCACTTGATTTTGCTGGGGTATATGCTAACTGTTTCCTATTTGGCATTCTTCCTCCATTGATGGCATACATTCAGCAATCCAGGAAGAAGCTCAGGTACAGCCCCATATCTCAAGCTAGTTCCACTTTCATCCATATTTAATGGTTTTCATGGATCCAATTATTATCTTTAGGTGCAAAACATGGTCTATTGGAACATTTTTTCAGCCAGCATATTCATTTTCCACATTGCTACCTTTGTATTGTGTAGTTGCCAATGGCACAACCTTTTGGAAAAGCTACGGATATGACGGATAATTAGATGTACATATTGGTTTGAGATAAACATCAAGGATGTTCAAAAATATTTTCTGTAGTATACCTAGTGAAAATGGCAGTGCACAAAGTTATCTGTGGGGTCTTTAGAGGTTGGCAGATGGAGACCAATAAATCATTAGTTCTATCTGTTGCTCAGAGATTGCTGGACCAATTGATTCATCTGGTTATACTGTTTAAATCAATAAAACAATGAGATAAGACTGCAGTGAGAGCTGCCAAGTTGCAGAGATAAAAATTTTCACGTATTTCTGATTTAGAGCACAAGACAAACTCTTTAACGAGCTCCTGATCGAGTCATGATGTCTCTTTTCTCTGTGCATATGCATCATGAGGCGACAGGAAGAGTCTACTCATATACTGTATCTAAAGAATATGGTTCACAATATGTTTTGGTTGCATAGTAATTTACTCATATATCCACAAGACAAACTCTTTAACGAGCTCCTGATCGAGTCATGATGTCTCTTTTCTCTGCGCATATGCATCATGAGGCCACAGGAAGATTCTACTCATATACTGTATCTAAAGAATATGGTTCACAATATGTTTTGGTTGCATAGTAATTTACTCATATATCCAGATTTCATGTCAACTGCTTCATCCTTTCCAAGCAAGCTCATAGGTGGTGAAGGTATATGATTATTGATATGGTTTGGTTCTTCTTTGTTGAACTTGCTTTGAACCAATGCTGTATGTGGTATAGTAAAAAACAAAAGAGTAACACACATGAGCAGTCTTGGAGAAGTATGCCAAATGCTTTCAACCAGAGGGTGCCCCTCTCAATAGTCATCGTCATCCATGTTATCCTGCTATTGTTCTCTTTCTATAGATGGACAAATTGCATCTGAAAGCAAGATTTGCATTCTGCAGGTCGGAGATTCTACCAGGAGGAAATCTTGCTCTTCTGTTACTCTTTATTATTGCTGTTGCTCTGGGAATTTGGCATTAAGCATATCTAGTAATGCCGAACCAGCGCCTTAATGTGACTGAATGTGAAGTTTCATCGAA
This sequence comes from Rhodamnia rubescens, assembly GCA_021437795.1. Lineage (NCBI taxonomy): Eukaryota > Viridiplantae > Streptophyta > Magnoliopsida > Myrtales > Myrtaceae > Rhodamnia > Rhodamnia rubescens. The sequence goes on from JAILYA010000008.1 coordinate 2,341,573, forward strand.
GAATTGATTTTGTAAACGAGCACCCTCAGAGCATTTGTTAAGTAACAAAATAGCAATCTAATTAAGTACATTGAAGAAATGGTATCAGTCTCGGGATAGGACAACCCCCTAATGCGACTCTGATTATATATGTCGATGGCATCAAGGGAAATAAGAACTGAGATGAGATACTAGTCTCTGTCGAGATGCCGAACATCTCATCTTATCTCTGAGCTTCGCTGAAGCGCTGTTGAATCTCTCCGGAAAAAAAAAAGAAGAAAAAAAAGCCTTGACACAGAAATGGAATATCTTTGGGCATTCAGGCTGGGAAATCGAAGGCCGGATTCATCTAGAGTCTTTTGTTCTTCTGTGCTCATAAGCTCTTGTATGTATAAGTGTGAATGTAAGTATAGCAGGCGTTGGAAGACGCTTCCAAGGAACTAGATCAGAGCTTGGTGAAAATGCTGGCAAAGAGTTAGAGAAGTTCTCAGTACAGGAACAGAAAATTGAGAGGCCTTTGTTTTTTTTTTTTTTTTTGACTGAGTGAGAAGGTTTTTTGTCAAGAAAATGACAGGTAGAAACTGTGTTTCTTTTCTTTTTGGCCAGATAGGTGAAGACTAATTAAGTATGGTAACGTTAAGAAAGGGCCGCTACCGCTATCATGGCAAAACTCATGCTGTCCTTAGCAATGCCGACCGTGACGGAACGACCCTTCGGACAGTGCAGCGGCGGGGACCCACTGCTGCATTTCGGATGCTCGAAGACGGGTTCAAACTCGGCACACGAGCATGGACCAGAGGGTCGCCCCGGCCGGGCCCGTCTTTTCGATTTCCTTATGTTGGAAGAGAATGAAATGTACTCATCATACTGCCAATATTTGGATAAAGGTCCGTCCATTTCTTCTGGAAGAAGAGTTTCCAAAACTAGAAGGGGAAGGGCATGTGCTTAGTGGATAGACTCGAAGGTCCGGGCCCACCGAAAATTGCTGATTAGCCCACCAGTCCTTTTCCTCGAAAAGTGATGGGCCAACCACTCTAGTTCTTCGAGCCTGGTGGCTGCTGCTTCAGCCCACACGAGTGGTGGTGACATTTTTCATTTTTCTGCCGACTTATTTTATAGAAACTTAATCTTGTCCCAATTGGAGAGTTAATATCACCGAAAATCTTAAATCCGTACCCGGTGTACTGCACTAATCCCAAACCAACATTCATGTCACGACGAAATCTCAAATCGGCACACTTGTACTACATTTACTCTATATTGATTTTCGTCGCTAGAATCCCAAATTAGTACACTCGTGCCACATTTATCCCGAGTTAGTTTTTGTGTCACAAAAGATCCTAAGATGGTACGCCGACCACAAATCTATCAGAATCTTAGGGAAAATTTGGGGCAATAGTAACACAAGATATCGGTTTGGGATATTTTGTGTAGTATAACAATCGGTTTAGGTCAATGTACAAACGTATCGGGTTGAGATTTTTTGTGACAAGAAAACTATTTTACAATAAAAGGCGCATTTATTTCGCAAAAAGTGAATTATTTAAAAAAAATTTCCATAAAATGATTGTTCATATTTCTTACAAAATGAAGCAAATTGTTTTCATCGTCCGTGAAAATATTTAGACATAAATTTGTTGTCAATAATGCTTCATTTTTTAATTGGCTAATTATTTCAATCTCTTTTATTTTATTTTATTTTCATTTTTCGCTAAATAAATGAAGCTTAAATATGGTAAATGTGTAAAGATTTAAAATTTTTCGTGATATTAATAAATTATTTATTTATTTATTGGTTTTTTTTTCCAAGCAGTGAGGAAAAATGAGATGCGTCCTTTCCCGGGCTAATGATATGTCCGAGACCCACACGTCTTTCCTCTTATTCTACTTCTTTTAATTTTTCTAGTATAAATTAAGCCCCACACGTCTTTTTTTACTATCTAATTCCTTTTCTTTAGCCGGTGATCTACCTCAAATACTTCTTCGAAACACGTGAGGTTTTTTTTAGGATAGTTCCAAGAGCTCTCTTTTATTTATTTATTTATTTATTTTTTAAAATCGAGTAGCGTCTTTTTCGAATTACCTCCCTCACAGATTCGATTAAGTCGACAACGATGTCTCCCGTCGGGTTCGATCTCGATCCGAATCGAACAGGAAGTTAAGTTGGAACACACTTTTGTCTTCACGGTTGCCTTCTCTCCTTGTACAACATGAAAAGAGTCTGAAAAAAAACAAGACCATCCCTGAATTTTGATCCTTAATGAACAAATTAATATGCAAAAGGTTTTATTTCTGTTCCCAGGAAATTTCATGGAAGTTTCTCAATCGCCACTAATAGTCCCGAACGAGTCCTTCAGTGTCCTTTTATTCTCTTCCTCTCTTTTGTTTATTTTATTTATTTTTTTGAGACTTTGTGGATCTAAAATTGAGAGCAAATTTGTTTCGCAAAAAAAGAACGGGATTTGAAAAGTATTCCTTTTTTAAGATCACCGCTTAAAAAAATCAATGATCGCAAAATTTGTTCATCATTTAACGAATATTTTTAAACATAAATTGTTATCGATAATGACAAAAAAAATTCCATTGGTTAATTATTTCAAACGACGCAAGCGATCATTTTTAAAATAATTTTTTTTTTCAAAATATTGATTTTTCAAGAAATAAACGGTCTAAGGATGAGCCGTTAATAACGGTTCACATCGACATCGACCGTGCCACGTAAGATGGTCGATCACGTCGGTGATTTCTCGCTAGAAGTGTCCGGATGGACTCGATTGGTAAAACGTGAAAAAGTTTAGGACTCAATTAACAAAATTAAAAAAGTTTGGGTACACTGGCATGATCATCGGAGGGTTAATTTGAAGATCAAAAGTGGACGTACATTACTAATGTGCATCTTCAAGAATAAGTATCTCTGCATTGATTTAACTGTTTTCAGGGTGAAAGACGTCCTTTTTGAACTTTATATCTACCTTTTGGACTAATTGAATTGAATGGGACGAATGCGATTGATCACCTAAAGAATAAAAGCGCAGCTGAGAAGGGGAGAAAAAGAAGAAGTGATGTTGATTTGAAAGAAAAGGGATAAAAAGCTTTTAGGATCACCTCAGCCAATGTGAAAGAACACAGGACAAATTACATTTCCAGAGCGTGGCATCATCCGTCAACTCAAGAATCGTGTGCGACACTCATCAAAAGCATCTCCCTTTTGGTATATATCAAGGGAAGATCGCCAATTCCTCCTTTTTATAACTCATTAGCATACTTTAAATGTCGATTATCTACTTGGTATAAGTAAAGGTGTGTTAGTCATGCTCGCAACCGAAAATTGTTGTGGAAAAAGTCTAGCCTAATGTGTATCTTGACGAGGTGATCGGCGGACGGACCTAAGCCCAAGGGGGTCCTAAAGATAGGCCTAATTTTGTTACCCAAGCTCAACATAGCTAAATCTCCATTTAAAAAAAAAAAAATAATTTTTTTTCAAGTCGAGCCAGATCACCACTAGCTCAATCATATTAGGCAACCTTTATAACTAAATATCCTTGCTCAAGCTCGCTCATAAGTGTCCTAGGAGCGCGTGTGATCCGAGCGGGCTCGTGAGCTGTTAGAACCATGATCGGGTCTATTTGAGACATCATTTATGAATGAATGTTTGTAGAAACGCTTAATACTCTTAATTTATGAAGATCTTGATTCATACTATTAAGGATTAATGTCCTTAATCAGAAAGAAATTATTCGAAAGAAATTATTCCCCTATCAACATAAATTCAACATTGATCAAAGGTCATTATGATGTAAAACGTCAACCAATACCAAGCCTAATGCTAAAGGGATTCGCCATATCTTGGGATTTCTCCAAAATAAAACATATGATCTTCTTTAACGTTGGTGGAGATGTCAACTGTCAAAGAGAAGAGATGACATCAGAATGAGCCAAGCCGTGAAAGCAGCACCATTCCCTTTCGTAAGGGGCAAAAAATGCAACTCACTTCCAGAACAAATCATGATTTTTTTTTTCCTCATTGCATACGTATCCCGAATCGTATTTGTAATTCGCATTAATTTATCGATACATTCGCGCTCCATACTAATCAATAAACCCCGAGAACTTTTACCGGACCCTCGCCTGCTATCCCTCGACGGTTAAAGGCTTTTGCCGATTCCATCACGAGAGGTGTATTCTAACGGTCACGAGGTATACATTCCAGCGAAAATTCGCCCGGGAAAGCTCGACTATTCTCCCTTGTATCCGGTTTCGCATCGCGTCACGGCATCCACTGGCACGATCTCGACGATGCGCATGCCGGATCTTTCGCCGTCATCGCGGGTGGGCCGAGAAAGGTTGCTTTGCTCAATCGAAGGTGTATCCAGCACGAACTCGTACTTGATTTAGTACGTGGTTGGGTGGCTTGCGAGGTTGCCTCAGCTCCCATAATTTCATGCATCAAATCTGGGTCTCTTGGCGCTCGAGAAAAGCAAGGAGGAGGAGGAATATGCCGTTTCGATTGCTTCTTCGCCTCGCTTGGCCCGTAGAATTTGCTAATTTTTTTTTTTTTTTAAATTTCCATGAAATGAAACAATTACAAGAAATGTATTCATTTTCTATCTCGATCTCCTATGTTTGTGTCCTCTGTCGTGTCCCTCTCTCGCCTTGAGCTGAATTTCAATTGAAAAGGAGCCGCTTGCATCATCACACGCAATATTAATGGACCTACAATCGCATTGATAACCCGAAAAAAAAAAAAAGCCTATGGAAAAAAGTTAAGAGAACATTCAAGACCGGGAAAAATTAGGTTAACCCAAATCGGGAATGCCATGATTTTCCTCGCTCAAGATCCGGGTTCGAAAACGCTACATTTTTTAAAACTCTCGAAGGCCTTATTGTCGACCAAAAAAAATAAAATTTTTCGATGTGCAATTTGCTTAATTTTCTATACGCCAGCCAGCTGCATATGATTCAAGGAAATAATAGTAATAATTAGCGAAGACCCAAGATTCGTGCGTAAGGTGGAGAATTTGCAAAGTCCTCTAACGATCTTGATTATTCTGCAAATTCGTATAATTATTACAAGAGGTGGCATCTGATACGGCACAAGATCGGGGAATAACTCGTGGTCTTGATGACCCGGGGGAGTTCATTATATCAATTAGGTCTGCCTGTGATTCCAGCGCGCGTACATTAATTAATTCGTACGGTGTCTTAATTTGATGTTAATCCGACGTTGATTAGTGATTAATGATCGATGCAAGAACATTCTGTACACACCCACATCAACTGTATAGCTCATCAAAGTGGCTGTCCAATTTCGGGCAGTCTTTATTAGGATTGCCAATGAGGAATCTTGGGTTAATTTTAGGTTAGTGTAAAAACGATTTTAAAGATGAGAACAGTTAGCATCTATCCGTGTAACTATTTTTTTTTTTTTTTTACTTTTTTGGTGTTTTGCGATCATATGTCGGTGTGGGAAGAGAATCTGAAGAATGTCCAGAAATTTTCATCAATCTGTACCTGTACAACACAAACTACAAATCCAATCAACTCATCATCTAGCCTAAGATTCCTAATGAAACAAAGAGACTAGCAGGAGATCTGTGAATCAATATGTATATGGTGGCTGCGGCTGTCTGCTGCTATTCCCATGTGTACTCCAGATAATCGGAGAAGTTCCCAACTTCTTTCTTAGAGACGGCGGACGAGGATATCTCGGCGTTCGCGTCGGTGCTCAGCCCCGTGTCCTGCGAGAGACTGACCATGGACCTGTTGTTTGATACCGAGAACTGTTCCCCCTTGATCAGCATCATCTTATCCAGGCCTGGCGTCTCGTGTTGGCTCGCCGCCATCCCTCTGATGATCGCCTGATTGTTGTTGCCACCTCCGTAGCCAAACCCGAAGAAGTAATCCGGATCCACCGGGCCTTGAAACGACTGGATGGGGGTCGGCGCTTGCCCGGAGAACATCGAGCTGAACGCCGAGCTACTAGGGTCCATTTGGTAGTTGGTATTGCTGGGGTTGATTCTTTGGAACTGATTGATATCGTTGGGGGCGTAGTTTCCTTCGGCTGATCTCGGGGCGGACGCGCTGTTCATGCCTGGGAATCCATTCTCGCTGTTCGCGAAGCTCGAGCTCGGCCGCGAGAAATAAGAGTCGTCCATGAGAGGAGGGAGCGAAGAAGAAGAAGGATCCAGCAGCTCGTCGTCGTCGCGGGAAGGATCGATCGGAAACAGGCCTGACATCGGACTGGTCATGATCTTCTTGATCCCCGTGCTCTTGTGGAAAATCCTCGACACAACCCATTCATCCTGCACGAGGAAACATGTCACAGAGTTCAGATTTTTTTTTCTGGGCTTGAGTCAAAATCAGCACTTTGCACCAAAGAAAGAAACACCAGAAGCAAAAAGCGGCAAGGTTTTTTCACAAGCTTCTGGGTTGAGTAAACGCCATGAGAACCAATTCTGAACGTCTTCTTTGTCTTAGCAAACTACATAAAATAAAAAAGATTCGAAGAATCGACAAAGGACGCGATCGATCAAAAGCGATGGCGAGCAGTTGATGGAAAAAACAAGCACCTTTGAGACCTTGGGGAGATTGTAGTAAGAGAATTTGCCCTCGAGGCGATACTCGTGCATGACCCAGTTGGTCTTCCCGCCCTTAGGAGCCCTTCCCTTGTAGAAGACAAGGGTCTTCTTCATACCGACCAAGGTGTTCTTCCCTCGGTATATCTCCTTGTCCTTGCCCGTGGCCTTCCAGTAGCCGGACTCCGTCGCCCGGTTCGTCCTCATCCCCGTCGGGTACTTCCGGTCCTTCTGGTTGAAGAAGTACCGCTCCTTCTCTCCCATATGCGCTTTCTCTGCAAAGGAACGGGAATTCGGAAACCCGGCGGTGTAAGGGACAACTAGACCGCGCATTCGTTTCGAAAACGGAAGAGAGATGGGAAACGAACAACGAGGACTTACTCGGCAAATCCCAGGGCTCACACTTATTGAGATCAGCCTCTCCAATGGCGCAGGCGGCGAAATTGGGGTTGAGGACCTTCTTGGTGAGGTAGTGAGTGATGATCTCCTCGTCCGTCGGGTGGAATCTGAAGCCCGGAGGCAAGTCCACGATGTCATCTTCCATGGCAGCTGAATATTCTGCAAACTCTTTGAAGTCTTATGCAGCAGAGAGAGAGAGAGAGAGAGAGAGAGAGAGAGAGAGAGAGCACCCAATATGGGAAAGGACGAGATCAAAGTGAGTACTGTGGAGAAGAAGATTAGCAGAGGAGAGAGAAAGAAGAGAGAGAAGAAAATGGAGGAGCGAAGTTAACAAAATGTGAAAGGAGGGAGGAGAGGTTGCATAAATAGACGGCACGGAGCTTCTCCTACAGCTCGCACTTCTTCAAGTTCCGTGGCCTGCAAGGCATCTTCTTCAAGAAGCCTATGTACTCCCTTTTTTCCTTTTTTTTTTTTTAAGAGAGAGAATTTCTAATTTTGTTAATTCAACTAATTACCGTCTAGTCTCCTAGCCCGAAGCCGTTCCATCGACCGAACCGATCCCGTATCACAAGAACAGTAAAACCCGTGAATCGAGTCGATCGCGCATTCAATCAATACTCATATCACCGCCAAAATCCCGCTGAATTTCTCCATTTCCTTCGGGACAAAAATGATCGATCCTATGTTCATAGTAATTACGGAATAAAGGGTACTAAATATTTCGATTGCTCGCGGCTTCTTACCTATCCAATCTCCATGGTTTCAAAGCGAATACCAAAACGAACTTTTCCGTCAAAAAGAAACAGTTGAAAAAAAAAAAAAAAAGCAGAGGTTCCTTCGTGGAAATGGACCCACCCCTTTTTCACGCCTTTTGACATCAAAGTCGCCCCCTCATTTTGTCTAGTTTGAATTAAATTATTAAATGCCAATTTCATTTTTATCATTTTTAATCCCCCCCTTTTTTTTTTTTGGTCACGGAGCGCTAGCCAACAACCGAAACGAAATTTAACCCCCCGCCCGCGTGGTAATTTCCAATTTCCCACCGCACGTTCCCCCGGCGCAGTTAAATTTCGACCGGGTCTCTGTTCAGACCTGGGGAAACATGTCAACGGTCAACGCGCATTGTGGGGTCGGTTCGGTTCGGCTCGGCTCGTCGGCTGAGCTTGACCGAGCTGCAAGGGCGGGACTCGACAGGCGCGCACGAGGGATGATTTGTCTGAAAAGGGGGAGAATCGTAGTTTTATACGGCTAAGTGAGCTTTGTTGGGTGGGTAAAGTTTTGAGGGGACGGGATTATCTCGAGAAAGGTTTATTTAGTTGTTGTTTCTATGTGAACCGAATGTGACATGTGTAGTTACGTAATGTGTATCCAACGAGAATTCAAATTTGGCGTGTAGAAATACGACTCGAGATCTCAAAATATGATCGCGTTTTGTTTCATTCTACTTAATTTTCAATGTTACGGGAAACCCGACTCGAAAAGACCGGTGAATTTTCTTCCAGCCGGCTCGGCCTGGTTCAGGTTTATGCTCGGACGGTTCCGACTTTATGCCATATTTCTCTTGATTCTGGTGGTTCTCCTGTAATTTGAATTAAGAGATTAAGTGTGATTAAATGTAATGTTATGCTTAAGAATATGTTGTTAACTTGTCATGAATATTAAAAGGGCTGAGGAGGACACTTGGTCCCGTGATGGTGGCGACACGTGTCGATATCTAGCGGGGCCTTTTTTTTTGTGAGTTTATTTACTTCACGTGTATTATAAGATTAAACAAGATAGCTTAGCTTGCATGGACGAGTCCGTGTAGGGAAATAAAACCTGTCCATGACACGTGTCGATATTTGGCTTTAAGAGCATTTTCATCATTTATCTTTTTTTTTCCGTTTTTTAAAAATTTATAAAATTAAAAAAGAATCCATCATCTTCGTCGCCCTCGGCCAACAGCCGTGACCAACCGTGGAAGAACAACACAACCAACGTCACCACCGCACTCACCGGATCTCCGTCCTACCTCGCACCGCAACGGCCACCTCGAGGTCGTACCCTCTCTATTCCTTCCCTCCGGTGACCCCAACCCCAACGCGGTCGAGGTCACGCGGTTTCTCCCTCCTCGCCCCCTCCTCCTCTGTTTGGCAGTTCTTGACATCTGTGAACATCGGCTTCGCCTTATCATCCACCAAATCCGTTCGTCTTCCGAAAGCCGCTGCCGGCACAATCAATGGCGCCTCTAGGCCATCTCCGATGCCTGCTGTCGAGTCAATGGCGCGGGGTAATCTCATAGGCAATTCGGTTGCGTGTCCATCATTAGCCCCGAGGTCGACAGGCAGCCGTAAGAAGAGGGAAAAGTTCGTTTTGCTGGCTTCCCGAGAGTATTCGACTCCCTGGTCACCGTTGCGTTTGACGAGTAGTGATGCCCGACGGTAGACAAGGGTTTGGACAGAATACTGATCCCACGAACTGAGCCGAATCTCGGCCTTGCTGCACAGGAGACTGTCACGGCCAATGACGACCGCCGCCGCAAGTCTCAGTTGAGGGGGATGTCGGCGATGCTGGGCCGGAGCTGTGCTTCATACTGAATCACGAGGAAGAGCCGGCGACCCTCTCCCAATTCTAGCAAGGGCTCTGGTCAGCGAGGTCGCCCGCTCTCGCCGAGATGCCGTCGATCCTGCCGGGCATCGCCGACGCCCCCACTGGCGGTGGCGCGACGGCTACTGGTGGTGGTGGTGATTGTCCATGGCAGTCGCGTCTGTTGGGAAGGTGATGACTGATGAAGACGATGGATTTGTTTTTAGCTTTTTAACTTTTTTTGCTTTTTTAAAATACAGAAAAAAGAAAAAATAAGAAAAAAAAAAGCTAAATGATCAAGTATTGTACTTTTTTTAGATTACTTCGGTTTTTTTGAAATTATATGGCTACTTCGTATCCTTATTTGAAATAATTATGCCACTTCAACTTGTTTCATATTCTTGTTTGGAAAAAACGAGCGCACTTTGAGTTTTTTTTTGAATTTTTTTCAAAAAAAAAAAATTTGAAAACCGATTCAAAACAAATAGGCCAGTTACGGAGTAGGAATACGGTTCTCTATGTACAACCGAGAACTGAACCAATCAAGGCGCCGGTTCCCCATTCTTTTGCCCAAGAATCCACCGGTTCCTTCGTAGGGCCAACTCGGAACTGGCCGGTAAGACCGGTTCGGTTCGTCTCCCGACTTGAGCGGCTCAGTTACTCATCCCTGTTCACCCAGTGATGCCACAATTTCTGCAGAAGATAGCCAGTGCGGTGAGTGCGGTGAAATTTCAACCGGATTGATCCGTTCCTTTGCTTTGGATTATCACGAGCATAGAAATTACAACAACCGCGTGGAAAAGGACCACATCTACGTGGCCACACATAGACAAACCATGTTTTTTTTTCTCCTGGTGGACCGACCAAAAATGAATAGCTTAGAGTTTCTACTCTTGCAATAAGAGATTCCATTCATTGTTTCGCACAATTAGACCAGAAGCCAAACCACCACCGACGTCGAGAAAATCACTCACCAAACATTTTAGATGAGAAATCAAGTAAAAAATCCAAAAAAAAAACATTAATTATGACAACCAATATCCATTAGTCACTATTAATAATCTTCTATAACAACTCCATTATGACTGTATCAACGCAGCCCACCCCAAAACAAAAAAAAAATGATTATTTCTGCCGGTGCAGTTCTCGTGGTTTCTTTTAGTTTAGTTTGACCATGTTGCACTTTTTCTAAGGGATGAATTTTCGGGGTGCGACTTTATTTAAACGCCCTTGTAGTTGGCCTAACTAAATGGGTTGGTGCACATGCCATAAAACTCAACGGAGAGACCAGAAAGAAGGGATGTTTCCGCTGTAGTTTATGACTCGAACCAATGAGCACTGGTCAATGATGAACGTGCATAACTGGCTGCTGAGCAGATTTCTAACATGGGGAATTTCGAAAACTTTTGTGACTCGACGAACCGCCCCCGCCCATCTTCGACTATTCCGTAAAATGTTTTGCCAGTTAACAAAAGTAAATGACACAAATGGTCCCTCGGATTTTTTTTTATTTGCTCGGTGTTGTTGTCCCTGAACTTTAGCGCGATGAGTAATATGATTCATAAGCTTTTAATTTGTTCATGTGGTCATTGGACTTTCGGTACATATTAAATTTGATCCATGATCTTAATTCATGTAATATTTTTCATATAATTCGATAACTATGTTAAACATGTGTCAAAAATCGAGGGAACACATTGACGGTAGTGTCCGAGTTTTACTCTTAGATTCGGGGACAAGAAAAAGGAATACACTTTTAGGGCGGTGGACCTTCGATGCGCCACGTGTCATGCTCATGCGTGGCCAACTCGATACGGTTTGGGTACGGGCTCACGGGACAAGAATCTTACCCTCCTCTCATGTCGAACCATTGCAATGTGTGCTCGGGCACGCCCAGGCATGAGGGAACACAATTGGGCGCCAACAAAATCCCACGCAGAGTTCGTCTTAACTCAAGATGTTTGATCGAATTGGGACTGTCTCGCGGTCCACGTGTTGTGCTGACGCAACATCTCCGACGTCCCAATCTCCGGTTCCTCGACAAGCTACCGTCGCCGTCGATGCAGCAAGACTTCTCCGGGCCGAAATTCCAACCAAAGTTCGTCGGAAGACAACGAAAGTCTAAAATACCCAGGGATTGGAATCAAAGTTGGGTGGTGGAACTGCAGAAATTGATTGGAGGGCAGTTCATCATCATCCGCGTCACCTGGCTCGGCTCGAGCCGCGGCCCGGGCACGAGCCGCCCCACCGACGAAGACATACGCGGTGACACAATCCGAAAAGTAAACATTCCGGCGCCGCAAAATGCGGTTCCGGCGCCACCTCGTCGCGCTCTTCCTTAATTTTTTTAATGGGCTTCGAGTTCGTGACCGAAGCAAAACCCCACCAACCTTTTAAACAAATCAAGCTCAACACCTCGATTAACGTCTAATCACCTCCCTCGTGGAGTAAGCCATTAGCTAATCATGTTAGGCGCTAAATCCCCCAATTTAAAAATAATCAAGTGGGGGCCCGCACGAATCCATCACACGTGGTGTAATTGCACACGAGAGAGGGAGAGACAAGAACGAAAGTCTTGGAGGAATGTGCTTTCTGTAATTCCCGAGGAGGGTGAGAGCCCACGTCTCCCTTCTTCCCACCACCTAATTATCTCCTCATTTTATTTTTTTTAAACCGTCGATCGAACATCCCGGACATACTTTCTGAGTAGCCATTTGGAGAATTTTGCGGGTTTCGATGCATCGATCGTCTCCCACTATGCGTAATCGGTAATTTAGAAAGGCACATACTTATTGAGTGGCTAATTGGAGAATTTTGCAGGTTTGGATGTACCGATCGTCTCGTGCTATGCGTAATCGGCAATTCAAAAATGAAGTTATTTCTTGTTGAGTATAGTATACCCAACAAGTGTCTCGAGGGCACTCATTAATTGGATCGGCCCAATCTCCTGACAACTTAAGGTTTTGCAAGGAAAGAGGAAACGAAACAAAAAAAAAAAAAGAGACTACCAAAGATGGCATCGGAGTTTTGATTGACTCAAACTGTTAGCTACCTGATTTGTTGTCATCTTGTATGCTTTTCTATTAGGTTGGTCACGTTTGACGTGGTTATAGACGTCGCCGTCTTGGGTTTCCTTTGTAATAACCGATTTCGTACAAGAAAGGGCGTGAAGGATATAGCAGATACGAGTGGTGAGTCCGTCTCCTTATTGATTATGTCGTGTTTCGGAAATTGGAGAAAATGAGGGAGGTGAAAACTTTTGAATTTTTTTAGATTTTCCGTGAAAACTAGCTCGGAAACATTTGAAAATTTTTGATTTTTTGTGAGATTAATTGCGGGAAATTTTATAATCCCGAGTATTTTCCTCCCATTTTTTTTTTTGCCTAGCATTGTGGTTTTTGAGACAGAAATTACAAATCTTTAATGGGCGAAAAAAATCAAAATGATCAATGTCTTTGAAGTACAATAATGGAGTAATACGTGTGTATGTCTATATTTTATATTATAAAGAGTTTTAGGTCTTCCAAACTTGTGTGGATATGATGTGTTATTTAATTCATAATTCACAAGATCACGTGGACCCGTAACACGGCAGGGATTGGGCAGAGAAAGAAGAACAAAATAATGCTTCAATCATCACCGTCGCACGTGACGAATCTTGCCCCGACGAAAGCTGCTAATGAATAAAAAAGGACTTGGAGTTAGGCTCACGGTGGTGACGACTTGATGACGACATTATTTAATATTATCTGATTGGATTACTTGGAATTACATATCGTGATTTCCTTTTGCTCTCTAGTGTTGGCAGGGAGATCGAATCTAAAATATTAACTCAGTCGATCCTCTAGTCGGAATCATGTTTAAGTGATTTAAACCCATTCAATTGGTTCGGACTAAGTCGGGAAATTGTGTAATACGTCGAAGGGAATTGTATTATGTAATCATTGTAAGAAAATTATTCTTTTGCCGATTGCCTTATAGCTCGAAAGTTTGTTCCCCCTTTTCCATCGAGTCGGCTAAATTTTTCTATGCCACTTGTTTATAAGTTTTATTAGGGGTGAGCGATTTTAGGGTCGATTCAAGTTCCGTATAGAACTTTGAACTTACCTATCGAATCGGTTCTCTAATTTGTGGAACCTAGAACCCATCATGCATTTCTTGAAATCTTAAATCAACCCTATCACAAGTTTTAGAGATGGTTCTAGAATCTATCTAGGTTCCACATATATTCTTAATTGAACGATTGTAGAAAATCATCATCTCTAATGACCACCATTTTGCTTCTACTATCCATTGACTACAATTTATAGTTAAACACACAAAAAATATGAAATATTAATAAAGTAAAAATTCTTAGTCATGGATATTGTCGAAAATGAAAACTTAGATTAGTGCTTCCAAATTACGGCCGTAGGATTATGTGAAAGCATATAACAAGAAAAACACAAAGAATTCTAGGTTTCATGCCCAAATGGAATTTCGAATCTTTTTCCTAATTTTTGAAATCTCAAATCTACTATGCATATCTCATACCTAGAATCGAACTTGTGGGAACCGGTCCCTTTTTCGATTTTTCAATTCTATCGTGCAATCATATTTACCCATATGTTTTGTATGCTCTTTATATACATGTGATCTTCTTCCGTATAAGCTTAATCTTTGATTTCTCTATGGGTCAAGTTTTACCTTAGTTGTGTCAAAATACATGGGGCACAATTTATTTCGTGTGTGAGGGATGCTAAAACATAAGAGGTGTTAAATTATTTTCATCAGTTATATGCTTTTTAGGTACATGTAATCTTCGTCCACTTGGATTAGGTTTTTTAACAGAATCAATGAGTCATAACTAGTGAAAGTTATGACAAATGCAGCTCAAACTTTCGAAAATAATAACGATTGTCCCATGAGTTAGGGTATTGGCACCCTTTCTCATATTTGTTCGGTTGTTCATGTTATTATATATATATTTTTGGTTAATACTATGGAAACTCCAAACTAATATACTTATAACAAATTTACCCTAAATTATTGTTTTGACCACGAAAAATTCAAATTGGTACACTTGTGATGGATTTACCCCAAGTTATTTTTTTTATCACCAAAAACCTTAAAATTATACTTTTATGATAAATTTACTATAAATTAAATTTTTTGATAAAAAAAAAAATCTCAAGTTAGTACACCTATGACAAATTTACTCTTCGTTAAATTGGATTAATAACACGAAAAATCTCAAATTGATAAACCTGTGACAAGCGAGAGGTTAAAAGTCCCAAACTAGTACGCCCGTGAACCGCCACATACCATCTAGCTTAGCAATTTGATGATTAGATTTAAAGAAAACTAACGGAAGGTAAATTTATCACAAGTGTACCACTTTAGGATAAATTTGTTATAAGTTTAGTTTAGGGTTTTTTATGGTAAAAAAAAATAATTTAGGATAAATTTCTCATAAGTGTATCTAGTTTAGGATTTTCCGTAGTATTAACGTTTTTTTTTCTAGGTAATCCTCTATTGCCTATTTGATGTAATGACGTCTAAATCTTCGTATCTCACATGTATAGTCCATTTCTACGCGAACACTATAATCCATATCTCTCTCGCCCTTTTTCTAGCATTTGATTTTTCTTTTTCAAGAAAAAAGGGTTTGCCTAACAAATATTTGACTAATTATACTAACTCAAGTTGTGACACATGGATCAAGAAATATAAATAGGGCAACTTGCAGGAGGGGGAGAGAATCCCAATCATCAGCAATGTTATAGCATCTGTCTGTATTCGAGCTCGCAATGAATAATGATAGACCTTAAACATCCTCGGCCAAGTGGCACAGATGTTTGATTAAATGATCAAAGGATTGACATATTCTCAAAACCTTTGGGAAACAGTCCAATTCCACACCACCACCACCACTGTTTCAAGACTCGAGACAGTTGGCGGCAATGGGGACAGATGGGGTTATTGACTTGAGAAAGCAGTTTGTTTAATACTTGTACAATTGATTAAAAAAAAAGAAATACAGCTTTCGCTTGCTGGTCACATGTCAACTTTTGAGAAGAGGGATTGGGTACACTTTTCCAAATCTTATCTCTTTCTTGATTAATTTGAGGAGATGGGGGGAACTCTGAAAACTTCATAAAAAGTCGTCATTCATGACTTTTCTTTGTCCAGTTGGTAGACGCTCTCTCTCTAATTCTGCACCTAACTACCCCAACCAGACATCAACTAACAGGGGCTAACAAAAAGGAGAAAGCATCAACAAAAAATGGGGTACTACGTGTCATGCTGCCTAATGATTGAGGTTGTTTTCGTTTTGAGAGAAAAAAGGGTAAAGACAAGGACAAGAGATTTTGTGCATTGGATCACGTCCGTTGCTCCCATCTATGTAGCACGAACACTCATCCAAAGACTTTTTTGCGTGTCGGACACATGTCCGTATCCGATACGCTCCAGACATGCTCGGACACTCTCGGACACGTGGTCAACGCGTGTCCGACCTTCCGACACGTGGTCAATAGAAGGGACACGTTGGGACTCGCCTATCCGGGGTAATCTGGAAAAATTTCTACTTTAGAGGAAAAAAGAAAATAGGAAAAAGGAAATTAGACCCTTTCTCGCACTCTACACCTGTGGGAAAATGAAAGAAAAGAGAGAAGTGACGCGAGAAAAGCTAGACAGAGAAGTGCAAAAATGGCAGTGAGTGGGTGACAATGTGACATGACCTTCCTCCCTTATTAAATGCATCTCTTTCTCTCTCTCATTTGTTTTTACATATTTTACTTGAGGCAAAATAAAAAGTTGCAAAGACTCGACGGCTTTTTCAAATTTTGAGGGGAGGAAAGAAGTGACGAATTTTCCAATTCCGAAATATTGATATTAATAAATAATAAATCATTATTTTTAATATAAATTCATTCTACGCTCTTTTTATTTAGTTACTTATAAAATTATAAGAATAATAATTTATTATGTATAAATAATAATATATATTTAATATACAACGTGTCCCAAGCGTGTCGAAATTTTCTATTTTTTGAAAAATCACGTTTCGACGAATTGTGTCGTGCATTGTTCCGTGTCCCGTGTCGTATCGATGCTACATAGGCTCCCATGTTTTCGAAGTTAAAAGCTCAACCACTGAGGAACCGGGAAAAAGGGTTTTCCGAATGGATTGTCTTCAAGAAAATCATGGACTAGATAGGGCACGTTCTCAGTGTTTAGAGATATGGCAGAGAGTAGTAGTGTAGATACAGTGGGATGGTTGCACATCATCTACCGTGGAAATATAGATTCACCATACCTCATTTAGTTTTTCGTGGAAGAAATAGCTCGATCTTGAAGTATTAAAATTTACATACGATTGTGGATGTCAATATTTGTAAACTTCGGACAATCTATAGTGATATTCTTGGTCTACGGGTTCTCTCCCAGGGTTTTCTGTTGAAGTTTGTTAGTAAAACAGACAAAAGTGCCTTTTCTCGTGTCCCACATAAGAGAGATGAGAGAGTTTTAGTCAGTTTATAAGTTAGAAGGTTATTATAGTATTCTAATAGCCAAGTGGGTTAGGCTCCACTATACCCACGTGCGGGTGCACGATTATTAGGCGCACTTTGCGCGATCGCGAATAATTATTGGTACTAATCAACAATCATTTTATTTTATTATTTTATTTTTTATTTCGAAATTATAATAAAAAGTAAACTGTTGATTCCTAACGAAATGGTGCGATTAGGTGTGATTGTTCACGTAGGAATTGTAGTTGTTTTTATGAAATTCATTTTTGAATTTTAATGAATTATTTATGTCCAAGAGTTGCAACTTTTCACATGAGACAATCTTCAGACAATGAAAAGTTGTGTTCGAATAAACTATTTTTTGGACAACGAAGATTGTGTCCGAATTAATCGCTTGTTAGACACGAAGAGGTGTGTCCGAAATTAAGTGTTCTTTGGATACGAATAGTTGTGTTCGAATGATAGATTTTTAGACGTGAAAAGTTGTCTTTCTTCGACTATTATATATTGTGCGTTTATATTCATTTTCCCTTTACAACTTTTAAAATTTTCGTTTTCTCATAAAGATACACAACCATAGTTTCCAATTATTTCCCTTGAGAGATTTTGGAAAATTATCAAAATTATTATATGCTATTCTCATCGAGACTTTGTTGTATCTTTGGAGGATATTTGCTAGAAACATTAGAAGCGTTGTGGGATAAACAGATTCTTAAAGAGAGTGTTGTCATGCCTCAAAATATGATTCTATTGTTCATCCCATTCAATCATATTTCTTCAATAGTTTCTTCTCTTCTTAAGTCGCCCAACCCTCTTTCATGAAGCTATATCCCTGAGGGGGAGAGAGGGACCCTCTCTCTCTCTCTCTCTCTCTCTCTCTCTCTCTCTTCAAGACTTCTTTGTTGATTTCATAGACGATGTGGTCGACATCTGTCACGGAAAGTGGATAGGTTTGTGCCTATAGGCTTTGTGAGCGTCTTGGAAGAGTATACTCTCTCTAGATTTGCTTGTTCCATCTCCATGTACTTGCTCTAGATTGTCGATCGCTTTATAAGTCTACGAAATTCCTTTGCTGCTGTCTTAAGTAGTTGACTTATTTGAAAGTGATTCTGTGATCAATTGGTATATATTTTGAGGCTATTCTGTCCCTATCTAAAGCTAGATCTAGATATGAATGCTTTTTTTTTATCATCCCAATCATGATATAGATATGAGATTTTTTTTTGGTTGAATATAGATATGTGAATTACAAGACGTTATCTGTGCTTTTTCAACATGTTGATTTTGTTATTGTTTCTATAAGGTGATGGTGCTTGAACTAGGGTCGCGCTGCTGTTTGGCAAAGTCGTGGCTATTGGAGAGGAAAATCTCGGTGTGTGCTCATTATTAATGATGATACGAAATTATGTGATTAACCGTCCGTATGCTTTGATGCTATAACAAATCCGCTTTTGTAGAACGTGCGAGTTTTGCAGGCTATACCAAGTTGATTCCTTTTTCAGATTTGGTTGTTTTGTGGAATTTGCATTGCACTATAATTTTTTCGGATTTATTTTTGCTTAAAGTTATGTACATCTCTTTAATATGAAAAGAAAATTCTCCTCCCAACCAAAAAAGTGCTACATGAAGTCTTTCGAGTTAAGTAAATGGCTGTGACCCTCTAAATGGCTAATGAGGGTAGCTGGCCCTCGCCCAGACCTGGCGAGGGCCGTGAAGCCCTTGCTGGGCGCAAGATTGGTTCTGTAAATTGCAACGATCTGGTTAGTTTTGCGAACAGAGTTGGTAATTAAATTAGGCTTCCCACACTGCTTGGTGTGTTTTCTCCTTCTTATTCTCCTGCTCATGTTGGCAAATGGTCAAACCATGTTGTTGGGGCTAGCGATATCACATAGATGGAGTGAATATGTGATTTCAAAAACTTATTTAAAATAATGCGGAATTAAAATAACAAATTTAGAACCAAGTTAGAAACCGAACATGAATAACAATATACTCGATTCACGTGTGTGCAATAAACTCTCGGATGCAATAAGTAAAAGTTAAAGGATAAAGAGATTTGCACACGATGTTTATAGTGGTTCGACTTTGATTAATCCTACGTTCACTTTTCACGCTAACAATCTCTTGGATGAATTTCACTAATCAATCGATTAGAGGTTACTGATAGCAAGTGTTACTTATACCCAAGCACTTCTTGTGACATCCTTGTCCACTTGGGGGCGTTTTAATAAGTAGCAAGCTTGGTGGCGTGCCGGGCTTGGTGGCCCCGCGGGCCCGAGGCGCGAGCGGCGCTTTACACCTTGTTTGTTGGGTTTTCTGCGTTTACGTTTTACGCTCTTCCAGTAGTTGCTATTAATACTCAAGCATATAGGACTATCTATCTCACACCTAAACACAAGTTGAATTCCTCTTAAGGATTTACAATTGAACGCTCATGGAAGACAAGTGTATTGAATTGAAGCTCTCTTTGAACTTTGGAATTTTTGACTCTTGATCTCTCTTTGCTTTTCGGTACCTTGGTCTTCTTTTATACTCCTCCACCTTCAAACTAGTTGTTGCAAGGTTTTCATAGGATCACTCTCCAATCAATTTTTTGGAAGAGATTGTATAAAAAAATTAGTAGCTATTGAGATTGAAATCAGAATTTCCATGGATTCAATCGCCCATACAATCCGAATCTAGGTTTCCATAAATAGAGTTCTTCATTTATGAAAGATAGCTTGTCTATCGTAAGAAAGAAATCCAAAGCGGATCATTAGCCAATGCAAATAGGATCCGTGTCCGGATCTCGAACATTGCTTCGATACTCTACTCGGAGTCCGAGCTCGTCAACCTCGAGCTCGTCTTGCGTTAACATCCGAGTTAATGTCCGAGCACATACAAACTTCACATGCAATATCCAGAGCTTTACTTAAGCTTCCATCTTTTGGTCCCTCCAAGCGGATTAACTATTGCGGCTCTACCTCGTTGTTTACCTATCCAAGCTCCTTTCAAGTTTTATCGAACTTCCCGTTCTAACATGTTTGCTTTCTACTTAGGTGCCTCCAATTTGTAAACACCTCTATGCCATGTCTTGTCCATCATTGATAGAAAATTCATAAACTTCAGAAGTTCCGTCAATATAACATCTGCATAATAGCTTGTGCATCTTTCACTTGACTCTACTTAACGAATAAATGCATTAGTAGCCTTGGATTATTTTGTCATCTTCAAAATATCATAACGGATTTTCCCTAACGCTTGGCAAATTCATTAGTGCGTCAATTTCTGATCTTCTCGAAATTATTCTCTTTCAATTATCATTCAAATTAAAGCTTTCAGATATACACACAGACACTAATAGCAGGCTCGAAGCAAGATTCTTGTCATTCATGGCCTTAACTTTTGATCATGGCGTAGTTACAGAACTTGTTCCTTTGAGACTCTTCGTATGGGTTGAGCTTCGCCTCTTAAGGATCCATTGGAAACCAGTGTTTTCTCTTCCGTTCCGCATCGTGCGCGTGTTTCTGCGAATTTAGCTCGCCTTCTTCTTGAGTCGACGAGAAGTCCCGCGAATCATTGGGCTTCGAACGCCTCGGTATCTCTCGTGGCCTTACGTAAATAAGCTCCAAAAAAGCCACGGCAAGGCATTGCTTTCGGTCTGGGAAGAGTGTCAATGTATCCACCTTGATGCCCGAAACTTGCATTCAAATACAACGAATCGCTGGACAATTCGTTATGCCTAAGGGAGGTCAACACGAGCCATGGTCATTTTAAGGACCACTTCTTACAATTATTTGTTTACACAAGGTTCCGTGACGAGAAAGAGGCTTATCATATACGAAATCGAATTGGGACAATGATTGACTACTGCGTTGTCGACATTAAGGGATGCAAAAGATGATTTGTTTCGACAGATTCTGAGCTTGTCCGCAGTTTAGTCTTTCTTATTTTTGGATTTATCAATTTATAGGAGACAGATTCCGATGTTGTCGCTTTGTGGATCCCCAAAACGACATAAAAAGATAAGAGGCCAAAAATTCTGGCCTATGCTGGGTCATCCGTGTGAGGTCCGTTACTTTCATTAAGCATCTTAGGCCCATCTGGAGTACCGTGTATGATATTTACAAAGGGAAACGGAAAAAAAAGATAATCCATGAATTTTGGCCAAATATTATTAGGGTGTGATTCACACTCCACATCGATAAGAAAGCACGGGATCCCACTCTTCGGTGAGCATATGAGGTGCCTTGGCGAGTGTCGTGAGGATAGTGCCCTCGAGCCACCGGAGAGTTTTTACGGTTTGAGTATATATTTTTATTGGTATTTTTGGCTTGGCCACATGATTAACTACTATTACATATTATATATTTTTCTTGTAATTAAGGAATGTAACAAATATGTGTGATGTGCTAATTACAACAAAACCCTTTACCGGATGTAACCTTAGTTTAAGGGTGAATAAAAAAACCTTGGGTGCTGCGGTGAATCAGGTTCAACCAGTTCTAGGTCTTAGTGGGGCATGTGGTGGTCTGCTAGTCCCAGGGGGCCCGCCTCGGTCCTACGGCGCGGAGGCCCGTTGAGTCCTATCAAAAAAAAAAAAAAAAGATAAACCTTGTGTCTCGATTTTCTTTTCTCGCTTTTACGCTTTACTTCTTTTGTGATTTATGTGCTGAATCCTAACAAATGTGCAATGTGATCGATGAGCTTTTGATTTGTTTAATGTGGTCTCTAAAATTTAGTTTATTGTTGAGTGTGGTCTTTAAACTTTTAATTTATTCAATGTGGACCATTAACTTTTAGTACTTGTTCAATTTCGTCCTTGGACTATATGAAAAGGTTCTATGTTGTCCTTCAAATTTTTCAAGTTTAGGGACAACATAAAATATTTTTATATAGTCCGGTGACTAAATTGAACATGTACATAAAATCGATGGCTACATTGAACAAATTAAAAATTGATGGATAATATTGTACATGTGGCTAAATTTCATGGATCATATTATGCATTGGGTTCAAAGTTCAGGGCCATTCGTGTCATTATCCTATATTTATAATAAGAAGAGAGATGTGTCTTACGTATTTATGAAAGCCAAACTAGAAGGGAAAAACGTTTGTACAATATTCATGGTGAAATTTCCTTTGTCACGGTCCATGCACTCGACCATATGACCGAGTGCCTAGGCCGAGGCACGAGACCCCGATCAACAAACTCAGCCACGACCGAGGCTGCGCTAGCACTTGGCAAGGCCATGATAGAGGCACGACCGGGCCCATTTTCTTGGCCACGATGATGCTACGATTGCACGACGATGCCATCGCTTCCTATACACACATATCTAATATTTTCTAATTCCTTTCAATAGCATTTCCAGAGCAGGGGTGATCAAACATCATAATCATCAAATCTCATACAAACATATATATACATATATATGACGAACAACATATCTTTCGCTAACGGTGGACTGGGCACAAATGCTAAGTTAAATCAGTCAGTCTCCTCCGCAACAACATTTCCTCTTTTTGCCCCTTCAAATCTCTAGAGATCTTCCAATTCAAAACCCTTGAAACTGATGATGGAGATATGGGGGGCTCAAGAGCGCATGCTGATCCAAGAATGCCTGGCTCATGAAATTTCTCCTCGACAAGCTCGCCGCCTCTGAATCTGCGTTCCACGAGTACTTGCGCTTGAGCGGATTCTGCGAAGCAGAGAAGCTCGTCAGCTGAGGAAGACTCTGAAACACCTTCTGATCCAAACTCCCTCCGTCCAGACCCTGAGTCGAGACCGGTACATCGCTAACATCATTAGATTTACTGCCCTGGCCATTATAATCGTCCGACAGGATGTTCTTCAGCATCGAGAAGTCCACGGCATCGAACAAGTTGGAGAAGGAAGAAGAACAGCTCATCTTTGTCGCGGGCTCGGTCGCGTCCGCGTTGTTGGGGTCGTTACTGATGTTTTCTTGAGTCAAGCGCTGTTCTTCTCCTCCGTCATCGCTCGTTGTCGCCATTGGTGCTGGTGAATATGCTGCGCTGGATCTTTTGTAGATGCGACAGAGAACCCACTCGTCCAACTGAGACGAAAGATTAGCGGTGTTTAATTAATGTTTAAGTATCAAAGTTCACGTGGTAAAAGAGTTTTTCCCCGAGTTGGGTGGCGGCTTTCATTCTTATACGTTAGAAAAACCCTAAATTATTTTATATCAATCATCACTTCAATAATTTCCTTAAAAAAAGTTAGGATAAGGATGGCCCATGTCAGCTCCAGGCAGTGAGATTAGCACTAAAACTATATGGTCCCCAGAAGGTGCTCGTGATGGAAGCAAGTCCCAAGAAATAGAAAAAGGCGGTCCATTAGCTAATTTCCTCCTTGCCCATATAAAGTAAGGTAAGCTAATAATTGAGAATATTGTTATCTTACTGGCTTGATGATTATACTTTTGTGTGGAAGGGATCAGAAGGAATGCTTCCACAAAAGGGACATGTCTTTGTCCCCTTTGAAGTGATTCTTTTCTTTGAAGACAAGACTCTCATGCCTCGTTCTGAGGTGGTTTTGTTCCAATAATGCATGTAGGGACCAATAAATTAGCGACACTTGGCATAGAGTTATTCAACTGGTACATATTGTGATAGATCCGATTCAATCTATATGTTTAGACATGATCTCAAAATCACCTAAGTTCCGGCGAGATTACACCTAGGTCGATATTGTTGGGTGGTCTTAGGCTTTCTTATCTCAAAAGTTAGTTCAAAGGATGAGGTTTTCCTCATACTTATAAACCGACCATCGTCTTTTCCACAACCGATGTGGGACAACTCTAATAAAACAAGTGGTACGTATTGATATTGTAATCTCACCTAGTTCGGATTACACTTAGGTCGATATTGTTGGTAATTTTGACTTCTCTCATCCTAAAAGTTAGTTCAAGGTGTCCTCACACTTATAAACCACCTTCTTCTACAATTGATTTGGGACAACCCCAATAAAATAACCCGTATCTCTCCCGTGTGACTATTGAGTCCTAGACTTTTGGTAACATGGGCCTAATAAATATTGGGTGAGCTTTTCTTATCCTAAAAGCTAGTTCAAAAGATGAGATTTTCTCTCATACTTATAAATCGATCACTAACCCTTTTCATAATCGATGTGGGACAATCCCAACAAATACCCATTAGAGTACTCTTGCAACTTGACAAATTATGAATCGGTCTTAAGCTTGCGTGATGTATATATCAGTACAAGGGATCGATGTGCATACCCGCATGGACAACTCTTTCAGCTTGCCAGCTTTGTCGCTATAGACGGGAATGGGAGAATTCACCAAGCGATACTCGTGCATGATCCACCGGCTCTTGATTCCTTTGGGAGGTTTCCCCTTGTAGAACACGAGCGCCTTCTTCACCCCAAGATTCTCGCCAGTGGATGAGTCCACCACGATCTTGTCAGTCCCGGTCGCCTTCCAGTACCCCGATGCCGCCGCCCTGTTCGGCCTCGCGCCGTTCGGGTACTTCCGGTCCCTAGGACTGAAGAAGTACCATTCCGTCTCCCCGAACGCTGCCTTGTCTAATAACATTCGGAAACATTCACGATCACCACTCTAAGTCATGTTATCGTGTATCTATGCGAAGAATTACCCGAAAAAATAAAAAAAAAAACAGTTGAAGTTGTTATTATTGAAAGAAGAAAGCTACCTGGCAATTCCCACGGATCAAACTTGTAGAGATCAACTTCAGCAATGATGGAGACAGGAAGAGGAGTGGAGGTCATCTTCTTTCTGAGGTAATGGAGGATGAGCTCTTCATCTGTTGGATGAAACCTGAAACCTGGTGGGAGGTTTGGCTGGAGGCAATTCTTCATTCTTGAGGAAGCAAGATTTCGAAATCTTGGCTGGTTTCTTTTTTCGGGAGCTTCAGAACTAAATTGCAAAGATGTCAAACTTGTCAATGATCAGGACAAGTTAAGCGGCAATCCTACTCAGGAGAAAGACAAGTTTGATTTTTCTATTGGGGAGAAGGGGGAAGGTAGGAAGCCCCTTTTTATAGCTGTGGGAGCTTGTCCTTACATGGGGGAAAAAGAAAAAGAAATACAAGAGATGACAAGAAATCAACTCTAAAAGTTTTAATTAATGTTTCGAAGACTTCATCTCTATCGCCTCAATCAACTCTTATTTTTCAACTGAAGAGGATATTTATTTATATAATATCGCGGTCGAGCAAAGATTTATACAATGGGTTGACTTTTTTTTTAACCTAGGGGATAGACATGCGTTGCCCCAGGAGACCGAGCGTTCCCTTGCCACCCCGCGTGAAGCTAATGTGGCGTTACCGCGAATGCTGACATGGCCGATGATGTGGCAAGCTTCCCCTATTAGATTAACGTGCAAGGCAGGGCTAGTACTATCCCTCCGTCGCACCGCCAATAGTCTCGCCTTTCTTTTTAAAATACTTTAATTTTTTTAATAAAATTTTGTTTTAATTTAAAAATCTGCAATACTTGAAACTTCCATAGGAACGTACATGTTGCTATGTAGATTTACATGCTATTAATCACAATTTCTTACAATTTAGATAATCTTTATATTTTGCTTGAAAAGTAATAAATTACCTTTTGGCTTTTCATCTCCAAGGGTACTCGATAATTCTTTTTTTTTTTTTTTGGCCAAATAGGTTAATTAAGGGTACTCGATAATTCACAATGCTAAAAATATTCTATTCTTAGTATGTCATAAAAAAAAAAATACAGAGCATGAAATTAGGACTAAAGTTTCTTATGAAAAAGAAAAAAAAAAAAAGGGTCACACGTGGGCGACTCGTTTCAGATTCCCACAATCCTACGTAGGATCAATCAAAGGGAAATGGAGATGGCGGCAGAATAGCGGACGAACGAGGCTCGAATCCCATGTCAAAGTCCACTACATGCTCTTCAGACAGCCTCTAGACACGTGCTCCTCTTCCCTTGGTCCTCGTTGGCCCTCACCCTGTTGAAGTCAGGATCACCCCTGCCACATATATATTGCACAACCGTCGTTCTATTTTTTTTTTTTTTCATAGGGAATTTTTTTTTATTTAAACCTTCTGAATCTTCATTTTGTTTTGCTTTTTCAAAAAATTAAAATGCATTATCCAAAGGTCAGTTAAAACATTTGTATGCTTGAAAGCTATATAACTAACTAAGCGACGAGAAAATTTGATACTTATGAAGCGTCAAGATTTTACTTCACCTTCATTAAATTGTTTGATGACTTGCTATTTATGCCGCGTGATGGAATAAATTCTTAATTTTCAATTTGATACTTACAAGTTCATTGAAACATTTGGAATTATTGAAAATATTTATTAAGTTTAAGGAACCCTCCTTGGGGAGAATCGAGTGCAATTCTATTCTCACTCTCAAGACTTTGATTTTCTTTTCCTACATTGCTTCTTGTTTAGGAATTTTCAGATCTAGCTTTATTTTTCTTGAGTAATTTTGAACCTTTTTTATCTCAAAAACTAGATCAAAAAATAAGACTTTCTCTTATATTTATAAAACGACCACCAACTCCTTCTACAATCGATGTGGGATAACCTTAATAATTTTTTTCCCACACATCGAGTCTAGGGTCGAGGCGGCGCGACAACCCGTATGTCTCGGTGTGATTTGTTGGGTGGTCTTGGGTCTCTCATCCTAAAAGCTACCTCTAAAGATAAGGCATTCTCTCACACTTATAAATCTATCACTAATCTCCACAACCGATGTGGGATAACCCCAACAATCTCTTCTCACACATCGAGCCCTAGGTCGAGTTGCAACAACCCATATTTCTCCCATGTGACTATTGGGTCCGGAGTTATTGGTAACCTACACTCGATACTAGCGTTGAGTAGTCTTGGATGTTTCTTATCACAAAAGCTAGTTTAAAGGATGAGACTTTTTCTTACCCTTATAAATCGATCATCATGCCCTTTCATAATCGATGTAAAACAATCTCAACAATCTCCCCTCACACATCGGATCTTGAGTTGGAGGTAGCGACAACCCTGTATCTCTCCCATGTGTTGTTGGGTCCGGACCTATAGGTAACTTGAGTTCGATATTAATATTGGGTGGTCTTGGGCGTCTCTCATCCCAAAAGCTAGCTCAAAGGATGAGCCTTTCTCTCAAATTTATAAATCGACCATTAGCCTTTTCCACAATCGATGTAGAGCAACCGCAACAATCTCTTCCTCACATATCGGGCTCGAGGTCTGAGCAACAACAATCCGTATTTCTCTCGTGTGACTATTGGATCTGGACTTGTTGATAACCTAGGCTCGATATCAATGTTGGGTGATGTTGGGTCTCTCTTATTCAACTTATAAATCGACCATCGGCTCTTTCCACAATCGATATGGGACAACCTCCAATAATTTTTTCCTCACACATCGGGCCTTGGGTCGGAACCGCAACAACTCATATCTCTTCCGTGTGACCATTGCGTCTAGACTTGTTGGTAATCTTGGTTCGATACCATTTGTTGAGAGCGCGCAGCGAAGGCTCGACACCTTCGCTCGAGGTGATCACGAAGAAGGAACCCAAATTCGAGCCCGTTTCACTTAAAAGTTCAAGTCAATAAGTTATGGGTCAACTATGATATATTAATCACTCAAGACCACATCAATTCTCCGATGTGGAACTTCTTTAACATAACTCAAATGTGTATCCTAATAATATCTCCTTTACGTGTGAGCTTTAGTGTTAGATTTGTTCTCCTTTAATCCAAGTAATCATTTTACACCAACATATCTCAATTTGAATTTCTATCACTACTTATTGGACCCGCGTTGCTACACCATAGTGCTCGCTTTGCCCGAAAACTACGTTGGTCATCGATTCATTCCTTGAGATATTCACCAAACATCGATACATATTGAGAGTGGATTACCAATCAATTATTGGCTCGATACTAAATGTTAGAATTCGGCGAACAAACCGCAAATTAAGTAAAGCATAAAGCAAGAAAAGAAAATTAACACAAGGTTTATCCTAATTCACCTTTACACTAGGGTTACGTCCAAGTAGATGATTCCACTACAATTAGTGCCCCGCACTTCTTGTTACATCACTCAATTACAAACGAAAAAGAGTAAATATATCAGTAACTATTTATGAACCAAAACATAAACTATCAATGAAAAAATATAGGCTCAAACTATAAAAATCTTCTGGTGACTTGAAGCATGAATCACACCCCCAACAAGTTTCAACTCCCCAAAACCATTCCCCCCCTCTCTCTACAAAAAAAAAAAAAAAAAAAAAAAAAAAAAAACCCGAGGCTATGGCCACCATTTCACTCGAGAGTCAAGGTCTTTGCGGTCTCTCCCACTGTGGTTGAGCTCCTCACTTGTTGTAGAGAAAGAAAGAGAGCGGCCATTTCACTCGATGGTCACGATCTTTCTAGTCACTACCGTTCTGGTCGAGCTTCTCACTTGGAGGAGAGAAAGAGGGGGAGAGAGAGAGAGAGAGAGAGAGAGACGTGTATTTAGAGTTCTTATTTTACTTGGGGTAAATTTCTTCAAAGCACAATCGTGTTTTAATCTATTGGGGTAACGGTGCTTTGACTTTAGAGGATCTTAATCCTTTCACTGAATGTATCATCGTCAAGAGGTCCAAATGCACTTAGTTGTTGCGATCATCACACAGTTATTTGTGAATACATTCGAACTACTTGTCCATTTTTCAAAAAAACCCAACACCCCACCCCAAAATTAAAAACTATATGCCTAGACCATGATTATATTATTTTTGGTACACCGCATGCTATGATACTTTGTGTGGGGATACTGAAAAATGAAAATTCAAGTAGATAATGCAATGAGAATTTTATTCTTGCTTATGGATCGGGGAGGTACAATGGTGGTGGCTGAGAATTTCTTTGTTTTAGGACAACAAATCGTTGCAAGAGAAACCGAATCTGGCACATCCTCTTCAAAATTTAAATAATCATCGGATTAGCTCAAGCCGCCTATCTTTTAACTCCGAGTGTCTACCTAATCCGATTGTCCTTGATCCTAATTAAGTAATCAAGACACAATCGTGCAAAGCTTTGGTGCTGATGTCAAGTGGGAATCCATAAGTCGATCACTTTGGACTTTGAACCAATAAAGATGTCGGGGACTAAACTTTAAGTGGTAAAGTCTTTTGCTGGTCGTATCAAGACTTGCCTAAGTGCGAGACTTTAGGTTAACGGAAAAAGATCATACTAAATCACAAATTCACAAGATTTTGGGCTGTACTAATTATTTATTTATTTATTTTCCATTTATCGCGGAAAAGGTTTCATAAGCCCGTTGGTAAATTAGAGATTTCATGTCCTAAATTTTATATCGTGGTATGCTTTTATTGTGGCACTCGGTTCTATCGTCTTAACAAGAAATATTTTACAAATCCAAAATCTTACACAAGCATTCTCCTGTCGAGTCCGAAACCTTTAAATTGGTAAAATAAAGTTCTAGACCTTAACCAAAACTCTCAATCAAGTCCTAGACAATAATCGAAAAATGCAATAATCTAAGGCCGTCACGTCGACAATTTCGATTGCTCAGCATTTCATAGAAAATTAGGAATTGCATCGAATAATTCTTGTATATAATAAAATCATTAAGACATAGTTAATTGAGGAAATTGTGATGTGAGTGTGCGCATACATATATTTATCGAGATGATGTTGATCCAAACAAGTCTTTTGGGGCCTGCCGTCTTGGTGATTATCCGTCCTAAGTTTTCTTTCGAAATTATCTTTAACTCTATGGCATGCGAGTGCAACGAACGGGCAGGCTTCACACTAATTTATTCACTACAAAAGCGTCGTCCGTGGTGCTATCTGAAACTCAAACTAACTAAAGATTTCCACTACATACGAGGTTGACGCAGCTTCTCCATCCACACCTTCAATTTTATCACGTGCACCACTTATAATAAAAAAAGGGGAAGATCATGGATTGATGTGATTATATTTCTTTAATTATTTACGTTCCCAAAGACAAAGTCCTCCATCGCTTGTTGGTCTTTTCGGTGCACCTACTCAGCCACGCAAGGGCGGGGAAAATTTCAAAAGAAACCAAAATAACTTCACTAGATATATTAAGTACGTATATAATAACATAAGACAGACGAAATTGTCTATTTAATGCAATGGTCAATGGTTAAGCGGCCAAAAATTCCATCGTCACAAAGTTTATTTTATAAGATTTACTGGTATTTAGGGATTTCGATACGACCCTTTTGGAATTTTCAAACTATGCTTGTGATGTGAATTTATTTTGTGTGTAGTTAAAGGTCGCTGATAACGATCGGTAAAGAGAATCAAGTGCAAAAGATTGTGAAGACATGACAAAACTGTCTATTCAATGTATCGTTAAAATGCCGAAAATTCGATCATAAAACAGTTCATTTTGTAAGATTTGCCTGTATTTGGGGATTTGGATTTGACCTTTGTGAATTTTGTACTGTGTATGATGTGAATTATTCTATATGTAAAAATGGGGGGCCCGATGACGAAGAGAATCATGTCCATTCATCACAAGAAATTCTCTTGAAAGTCTAATTCTTCATAGACGAAATTCATCATGGATAGCTAGGTTGAAATGAGAACAAGAAGATATTGACATTCTTGAATCATGTATCTGGTGAAACAAAAGCAAATGGCCTCTCCATTTAGTTCCCGTATTATTACCCGTTGGAACTTACCAAAAATTGCTTCTTTTCATAAGTCCAACTTCCTAATCCATTCAAAATTTGGTTATTCATTTCAACAATAGGATTTAGCACCATAAATACCGCAAACTAATTTTTCGTCTCGCAAAAATTCCAAACCGACATCCATAGCACATTTATCCAAACTAATTTTTGTCTCACGACAAACTCCAAACTGGTACCCTAGCACATTTATCCCAAATCTACCTGGTGCAAACAGCTTGGAATCTGACGTGAAGGGTGGATTTTGGGTAAATGTGTAACAGTTTAGTAAGGGTAAATGTGCAATGGATACATGTGTTGAATTTTTAGTGAGATGAAAATTAATTAGGGAAAAATGTAACATGGATAATAAGCTTGGCATTTTTAATGGTATTGACCTATTTTGTTGTGCGAAATTACATTCTCATTGTATAGACTGATACAATAACGCCAGACAGAAATCGCCTTAAATCTCTAAGTTTCCTCGGACGTAAAAACCTCAGTAGCCAAGCCATAAACAAAACGAAATAATCGAAGACTCAAAACATCACACGGTTAGTACCGCGGCTAAGTAATCAAGATTTATGTCCATACTAGTTTGAACTTTGACCGCGTCAGAGCGCAATTTTCAAAATTAATTTAATATGTAAGAACGAATGCATGAGTTAAATCAATTGGAATTGGCACAATACAATATTCAAATTTAGACATAACCAATAACGAAATGAGCAGCCTAAAATAGGATATATTACCCTAGATCACTCGTTATTTTAATAGGGAAAATACCAAAAAAGTTGTAGACCTATTGCATCGATATCAATTCAATTCTAAATCTTTCAGTTGGACTAATTTAATCCTAAACCTTTCAATTCGTATCACATAGGACGTTGGCGTCCGTGTTAGCGATCTCGACCAAAATTGACTGGATGAATTAAATTGATATAAATGCGAAAAGATTTAAGACTAAATTGGTCATATTGAAAAGCTTAGAATCGATGTGGTATCAATGTAATATGTTTAAAATTTTTTTTAGTACTTTTTCAATCATTTAACTATGGTTTGAATCCCAGAATAGGACATAACAATATAATAAAAGCATCAGATGCTCAGCTGTTAATCATACTTGGTCAAAGATGGCTGCACACCGAAAGTCCATTCCGTGTAGGAATCGCAATCATCAGAGAGAACTTAATTTCTATGTCATGGTGAACGGGGTCTCGCAAGAAAATACAAGTTCCGACGTATATCATTCGCCGAAATGGCACCATCGACTCTATACACCACGTGATTAACCACCGGTTCCGGCCGGCCTGGGACATGGCATCTTCTGGTGTACTTTCCAGGTCACCCGCTAGAGACCCTATCAATTAGGACCCCGGCCGCATGCATCATGACCTCTATCCTCCTCCTTCACTATGTAAGCAGACGTACATTCATCGTTTTTTGGTTTGGCTCGCCTCTTTCAGTTTTTCACTTTGCTCCTCGATGAATTCTTGAACCCACATATTCTTCAAAAGCAACTTCTTCCTTTCATCATAGCTTCTCTTTTGGCCCTTCGTCTCCTGTTGGTTGATATCATATGCTAGTCAGTATCTCTTTGTTAGGGTCGTGCATTGCGGCCCTTTATTGTTTTGTCATTTTGACATGGGATTGATGTATTTCCTGTGTCCTGGGTCACTCAAATACGTCTCGATTACTTGCTCGATGACCAAGGGGGAAGCCACGTCATTCGTATGCTCTTACGCGTATTCGCTTTGAATTTTGTGGATGATGATGTTTTTTGTAGGAGACGAAGAAGAAAGAAGGAAAAATAAAGACAAAAATGGGTTGGTCAAACTGAAACCGATGGCTCGATTGGTTGTGAAGATGAAATGTTGCCATTGTTGCACGAAATGATGTGATGAACAATCTTGTTCCAAATGGTATAATTTATAGGAACAACTTTGTCCTCAATAAGTTTTTTTTTTTCGGCCTTTTGGAGAGATGTAACATTTGAAGATATAAAAGGTGAAGACTTACAGATATTCAATATTAACACACCCATTCACTTTGTTAAGAAAAAAAAATACCAAAAAAGTCCTAAGCCTATTGCAATTGTGTCAATTCAGTGCTAAATTTTTTTTTTTTGCTGATTTATTCATAAATATTTTACAATTGTGATAATTTAGTATATCCGGCAAATTTTTGTAGGCTAGCATGATGTGGAAGCTGGCCGACCTACAACCTAGTATTTTTTTATTTTATTGAATTTTTTCCTTTTTTTAATTTTTTTCTTCTCCTTCCCATTCCCTATTCTACCTCCAACCGGTCATTGGACCTCAATGATTGGCCGGAGAATGACCGTCGAGGCCGAGCCTCGCATTGGCCAAGCAAGGCATGGAGAGGAGAGGCCGAGCCTCGCCAGCCCGGATCTACCGAGGTGAACCTCGCCTAGGCATGGCGAGAACCTTGCGAAGTCGCCATTGGCCCATTGGTTAGAAACCAAATGAGGCATGGAAGGATATATCACTTCCTATGGAACCAGAGTTTTCTAAGTTCGGGGACTTGATTACCCTAATAGTTCCTATAAGTGCCCTTTCGATACATCTAACTTGATTGGTTATTCGTTTAAGTCATCAAACGATCTTAACCAATTATGAATCCTAGAGGTCGTTCAAGCAGCTAAGTGTTCATGCTATAGTTTTTGAGGCTTTATTATGGTCCTAAGGCTTATTCTATTTGTTCTAAAAAGTAAAAGAATAACCAATGTATTAAGAGGTGCGGTAATTAAGCACTCAATTATTGAAAAACTTGAACTAAATGTGCAAGAACGAAAACACGCATCATCTTTAATATTTTAAACAAGTTTACCTTCAATGATTTTGTAAAAATATCAGCAACTAACACCATATATTTTGCTTCACTGCTGAGAGTGTAACAACTTATTATTTTTTTCGAGGATCAAGAAATCACTCCCGATCCAAGAAAAAACATATCCATATGTACTTTTCGTGTCTTGGTATCATCTACCCAATCCTTGTGTATCCCACTACATTGAAATTGTCAGTACAAGAATATAAAATTCCATGGTCACAAGTTTTATTGACATACCATAAAATTATTTTTGCTAACTACAAATATGAGTGGTATGATTTTCCATGAACCTACTAATAATTCACCCTCCATAGGTACTATCTGGTCTAGTGGAAGCCGAGAACCTTCCGTTGGTTATGCCCTTGTTGTGTTGGTAACTACCAAAAAGCTTTTGGGAGAGCTACTAAAGAATTACGAGGTCCGATTTTAAATTTTGAATAGCGAGTTCTAACTTTGGAGTTTTTAAGATGTAGAATTATATGAAAACGACGGAATAGGGAATTGTAGAGCAGTAATGGTTCAACGAAAATCGATGGAGTAATGGTTTAGCTGGAACGAAATTTAAAGCTTGGCGCTCAAGCTCCGCCTTGGTACAACTTTGGATAATCGGTTTGGGCGAGCAATTTGTTGAATTGTGGAAGACAACGATTAATTTTAGTTTAGCCATTTAGTAGATCGGGTAGACTTTTACTCAATTTTGATGTTGTTTCTTGCTTATTTGATAGGATTGTAAGTTCACTAGTTCAAATAATCTTCATTGTTTGGTTTTGGGCATCACGATCTCTTCTTCGAGTTATTAAACTCATAATTCGAAAGCGATGTGAAATTAACATATTATGAGTTACGTAATAGCATTTTTGTTGCGTAAAAATCTGGATCGAGCATTTATTACTTTTTAATATATGTGAATGGTTGGATAAATATTTTAAGAAAATGTATTGTGAAAGGTTATGTGCATGCATTGCTTTGTGATTTTGGTTTATGAAATGAATTCTAAAATGATTTGAGATTCTATTGCAAGATTTTTGTTTTGTTTTACATTGTATTCTAGTTCATGATTTGATACTCAATATTACTGTGAACCCGTTTAGAGGTTTCGAGGTATGCATACTAGTTCTAGGATATTCTTGTACACCGAACCACCGAGAGGGAAATCTTGATCACCTTGTCACCAGGATTTGTGTGGTGACCATGGTAGGAAATGGAGTAATAATTGGTTAATGCAATAGGTCAGGCGTAGGATTTGATATAGATTGATCAATAGATTTGACCATTGATGTTTGAATTGTCATGATGGATTAAATTCGTACTTTTGATTTATGTTAAGCAATGTTGAAATGAAATAACTTATATTTAGTTTAATATGTATACTATATCTTAGGTTTGGATTACAAGTTTCTAATATTGCTTTATATAGGCATAGTGGATGTTCGATCGCTTAGAAGAGATGTACTACTCATTGGGTTGTGGCTGCTCATACCATTGGACTTAATGTTTTTCGGGTTCTTTGATTTGCGCCGGATAAAACGAGAGCGTTTGTGTCATCGCTAGAGCATTTTGATAGAGGGATTTACGATTTTGAGCTTAATTATTGTTTATTTTTTAGCTGTATATGATGGGGATGAGTTTGCTGTGTTTAATTAGTAGTTAGAGATGTACATATTCTTCTTGATGGATTATAGAAATCGTGATGCGGTAACCAACCCGCTATATATATATATTTGTTTGTGTGTATGCCGCCATTCGGGTGAAAGGACGGCCATATCAGTTCCCCGTTCTTGATGGATTTGTGGTGTGAGGGATATCAAAATATCAATCCCTCTTAACATAGTCTCATTGAGGTGCCTCTTATCTCTTGGACGTGGAGGGAGGCCATTTTGGAGGAGATGATGAAGGTAACTACACTCTACAACTAAGCGAAATGGTGCTTGAAATCCATTTTTATAAAACCTTAAAACCGTTGAGCCCACAACTCAATGGTCTCATTGGGCCGAGATTAATTATTTCAGGGGTTCAATTTGTGGCTTTCCTAGAAGTCCAAACAAGCACTGGCGCCACTCCCGCTAGCAAATAGGGACGATTCTATATATCATTTTCCCCAAAAGAGAGGAGTTTCCTTTTTTCAACCGGGTAGATTTCTCAAAGAGCTGGTAAGTTTCAAAAGGACAAAAAAGGAATTGGTAAATAAAAATTACCGGTCACTTTATTCTTCGGTAACATATGGATAACTTATTGGCAATTTGCAAATTACCAACTTTTTATTTGCCAATCATGCCAAAGTCTTAAATTTACCAATTGTTATACGAATTTACCAACTTTTTTCCAATTTAATTACTGAACGGTTTTTGAGTTACCAACCCTCGTTTAATTTATCCGCCAATGTTTAATTAGATTTTGTCTTTCTAATTTATCAACTTTTGCTATTGTCCCTAGAGTCAGCACCTTTACTTATCTTTCTTATGAACCCCTATGAGCTTTTTTTTTTTTTTTTTGACCAGTTGTCATTTCACTTGCTGACCAATATTTACTCCTTTTTTTTTTCTTTGTTCTTTTTTAAAGTTTACCAGCTTTTCCGTTTGAGTTACCAGTTTTGTCTGTCTTACGTATCAACGCATTAAATTGATCAATTCTTTCGGATATTACCGTCCTTCATGATGATATCAACTTTTCTCCGATAAAGTCACCAACTAGTTTCGTGTTACCAAATTTTATTTGACATTTTTAGGCTATTAACGTCTCTAGTCTATGACAAGGAAATGTTATAAACTTCTATTTAGCTTTTTTTGTCACGGCCATAAGTTTACCATCTGTTGTATAATAATTACCAGCCTCCATGTATGCTACACAAGCTTTTCTCCAATTAAGTAACCGGCTAACTTTGATTACGGTTAATACCATGGAAAACCCTAAACTAGTACACCAATGACAAATTTACCTCAAACTATTTTTTTTACTACGAAAAACCCCAAACTGGTACACTTGTGATAAATTTACTCCAAAATGGTACACCAGTGAACAAATTTACCTTTCGTTAGTTTTCGTTAAATTTAACGGTCAAATTGCTAAGTTAAATGGCACGTGGCGGTTCATGGGTGTACCATTTCACGATTTTCACCCTTTGTTTGCCACATGTGTATCAATTTATGATTTTTTGTGATATTAACCCAATTTAACGAAGGGTAAATCTATCACGGATGTACTAATTTATGATTTTTCATGGTCAAAAAAATTAGTTTGGGATAAATTTGTTATTGGTGTACCAGTTTAAGGTTTTTGATTGTCAAAAAATAGTTTGGGATAAATTTGTCATAAATGTACCAGTTGGGGTTTTTCTTTGTTAAAAAAATAATTTGGAGTAAATTTATCACAGGTGTATTAGTTTGGATTTTTTCATGGTATTAACCCTTTTGATTAATCAACTCTCATTTGAGTTACATACCAATTTTTTTAATTATCCTCTTTTCTGTTAAAATATCATTTTTTTTATTGTCTTGCTTACCAAACTTTTCAAATTTACAGTCTTTCAGAATTTAGCTCAATTAGATTGACAAACAATTTTTATCCTATAAAATCACCAATTGCATTGTCAACTCTTACCTCTGACGACCCCCAAAAAAAAAAAATGAAACAATTTATTAAATTATTTATTTTTTTGCCAACGACTTAAAATCTATAATCTATTACATCTATTTAACAACCTTTGCTTGTGTGACTTGTCAATTTTTCTCCAAATAAGTTTTTTTTAATAATCCATGGGCACGACTGTAATTAGCTAGATACTTAGAGGAAAACTAGCATAGCAATCTACCAATATGACCTCTGCTTAAATATTAGTTCCATATGACGAGAACTTGAATTAACAATCATAAGTATCATAAGCCCAAAGCATGGGAACCCCTAAGCACTGAATTAATCCCATGGCGGGTTTCTCCGATTAAGTCACCCATTATTCTCACATTACCAATTTAATTTTGAGTTGCTTATTAATATTTTTAGGCCCAATACTAAAAAAAACGGCAAACTTTAGCATCTACCTCAATTATATTGATTTTTTTTTGTCTCATAAAAAATCCACAGCTTTTACTTTTATCCCAATT
The DNA here is from genome assembly GCA_021437795.1 of Rhodamnia rubescens. Classification (NCBI taxonomy): domain Eukaryota; kingdom Viridiplantae; phylum Streptophyta; class Magnoliopsida; order Myrtales; family Myrtaceae; genus Rhodamnia; species Rhodamnia rubescens. The sequence goes on from JAILYA010000008.1 coordinate 2,379,233, forward strand.
CTATTGGCCTAATATCCAAAACAATCGTCAACTTTAGCATATGTCCAAATTATATTCAAAATATTTTTTTGGCTCATAAAATCCCCAAATTTTACTTTTGTCCCAATTTTTACCGTTGGTTAGCTTTCCGTCCATAATCACCGTTAGTTAATCATACGTGGCATTTTTAAGTTGTTAATGAATTACATCTTAGAAACGACAAATGAAAAAATTCGTTAAATTTTTTTTTGTTGTCTACCCTTACACATTTTCTAGAGATTAATAGCCACCAAAAACGCAATTTTTTATTCTCCTGGGCACTAAACTTAACTTAAATCGTAGATGTGGAAATGTGATTATTCGGACAAACATTTCACATCTCGTTGCCCTTGAAACATGTTGTTTTCAAATTCCGAAAATTCGTTGATAAGTCCATTTGAGCCACATATGATTAACTAATGTTGATTATGGATGAAAACCTCAAACTGGTAGAATTGGGACAAAAGTAAATAGTTGGGAATTTTTTTATGAAACTAAAAGGTTTTGGATATAATTGAGACAAATGCTAAAGTTGGAGTTATTTTTTGCAAATATTAGGTAAAAACGGTCAAAAGTAAAAGTTGGGGTTTTTTTTTTATGAGAAACAAATATTGGATGCGAAAAGTGGAGTTTTTTTTATGAGTGTTAGGCCTTATTTTCTTGGGTTAATACCACAAAAAATCCCAAACTGGTACTTATGTGACAAAGTTTACTCCAAATTATGTTTTTGACCACAAAAAATTTCAAACTAGTACACCTATGATAAATTTACCCTAAACAATTTTTTCGACCTCCAAAAACTCCAAACTTGTACATTTGTGACAAATTTACCCTAAATAAATATTTTGACCACCTAAAAATCTCAAATTGGTACACATGTAACAAATTTATCATTCGTTAGTTTTCGTTAAATTGGATTAATTCCATAAAAAATCCCAAATTGATACACCTATTGACAAATATAGGATAAAAACCCCAAATGTGTACATTCGAAGTGCCTTTACATGTCATCCTAAATCGGTAATTTGATGAATTACCAAATTTAACAAAAATTCAACTGGATGGTTAATTTTTTTCATATGTACCGACTTGCGGGTAACATTTGTCAAAGGTAAAAGCTTATCTCAGATTTTTTATGATTAAAAAATAGTTTGGGGTAAATTTACATGTCACAATTACCTAGCTTGGTGTTTTTTGTCGTATTAACCCTATTTCTCCATTTAAGTTGCCATTTTTTGCCCGTTTGAGTTACCAAGTAGTTTTGCTTTGTCTAATGATTAAAACGCTATAGAGAAACTTCTCATATCTAATTATGAAAATTTAAGTATTGTTTAGCAATACCTTAAATTACCAACTATTATAGGAAGTTGCCAATTTTTATTTGAGTGATTTACAAAATTTTTTCTAGATTAAGTAACCCAATAAAAGCTCGATTGATTAACTTAAACGAGAGTTGGTAATTAAAAATTTATTGATAACTAAATTATAACAAACTTGATAAGTTAATTAAACTAAAGTCAGTAATTTGAATATGCGTAGGTAAATTTAAGGCGTAGTTATGTAATATAAATAGAAGTTGTTACAAGATAAAAATTTGTAGGTAATTAAAAGATAAAAATTTTTGGTAACACAAATGAGAGTTGTAAAACTCAAAATTAGTTGGTAACTTAGTCAGAGAAAGATTGATAAGTCACTTTAATGAAGCTTGGTAATTTTCAGAAAGATTTAATAAGTTTAAGGCCATGCTAAGAAATGCAAATAAAATTTTGTGACAAATAGGAAAAAATTGATAGATAAAAAACATTGCCGAGTAGGTCGAATTAGAGTCAACCTAATACCAAGTCGTAATTAGTGTGAGAAAAGTTGACGAGTCAAACAAATTTAAGTTAGCAATATCTAATAGAGCTAGTAAATGAAAAGGGTTGCTACTTAAGGCAAATAAAAGTTGGTAACGTAATAGAAAAGTTGGCAAATTAGAAAAGAGAAAAAAACAACTATATGTAAATATCCCAATGAAAGTTAGTAATCCAAATATTGGTATTCCACATTAAGTTAGATTGTTATTTTTATGTAGTTAATTCAAGTCCTTAGTAACTTATGCAAACAAAGTTGGTAATTTTGAATGGCAAACTATGAAAAACAAGATAAGTAATTTCATAGAAGTGTTGGTAAGACACCAACAAGTTACATGGGAAATCGACCATTTTCTTTACCATCAATTTTATGACACTCACAAACTTTTATTGAAATTTACTAGCACAAAAAAAGGGAAAAGTGTAAAAAAAATTCTAAACCTATTGCATTGGTTCCAATTCAAGTATTAAACTTATTCATTGTGCCAATTTAATCATAAACCTTTTCTATTTGAGCTAATTAAGCCCATCCGGCTAATTTTGGCTATATGTCACTGACCTAGATGCCGATCGTCTTATATGGTATGGCGGGGACTGATCTAGATTTTTTTAAATATAATTTTTAATATTTCTTTTTCTTTACTCTTTTTTTTGTATTGAGGGTTGGTGACCTCTGCTGGCCACCGGCGATAGGCAACGGCGTCGCCGCCCTCGCTTGGGGTTAGCGGGGATCGGTTGGTGACCCTGGTCGGCCCTCAATAAAACAAGAGTAAAGAAAAGAAAAAGAACAAAAACAAAAAAAAACAAAAAAATTACATAAAATATTCAAAATTTCTAAAAAATTGTTTACGTCCGCGTGGGCCATGCCACGTAGGACGTTTAAAGTCCATGTCAACGATTTTCGGCCAAAATTGGTTGGATAGACTCAATTGACCCAAATGCAAAAGGTTTAGGACTAATTGGCACAATTCAAACAAAAAAATTGGCATAATGAAAAGGTTTAGGACTCAATTGGCACTAATGCAATAGGTTTAGAACTTTTTTTTACTCTTTTCCCTTTTTTCTGTTCCGGTAAATTTCAATAAAGTTGGTCGGTGTCATAAAACTAATGGTAAAATGTAACTTGTTGGTGTTTTAAGGGCGCGCATGGCACACTTACTTTAGAAATCAACTTCTTGATAGTTGATTTCTTATCAAACAAATTCATTTGGTGATGGTTAAAAATTTATACTTCGAAACATAATTAACACAAAATCTTCTATGAAAAATTATTGTCGGCGGCCGAAAAATTTCTACTTCACTTTCGAACTTTTTGAATTTCTTTAAATAATAAATTTTTATTATGAATTATTTTTTTAAAAATAATAAAATTATTATTTATTTTTTATGCTAGTGGCCGAGACGGCAACTTGGCGGTGGCGGCCCGCGGATGTCGGCAGTAGACCACGGTGGCGAACGGTGCGGTAGTCAACGATGGTCGGTGGTTGGCGGGGCGGTGGTCGTGGCCGGCCGAGGTCGGCGGTTCGTGGTGGGTGGCGCTGGTCATGGGCGGCGATGGGCGGAGGTCGGCGGTGGGCGGTTGTTGGCTATGAGGGTTGGTCGGTGGGTAGAGGCGGTGCGTGGCGGGCGATGGTTAGCCGTGGTCGCAAGCAGTGATGGGCGGCCGTCGGTGGAGGTCGGTGATGGGCGGCGGTCGACGGTGGTAGTGGTGGTCGGTCGGCGGGGGGCGTTGTGTGGCGGTGGTCGTGGGCGGCGGTGGGCGGTGGCGAAACGGGTGTGATCGAAAAGAGGGTGAGGACGTAATAAAAAGAGAGTGAAGCGAGAAGTGTTTCTTGAGTTTTTTTTTTTTTGGTTTGGAAGTACTTCTTGAGTTGAAAAGCAATTTTTTAATTTCTTAAATTGAGGAAAAAAATAAATTCAGAAGTGCAAATTCACTTTGAAGTAGAAATTTTTTTCGAAGTAAAAATTTTTACCAAACGGATTTCTGTTCCAAAAGTTACATTACCAAATGGATTTATATTTCAAAAGCATTTTTATAGCAAAAATCCACTTCCAATAGTGTTACCATGTGCATCCTTACCAACAATTTTATGAAATTACTTACTTTTTTTGTCATAGTCTGCAAAAACTCCATTAATATACGGAATTTCCAACTTTCTTTGAATAAGTTACTAACGACTTGAATTGACTAACTTTTACATAAAATTAACAATCTAAATTAATGTGAAATACCAATATTTGGATTACAAACTTTCATTGGGATATTTACAAATAGTTGATTCTTTTTCTTTTCAAATTTGCCAACTTTTCTATTACGTTACCAACTTTTATTTGCCTTAATTAGTAACCCCTTTCATTTACTAACTCTATTACGTATTGCCAATTTAAATTGGTTTGACTCATCAACTTTTCTCACACTAATTACTACTTAGTATTAGGTTGACTCTTATTCGACTTACTCGCGAATGTTTTTTGTCTATCAAATTTTTCATTTGTCACAAACCTTTAGGATGTAATTCATAAGCACATTGCACATTTGATTGGCTTACTTAGGCTCCGTTTATTTTGAGGAAAACAAATAATTTGAAAATATTTTCGTACAAATGATCGCTTGTATCACATACAAAAATGAATGAACAAAAATGTTTACATCATCCACAAAAATGTTCAAACATAATGTATTGTCGATAATTAAAATATTTTCAATTAAATAATTATTTTAAGTGATATAAGTTCACACTACTGCTAGTAACTAGTTATTTCTCTATCTTCACCCACTCGAATTTAGAGAAATGCTCTACAACCGCTGCACTTATCTAGTAATGAAACTGATGTCCCATCAAGCATACTTTGTTGATCTCATAGCGTTTCTCGTACATGTTTGATAGGGCATTCATCGGTATGGTAATGGTGCTATCTTATACAATGTTAAAAGCGACGTTGTGAAACAATGTCGGTCGAATAACATCTAACCGTCTATCTATCCGAGAAAACCCCAATTTACTTGCTTCATAGACCCTGCCTTCTCTATAGACAAGGGAAAGTGCAGATTCCTTTGATATAGATAATCTTCATTCTGCATCTTTCAATTTCCAAAATCCTTTTTGTCAAATCTGTTAATTTTTTCACCTTTTCTTCTTTTGTTGCCATCGATCTTCTTCAGCTCAACCTAACTTGACTACGATACCAATTTTTGCAAAAAAAAAAAAAAACATAATAATAAACAGAACAAGGAAATAAATCGGATACTGAATTTGCATGGTTTGATTGGTGTGACTAACTCCACAAAATTTGTCAAACTCGAGACATAATATAACATTTTGAATCCGCATGTAAGCAAGTCAAAACAAGTCTTTCTTCTGCTTGTCTCAGTCAAGAATATGACTCTGTAAAGCAATTTCCTTTCGACTTTTCGCCAATCCCGCAACTTCAACGGCCTTAATGCCTCAGTCCGGGTCAAAGATCAGCTGTGCTGTTCAGTTGTCCTGGAACTTCCGATTTTCTAATTCCGAAAGCTAAGTTTCTGAAATGTCCCCATTTCTCAGTACCTTTCAAGCCTTGTGTTAATGGGGCTGTCTGGAACAAAATAAAAACGCGTCTTCAAAGTCCAAGCTCTAGTGGGAACAAAGTGTCGCGACCTAAAAAAAAATAAACAAGTCATCTTTTTGGCTAATGGATTATCGGGTTAATTAATTAACTAACCTAACTCGGACTCTCCCAAGTCCATACCAAATCGCAACTTAAGGTTCGAATGATTAACATGCAATGTGATTTGAATTTGGAGTCGCCACTAATCATTTTCGGTAGGTCGATTAGAAACCTAAATAAAATAGCGGGAGAAAACTATCTTATTTCGCGAACCTGAGATTAAGAGTCCGGGGACTTGGTTACATTAATTACAACTAATGTCCTTTCGGTACCTTAAAATTCATGAAACAAATAATGGATTTGACAAATTTGATGAATTCTACTTGAAGATCAAAGAATCAATTTTTTTGGGTTTTTCTTCCCATTACATTTTTTTGAATTTTTGAGTATTTCTAAAATAAAGAAGTTACATGAAATTAGGATGAAATAGGTTCAAGATTACTCCCCAATCGAACTCGTGCACCAAATTTGTGCTCCAGGCTTGTCTTGACCATTGGACCGATTTGGTGACTCGTTAGACCGAGAAATCTCTTGGTCCTATCTCTCCTTCACGCTTCTTTCTCATCTCGCTAGAATTTCATGAGACCGCAATCTGGGCGTTGATATTTTTCCCCTTTTGCTCTTCTTCTATTCTTGTACCATTGATGTCTCATCGTTGATATGTATGTTATTTAACATAAAAACGTAAAGAAAAATATGTAGAAAATCGGCTAATTTGTATCCGAACTTAGAGGAAGTTAGGAAATCACTTAGCTTTCCTTTTCAGAGCATTGAACGATGGTGATGAACTTGTGGCTTGTGTTGATGGGTGCAGAAATTGGCAATGGTAGCACCGAGCTTTCAAAACACTCAGCCCTCTCAAAACTCTCTCAAAATTTTTTCTCAAGAATTCTCTTTTTCCTCTCTAAAGAATTCCTCTAAAAAATTCTCTCAATTCTCTTCCACTCCAAAAACTCCTTCAATTCTCTTTCACTCCAAAAACTTTTTCAATTCTCTTTCACTCCAAAAACTCTCCCTTCTCTTCAAGAACTCTTCTTCTTTTATAGGCAAAATTCTTCATCCTTCATTCTTCATCTTCATTTCCTCACCTTCCATTTTAATCTTCCTTTCTTCATCTTCATCTTCATCTTCTCTTCTTCACCTTCATTTCTCCATCTTCCATTTTCATCTTCTCTTCTTCATCTTCATCTTCCTTTCTTCATCTTCATCTTCATTTTCCCATCTTCCATTTTCATCTTCTCTTCTTCATCTTCATCTTCCTTTCTTCATCTTCCATTTTCATCTTCTCTTCTTCATCTTCCTTTCACCATCTTCCTTTCTCCATCTTCTCTTCATCCTCTTCTCTTGGTATCTGCAATGCAGTCCCTCGAAGTTTCAAGTATTTGCAATCACACCCCTGAAGTTCGAGTATTTGCAATACTCCCCGAAGTTCGAGTATTTGCAATACAGTCCCCGAGAAAATATTTCTTTCAAGCCCAAATCTTCTTGGTGCATTTTTCCACCGCATGCCTAGTCCAGGCTTTGTTGAATTAAGTTTGAATTATATGCCAATGCTATGTGAGATGATTTTTGTTTAGAACTAAAATTAGTTCTAATTTTTATGCAAGAAATAGATTAGTCAAAATTTAGGCGTCAACACAAAGGAAAATATCTTCAAATCCCATCGTGTCAATTTCTTGAGGGTATTTTTTTTTTTTTGGGGGAAAAATCCAAAAGCATTTGAAGAAACTAACAGAAGGAAAAATGGGTAAAAATCATGGAGACACGAATCCTATGCTAAATAAGATTGGATTACAATTGCTCCCCTTTGGAGGCACGGATGGGGATGATTAGCATCAGTCTTCCTGTATTTCACTCAATGTGCAGTCATTCACATGTCAAACATGGTGAAGGTCGAGGGCACTAAGTTACGCCCAACCAACACAGTTAATAGCCTTTAACAAATTATAAACAAACAATGCTAAGAAACTAAACTCTGGCATTAAACGAGGGTTAAGTCAAATTAATTTCTTAAATTATCTAAACAACGCTAAAGTAAGTTTGAAATTCAGAATTTTTAAAAATACCGTATGCAAGTTAAACAGGAAACTATAAGCGACCGAGCTAATCAATACTGAGGAAAAAAAAAGATTTCCAATGAATTGTGAAACTTTGTGACCATAAACAAAGATGTGGAATAAATATTTAGGCCCTATTTGTTTCGCCAAAAATGCGATGTTTCTGGAAATTGTTATCCAGGAAGTTATTTTTTAGGAAAATAAAAATATTTTCCGGTGTTTGGATGAAACCCGAAAATAAACTAAAAATAAATTTCCCTGTTCAGTAAGGAAAATCAACTTTCTCCGAGCACTCCTTTTAATCATTTTTTATTTTGAAAAAACCTTGAATTTTTAATTATTTTTCTTTTTCTTTTTCTTTTTCTATTTTTATTTTATTTCTTCTTCTTTTCTCTTATTCTTCCGCCGGTTGCCCGCCGTCGCCATGGCCGGTGACCGAGTGGAAGAAAGAAAAGAAAAATAAAAGAAAACTAAAAAATTACAAAAAATAGAAAATAAAAATTCAAAAATAAAGAAAGGAAAAGAAAAGAAAGAAAAAGAATAAAAGAATTAAAAAGAAAATAAATACGAAGGAGTGGATTGAGAAAATATGAGGGAAAATTTTTTCTTCTCAAAAATGTTTCGCCTCCTTTTTTTGCTCGGGTGGAAAATATTTTCCTTAACTTATTTATTTTCCGTGAACCGAACGTCGGAAAATCCGAAAAATATTTTTCTAGAAGTTATTTTAAGCTAGACGAATGGAGCCTTCATGTAACGTGGAAGAGGAAGAATTCATACGATTTTGGTCTAGAAAAAATTAAAAAGTCTCATGCGAACAAGGAACAATTCAAACCGATAGCGAAGGAATGAATATCTCAATTCTAACGTGCTTAATGGGATCCCGATAAAGGGTAAGGAAAAATCGTCTCCTTAGGTAGTGCTTCCGGTCTTGGTCAAAGGAAAAGTCACACTTGGCTGCTTTAATTGGTCTCCTCTACCTGTCCAACTTTGATATTTTCCAGCCTCAAGGGTGCTTCCTCAGGAGAAACAAGGAAAGTAACATTTGCTGAATAAGATTGTGCGTACATTACATGCCAGTTCTTCCCTTCGTCCCCTTAAATAACAGTATCAAGGGACTCAGCCATATCCCCCTTTCTCCATAGGTTCAAGTCCATGCAAGTGCCAAACCTGAAAACCATGTCAAACTCGGTGTTTCGAGTTCTTTTGCTTCTGTTTTTTCTGGCGGCACAGGCATCAAGATCTGCTTCTTCACTTGCAAAGCCTGGCTGTAATGAGACATGCGGGAACGTCACCATTCCCTTCCCCTTTGGAATAGGACACGGGTGTTTCTTGGATGACTGGTACGAGATCGATTGCCGGCAAAACGACTCGGTTCTCATTCTGAATAAGATTGGGTTGCGAGTCCTCAACATTTCGCTCCCCTATTCCCATGCATACATGAACGGCATGATTGTCGTCACTCTTCCTGTAATCTACCAAAATGCAAGCTGCGGGAGCCAAGGACCTGTTGTGAGCTTAGAAGGAAGTCAATTTATCTTCTCCCAGACATGGAATGTCTTTAGATCGGTGGGTTGCAACACCCTGGCGACAGTGAATAGTACAGAATCAGCTGTCGTCGGTTGCAGGTTGAGATGTACCGCTAACACCAGCTGGTATGATGATTGCGAGACTACGCCCCCGCTTAACCTTCGGGGCTTTGGCGTGGATTTCAAAGAAGAAGGAGATGGACCACGGGGGTTCTGCAATCAAGCCTTCCTGGCAGCTACTGCAAACTTGACAGGTTTAGGTATATACGCGAGATATGGTGATACGGTTCCGGTGGTGTTGGAATGGGGGATTGCAAATGATACCAAGTATGCGGCTGAGCTTATCGGGCAAGATTACGCAATATACAGCTCGAGCATTTCTTCTCCCTTCATCTGTGGAAGATATAGTCTCTACGGCGGGTATCAGAATGGAGGCGTGTATCAGGATGTAACTCAGATGCCATTTACGCAGTGCTATTGCGGAAGGGGATATACTGGCAATCCGTATCTTATTGCGGGGTGCCTAGGTAACGTACTTCATCCTATCACATTCCGTATTTAAGGGTACAATACAGCAAAGTGGCTTGGTCTTTCCCAGAATTTCTGCCCAATACTCTACAAAGTGAATGCACGTTCAAACAAAATCGATTGACTGAATATAATTTACTGGAGATGAAGGGGAACAGGACAGTCCTTTTTCATTACAAGCACAGTATTTTAGCCATGGGATTAAGAATTTATGAGGAAATGCAACTTACTAGTCTTGCTAATTTTACTCAATGACATGGGTTTCTCTGCTAATATGTTTGTTTCTCCTTTGTCATCAGATATTAACGAATGTGAAGAGTTCTTTCTGTGCCGACGGGACTTGTGTCAACATACCGGGCAGCTTTAAATGCGTCGTTGGTAGAAAGACAGCTAACTTCATTCTTATTGGTATGTACATCTTTTACACTAGAATTTTAGACCGCTTTATGTACAAGAGAAATGTTAGAAAAAGAACAGCATAGCACATATTATGTTCAGATAAAGTACAGAAGTGAGTTTTACCTTACTGTTCGTTCTAACATGATTGTCCATTCGACTGGTGTTGATTTAAGATATATTTCAATTGATTGTATCTGTCAAAACAATTTCACAACTACCGTTGCATACCAAAAGTTATACCATATAGGGAAGTCCAAGTGCTTTTGTAATGCCGCGGCTTCATATTTATGGTAAGATATCCAAGGTTCCGGTTGATGTTATCACTATCACAATCAAAATTCAAGATGAATGCTGGTAGGAACTTTTTCATTTCCATCAATGACTTGCTAAATTTATTGTAAGGGAGGTCTGTTGTACCGTGCAGATATATGTAAAAATTTCACCTGATGAGATTTAAGCAGGGGACCAATAAATTTTTGTTTAAAAAATGCACATGAAAGGAGTCAATCTTTTATGTTTTGCTTCTAATCAGCTTCACTTAAGTTAATGATAATAAGTGCCTTTATATATTCTTGACAAGCAGGGTACACTTTTCTCAGTTCTGCCCCTAAAATTTTTTGCAATGCAGGGGTTGGGGCAGGCTTTGGGGCACTACTTTTGTGTCTTTTCCTCTGGAGGTTGTACAAATATATCAAGAAGAGAAAAGAAACCAAGCTCAAGGAGTACTACTTCAAACGCAATGGCGGTCATTTGTTGGAAAGTGACCGATCTTCACCAGAAGGCAATGTCGAGAAAAGCAAATTGTTCAACTCCAAGGATTTAGAGAAGGCCACCGACAATTTCAACGAGGATAGGATACTCGGGCAAGGTGGGCAGGGTACTGTTTACAAGGGTATGTTAACAGATGGAAAAATAGTTGCGATTAAGAAATCAAAAGTGATAGACGAGGGAAATGTCGAACAGTTCATAAACGAAGTCCTCCTTCTCTCGCAAATCAACCATAGGAATGTGGTTAAGATTTTGGGGTGTTGCTTGGAGACGGAAGTCCCGCTTTTAGTATATGAGTTCATACCAAACGGGACTCTATACCAATATCTGCATGACCCAAATGAAGAGTTTCGTGTATCGTGGGACACACGTTTACGAATTGCAACTGAAATCGCAGGAGCCTTATTTTACTTGCATTCAGCAGCCTCTATTCCCATTTATCATCGAGACATCAAGTCCACCAATATCCTATTGGATGAGAAATATCGAGCGAAAGTGGCAGATTTCGGTACTTCCAAGTCCGTTTCTCTCGATCAAACTCACGTAACCACATTGGTGCAAGGGACTTTTGGCTACCTAGATCCCGAGTATTTCCAATCAAGTCAGTTCACGAGACAAAAGTGATGTGTGTCGCGACCTAAAAAAATAAAATAAACAAGTTATCATTTTGTTAATGGATTATCGGGTTAATTAATTAACTAACCTAACTCGGACTCTCCCAAGTCCATACCAAATCGCAACTTAAGGTTCGAATGATCATGCAATGTGATTTGAATTTGAGTCGCCACTAATCATTTTCTGTAGGTCGATTAGAAACCTAAATAAAATAGCGGGGAAAACTATCTTATTTCGCGAACCGAGATTAAGAGTCGGGACTTGGTTACATTAATTACAACTAATGCCCTTTGGTACCTTAAAATTCATGAAAAATAATGGATTTGACAAATTTGATGAATTCGACTTGAAGATCAAAGAATCAATTTTTTTGGTTTTTCTTCTCTTGACATTTTTTTGAAATAAAGAAATTACATGAAATTAGGATGAAATAGGTTCAAGATTACTCCCAATTTGAACTCGTGCACCAAACTTGTGCTCGGGCTTGTCTTGATCATTGGACCATTTGGTGACTCGTTAGACCGGAAATCTCTTGGTCCTATCTCTCTACGCTTCTTTCTCATCTCACTGGAATTCCATTAGCGATCGGGCTTGATATTTTTTCCTTTTGCTCTCCTTCTATTGTTGTACCATTGATGTCTCATCGTTGATATGCGTTGTTATTTAACATAAAAACGTAGAGAGAAAAAATGGTGTAGAAAATTCGGGCTAATTTGTATCCGAACTTAGAGGAAGTTAGGAAATCACTTAGCTTTCTTTTTGCGGCAAGCTTGAACGATGGTGATGAACTTGTGGCTTGTGTTGATGGGTGCAGAAATTGGCAATGGTAGCACGAGCTTCAAAATACTCAGCCTCTCAAAACTCTCTCAAAAATTTTTTCAAGATTCTCTTTTTCCTCTCTAAAAATTCCTCTCAAAACTCTCTCATTCTCTTCCACTCTAAAAAAAACTCTCCCAATTCTCCAGAACTCTTCTTCTTTTATAGGAAAATTCTTATCCTTCATTCTTTTCTTTATTTTTCACCTTCCATTTTCATTTTTTCTTCATCTTCATCTTCTTTTCTTCATCTTCATTTTCTTTTCACCTTCATTTTCCATCTTCATTTTCATCTTTTTCTTCATCTTCATCTTCCTTTCTTCATCTTCATCTTCTTTTCTTCATCTTCATTTCCATCTTTCATTTTCATCTTCTCTTCTTCATCTTCATCTTCCTTTCTTCATCTTCCATTTTCATCTTCTCTTCTTCATCTTCCTTTCACCATCTTCCTTTCCCCATCTTCTTTTGGTATTTGCAATGGTCCTGAAGTTTCAAGTATTTGCATATCCCGAGTTCGAGTATTTGCAATACGTCCCAAGTTCGAGTATTTGCAATACTTCGGGAAAATATTTCTTTCGCCCAAATCTCTTGGTGCATTTTTCCACCGCATGCCTAGTCCATGTTAAATTAAGCTCAAATTGTATGCCATGCTAAATGAATATGTGAGATGATTTTTGTTTAGAACTAAAATTAGTTCTAATTTTTATGCAAAAATATATTACTCAAAATTTAGGCGCAACAATGTGTACAGCTTTGGAGTTGTCCTTGTTGAACTCTTAACAGGGCAAAAGCCAATCATGTCGGTGAAGGAAAAAGAAGGAAGGAGCCTCGCGACCTTTTTCATAATTTCGATGGAGGAGAATCGCTTGTTCGACATCGTCGATGCTCAGGTGTTGAAAGAAGGTAGCAAGGAAGAGATTGCCACGGTTGCTAACCTTGCGAAAAGGTGCTTAAACTTGAACGGGAGGAACCGGCCTACAATGAGAGAAGTGGCGATGGAGCTGGAGGGGACAAGGAAGCTCCCAAGTGCTTCGGGTATTCAGCAGAATCAAGAGAACCAAGAGGCGATACAATCTTATGATGCTGCTTTTGCATTTAGCAAGTCAAACATTGCTGCAGATGTCATTACAATTTCGGATGTTCAGCCACTCTTACCTAGTGGGTCGTGCTGAAGATCTTTCCTGTTCTCTCGCTCTCATGAGTCATGTCGCTCTTGCTCGTGGAAATCGGTCTCCGCAGCCAGAGAGAGAAAAGAAAGGAGGGAGGGAAACTAGTTCAGTTACTTTGGGTTGGTTAGTTGTTTATGTTTATGAGCTTGCTCTCAGCACTCCGGATTAATAAACTGTAATACCATACCTATCCCTTATTCATTCAGGTCCGGTTATGAGCTGGGCGTAATTGCAACCGTCTAGCTCGATCGCGATGCGGGTGGTTTTACTTTATCTTGAGATCCATGAATGCTTGCTGTTGATTTGATTATTGCGAGCAAGCATCTTTGTCGCACAGCTCCCATCGTAGCCACTTCTTTCACCGGCATAACCCTAGACAGATCTGCACGGCGAAGTAAAACAAAGAAAGTTAGCGTGAGAAAAAATACGAGTCGTGATTTTTAAGGGCAATCATGCATGCAGCAAAGAGGCTTTTCCCTGATTTTTCTCTGAAAAAGAATGCGTTCACACTGTTTAATGATCGCAGACATGCTTTTCTGCCTTCTTCTCCTTCGTCTTCGGCCCCCTTTATTTTACAGAAAATATATTTGGAGAGCAAAAAATGAGTGGTGAAAATATTTTCAACATCAACATCAACGTCAACAACACATTTATCCCAAACTAGTTGAGGTCGACGATCGATGAACCCAAAAATAAATAAAATAAAAGCAAGATTCATTGAGCGAAAGAAATAATTATATAAAAATAAAAACATATAAAAAAAAAAGATTAGAAATGACGGTTTGGAATATAGAAATTTTGTTTCTCCACAATTTTAATTACTTTCCTTCACTCCGTTTTAAGGCAAACAAGACGCCAATATACTTTCCATTCCATTAAATTCTTGTTTTACTACTTTTCTTCGAGTAAGTTTCGGTCGACTTCTTCTTTTTTTTTAGTTACGCTTCTGGTAATAGATTTTGTTTTTATCTAAAGATCTAGAGTCTTCGAAAAATATTTGCTCAAATCATCTCAATATATGTTCTTTCATCTTATCTCATTATCGTGATTCATTCCAACTTTTCTTCGAATATCGTTGAAAATATTTTTCAATAAAAAAATTTTCTAAAATAGAGAAAAATGATTTTTATTTTTGCAAAAAAACGAAAATCATTTCCCACTCTTTCTTCTTGCGTTCTCGTCTCCTCAGAGCCCCCTCCTTTCCCCATCTTTCTTCCGCAACCTACCATCTCAGCCCTCATCTCCAGAGCTGCTGCTCCTCCGTCTCGTTCTCCTCCTCCGCCTCCTTTCCCCATCCTTCTCATGTAGGCCTCGACCTCACCGTCCCAGGAGAGGGAGCAAGCACTATCTGGCAGAAGCGCTCGCGGAGTGATGATTCGGTTTTTGAATGGCTTCAAGGGAGAGGAGGAGGCATAGACGATCTTCGATTTAGGGCTAGCACTGGCGGCAGATGGCTTTCGATTGGTCGTGGACGATTTGGGCGACGCCAGATCCGGCAAGGCCAGATCAGATCTGGTTTGACTTCCGACGAGGAGCTCGAGCCTGGCCGCCAGATCTGGTTTGATTTTCGACAGCGAGCTCGCGGTCTCACTCCAACCCGCTTTCCGACTCGTCGACTGGCAGGGCAATCTTGATTTCCTCCACCATTAGCCTTTGGTGCTGCTGCTGCTCCGCGTAGACGCAAGGAGTTGTTCTGCTGCTGCTTCGCGTAGAAGATGAAAGGAGGAAAGGAAGAAGAAAACAAAAAAAAAAAAAAAAAGGAAAAAAAAAGATAAAAGAAAATAATTTAAAAATTAATTTTTTTAAAAAAATAATTTTCTTAACAAATGGCAGAAAACATATTCCAATTTATTTTCAAGTTTTAGCCAAACATCGAAAATTTCCTTATTTTTTCCAGGGGAAAACGGCTTCCTATAAAATATTTTCTAAAGAAGTTACATTTTAAGTGTTTGTACAGAGCCTTCTCCCTCTTCTTTTTTCTACCCAATCATTCCCATTTATCATCGAGGTAAGATTTAATCGATAGTATCTATCGAAACAACCTCAAAGCTCTTAAAACCACATTAGTGCAGGGTACATTCGGTTAGCTAGATCTAGAGTATTTCCAATCAAGTCAATTTATAGATAAAAGGGATAACAGCTTTGGAGTCCTTCCTATTCCAACTCTTAATTGGGACAAAAGGAAAACTCGTCTCTGAGAAAACAAGAAGGGAGAAGCCTTGCAACCTATTCAGCAAAATCAAGAGAATCGTGAGGCGACTGAATCTTATGATAGGGGTGTCAAAAAAGTCTGCGCCGGACGGGCCGGCCCGACCCAACCCCACCCGACTCAAAAATTTACTTAATTTTCGAGCTTTTTAGGGCCGAGTATAGTACTCAAGTGGGTCGGGCCGGGCCGGTTTGTCGCCTGACTTTTTTAACATTCCTATTTTCTTTTTAATTTAATTTATTTTTATTTTTATATTCTTTAATTTGATGGGTTTGTTAATTAATTTTGATTAAAAAAAAGAATTAGGTCAAAATCTGGCTCGACCCAACCCGGCCCGGCCCGCCGGGCGGGGTCAAGTTTGGTACTATTCTGTTTTGGGCCGGCTCGGGCCAGGCCGAGATCCGGCCCGACCCGTTGACACCCCTATCTTATGATGCTGCTTCTATTTATAGCAAGTCAAATGTGGATGCAGATATCATACCATCTTCCGAATGTGCAGCCCCTCTTGTCTAGTGAGACATAGTGAAGATATGTTTTGCTGGGTCACATTGCTCTGTTTCCAATGGAAACCGGTCTTCAAAGCAAAAAGAAAGAGAAAAGAAAGGAGGGAGGAGCACTTGTTTGTCCACTACTTCGAGGATTTGGTTAGTTATTTCTTGGTTATGAACTTACTCTAAGTGTTCGGGATGAATAAACTGTTAGATCATACCTATCCCAAATTTATTAAGATCACCTTTATCATGCGATATGTCATGGTAGTGCCGCTCCATCTCTTTTGTACATGTGATTGCTCTCTAATAATGACAGAGGAATAGCAGCACAAAGATCATTAACTAGAAACAGCCATAGTCCTTAATTTTCCTTTCTGCTAAACCATAACTGAGTCCGGAATATGCGACTGGTCCGGACATCTTCTAAAAGGACCAACCACACTGACCACACCCAAATCTAATAAAAAAAACAGATGCATTGTTTGGAGACGTCAACGAGGAACTTGACATGTGGTCCTATTCATTGTTGACACATGTCCCACTGTTAAACTTTCTACAAACTCTAAACAATTTTACTCAAAGAATCTTCGGAAGGAAAATGACATTAGAAATTTTCATCGTTGCTATTCTTAAGTAGCCAAAAAGGAGATCAACAATAAAACTTTCTAGGCTTCTAGACACAGTTTCACCTAAAGAATTCGGTGAAAGTAAATACTAAGAGAAAATGACACGGCACAAAGTTATATTGCGTCTAACTAACAAAATTAAAATCTTTTAACAATATATAAACAAACAGTGCTAAGAACCTAAAACTCTAGCACTAAACGGGTTTAACTCGAATTAATTTATTAAATAACACAATGCAAAACTAAGATTAAAAAGATCGTATGTTTGTTAAATCAGAAATTGCAAGCAACCGAGGTGATAATACTTGAAATAAAATAGATTGGCAATGAATGTGAAATTTAATGGCAATACACAAAGATATGGAACAAACATTTAGTCCAATGTGTAAGAGGAAGAATTCACATGATTTTTGGTCTATTTAAAATTAATCAGATCTTCGACCAAAAAAAAAATTAAAAAAATCCATACGTACAAGGAACAATTCAAATTGGTAAGGAAAGCAATAAATATCCGAATTCTAATGTGTTTAATGGGGTCCATGATAGAAGCCCTGAAAAGTCATCCATCTTGATAATGCTCCAAATCTTTCTCGCGAGAAAGATGATGATATAGTTATGTAGCTAAACGATGGGAAAAGTCACGCTAGGCTGCTTAAATTGGTGTCCTCTACCTATCAAGCTTTGATATTTCTATCCTCAGGGAAGCATCCTCAGAGACATATAAGAGTATTGAAAATGAGATATTGTCAGAGTCTTCATGGCAATGTATGGGCATTTCGTTAGCAGGGCATTAAGGCATAGGATCTTCGTTCAGAGGTCCAGTCTTTCAGAGTCTGAATATCCATTTATGTTCGGTGGAACAGTTAAGGTCAGTTTGACAGTTAGAGACCTTCTAATGATTCTTTTTTTTTTTACTCCATTTATTTCGCAAAAAATATGACAAATTTGAAAAGTATTTTCTGAAAAATCATTTTTCAGAAAAATGACGATATTTTCTGTTATTTAGATAAGACCTGAAAATGATCTAAAAATATTTTCCACCGTTTGATAAGGAAAATCTCATTTGATTTTCAGCATTTTTGTTTAGTAAAAAATTGTTGACCTGCACCTCACTATCTTATATGGCATGACCAACACTAACGTAGACAACTTTTGTAATTTTACAAAAATATTTTTACTGTTTACTTTTCTTTCTTCTTCCTCTGTCGGTCGCCAATGACGGGACAACTCGCCCAAGGCGACAGGCTCTACCTCGTCGAGATCCAGCTAGGTGGAGCTCTCCCATGACTGGCAAGCTCGAGCCTTGCTGGCCTTGGGCGAGGTTGAGCTCACTAGCCACCGGTGAGCTCAACCTCTCTCGATCTAGCGAGGCTCCAGCTCCCCGGCTTTCGAGCGAGCTCGACCTTGCCTATTGCTGGTGCTCGGCAGACAAAGCCTTAGAATAGTCGTGGCTTCCTTACTCTTCTTGGGAACATTACAAAATTCATTAAAGTGGGATTGTGCTCTTAGCATACAACTTATGTTTCTAGCAACCTGTCTGGATAGGAAATTGAAGTTTTGATGCTTATATCTTTGAACAATAAAGAAACTTTCATTGTTGTCTATGTCGCACTTGATGGGCTGCCTCAACACTCAACTGTTTGTTGAGTTGCGTAACCATGCAAACACATGCACTTATGGTGGCTCCTCTGAGGTTTGAACCCGTTAAAAATATGTCTCGAATCTGATTGAAACTTTATTAATTTGAATAGATTTCCAAGTTGGAGTGGCCTCCTAAAAGGAGTTCCCTATTTTGTCTCTAATTTTTATTTACAAATAAGGAGTGATTTTTATTTATAAATGAGGAGTGAGTCTTCTTTGTAAGAGTATCCAAGAGCTTGTTTTTTGTGAATCAATCTGAGAATGTTGAAGGGAATAAATCTTATGGTAAGATTTGTGAATTTCTTTGTGAGAATTCGGAGGGATAAGCACAATGTCAGTTTTTGGTGTAATTAGGGGTTGAAAAGCACCGAGGGTGTTTAAGTAACTTGAATGTTATTATAATATTGGTTATATCGCTCAGTCCATACTAAAAACCTCTCTTCCCGTAGATGTAGGCCACATTGATCGAGCGCATAAATCGGACGTTCGATTTACTTTCTTGTGCTGCTTATTATTGTGTTTGATCCCTTGTTTCCACAACGAAACCGGGACATTCAATCATTTCTGATTGTTCTGGTTTCAATGATCAAATTTGTTAACTCAAAAGAACTCAAGGAACCAAACTCACAACTAACAAATCTTCAAAAATTCATTAAACATGTACTAGATGTGTTCGTATTTGTTCTTTCGGTTGTTGTAATGCCGTCAAGTAACTATCCCTCACATTGCATTGCATAAAAAACCAAAAAGGATCCGAACCCGACTTGTCTTCAGTTTCGGTTGACCTGGGTTCGGAAAAAGCCCAAACTGAATTATATAGAAATAGGTACAACTGCATATAGAACATAATAACAAGGTCCGCAAGATTTCCGTAACTAAATTATGGTCATCTGCATAATCTGCATCGAGCCAAGCAAAAAACGAGTCTGACCAAAAAAAAATCGAGAGTAAAAAATGAGACTTATTGAGCTTTACTAGTATAATAGTCTTTGGGTCACCGTAAAAATTATGAGCCACAAATATTAAAAGAACGGACCCACGACAATTTACTTGGAACTTTCCGCTAACCCCGCAACTGCAACGGCCTTAATGCCTGAGTGCGGGTGACAGATCACCTATGCGGTTCAGTCCTCTTGAACTTTCCGACTTTTCCTTTCTCAGTACCTTCCAAGAGTTGTCCTAACGCGGGCTGTCCGGAACAAAAGACTTGACTCTTCATAGTCCTCGAATCTGAAAATGACTTCAGGGGAAATATCTTCAAATTTCATCATGATAATTTCTAGTGTTTTTCTCAACTGGTTTCTTTCTCATATTTCCAACTGAGACTTAAAAATAACACGTTGCGCTCGCCATCCAAGGAAACCTGATCGCTCACGTTCTTCTCTTTTCGGCTGCTAAACTCGGCGACCACTTCAGGAGAGAATTTTCCACCCCAGGAAGGATCTGAAGCTTTGACCGTTCTGCTCTAGGAAGCATCCTCAGGCACGAGAAAAAGGCGTATAAACGAGCACGCCATCCGTTCAATCCTCGAACTGGTCCGTGATTCCTGAGAAAAGAAGCAGGAACAAGAATGTTTCAGATTCTTCTCCTTCTAGGATCACTTCTACTTCGTGAACAAGCATCACTAGCAGCTCCTTTGGCGAAGGGTGGTTGCACCCAAAAGTGTGGGGACATCACCATTCCCTACCCCTTCGGGATTGGAACCGGTTGTTTCCTCGACGAATGGTACGAGATCACCTGCCAGGAAAGCGGCAACGGCGCCTTCCCCGTACTGAACAAGGCCAACTTGAGAGTGCTCAACCTTTCGCTACCTGTTTTTTATCACAACAAGAACGGCATAATCAATGTCGGTCTTCCTATAATCTACTCTTCGAATGCGAGCTGCGGGGGAAATGGAAGCTTCACGCCTGTGAGCTTGGAAGGAAGCCAGTTCGTCTTCTCTGACTCAATGAACGTCTTCGTTGTCGTCGGTTGCGACTTATGGGCTCTGTTGCAAAACACCCAGTCTCAAATAATAGGATGCGAATCCAGTTGTGGAGGAGACGGCAGCATTGTTAAGAACGCGAGTTGTTGGGGCAGAGACGGATGCTGCCAAACCACGATCACCTCAGATCTTCAGGCTTTCAGTGTCGATTTCTGGACCGACAATGGAACAGGAGGAAACAATGAATGCAACTTTGCCTTCTTGGGAGATAGGTCGCAATTTGTGGCTTCGACTGCAGACTTCAATAAGTTGAGGGCGAGCGGGCATTTCGTGGCGGTGCTAGAATGGGGGATAGCTAATACCTCAAAAGTTGCATTAGAGGTTTACAACAACAGCTACTATGACAGCGACGATGCCTATATTTGCGACACATATAGCTTCAATTCAGAATATCGCGTGGAGATGCCGTTTTTGCAGTGTT